>JAZGTN010000141.1:0-1200000 GCA_037783415.1 Leptasterias polaris
GATGTCCCTTCAGGGCCACCATAGAATACGAAGAACAGGTGTTTACTTTATACTGTAGGTAGATGACAGAGTAGAACGGTTGTCATTGTGTACACTGCACTGACGATAGAGCCAATGTAAACAGGGGTTTTGGTGTCTGAACTTTGGGGCAAAAATCGTGAATATTCACATAAATATTCACGTAAATATATATGCTTGATGTCCCTTCAGGGCCACCATAGAATACGAAGAACAGGTGTTTACTTTAATAGGTAGATGACAGAGTATAACGGTTGTCATTGTGTACACTGCAATGACGGTCGTCGTCGTCCTATGAGTCATGGCTGACCCTTTGTGACCCTGTTTATGATGTAGTTCCACTTCTGTCTATCCAGTGCAGATCGATAAGCAACGTTTATTGATAAGCCCGTGAGTTCTTTGATTCCGTCTGTCCAACGAAGTTTTTGACGGCCACGTCGGCGACTACCTGCAACACATCCTTGCATAAAGATCTTCTCAAGGTTGTCCCCCTCTCTTCTGGATATGTGACCAAAGTACTGAAGCTTGTTTTTGTTAATTTTTGAGGACACGGTGGGTCTTTCTTCTCCTATCAGGTTTCTAACAAAAACATTGGTCTTGTGCTCTTGCCATGATATTCTCAGCATTCTCCTCCAGCACCACATCTCAAAAGCGTTGATCCTGTTCCTGTCTGCTTTACCCACAGCCCACGTTTCAGACCCATAGGTGGCTATTGGGAAGACGAGAGCATTCATGAGTCGAATTTTGGTTGTTCTGGAGATCCCTCTGTCCTTCCAGATGTCAGTCAAGGAGATAGCTGATGTTCTTGCCATAGCAAGGCGCCTTCTGATGTCCCTTGAACTTCCACCTTCGTTGACGATCAAAGAGCCCAGAAAATTGAAGTTATTAACTACCTCAATATCCTCATCATCAGCGTGCAGTGCCTGGTTTTGATCAAGAGTTCCTCCGTAAATCATCGCTTTCGTTTTCTTTACATTGAGAAACAACCCATAATCTTCGCTGGTGTACTTGACTTTATCAATCAGGTGTTGAAGTTCTGCTGCTGTTCTTGCTATCAAGGTGGTGTCATCTGCATATCTTAGGTTGGTGAGTTGTCGACCTCCAATTGAGACCCCTCCTGCAAAGCCATCCAAGGCTTTCCGCATAATGTATTCAGCGTAAATGTTGAACAGAAAGGGTGAAAGTATGCATCCTTGACGGACTCCTTGACCGATTGAGAACCAACCACTGTCTCCACACTCAGTTCTTACTGTGGCTTCTTGTCCTTGGTACAGTGCTCTGATTAGTTCAGTCAGATGTGTTGAGAATCCCATCTTTCTCATGATGTTCCATAGCTTCTGATGTTGGACGCAATCAAATGCCTTTGAATAATCTATGAAACAGAGGAACAATGGCTGGCGAAACTCCTGATATTTTTCTATCAGATTTCGCAGATTTCCAATCTGATTGCGTGTTCCTCTCCCTCTCCGAAAACCAGCTTGCTCTGGTGGCAACTCACTCTCCAGTTTGTGTCTGATTCTCTCAGCGATTATGTGAAGCATCACCTTACTAGCATGTGAAATCAGTGCGATTGTGCGGTTGTTGGCACACTCCCTCGTATCCCCCTTTTTGGGTAATGGAAGAAACACTGCCTTTTTCCAGTCCTCTGGCCACTCTTTTATCTTCCATATCTTGCAGCACAGTCTGTGAATAACTTCAACTCCTTCTGTACCACTTTCTTTCAGTAGTTCTGCCTGGATGTTATCAAATCCTGGTGACTTGCCACTCCTCATTCTCTTAATAGCTTGTTCAACTTCACCAAGGAGAATATCTGGATCTTCTTCATATTCAAGCTGGTGATCATTTTCTTGGTCAGTCACTTCTTCTTGGGAAGCATAAAGCCTTTCACAATACTGCTGCCATCTGTCTTTGATGTCTTTCTCTTCAGTTAGAATGGTGCCATCCCCATCTTTCAGGACATTAAGCCGGGTGGTTGGTTTGCTTGTCAGCAACTTGACGTTTTTAAACATATCCTTTGTGTTATTTATCACTCCATCCCTTTCGATCTCGGAACACTTCTGGTTCATAAAAACAGATTTATCCTTTCTAATTTGTTGCTGGATTTGCCTGTTTAGATCCCGGTACTCTCTTCTTGCATCCTCCTTTTCCAGTCCCTTTCCTTTAACCTCTCTCCTTTCGTCAGCTAGCTTGAACACCTTCTCTGTAAGCCAGGGCTTCTTTCTGCTCTTACGCTTTGGAACAGTTTCCTCAGCCGCCTCCAAGACTACCTTCTTGATCTCTTGCCACAATTCATCTGGACTGGTCTCCTGATGGTCATGTTCCAGTAGGCATTGGAATTGATTCTTGACCTTCACTCTATAATTATCACTGATCTTACTGATATCGTACCGAACAGGCTTCTTTTGACGTTTTTTTTTTCGCAGTTTCATCTTCATAGTTGCAACCAGGAGCTGATGATCTGAGTCACAGTCTGCCCCTGGGTATGTTTTGGCAGCTTCAAAGCTGGACCGCCATCTCTTGTTTACTAGGATGTAATCAATTTGATTCCTGTATCTATGATTTGGAGATATCCATGTGTAGAGTCTTCTTGGGTGTTGCTTGAATAGTGTGTTGAGAATCGCCAGGTTGTTTTCTTGGCAGAAGTCGATCAAGGTTTCTCCTCTCTCGTTCTGATCTCCTAATCCACAGTTGCCCATCACACATTGGTTAGTGCTCTGATTTCCAACCTTGGCATTGAAATCTCCCGTGATGACCATTATGTCTCGTTTGCTGACACTGTTTATTGCCTGCTGGAGTTGATTATAAAATGTGTTGATTTCTTCATCGCTTGATGCAGAGGTAGGTGCGTAGGTTTGGATAATGATGACGGTAGAGCCAATGTAAACAGGGGTTTTGGTGTCTGAACTTTGGGGCAAAAATCGTGAATATTCACATAAATATTCACGTAAATATATATGCTTGATGTCCCTTCAGGGCCACCATAGAATACGAAGAACAGGTGTTTACTTACTGTAGGTAGATGACAGAGTAGAACGGTTGTCATTGTGTACACTGCACTGACGATAGAGCCAATGTAAACAGGGGTTTTGGTGTCTGAACTTCAATTTTTTTGCCTGTTCTTTCTTGTCATCGTTACATGATTTCTCCAAACCGCTGCAAATAACTTACATGGTATAAAGATGGTCATTGAGGAAAACTTCCCTTGAAATAGTTTTGCTTGAAATGCCATAGTTTTTTAGGAAATTAGTAAAACAATAGTCTTTATCCTGCAGGATAAAATCTGATGTTAGAAAAAAAAGTCTAAATCTGGATACACGCAAAGGGAACATGTTTTGATGTTCAACAACCTGTAAAACATAATTGCAAATTGGGGTGGATTTAAGATCACGAACGGCGTGCTGGTTTGAAGTTAGAAAAGTGAGCAGCCTTTTCTTTTGGTTTAATCCGGACTGCTATAATTGTAAGGTAAGCTAAGATTTCTTCAAAAGCCAGCTCTGGAAGTGGCGAATTTTAAGGCTACGGTTGCGTTTTATGCTTTTGCAGTTTTAGTTGTACTAAACTCATACGAAAAGTGCTGGGTGTGTGGATATAGTTTTTAGGTTTCGTTTTTTTACACGGTCGTGGACGAGCCCCGAACCCGAGCTCTGCTTTTTCAGCAGCAGAGTGTGGTTTCAAATCCTGGTCATGACACAATTGTGTCCTTGAGCAAGGTACTTAACTATATAAATGCTTCGAAAAAGTTGGAAAGCTAGGATAGTGTATTCTGCTCTACTACTACTAGTACTAGTAGTACTAGCCAGGCTCGTAGTGTATGACATCCATGCCTTCATGGCAGACTGTGAACGGGGAACCCTGTTTCATCCCGAGGGGGGTAGGTTGCAACGTTTCCCTGGTGGCAGTTGATTCATTGAAGTGCCCTCACCTTGAATGTGGTGTCCGGTCTTGTGATGTAATAGGCAATCTCTGATAGTTTTATTTAAATACCTTTTTAAAAGCCTTTAAAATTGTTCAAGCTGCCTGTTTTTGGCTGTCTATATTATGGACAGGTAAGGATAGAATTTGACCTCAATTAGTAGGCCTACCACTACAGTATTTTACTTTTTAGCCAATAATTTTGTTTCTACAGATCAAAGAGCCCATCAAGTTTCTACCATCCCCTGCCTTCCGCAACCACGAAGTAACAACAGAAGAACAACATTCAGAGATTACATTGTAACTTATAAATGTACTGCTGTCTTTATGATTTGTTGAAACAGGTTTACAGTAACGTCAAGCCAATTGACAAATGGCAACGAAAAGATCTTTGCTGGTGCTGGGCTTGGTGCTCTCCCTAGCAACAGTTCACGCCGACGACAAAAATGCAGTTCCACCGCCTTCATTAGTAAAATCAATATACAAGTCACGATCCCCTGCTCTGCAACCTGCAGCATTGAGAGCCGACAACAACACCATATCCCCAGCCTGCTCTGCCGAGATCAAAAGACTCTTCTCTGGCGACCTCAAAACTCTTGAAACTGATGCTGTCTTAGGTGAGAAAAGATTGCAAAAAAGATGCCATCATCTTTTTATCAGATTGTCTTCTTTAAAACCAGGGATGAATTCTAACTTTGGAGATGGTTTATTTATAAATATTGCCCATGAGCCAGTGAGTTGACTACTAAAATATTTACCTACTATGTACCATCCATCTTTGTTGGTTACTGTATGGAAAAGAGACAGTTTCAGTTAATTTGTATGGGGAAAAAGAAGTGCAATGAAATGACCTGTTTCAATTTGTATTTAAAAATGTGGCTGTTTTCTGTTCTTTAGATTATGAACCTCACACTCCTGCTCAGAATCCTCACCCCCGGAAATACCCCCCCCCCCCAACCATCCCCAAATGAGATTCAATACACAAATGAATCGTTGTACATATAATTGTGGCATGTCGAATCGGTTAAGAGAGCAAGCTCTGGTGTACTTATGTTCAGCAGAGTGTGGGTTCGAGTCCAGGTCATGGCACTGTCCTTGTGAGCAAAATACTTTTACCATAATTGCTTTGTCCTTCGTTCGGATGAGACATTAAGCCATGGTATTGTGTAATAAGATTGATAGTGCAGGTAAAACAAAGCTCAGAACACTTATATTGTTGGAGAATTCTTAGTAGGGGTTATTACCCCCGGTGTTTCTGGTTCACAAAGCAAGCACCCTTGTTTACAGGTTTCCTCCTCGGCTTGTGATGTACAGTGAATAAGCTCTTTTAAAAGGTGTACAATTGGTTTCATTACCAGAAATATATAGCCCTCCAAAATAATTGGGGGGAAATTTAAATAAATAAATAGATAAATAAATAAGTAAAATGTAATTTGCCGGATGTGTTTTATGGTTGATATTTTCTCTGTATACGTAGCGTGTCATGGCCGAGTGGTTAAGAGCATCGGATTCAAGTTCTGGTGGTTTAGTCATCGGGGTGTGGGTTCGAGTCCCGGTCATGACACTTGTGTCCTTGAGCAAGACACTTTGCTATAATTGCTTCTCTTCACCCAGGGGTATAAATGGGCACCTGCAAGGGTAGAGGTTAATATTGTGTTTGAAAAAGCCTTCGGAGCGCCACGGCAGCTCAGGCTGTAAACTCCCCAGGGAGCTGAGAAAGATTAAAGGAATCTGTTATTGGCCCAATGGCCAGGACACTAATGTAAAGCGCATTGATACGTTGTTGTAAAATGCGCTATATAAGAACTAGATATTATTATTATTATAGGTTGAAATTCACTCTAATCGATTGACAACTGCAGTCCTTCAAAGTTTTATACTTTATCTTTCAATTTTCCTCAGCTTTGGATGCGTTTGGGAAACCACCCGCCGGGATCCTACAAATGAACTGGGCGTGGCTTGGACACTATGATGAATGCATGGCCATTGAAGGATTTAACTATTGCCTTGTTGATATGTCTTTAAACACAACCATGTTAAAACAAAACAATGGGGTGAGTGAAAAGTCATGATTTCTTCCATGGACAACAACAAATTACTCCATTACAAAAGTCCCATGATAAAAGTCTCATGAAAAAAAGTCCCATTTCGAAATGTCCCATGAAAATGACTAGAGCAGGCAGTTGTCAAAACCTTCATCAACAAACTTATCTCATGCAGAGAGATATAGGGAAGCTAATTGTGGCAAATTTCTTTGATAAACTTGATCACTTCACGGAAGTAGAGAGAAATGCAAGCAGGACCAGGAACAAGGCCATGCAAGACTCAGCAAAGTTGTTTGTATTTAGCAGAGTGAATGATGAGCATCTTAATTAGAAGCAGCTAAATATAAGCAGATTTTTCTGTTAACACGGTTAAGCAGGGAAAAGTCGTATGTAATAAACACATAGAATTTTGGGCTGGGTGACTGAGGCCCAAATTTATAGGGCTGCTCAAGTATTTAGTAGCTTTTCTTTTTCTGATTGTTGACTTGGGAGCTCTTCATTGGAGTGATATGAGTGAGACATGATTGGTATGGACAAATTGTTACTAAAAATAATCTAAAAGGTCGGGTATATTATTGGTAACTACTCCAAAAGTTAATGACCACAAAAACCTATATGGTGACGAGCACTGAAGAGCTGTTCATATTATAGACATTGTTTTAGAAACGACCCTCTTTGAATTAATGTAGTTTTTGAGTTTCACTAAAGAATTTGAATCTGAGAAAGACTTCAGGCATGAAGCCTTTCTCAGGCATCTCAAAGCATACAATTCTATTAAGCAACAAGTAATTTTGTTCTTTCAATACCTTCTTGCAACTTCGATGACCAATTGAGCCCAAATTTTCACAGGTTTGTTATTATTATTATCTGTTGGAATGCACAAAGTGAGGACTAATCTTTGACAATCACCAAAAGTATACCTTGCCTTTTAGTAATTACTTTTACTTTCGACACTACTACTATGGCAGGATTACAGAATAACACTCCAGCAATTATAGAGTAGGCCTTTAATATCAATGAGGATAAAGGAGTCAAATTTAATGGAAAATTTAAGTAACAAACTTTCTAGTTTGATCTTAGTTAAGAATTAACTCAATCTAGTAAACTTGCGGGTACAACCATGTGTAAATCTCTTTTGGGAGTCTCTACATTATAGTATACTCTGCATTCTTCGTCAGGAGAAGACCAAATCGGTTCTTTTCAGAGCCAACACTCCTCCCAAAAGATTTACTCATGGTTTTACCCGCTAGTCTACTAGTTTTAGTTACTTCTCATTTTCTACACCAAAAGCTTCAAACATCACTTGATCTTACTTGTTGGAATTTTCTCTTTTTAGTCCTCTTCGCCTACAGCTAAAGCAGCTGCTGGTATGTTCAGTCAAATTAACATCAGATGGGGTATATGCCCTCCTGCTAACTGCTCTGAGTACGATATTCATGTTGTTTTGAAGGATATATTAGGTAAGTTAATTACAAAACTGAAACACATTCAAACACATTTCAAAAGCATTTATAATAATTTGTACTGTAATTTTTGTACTGTAATCTTTTATCTTTTGTAAACTTGACCTGTTTAGTCTGCGGACTATAGTCCAGTTTGTTAATTGTTCACTAAACCAAGTTGAAAAACCGGTATGCGGGTCGGGTGCTTGGGTTTATTTTGTCAGATGTTGTAGTCATTTCCCCTCCCCCACCAATACTCATGAAAACTGTCTATTGTTTTTATTCTTCAAACATCCCCAGATTTGTTCAAATTCTGATTTGCTGTGTGATGGTGTACCCTCACCAAAACTGTCCTTATACCTTCCACCAACAAAACAAAGTAAAAATACTTGATTTCAAATCATATTTTCCTGATTGAGATTTACATACTTCAGAGCTTGAGTCTAGGTCTGTAATTTTGTTTGTCAGCAGAAATTTGTAATAAGTTTAAAGGGTGTGTACAACATTGGTAATTGCCAAAGACCTGTATCCACACTTGATGTGACATGAAATAACAAACCTGTGAAAGTTTAAGCTCAATCGGTCTTCGGAGTCATGAGAAAACAGTGAAAAAACCCATTATATGTTTTGACTTTTTTTCTAACATCAGATTTTATCCTGCAGGATAAAGACTATTGTTTTACTAATTTCCTAAAAAACTATGGCATTTCAAGCAAAACTATTTCAAGGGAAGTTTTCCTCAATGACCATCTTTATACCATGTAAGTTATTTGCAAATCTGTGAACATTTATATTTTCAATCTTACCAATGTTGTACACACCCTTTAAAAGGAGAGTACCTTTGGTAAATACTCAAAAAGTTAATCACCATAAAAAGTTACTTGGTAAGATTAACGTGCCGGCTCACTACCAACTGAGCTATCTAGCCCAATATTGGCAGTCTCCCTATTTTGTCAATATCTTTGTTCAGGGGTGCCAGTCAGAAGCCATGCAACCTGTGACAGCAGTTACTGGTTGATTGGCTTCAGGTTCAAGTCCCGCTGTAGTCAATTTCTCTTTGTTCAAAACCAATTCATTTGTTAAATTTACCCAGTCATCAGTTTCCAATGTGGTTTACTACTTGATGCAAAGAATTTATATATTAAAACTGTTTTATCTTCTAAGATGCAATGAAGGTTTTGGACGGGTTAATAACAACGGAGGCGCTGCAAGAAGATAATGCCGTGTGCACTAAAACACCTCCAATACCTTATAGTGCAGGATTCATCTGTGCAGTGTGAGTTCATTCTTCTGCTGTGATTTTTATGTTGTTCATTTGATAACTGTTGTTGCAGTTAATCGTACCACTGCTGCTTCTGTATTTTGCTTGAAGGTTTTTATACTTTTTTTGCCAGGAGGCCGGTGCACAAGGTTGGCTCTGGAAAAAAATCATACATTTTCAGTATTTTTTCATACTGGATGCTTTGACATACTTTGGCATAACTCAGGCTTCCTAACTTTGCAGTCTATCCACAAATTCAGAAATGTATAAGAATTATAGATTGTTGTGATTTTCCCCAGTATCACCTCTTAATGTTTGTAAACGTTTGGACATCTATACGTATAAGCTCCTGGTTTGATTCAACTTTTGGCTGATAACGAGAGCATCCTTTTCTCATATCTTTGTCATATCTCTCATCCCTTTGTTATCAAAGGTCACTCATACTTATAGATCATGTGAGTAAACATCACATGACCATTATTCAACAACGAGTAAACAGCGTTTCATCACTCTTCATCAGATATCTGGTTTAGAAAAAACAAAGATTGCATCATGAGTATGCAATATAATATATGAAGCACAGCATTGTCTCCATGATGGTCTGACTAAGTCTCCAGCAGGCTGGCAACTTTTTAGCTGATCAGCTTATTTCTTTGGTATTTGTTTGTATTTGTTTTGTTTTTTATTTGTGTTGTTTGTTTGTGTCGGTTTGGGGGTTTGTTTGTGTTTTGTTTTGTTTTTCTTTGGAAGGTTGGGTTTTGTGTTTGTTTTTGGGGGGGGGGGGCGGGTTTTGCCAAAATAAAAAAACAGTACAAAGTACACACGCCCCCCAAAAAAAATATGTCTAAAAAAATAAATAAATAAATAAATGCACTTTGTATCAAACACAGTTGCTTTTTACACCGTTATTGTGAGGTTAGAGAAGTTTGCCCATTTTTCTTTAAGTCTCTATATCTATTTGAAAATGAGTGGATCGCAACACTGAATTTGACCTCGAAGACCCTCTTTAATTTCTCTTTTGCAAGAAAAACATTGCTCCATTGTATAAAGTTCACTTAAGACTGACCCTCACCTGCTCCATGGGGGAGGCGAGCTGCAAACTATTTTGGAAAAGGTGTTTTCACAGCACCATTGTCTGGGTTATCAACAAGAGTTGTTTGTTTTAGTTTGGTGAAAAACAAAAAATGAAAAAGTGTCATGAACTTTTTAGAACTAGACCTCCCTGTTTGCAAGATGAACTTTAAGGTGTACTCATCCAGTTTCTTCAAATGCCTTGGAATTCCGCATTATTTAGGTTTTACCTCGCCAAGATGTTTTACAATCTTTTCCAGTTCACTCACACAAACTGTAAAATATATTTCTTTGCGTGATTTATTTATCCTGAGTTTCAGTGTAAATTTAGTTGGGGTTTTTTTTTTTGGGGGGGGGGTTTCTGACCCTTTTTAAGAGCCCTGTGACACAACAGATGGCATTGGATTGGAATAAATAGCATAAAATTAAATTGAAAAAACATTCACGCAGGTCTGTTAGTAAGGTTTATTGTAGGACATTGAAAAATAATCTCACCATGAGGTGGTTCTTAATAGAATAATTTTTGAAACAGCTTTTTTGTTTATTCACGGATTGTCACTGCAAACCTTAGACCTACTTAAGTATTTCTCACCTTGGGAAGTGCAACGTCCTAACTTAGAGTGGTCCTACTGACATAATGTTTGCAGAACTTTGTATTTTGTTTTTCATTCGTTTTTCTCAGTGTCAAACTTTTTCATGGGCTGTACGATCCATGAACAATACAGCACATCGGCTACATAGCATATGTACCAACATGAGCTGTTAATGATAAAATCTTTTTTTAAAACTCACTGCTGAATACTATTCTAAATCTCCTGTTGGTAGCTTCAAACTTGTATACAATTGTGAATAATTATGCACCTCACTACTTCGATCATGCATGGGGAGGTACTGACAATCAGTAATTGCGGTGACACACTGTAGGCCTATATAATAATAATAATAATACGAGAAATTTATGTAGCGCATAATGCAAAAGCCTCTATGCGCAACACAAAAACAAAAACATAGAAAAGAATATAATTTTAAAAAGCAAGTTACACAAATAAAGATTCAAACAAATGAGTTTTTAAAAGTCCCTTGAAAATCTGAAGAGAGCCAGCTTGGCGAATATTAAGAGGTAAGTCATTCCATAATGAAGGTGCAATGAAGTTAAAGGCTCTTTGATCATAAAATTTTGTGGAAAAAGTAGTTTGCGTGAGTAGGGATTGGCCAGCAGATCAGAGAGGACGAACAGGAATATATTTATGGAGAAGATCAGATATATAGTCAGGGGATAAGCCATGAAGAGCTTTGAAAGTGAGAAGATTTAACTTATAAACGATACGCAGTTTGATTGGGAGCCAGTGGAGTTCTTGTAAGATGGGAGTAATATGTTGGGAACGAGGGGTGCGAGAGACGAGGCGAGCAGCGGTGTTCTGAACTCGTTGAATTTTAGAAAGTTCTCTATCTGACAGACCAATTAGAAGAGAATTGCAAGAGTCGAGTCTGGAAGTGACAAAGGCATGAACCAGTAAAAGAGTAGAATCATCATCAAGATGGCGCCGGATTCGACCTATTTTTCGAATTTGTAGAAGAGCAGATTTGCATATATTGGTTACCTGGTCGGTCATACTCATTGTAGAATCCATTAGAATACCGAGGTTTCTAACTACACGAGATGGTTGAATAAGAGATTGTCCAATGTTAATTTCTGTAGGAGAAACGTTTTTAGAAAAACGTGAGTTGAAAATGATGATTTCGGTTTTAGCATCGTTAAGAGCAAGCTTGTTAGATAAAGACCAAGATTTAATGTCGTCAATACAAGCCTCAATTTTTGCAAGGGCTAAGTCACGATTCGCCGGATTATAGGTGATATAAAGCTGTGTATCATCTGCATAAACAATACTCTTTATTCCATGAGCAGCTATGATATCTTGCAGCGGTGCACTAAACAGTATAAATAATAGGGGTCCGGCTGCAGAACCTTGTGGCACACCGCACCACAGGCAATGACAATCAGATTTCACACTATCAATGAGTACTGATTGATTACGGTTCTCCAAATACGAAGCGATCCATTTCAAAACTGTGTGACGTAACCCATAACGAGAAGAAAGACGCTTGCAAAGATGAGTATGGACAAGAGTGTCAAAGGCGGAGGAGAAATCCAGGAGTACCAAGACTGCTTCTTGGTGATTATCTAGCGCGAGCAGGATGTCATTTTGCACGCTGAGGAGAGCAGTCTCGGTACTGTGAAATGGTCTATAAGCAGACTGCATTTTTGCATAAAGATTGTTATCACATAAATGAGCTTGAAGTTGATCCACAGCAATTCTTTCAATTAATTTAGAAATATATCTCGGGTTAGAAATTGGGCGGTAGCTGGCAAGGCTTTCGGGATCTAAGTTTGGCTTCTTTAAAAGAGGAAGTACACATGCTTCCTTCAAATGATCAGGAAAAAGTCCGGAGGAAAGCGAAAGATTAATCACATTCGTTAAAACAGGAAGCAATACAGGAACACAATCCTTAAAAACACACTGTGCAGATTTGTTCTTTGAAAATATGTTAGAACATATATTTATTTATCAAATAATAAACCGCAAGGGAAACTGAATGGGTAAATTGTTAAAATGATTTGGGGTTGAACAAAGAAAACGGTTGAATGGCCTCTGACTGGCACCCCCCCCCCCCCCCGAACAAAGATATTGACAAAATAAGGAGACCGTCAACATAGGGCTAGATAATAATAATATAATACGCAGTTCTTATATAGCGCTTTATACTCCCGATGGGTGTCTCAAAGCGCTCAGTATTTTTCCTACAAGGTATGTGGAGTTACGTGTTGAAGTATGAGACCTATTCCTTTGCATAGCACCATGTAATGGTTTACAAGGTGCTGTGGCGCAATATGCAGCCAATCAAACCAGGAACACCGGGGCGAACCCCATCTCTTTACGATAAGTGCACTGGGTTCTTTTACGTGCATTACACAACACACGGGACCTACGGCTTAATGTCCCACCCGAAGGACAAAGCATGTGGTTTAAGTGTCTTGCTTAAGGACACAATGTCACGACTGGGATTCGAACCCACACTCAGCTGATCAGAAACACCAGAGCTTGAGTTCGGTGCTCTTATCCGCTCGGCCACAACACGCCACCAAATAGATAGCTTAGTTGGTTGAGCGCCGGCACGTTAATCCAGAGGTTGTTGGTTCAAATCCCGCTCTAGTAAATTTTTCTTTTCTCAACCCAAAATCATATATTTATATATTACAGATCCAGCAGCTCAATTGGGTCAATGACGGGTTGAATAGGAAATGATCGAGAAGAAAGTTTTAGATGTGAGAGGAAAACCCCAATGGGGAAACTCACTGCAATCGGGTAGGGACTGAAAATCCAATCCACATTTATACTTCCCACCAACAGAATACACAGTGACTAAACTATGCTCCCACACTCCTACACTATATGTTCCGCCAACACCCCCACTGTTCCGACACCCTTATGTTCCAATAACCCCTCGTGATCTAGAACGCTAGGGTTAGGTTTAGGATTAGGAAAAGACATAAGGGACGTCGGAACATTAGGGTGACGAAACATATGTGTATCCATTTCCAGACATCAAATAATAAACCACAAGGGAAACTGACTGGGTAAATTTTAAATGACTTTGGGTTGAACAAAGAAAAATTGACTAGAGCGGGATTTGAACCAACGACCTCCGGATTAATGTGCCAGCGCTCTACTAACTGAGCTATCTAGCCCTATGATGGCAGTCTCCCCATTTCCAGACATTTAACAGTTTCTTTTCTTGATTGTTTTTAGAACTTTCTGCTGTCTCATCGCATCGCTGATGGTAATTGGCGCCCTCTACGACGAGTATCTCCAATGGCAGGCCAGGACTCCACGGGGGCGCATCATTAGCAAGAGAGACTTCTCAAGACCGTGGAGGATTCTGAATGATGATGATGAAGAAGACGATGATGAACCGCTAATTGATGATGCTGGAACTATGTTGACCACCAATCAGGATGTCCACACACAGAACAAACAAAGTGGGTTGGTTTTTGTTTATATAGGCTCAAATGCTCGACAGGAAATATTCCCTGTTACCATGGGAAAATGTGTAGTAAAGTTGAGCACAGGATAATACCCTTAATCAAGTGAGGTTTGCAAACTCGACATCGTGTAATAAATCTCTTTATGATCTGTGGTGGTTCTGAATAGAACCAGTGGCTTAACAACACTTTTAAGAACTTAAGTAAGTTTAAAATACAATTTAGAAAAAAGAAGAAAAAAAAAAGTTGTTATAATTTATCGGTTCTTTTCAGAACCACCACAGCACATAAAGAGATTGATTACATGGTGTCTCCGCAAACCTCACTTGATTGTATCTTCACCATGCAAATTTTTCAAATCTTACTGATAAAAACCATTGCTTTCGTACCTTTTGTCATGTTTGACATAGCATAATGTGCATTCTTGAAGCACAATTATGCTCATTAAATGCTTGCATCCAGTAACTTTTTCTTGGTCCATCTTCCAGGCACGCACCAATTTCATCATTTGTTTTCAATATATAATTTGGTTTTCACCCCTACACCGATGTATGTTAAGCACTGTATACTCATACTTTTCCCGAGTTCTTTGAAGAAAAAAAAACACAGGCAAATCACTCGGGTGGGATTCAAATCCACGACCTTTGCATTGCTAGAGCAGATGTCTTACCACTAGACCACCGAGCTAGCCCGATGGCTAGAGGCAGTTCGAATCCATAGCAGACGATTTTCAGTCTGTTCCTATAACGGGACATCGATGATATCATAGTTGAAGCCATCATGACACAAACTCAGTTTCAGCAAATCTTCATTTTGTCCTTGCAGGTCTGGCAGCTAGACTTCTCCTGTGCTTT
The DNA here is from genome assembly GCA_037783415.1 of Leptasterias polaris. Classification (NCBI taxonomy): domain Eukaryota; kingdom Metazoa; phylum Echinodermata; class Asteroidea; order Forcipulatida; family Asteriidae; genus Leptasterias; species Leptasterias polaris. The sequence goes on from JAZGTN010000141.1 coordinate 14,646, forward strand.
GCATTGAACCGTAATCTGAGCAAACTCCTGGACACAAAGCAAGGAGATGGAAGTATTGGGTCCATCAATGGCATCAGAGTCATCAGCATGTTCTGGGTCATGCTCGGTCACACAGTCATCTTTGGTTTTACCACACAAACCACTGGTGAGAAAGCCTTTTAATTGTCAAATATAGGGGTAGCTAAAGCTGCGTGGCTGCCCTTTTGCATTTTGTTAAAAGAAGATAGGGGAGAAGACTAAGCATCTAGACCAATTTAAGCAAGCAAGTGCTGCGCGCCGCCATTGCTGGGGCGCTGGCAGCGCAAGGTTTTGTACGCAAAGACATGGAGAATTAGGTGTCTTGCTTTGCCTTGTGATATGAAACAGTCCAGATTTCACCTTGTGATTATATTCTACGACAGGGCACTGACATGCATTCAATATGTGTATAATATTAATAATAAAAAGGAAATTTTATATAGAAGCGCTTTTTAGGTATGGCCAATTTGTTTTTAGGTATGCTAAGTTTTTGTTTAGCATTTGCGTAGCACCAATTGGCGATAGAAGGAGCATTCCTGATGTTGGTTGGGATAGAGTTCCACAGTTTGGGGCCAGCGATAGAAAATGATCTATCTCCAAAAGATTTTGAACCTGTAGGAATAGACAGAAGCAGTTTATCATCGGAGGATCGTAGTCTCACTCTGCCTTGTTGATACAAAGTGAGTATCAGGTGGTTACTTGAACTTTATTTTTTAAATAGTAAGAACTTTTTTGTGCTTTTTTTTGTTTGACAGATAATACAGTAACATTGTACAATTGGATTCAAACGCATTTTGGATTTCAAGCTGTTGCCAATGCATTCTACTCTGTGGATTCTTTCTTCTTCCTAAGGTAAATTGTTCTTTAATTGTTCAGGGAGAATTTCATCAGAAAGTTGGCCTACTTTCTTAAAAGTGTTCAGTTCACAAATAAAATGTCTGACATTTCTGATGCTACAAAATATTTTAAAGGTATTATTAGTAAGGTCATTGTCTACATCCACATAATTCATTTTTTAACTTCAAATTTTGTTTAATGCTAACTTTTAATAAGTTGCTTGAAACCAAAAATTTTTAATAATATGACACTTAGTCATAATATGCTTTCTTTTTCAATTGAAAAATTCAATTTGAGTATTTCAACTTTTGTGAAACAGAGACCTTACTGGTTAGAAACCAGATTATATAAAAAAAACTTTCATCTGTTAAACTCACTTTGGGGGCTTTTCGTTATCTTTCTATGAAATATCACCCAACATCACAAGGCGAGACGGCCACTTCAAGGTGAGGGCTACACTTAACTGATTTGGGCTGTCAGACGAAATCAACTGTCACCAGAGCATGTTGCCACCTTCTCCTGGGGGCAGAAACAGGGTTACCCCCTTTATAGTCCAGAAGGAAAATGATATATGCAGATCAAGCAACACACTGTTTGATTAGTGATTGTGTTTCCATATTGTTTCATTGCAGTGGGTTTCTATTGTCTTATCTTACATTCCCTCGATTTGAGGAGTTGAAGACAGTCAAGAGATGGGCTTTATTCTACTTCCATCGATACTGGAGGTAAGAAAAACAGAAGTGGGGTTTTTTTTAATCACATTTCCTGTACATAGTGATAACATAATTTTTATGATTTATGAGAAGAGAGACCAGACAATTTTTTTTCTTTCTCTGTCTCTTCTTTATATTTCACTCTTGCACCATTTTCAGTTTGCTGTACAGAGTGTGGGTTATCTTTTAACTTCAGCCAACAGTAGAACTATTGGACCTTATCGTTTAAATTTCTCATACAGCCAGTAACTGCATACAGCATGTACTGCATACAGCATATTGAATTCTCATCATACTGAATTATTTTGGTGTTGTGGGAGCAGGAGCGACATAAACTATGCCCACTTTAATTATGATTATTACATCGACTTGAAACTATGTATACAAAATCATTACTGGTAACTATGCAGGTTCATACAACAGAGAATATTGTCAACATTTACAAGCTGTGGAATAACACAGTGCCAGTGGTGATTTCCAGAGACGAAAAACCACAACAAATTCTTTCTTTTTATATAGTTGGAAAAAGTGGAAACATATACCGGTATGCCTGACCTATGCAGATCATTGCCCTTTGGTTGAGTTAAGCAATGGTGATTATCAGAAGAAGCAAGATCTACCCGTCCATTTCATTCTTAGGTGGTTATCAACAAATCATGAAGAATTCGTCCTCCACAAACCGACACTAAGCATTTCCAGAATGTCACTCCTGCCTAAAGCCCGGTTCATACTTCCTGCGAATGCAAAGCGAATTTTTGACGTCACAGGGCTGTTTTCGCTGCGAATGTTTCGCAGGAGTTGAGCACACATCTCAACTCTTCCGAATTGTTCGTTGCAAATTTGTGACGTCAAAATTTGATTCGCTTTCACAGGAAGTATGAATCAGGCTTAACGCTTGCCACCAATTAAATTAAAAAGATTTTTTTGTTTTTTTCCTCTTCTCCTTTTCCTGGTTTGCTGGCATCCACTCATTTGTACTTGTGTTTTCAACTGCTCCTTTACTTTCGGTGGTTTTAATTTGCTCGACGACACCCTTGTAATTTTGGATGGTTGTAAAAAAAAACCTCTGTCACTGTGCAATTTGTCCCGTAAATCTCATTATAGCACTCTTTATTCTTTAACTATCTTCTTATCTATCTTACAAATATATCTCTGTGCTTTTATCGTGAGATGCCCACTGGAAAAAAAAATTCTTTCTTTTTTACGTTAAGTTTCTGATAAATTGAAGCTTCATTATGGAATAGTCCAGGATTTGAATTGTGATTTTTAATCTAGTCATTACAATTGTTTTCAAATAAAATTTCCTTGTTGTTGCTGCTAGCAAGCATGAAGTGACATGTTCACCGCTAACAACAAAACCGTGCCCTATTCAAGTTATTGCCCTGAACCAGTTATTGCCCTAAACCAATGAACCTTAATTGTTCAGGCAAAAATGAGGGAAAATTTCACCAAAAAGTTGGCCTACTTTCTTAAAAGTGTTCAGTTCACAAATAAAATGTCTGACATTTTAAAGGTATTATTAGAAAGTTCATTCTCTACATCCACATAATTCTTCTTATACTTCCATTATGTTATTTATCCCCATGCAAAATTTAACAACTATTAAATCGTTGCGGTACCCGCTGCTAACGATTCGAACTGCCTCTAGCCATCGGGCTAGCTCGGTGGTCTAGTGGTAAGACATCTGCATGCTCTAGCAATGCAAAGGTCTTGGGTTCAAATCCCACCCGAGTGATTTGCCTTTGTTTGGTTTTTTTCACAGAACTCGGGTAAGTACTGAGTATACAGTGCTTAACACACATCGGTGTATGGGTAAAAACCAAATTATGTTATTTATCCCCGATGCAAAAATTAACATCTAATGAATTGTCTTTGGCCTCCTTCTATCCGTCCAGGTTGACCCCCCTGTTTGCTTTCACCATCCTCGTCTGGATGTATCTACCTCAATTCTTTGGTGAGGGCCCCGTATGGCAGGTCGGTACGTACAGACCGTTCTGTCCTACTTACTGGTGGAGCAGTCTGTTGTACATCAGTAACTTCTGGCCAACAAATTTTGGTGCTGAGGTAAGATCTTCACAAGTATTGAATTAAACTCATGAGGAAGTAGCCGATTAGTTTTTTGTTTCTTCAAACTGCTCCTTTCTATAAATTATTATTTATTTATTTATTTATCTCTTTGCTTATTATTTATGTACTCTTTGGAAGACCTCTCAGCGAAGCACTGTTTTTCAGTGGTGCCCAGCAGCTGAAAAACAAACACTAATATAAAAAGAAAATGACTAAGAACAATAAAACTTAAGATATTTAAAGGAAATAACAACCAAAGGTAAAGGCCAAGTATATAAAGTATTTAAACAAACACACACACACCCTCACACATTGTTTGGACATATTTTTGTTTAGCGACGTCCCCATTGGTTTTGTACACGAAATTGAAGCGAGGACGTCCTTGCTCTGTCAAACACCTGGATCCCTTTTGTTAAAGTCCTCGGTTTCAACATGTAGACACACGCTCACACACACACGTTTGTGAATCCCACTTACCGAGGACTTCTCTTTGTTCTCCCATTGTTTGGACATAGTTTTTTTTAGCGACGTCCCCATTGGGTTTGTACACGAAAACGAAGCGAGGACGTCCTCGCTCTGTCAAACACCTGATCCCTTTTGTTAAAGTCCTCAGTTTGAATGGATGGACACGCTCACACACACATTGTTTGGACATATTTTTTTTTAGCGGCGTCCCCATTGGTTTTGTACACGAAATTGAAGCGAGGACGTCCTTGCTCTGTCAAACACCCGGATCCCTTTTGTTAAAGTCGTCGGTTTCAATGTGTAGACACACGCTCACACACACACAGCTTTGTGTTGCAGTCACTGTGTGGACATTCCTTTGTTCTATACACTTAAGGAAAATCCTCAACACTGTAAATAACACTGTATGGACGTATGTAAGTCCACATAGTGTTTCAAGTCCAAACAATATGTGGACCTCTTTTGTTCTCAGGTTCACACTTCGTGTGTAGCGTTAAAACACAGAATTAATACCACAAGTACACAATATAGACTAAGGTAACAAATCTGGGCCAACCAGGGAAAGTTCCACATGCCCCACGCATTAAAATCCCTAATTTATCACACCCACTAGCCCCCAAAATGAAAATGTCTGGTTAAGCCACTGTGATTGTTGAACTGAATTATAGTCCAGTTCTGTCATTGTGGGAAGAAATAATTACCTGTAACGGTTTCTGTCATTTTTGGCAAATAAGCAGTCAATTTAAGCCTTGTATTTCTCAAAGTCACGCGAAACTGAAAGCTCTTCAAAACAGTTATTCAATTTCACTTAATGTGCAAGCAATTTTTCTTTCAAATTATGTGACTAATAAAATTTAACAACTACACTTGAACAGCATTTAAATTTGCAGCAGTTTTTTACAGAAATCTCACGTTGTGCCTAATAATTGAACACAAATTGAACACAAATTTTCCATGGCTTAAAAGGACTCTGTAGAAGTTTAGTTGAATATGCTGCATAAATTTGCTTGCCTTAATGACGGTTTCAACTGAAGTTGAGGCGAAATTGCTTCAATACAAATGCATGAAAGAGAAATTGGCTGCTTTTTTGCCCAGCGTGGCCAGGAAAACCTTTTTATAAAAACTCACAAAGTCAGACTAAATTTTTACATTTGTGTTTGTGACAGTGTATTGCGTGGACATGGTACTTGGCCAATGATATGCAGTTCTTCATCATTAGCCCTCTTCTAATGGCTCCACTGTACTAGTAAGTTCTTGTCGTTCGGTATCTTTGTTTAGATGATTTTGTTCCTTTTTCCTTTTAGGTGAATTAGTAAGATGATACCGGTACTTTGTAAAGTCCTACAGTGCCATCCAATAAATCAGGTTGGCTCATCAGTGGTTTCTTTCCCTGCCTTTCATCTCTGTTGACCCCCCAGGCCTGGAATTTCATCTGGAATTTCAATCTCAAACTTCATCATTTTTAGGGCAAGGCCACTTTGGCCTTGGAGCAAGCCACATTTTGGGGGGCACCAAGGCCAGTAGATTGGGCACCAAGGCCAAAAAGGCAATTTTAAAAAAGGCACGAAGGCCATCATTAAATAATTAGTTGTAAATAAAAAATAACACTTTTAGTTACCCTAAAAGTTTTTTACACAAAATTAAAAAAATATGAATTGGAAAAATTGGCCAGAGGTTCCCCTATGGGTGGTTAACCCAATGAAACAATTTGCATGAATAAGATATTGATAAATCACATCTTATTCATAAACAAACTGTAAAACTGTAAGCCACCAGATGTCAACACACTTTCCAGGTTAAAAATAACACAACATCCACTCCTATAAGTCACAAAACCAGGTCACAAAACCACAAAGACACCTCATGCAAGCGGCTAGTCTTTTGAGTGAAGCAAGAGTATTACAAACTAAAACAATTGTATAACAATCTGTAGAGGATTAACCACAAAGACACCACACAGGCGGCTTGTCTTTTGAGTGAAACAAGAGTACCAATTGTATAACAAACTGTAGAGGATTAAGATAAGAGTAATTGGGTCTCAATAGGAGTGTCAATCATTCTCCCAGGTGATGCCTGGATAGTGTCTGGGGCCAACATTAAATAAAGAAAAGGATCTCCAACTGTTAGGCTTCGTCTGTGTAGAAAAGTTTGTTTTTTCGTAATCATTGACAATTAACTGTGTAAAAAATATTCTGAAAAATTGCGGCAGCTGGTGCTTCTGAACAACACTGATAATGTATTTAACTTCTATTTAAAAGGGCACCACGGCCAAAGGGAATTAAGGGCACGGCAATTATGGCTTTGAGGAAGGTGTTTTTTGGAGGGGCACCACGGCCAGTAACAAGGGCCACGACGGCCATGGCCGTCGTGGCCGCCGGGAAGTTTGAGGCCTGAAGAGGGCAAGGCCATTTGCATTTTTGCAAAGGGCACTTCCATTACAAAATCTTAAAGTCTACGGGAAACTTTATGAAGGGGCACCAAGGCCAAGACCAGGGCAACAGAGGCCGGCCTCCGTGGCCTTGATGTAACTCCTGGCCTAGACTCCGGTTTGAATCCTGGACGGGAGCCGTGCATGTGTATTGGGTTTTCAGTCGCTACTTGATTGGATAAGTTTTTCCTGTTCGGGGTTTTCCACCCCCACATCTAAACCTGATACTTCATCATCATCTTCTCTACATTGGTATCTTCCGGCCTATGGGTCGCTCTGCAGATCCCTTGGTTTCATTTACAGAAGGACCAAATAAAAACAAAAACAAAGCTTTGGCCATGACCTATGTTTTTCTCTGTGTTTGTTGTTCTTAATTTTGTATATTTCTGTTATTTACTTTTTGGGGTTCAGGTGAAGCAAATACTTTACTCTATAGTTCCAGAAAACTACAAAAACATACAAGTATTATTTTTGATCATTTAATAATATACCCATCCAAACAGCCCGAGCGGCAATGGCATATGGTGAAAGGAAACGAGCAGAAATTATAAGTTTTAGATCTGGGAGGAAAACCCCAAATGGAGAAACCCACTCAATCAGGTAGGGACTGAAAACCCAATCCACGACCACATGCAAGGCTCCGGTCTGAGGTGGGATTCAAACCGGAGTCCATAAGCACAGAGGTGAAAGGCAGGAGAGAAAAAAACACTGAGTCAAGCTGATGCCCACAGTTCAATCACTGACATTTTCACCGTTGTCCAACCCCTACAGTTATCCAGTGTTTGGGTGGCTCTCTCTGATTGCAACTCTCCTAGCTTCCATGATAACAACTGGCTGGATTGTCGGGGAAAATGATTTCACCCTCAATTTACTCGGCCTGCTGCTGTAAGTAATTCCCAGCTGTATTTTAGTGCTCTTGCTTTTGTACAGAGGGGAGAAGTACAACATTAGAATCCAAATCGCTTACAATCCTTTCACAATAAGGCTGCAAGACTAATCAACATGGCACACACAAACTTCTTAAATTACCGCTGACCTACACTGGCTCAGAATTGTTTATTATTATTTTTTTTAAATCCTGACACTTTGTTCTTAAGTCTCTTCACAACGAGGCTCCGCAATACCTCTCTGAGTTACTCCATATCCACCATTCTGCCTACAGTCTCACTCATCATACCGGACTACCCTGGATTTTCCAATGACAAATAAAAAGGCTGGAGACCGTTCATTCTCATGTACTGCTGCCAAACTCTGGAACTTAATTAGCCTTGTTCATTGGCCAATGTGACCTCCATTTCACAGTTTCAAAAAGCATCTTAAAATTAACTTGTTTGTTTATTGTGTTTTCTCATTGTTTTTTCATTTGTTTTGTTGTTAGCTCTTTGTAACCACTGGAAAAGGCGCTATACTAAACGCTGTTAAAAATAATAATGGAAGCAAATTTAGGTGACGCAAACAATCAGAATGTTCTGTTTTCCCAAAAAGTTGTTACAAAAGATAGTTTACTTCACTGTCGCAATTTGCATTGAACCGTTTGAACCGGGCTTAACTGGTTAAATAATTTCTCATCGTTGCTATCTTTTATTGAAGTTGAAATAATTGCTATGAAATACTAAATGGTTTTTTTTGGGGGGGAGGGATATTTTGCACAGGTGCTGTCATTGTAATAATTTATACATGTTTTTCCGGTTTTGTTTCACCAAGACCTGTCGATGGTAAGAGCTACACTGACTTTGTATATGGCAAGCCATACTGTCGTATTGCACCCTACCTGGTTGGGATTGGACTGGGCTACATCATGTACAGAACTGGCAAACGCAAAGTCAAAATGTCACCGGTAAGAGTTTAGTTTCAGCTGTTTCTTTGTTGGAGTGTTGGTTTGGTTTTTTTGCTTTGTTTTTTTGTAAATAACATTTCCAGAAAGCAGTTGCTAAAACAAACATCCTTTTGAAACCAATTATATGGTTAAATTAAAAACAAATTGTGCTCATACAGTCATGCTTGTAGTAGACCTAAACTAAAAATAGAAGTGATTTTAGGGAAGCTTAGGACTCCAAAACAAATGTTCTCAAACAAAGCATTATTTATAACATAGAGATTTCTTTCAGAGCAGTTTGTTCAACTATCCGAAGTGTGTTTAAAGGCACTGGACACGTTGGGTAATTGTCAAAGACCAGTATTCTCACTTGGTGTATCCCAACATAATGCATAAAGTAACAGACCTGTGAAAATTTGGGCTCAATTGGTCATCGAAGTTGCAAGAAAATAATGAAAGAAAAAACACCCTTGTTGCACAAATTTGTGTGCTTTCAGATGCCTGAAAAAGGCTTCAGGCCTGAAGTCCTTTTCAGATTCAAATATTTTAGTGAGAAATTACCTCTTTCTCAAAAACTACGTTACTTCAGAGGGAGTCGTTTCCTCACAATGTTTTATACTATCAACAGCTCTCCGTTGCTCCTTACCAAGTAAGTTTTTATGCTAATATATATTTTGAGTAATTACCAAATGTGTCCAGTGCCTTTGAGGAGAAACTAATCTTGCAAGCTAAGAATTGTTCACCCCCCCCCCCCCCCCCCAGTGGCAGGTTCACTTTATATGTTGAAGAGTTAGGATGAAACAAATGCTACCATTTCAGCTAAAGACGGGCTTATGTGATTTCTCAGGGTTTCACCTGATTTCAGGATTTTCTCAAAAACTCCTTGAGCTTTAAACATTTTCTTGAAAGAGGTAACCACTCGCCAAAAGGAGCAAGAAATAGTGCACATTGTGTCCGAACCCATAGTCTTGTATTTTCGATGATGCACAGTGTCTGTATTAACCTCCCGCATTGTAAACATTTTGGCCCAACTTCTTTAAGCAGACAGTTTTGTTTACATATTTTGTGCTCAGCAAAAGTTAGCAGGATACCAGTCAGAAACGGTGTGTGTGACATGGTATTTTGGCTGGTAACCTGACTCTGGTAACCACGATTTTGTTGTGCTTAGTTACTTTTTGTGCTTAAAGCAACTCTATGAAGTTGTGCCTGGGAGGTTCTGGTTCTATAGATTGAGGGGGAACCCAGGCCTGCGAGCCATTTGTCGGGAATTTCTACATTCGTCAAATCTCATCCTGTTAAAAAGAGGAGGGAACAGGGGTGGCCCCTCTCCCTCCTCTCGCACTCTTATGACCTATGAGTAGTTTTTGTTCATGCTTTCAAGCAAGAAGATTGTAACATCAGATTTACAATATTACCAACATAAAGTTTGTCATCAGATGATGAGTCGGTTCTACGTAATTTTCTTTCTGCCGATCTTCACAACTAATCAGTATTACTCATTTGTCCCTTTGTTTCAGTTTCTGGCCCTACTTGGTTGGCTGGCAGCGGCCGGTATGGGAATAGGGGTAGTGTACGGATTGTACCCCAGCTACAAGCACCCAATGAGTAAAACTGCTTTGATTATCTACGCTGCAGTCAGTAGGTTTGTCTGGGCTGTGGCATTAGCGTGGGTGGTCTATGCATCCAAGTATGGATACGGAGGTAAGAGTTCAGCAGATCTAGAGCAGTTATTTTTGTGAGACGTTGGGTGGTTTGTCATTGTTCTCACAGACCAAAGGAAGAGTTCAGCAGATCTAGAGCAGTTATTTTTGTGAGACGTTGGGTGGTTTGTCATTGTTCTAACAGACCAAAGGAACTACCAATGTTGAAAGATGGGTAAAATTTTAGGGGGGGCACAAGGGGGTGCTCCCGTTTTTCTAGAAAGGGGGGGGGGCACTTTTCTGGCCAATTAAAACTGTAGTTTCTGTTTGCATTTCTCTTAAACAAGCCCTTTTTCAGTGCGTTGTTATGCCATTCAATATCTTTTGTAAGATATCTTGACGTGAGTGTAATGACATTTACCTTGTTTGCTTGCCAATGTAAAGCACCTTGATACGTTATTGTAAAATGCGCTATATAGGAACTAGTTAGTATTATTATTAAAACTATTGTTTAAACATTGAAATTATCACATTAAAGCTTATAAAAAAAATTAAAATAAATTTGTCTTCCTTTTTTTTTTTTTTTTATGAATCTTTCTTCAGGTTGGATAAACAAATTCCTGTCTTGGAGTGCTTGGATACCTCTTGGTCGTATCACGTTCGCAGCCTACATGGTCCATCCGATCATTATCGAGACCTTCTATAACAATTTTGCGACTACTTTTCATTTCTCAGTCTACTTGATGGTAAGTGAATCTGATTCCTCTTTAATGGAAGCGAAACTTTTTCACAAATATAATAATTGCATCGGGGATACGGATTATTATTATTTTTTTTTAAACTTAAACCGATGTGTGGTAAGGCACTGCGTATTCGGTGCTTTGACGAAGTCCTGTGGGGAAATGAAATCCACAGGTTTACTACTCGGTTGGGAATCGAACCCATGACCACCTGTATTCTAAAACAGAGGGTCCCCCATCTAGTTGCTTGTCACAGAGCACTCGTCCTGAGTGGTAAAATGGTTAAAAATCAACTTGAACAAAACTCATATTATTGCGTTTGTTTTTTTATAGAAAGGTAAACGAGTGTGTAACGATTACATACAATTGAGTAAAACTCAATAAAAATGATTTCAAAATGTAAAAAAGCAAATGAATTTGATCAATGTCGCGCTGGGCAAATTAACTAATGCTGAGTTTCGCAAAAAGCCCATAAAAGAGCTTAGGAATCAGAACAGCACTGTGACACCACACTACGGACTCGTAGTTTTTAGTAGCCCACAGGGCAAGTTGAGAGGTGGTGTTTATAGTGGCCTAGAGCAGTTTTTACCAGACAATGTACGCCAGGCTAGTGTTAAGAGTGAACCCTGCACTGTCACAGCACTTTGAATCCTGTGACAAAGGTACTGGCAAAGGCCTGCTACATAATGCCTGATACTAGTATTAATCTTCAAGCAAACTTGAATCCTCGATTCTGATTGGTAGATCCATAGCAACAAGGAGTGTGATGTAAACTTATATCGCACGGCCCATATCACACCCTGCGTATTCCGCTAATTTAAACTTAGTATACGCAATACATGTGCACCTGTTCCAACACCACAATGGATATGGGATGCAGAAGCGCTATATTTCTCTGTATTTCCACTCGTGTGTCCACTCACCCATATCACTCCTTAGTCACTCCTTGGTTCAAACAGGTTCCCACCTACTAGGAATAATGGTTTAAGAAATGCAAATCACTTTTAACTACTGCTAAGTGCAGAACCAACAGGGACAAAAACAGTTGTATTCCTAGCTTAGCTAAGTTGTTGAATAAGCAGTGATGATCATTTGGACATGGGGCTAATGTAAGGTGTTATCCTGCCCTGTATTGTTCTTTTTCTGATCCCTTTTTTAATTGATTGGGATTTGTCTGGTCATGTTTGTCAAATATTCTACTTGACTCCTTTTTGTTAACCATTTAATGAACTTCTGTTTAGTGCACTTTTAAACCTTAATCCATGCATGTTCTTTCTTTTTGGGGGGGTCTAAATTGTTGGTTTTGTTTATCTGATATTATATTTTGTACTTTAATCCATTCTTTATAACCCTTGTTTATGTATCACTGTATAGTGCAATTCAACCTGTCGGTTTCCTTACTGTACAACTGTTCATGTTTTTATTTGTATGAAATAAACCAGTAATAATAATATGGTTAATTCCTTTGTCTTCACAGGCTTTCTACTTTGCTGGAGTGGTTTCTGTGTCGTATTTTGTGGCTCTCTTTTTTGCCCTCGCCATTGAGTACCCCTTTGCAAACTTGGAAAAACTCATCCTTCCAACTCCGACAAAGAGGAAAACGGTGAAAGGCAGTGGCCCAGCCAAGAAGACTGGAATTGTTACTACAGTTACAGTAAATGGAGATCAACAGGCGGTTACGAAAGGTCCTTCGGATAACAACATAGTTATTAATTCTAATTAGTATCGAGTTACCATGGCAATATGGTTCACCTGATATTTTACGTACTTAAAAAAACAACACAAATCAACAATTAATTTTGCAAACACAAACTAAGGTATATCAATTTTTGAATAAATTGTAATGTAAACAATACGGTTTTCTAGAAGAAAAGTAAGAAATGGTCTTCTGTTTCTAAACAATGATTTGTTAAATTTATGTAACTTAACTGTTTGTTATATATAATTATTCGCTCTACAAACCAACTTCTTTTAACTGTCCCTAATACAACCACTTCCAACGGCGTTCGCGCTTTTTCTGTATCTGCACCCACTCTCTGGAACTCTCTTCCTTTACATATCCGAGCTACAAAGTCTCTGGACATTTTCAAAACATTGCTAAAAACTCACCTGTTCAATATTTATTATGATTGACTATCTGTTTGTTATTTTTTCCACTTGTTTTTGCCGACACATTTATGTAAATCTGTTTTATTCAATGTGCTCTTATTTCTTTCTAAGCTACGTAATTTGTAATCTTTTTGGTTACTCTTTCTGTTTTTTGTTTTTGTTTGGTTTTTATGCGCCTCGGAATAAGTTTAGTCTTAGATAGATGGCGCTTTACAAGTTTTAATTATTATTATTATAAGGCTGTGGACTCTCCAGCTAGCCATTGTCTGTACCACATCCTTTATATAAGTTAAAGGTATTATTCAGGACTGGTAGAGTGTGTGATCTCCCATATTTAATGAAATTTAAAAAACTGTGGAAATTTGGACTTAATATGTGGTGGAGAAAATAGTGGAAAATTATGCACAGTTTTCAGCATGTAAACACATTGACATATCAACCGAAATCAGCTGTCGCTTTTTTAAAGGATTTTAGATACAGTCTTCTCGAATATGACTTCATTTCTAGAAGAAGTACGAACTTCATGATCAGTAAGCTTTCAGACTAAAACTAAACTATGATATTTGTTTTGTCGGTCACACCCCTATGTTCCGACACCCTTATGTTCCGACAGCCCTCGGACAACTCAACCTATATTCCGACACCCCTATGTTCCGACATCGACAGGTAATTTTTCCACATTATTATTCTGATAATAGTTTCTGTTTCCCACCAAAAAGCACATGGTCACAAACCTCAATGTGCTATTTTGGCATTTATAAACCAAGCGGGTTGTCGGAACATAGGGGTGTCAGAACATAGGTCGAGTTGTTGGAACATAAGAGGTGTCGGAACATAGGGGTGTCGGAACATAGGGGTGTTCCCGTTTCGACAGTAGTCCCACTACTCAATTGAAACATTTGAAACTTCAGAAGTGTGCACTATTTCTCTCTCCTTCCTGTATTTTCTTCTTCCACCAAGCTCCACCTCTAAGATGAAGTTGATAAGTTACTGCCATCAATTCGGCAAAAAGTGTTGAAACGTCATCAATTCGGCAAAAAGTGTTGAAACGTCAAAGATAGGCCAGTTACAAAACATCATTGTTTATTTTTAGTCTGAAAGCTTACTGATTATAAAGTTCATACGGATTTTTTTTTTTTTTTATGAAGTAAATCTCTCTGAAATGAGTCATACTTTTGTTTGACTGTCTCTAAAAACCCTTTTTTTTTTTAACACCACAATAGTTCAACTGATTTTGGTTGTTAGAGCAAAATTAAGGGCAATTTGTTTACATGCTGAAAATTTGTGCATGTTTTTTTCGCTGTTTTTTTCTGAGTCACAAAACATGAACACTGTCTACATCTATTTTGTCAGCTCTACCAACCCTGTATAATACCTTTGTTTATTTTTTATTTTTTTACAAAATAACGTTCACCATCACAGGATGGAATGCTTTTGAAAAAGCCTTGAAGGATCGTGCAAATCGTATGCTTTCAAAGTGTGAAATACTTTCGTTTGTCAGAACGGTTTTATAAAAAGTGCAAATCTTCCTGAAACAACAAAAAGGTGTTTCTAGTTCTTGTACATCGATGGCCACTTGACATCTTTATCACTCAAAATTGCACTTATAAAGGACTTACTCAACGCACCAAGAGTAGAAAGGAAAAAAATTTGTTTTTATTGTATACTTTAAATTGAAGGTTTAATTAAATAATAGGCAATAATGCTATTTTAAATGAAATAATGCTGTTTTAAATTAAATAAATGTTGCACATTTATAGTTATAAAATTTACCCGTCAGACAGGTATACAGATTTTACTTAATAGGAATTTTTTAATTATAAAGTATTAACGATTACATATGTTTATATTGGATAAATAAATTGCAGAAAATGTAGATCACAACTGAAATCGTTTTTATACGGTGAAATATATAAAATTTAAATAAGCAAGCAAATGAAACAGTCTTGTTGTTCTTGTGTTATTGTGCGGTTTAAAAGTTCGGAGTTACATTACACTTGTTCGCAACTTCCAACCAACATATATTCGGTTTTGCCCTAACGGACGTCTGCTAAAACGGTGATATTATATATAAGGTTCGTGTCTAAATCAAGCAGCTTCGGCTTGAGGAATTGGCCTTTTCGGTTTTCTGGCCGCGGCGGCCGTCAATTTGGACACGGCTTAAAAAGTGCAGTAGTTTCACATTGAATATAATAATATGCTATTCGGTTTGCGGTAACACCATGTGCATAAGTATCTACTTTGCTGTGTAGATTTTGTTCTTTGAGAACTTGTTTTTCTGTGTATCCTACTGCCGCGGAGTAGATTTCAGAATTCGGGAGACTCTTTAGTTCTGAACTGAACTGCCATGCTTCTTTTTAGTATTAACTACTACATTTGTACCTGGGCGGAAGGTGGTAAATCGGTCGAGACTACTACTTTTGCGGATCGAGGGGACTTCTCGTTATTTACTTCACAGCCGCGGAGTGAATTTTTAATTTGTCTCAACGTTTCGACTAGCATGCTCTAGTCATCTTCAGGAGACTGACCGAACAGTTCTTTTCAAAACTAAGTAGGCCTAGCCTCCCGAATTCCGCAATCTACTCCGTCCGCGGCAGTAGAAGAAATAGTAAGGCAAGTTCTAGAAGAACACAATCTACACAGCAAAGTACATGTAGATATACACATGGTGTTGCCGTAAACTGAATATACATTGATACATCACCATGCAATGCCTCAAAACCCACTTAGTTTCACATTTCACGTACACACTTGTGACCAATGATGACTAGGCTACGGTAACACGTGATAATATACACCATACAACCAATTAAGTAATAAAAAATAAGTCTTGTCAAAACCATTAGGCCCTATACCAAATTATTAAAGAAATATATGAGAATCATTTTTGTAAGAAAACCAAACATAAAGAAGCAACAATTGGGTAAAAACTGTTATTCAATGAGAACGAATCAGGGCGGAGTGATCCATTTTCACTTTGCATGTCCACGTTTTTACATACTAATTGTCCGCATCACCTTTACCATGGAGTTATTTTTACATAGCCAATGCCCATGCCACGCCTTCGTTGCTTGTTTGGAATCTGCCGCGGATGCATTGTGCTCTATATGTGGCGTGGTGTAATACCCCCCCCCCCCCCCCCCCCCCCCATTATATCTTCATTGTGTTATAGGATTCCTGAGATTCTCCGGAATTCTTTAGAGGATTGTAGGGTGGTACATCTGTACAAGAGGAAAAGAATGTGTTTCAAAATATGGGCACACTTTTTGGGGGACACAGTCTGCACGTATACGCGGAAGGATGCAAGTGTTTTCAGCACCTACTAAGGCCTAGAACATTCTCTTCAACATGGCGGCATTTGAACGTGGTGACAATAATGCGAGAAGATCTCAGACTTTCTCTTTAAAATCTGTGTGAAGGTGGTCCCTTTTGTTGGTAGACTGGCCCTGGAAGGGCTGATACGTGAACTTATGGGTGAGCATTTAACTGTAGTCTTTTTTGTAGCGTGTCGTACGTGGTTAATAATGTAGTGCCATAGAATGGTTTTGGCGAAGGGACACGAACCCTCAGAAATCTGAGAAAAGATTCATGAGCAAAATCATTTTTTCTCATTTTCTCATTTTGGGGGTGAAAAGTTTTCCCAAAGTTTACTTTAAAGGGATTCCTTTCTCAAAACAGCTTTATACTATCAACAGCTGAGGTGCTTCTCACCAAGTCAGCTTTTTGGTGTATTTACCGATCTGATATCCTTCCTTATCAATTAAATTAATAATTTGAATTGTCAAATACTAGCAAGTAGCATTGTACCAAACATTGGTTGATTTCACGTACGAAGACTACTAGTACTAGACCATGCAGCCTTAAAGGCACTGGACACGTTTGGTAATTGTCAAAGACCAGTATTCTCACTTGGTGTATCCCAACATATGCATAAAATAACAAACCTGTGAAAATTTGGGCTGAATTGGTCATCGAAGTTGCAAGAAAATAATGAAAGAAAAAACACCCTTGTTGCACAAATTTGTGTGCTTTCAGATGCCTGAAAGCACACAAGGCTTCAGGCCTGAAGTCTTTTTTCAGATTCAAATATTTTGGTGAGAAATTACCTCTTTCTCAAAAACTACGTTACTTCAGAGGGAGTCGTTTCTAACAATATTGTATACTATCAACAGCTCTCCGTTGCTCGTTACCAAGTAAGTTTTTATGCTAATATATATTTTGTGTAATATCCAAACGTGTCCAGTGCCTTTAAACAATGCTCAAACCCAGTCTTGATAGTGGGAGCTCGGTAGCTTCTTCAGTTGTTGCCTGCAAAGCTTCTTTCACCAAATCCGTCCCATATTTGGCTATCTTTAAAAACTATCGTGTTACTTCCGAACAGATGCGGTCTGAGTGAAGCTTTGAGAAATGTGTGTGTTTGTCTAATGAATGAAAAGACGTCTACAACAAACGTAAAGTCTGAAGAGGTGATCTCCGGTGAGTCAACATTTCCAGTTATTGTTCGGTTTTCAGGTTTTAGTTTTATTCCACGGTAAATAAATTAAAATAAACCACACAAAGTTACATTGTGTACAGGACATAGTCACGACGAGAATAGAGTAAATGTGATGCTGCATCGGGATCCATTAAGAAACAAACACGAACTTCCTATTCTCTGGTCAAATTGTTTGATTCGAATCAACGCCTCCGTCAACAACTATCTTTAACTATATAATTGATTGGATTATTGGTTATATCTCTTTCTAAAGCTTGCACATTTATCCGAAAAGTTCACCTTCACAAAATACCTGACATTTATTTCATTCTAACATGCGAAGACCTGTAAGAAGTCATTGACACCTGCTATCAAAATGACTGCATGACCAACATTCTCGTTGCCGTATTATTTATTGATAAGTTCATGAGTTCACACAATTGTTGTTTCCGTTCATTTTTTCAAGATATAACCATGGAGGAAGGATTTCCATAATATAACAGAACCTCGATATTTGAATTAGCATTTAAAAACACGTACTTTAGTTAGAGTGGCTCTGCCCGAATAAGGAATGCTTCTTGTTTGTTTACAATGGTGGAAACCCATTATTCACTAGTTATTTTAAACATTCTTGTATTAACATTGGATGTTAAGGAATTTGCCAGGACAGGTTGTAAGGATAATCAAGTGAGGAATTGGTAAATTGATTAGGCTTATTTATAGCACACATGAGAATTATATAGAGCGGGTGATCAGCTGGTTTATAATAATAGCCGCTTGTGACTGGGTTTAACAGGCACGTGTGCCCACACGTCCAAAGACACTTTCACAGATTTGTTCGTACTGTGTGTTTATTTGGAAACTAGAAGATAAGAATGGGTGTACTCTTCAAAGAAACAACGATAATGATCCAACTTCCCTTTAAAGTGAACTGTTTCTCCATGATTGTCTCAGTTCATCCCCTGATGGGAAGGCCAGCCACTGGGTGTGGCTTTTAGATGAATACTTTCCCTTCTTGCATTGGTTATCGTTTCGGACTCGAGTTAGACTTGTTGACAAGTCGTTAATGATGGTCGCGGTGGGTCGAGTCGCGTGTGGTGCTGTAGCGTAATAAAGAATGCTCTCGCGACTGCTCTCGCGCGAAGTTGCTGGCTGCCGACTCTTCGTCAAATGTGACCAGTCTTGAGAGCAGGAATCTCGCACAGAGCAGCCCTCTCGCGGGATATTGCGAGAAAGCCGTTCCGCTGTCACCGCGACAGACATTTAACGACTTGTCCACAAGTCTAGACTCGAGTTGAAATCTTTCTCGGTGATAATTGGTGGTTTAATCACATTCCAGTCCCAAAAAGAGGTGCTAACCCAATTCCAATATTCACCCCGAGATACAAAAAAATATTGTTTCTCAGCACCTCTCCATCCCAACAGACTGGTCACAATTTGTCAAAGTAGAAAAAACATAAAACTTAAACTACGTACATATCCACCACCAACTCTTTTAACTCCCCTTTTTATCATTTCCCACCTCCTTCCTATACTTGTTTTCATTAATTCTCCTGTAATGGGTGCCGTTATTCAGTTGGGATTTCTTGAATGTAGTTTCAATATTTATCTGTGATAATCAAGTATAACGTATAGTGGAGGACAAAATGTAGGTCATTCAAATTGTCTATACAGCAAGTTAAAATCTCCAAGCTATAATACATTTGTCACGAAGATGTTCCTAATAATTGTAATCTGATGAAACTCGATTTCACAAAAGAGAAAATATCGATCATAACTGTGTATCAATCTTAATCGCTAAACCAAAGTGTGATGTCACTATACAAATCACAATGGCAATCTTTTAAGATGAGTCACCACTCTTAAAAGATGAATCGTGCTTTGTAAAATCAATTGTGTAGGTTTCGTTTTTTGCAAATAACTGACATGGATTTGTTTAGAAAACGCCTCTGAAGTATTCAAGAAAACTGACACTGATACTTTAGGGACATAAACTCTTCAAGAAAGTGACATATAGGCCCTATGCTGCAACGAATAATGTTAATTTTACAACAAAATGTATGTCATAATGGAAAATGAATGCTGAATAACATTGCTGCCGCACTAAGTTCTGTTTAAAGATACTTGTTCTGTATAAAGTTTCGTTGTTGTTTTGGGTCTGTTTTTCTTGTTTGTTTGTTTTGTTTTGGGGTTTTTTCTTTAAGTTTATAGTCATAAATACGCTGAAATTTCTTTGTCATGGCACCTGCAAAAGTGAAAGACCTATTCTTTTTTACCCTGCCCGTCAATACAAAAGTACTGAAATCAACCTCGTGGAGGAATTTGGGGTATCCCACAATCCCCTATATGTACGTCTGTATTGTGTGAAAAGATGACGGTGATTCGTAAGTGCTGTTATGACATGTTTGCCTCTATTGTTGACTGTTTTCTTCTGAGATATCGATCAATATTATTATCGTTATCACTATTCCGTACTGTTCCCTGACGTCATGATCAATGACAGGATTTTGGTATTGGTAGAAAGTCCCTGCTGTAGTGGTTCTGGTGTGTTTTTTGCCCGTTGTTCTTCTGGTTGTGGTTCTTGGTTCTTGTGGGCATCAGGTTTGGCGTGAGTAGGGAGGGGGTCGTCTTCAACATTGTTTGTTTGCTTCTGATCTTCCTGTCAAGGGAATATAGCCTAAACACCAAGCTGGCAACAGCCAATCTCTCTCTCATACAAACATTGGTTTAACGTCTATGGAGACGACAATACGTATTCTAGTCATTGTGAAATCGGAGGTTAGCTTGGTAGGATTCGAACGCAAAACCTTGTGGTTGCAAGTCCTGCAGTCCTGGGGCCATTAGTTGAGACGTCTCTTATTTGAAATAAAGCAGTTTAAATGATAGTTTACACAGCATCAGGAATAAATGTCATAGTTTTGATCAACTTAATTGTGGAAAATTAAAAGAAACGTATGTGTCCGATCTTAAGCGCATCATACTCGTACAAGTCAAAATTATGATTTATATCTCAGAGTTAGCATAAGTCATATTTATGACTTATCTCATAAATTATGGTTCAGAATAAGTGAGCCAATTAAGTAATATTTCAAGAGATTTCTAAGTCATCATTATAAGATTTTAATCTTATTTCTCTCTCAATGTCCCTTTGAAGCCTCCGTAGCTATTTAAAAGCGTCTTGAAACAAGTTTGTTAGTTTGGTTAATGGGCAATATATAATAAGACATCCATAGCAAAAATATTCTTTAAAAAGTGCAGTTTTATTACATATTCAAAGAGACTAAAAGGCTGACATATAATTTTCTATAAAAAGCTTGCATTCACACAAAAGGCCCCTTAATATATAATAGGAAATTGCACTGGCATTTTATCAGTGATTATATAAAGTGAACATAGACTATACAATTCAACAATGCTGTTGTAAAAATTCTTCCGGTACACTCCATTGAATTAAAATGGTGGAATTATATCAAGTAGAATACCATACAGTGGCTACTGGCCCAATTACAATTTTGTGATGTACTAATAATTTTCAAAAATATAAAGTTTTTACGAAAGACAAAATATTGAAGTCTCTAACCTCATGTAAAAAACAGTGTAAAATGCAATTGTATTTGATACTTGTCCATTGCGAAATTTAGTAACATCCCAAAATATCCATGACGTCATGTTTAAGATTTCGCTCTGAAAGAGTATCAGAAAAAATATGAATACAGCACAAAACTGAACTCTGACCCAAGCCCATATATCAATTTAAATCTAATTAAGTGGTTAGGGCCTATACATTTCTATGTTATTTTGATGAAACCCCAATAAAGTAGGCCTACTGTTGAAATTATGTTTTTACTTAAAAAATACACTATTCGTCATTGCTTTTTGAGGTAGGCCTATGCAAGGTTCTCATGACGCAGTTCTAGCTCACTAAATCAATTTGCTAAGCACTGAAACAAGTAGTTGCTTTTAGACAAAGTCCAGGAGCTAATAAATGCCACTTAATGTACATACTTATAGTATGTGAACACATTACTGGTTTGTTTTGACTGTAAGCAGTTAAACTTGTTCGGCAGTATTTATAGCTGGTAAGGGGGGTGTCGTCATGTTCAAAGTAGGCCTGTGGCTGTACATGGAATTATGAACTATCTTACCCTTAAAACACGCCCTCGCACGTTCTCCACAGATTGAGTGTCCAAAACCTGATGTTTGAAAACAGATAATGGTGTTCTTCACTGTTTTCTCAAAGACTCCAAAGACCAATTTAGCTTAAACTTTCACAGGTTTGTAATTACATGTTGGGTCACATCAAGTGTGGATACTGGTCTTTGGCATTTGCCAATTTTGTACCCTTGCCTCAAAGACAATAGCATACAACCTGCATTATACAGTGCACATAAACACACTGACAACAATATTTCCTGAATAAGATACCTGAAAAAATAATCAATTCTCTGTTCATAGCATATTTACATAACCATACTATATCTATTTCAATTCGTAACTGAGTACATAATTAAAACCAAAACATACATCTCAGAATTGCTATTAAAATATATAATAATAAAACCAACATTTATAAAGCGCCCTAATAATACAAGCATGCTCAAAGCATAGAGTATAGTTTTATGAAGAAAAATGGCACCACTCAAAAGCTAAACAGATACAATTGTAGGGACAAATTAAAGTGATTTTTGTTTTGATTTTAACAAGTGGCGAATTGTTTCAGCGGAGTTAGTGTTTTGGTTTTTTAAAAGTAGTATTTAATAGCTAAAATGTGCCAAAGCTAAGTACAGATTTTAATAGGTAGTTAATTGTTTAAGCAGAGTTAATAGCGCAGTCTGATTGTTTAAAAGTAGTATTAGCTTAAAAGTGCCAAAGCTAAAGTAAGACACTTCAAGCAAAGATTCATTCTGTGAAAATATTTGTTTCAACATGTATATTGATGACAGTTATCTTATCACACACTGAATCCATTAGAAAACACACTTATAAAAAAGAGCAATTATTAAATTGAATAAGTTCAATTACTGGCATATACTCATGGCCGTATACAAGATAGAAATACAAAAAACCAAAATTGCAGTAGACCCAAAATGTGTTTGGTGTCAGTGAGTGTGGCAGGATATTCTGTCGCCCCATACTGCGAACCGCGTACAAATTTCTTCTGATACCGCCCTCTTTTTGATCAACCTCCTCCAGCCCATGTTAATTTCCCAAATAGAGGACAGAATCTCCGAGGGACATATTTCCCTAGGACACAACACTAAATATACACTGCCATTACTGCATGCAGTAATACATAGGGCAAATGGGTCTGTACACAGAAGGACCTGAGCAGAATAATTTCATAGCTCCTAATTAATTTTAAACCCTGAAAACCA
This sequence comes from Leptasterias polaris, assembly GCA_037783415.1. Lineage (NCBI taxonomy): Eukaryota > Metazoa > Echinodermata > Asteroidea > Forcipulatida > Asteriidae > Leptasterias > Leptasterias polaris. Next base: position 37,328 of record JAZGTN010000141.1, read on the forward strand.
GGCCATCATTGTACTACTTAAAACACAGGGATGAGTCATTGCCGACAAAAAAATCTGAAACTACATGTTGGATCCAAAGTTTAGGACTAGGGCCTACATATTATGTTGAAATGATGGCATTTCTACCTTTTGGTAACCCCTAGGGAGGGTTTGGAATACAAAGGGCTTTTAGGAACAGTGTCCTAAGCACTAGTGAAGTAGATCAAAGGGCAGTCTTTCTTTTATGTGGAAAAATGAAAGGCTTTTTTTATTCACCAGGCTGACATAAAAAGTCTGAATTCAGACAAAATAGAATTAGCTGTTGCAAACTGCTTACCAACCAAAAAGACCTGTGGTATTAATGCAAAAAATAGTTAGTGGCCTGACGTTTCGACCCTAGCAGAGTCTTTCTCGAAGGCTAAATGACAACACATAAACATGTATTCAAGTGTGTTTATGTGTTGTCATTTAGCCTTCGAGAAAGACTCAGCTAGGGTCGAAACGTCAGGCCACTAACTAAGTTTTGAATTCAGACAAAAGTCTGAAAAATCTCATCCCTGTTAACAAGAGTGAGGCCTGATCCAAATTGGCGGCTATAGCTAAGGGTGTCTGATACTTCAACGCATGATGACGAGGAAATCTAGCTCCGTAGCTGTAGCCGCTAATTCAGACACAGCCCTAAATGCCTACAGGGTGCTATAGTGGTACCATGCTTGTGTCCCCCCCGTCTAAATTTCTTTTATATTCAATTCATTGCGTAACTGTATGAATATGTCAAGTCTTGCATCCACCTTCTCACCGTTGGTGGCGGCTACGGGGGGGAAAATTCCCCCCAGTTATTTTTTTTTGCCCCGATGGCGGAAATTGAGTTTAATCACAAACCATTGCACCCAATTTGTTACAATGTTGTTTGCGCTGTAAATAATAAACTCAATTTCATCCATCATAATTAGCTGGCACCATCAAAAAAGCCCAATACACTTTCCATCTCCGGCAATGTTAATAAAATGTGGATTTATTTATCTGTACAAGCTTGGAAACTTGCTATAAATAGAAATGCATTGTCTGCCCAAAACCGCAAGCAGCCATTGTACACGCAGTTCGCACAACACGTCAAATTCACACAGTGCAAAATTTTATTTCTGGAGTGAATTGTAGGTTTATACAGTACACACGACATAAACTTGATGTTCACGTGGAGTGCTGTATTATGCCTACTGCTAGTTGTTGCACTTAAAACACGTTGGTAAAACAGTTAGAATGGATATTAGAAAGTTTTGCAAGAAATCCAAACAACCTCCATCCAATGATGATAGGCACAGATCTGAATCTAGAACCCAAACACAAACACCCCAGGACTGAAGTTAATATTGACGTAAGTCCATGCTTTTCTGCAGTACAAAATTACACTATAGATTTTCAATTGCTGCTCGATATGGGGCAGAGGGAGGCCCCCCCTCTATTGTGTCTTCATTGTGTTCTGGGAATCTCAGGAATTCTTTTGAGAATTTTAGGGGGGGTGCTTCTGTATACAAGAGGGAAGAGTGTGTTAGGGTTAGGGTTAGTTTGGGGGGGCCTCCCTCTGCCCCATATCGGGCATGGTATATAGATTTTTGTTTGCCCCCCAGATTAACAGGTCTGGTGCCGCCACTGGGTGGCGGACTCTCCCCACATGTCATTCAAACTCTTGAGGGGGAGAGTCTGCCACCAATGGTGAGAAGGTGGGCGCAAGACTTGACATAATGAATATTCATATAGTTACGCAATGAATTGAATACAATAGAAGTTTAGACGGGGGGGGGGGGGGGAGAGGTATATTCTTAAAAAGTGGGCGCACTCATGCAGCCTTATTAGTTTGAGAATACTTACAAACAATTTGCAAGCGTGGAACCAAAGATCAGGGTATACATGAAAGCATGGAACCAAAGATCAGGGTATACATGAAAGCATGGAACCAAAGATCAGGGTATACATGAAAGCATGGAACCAAAGATCAGGGTATACATGAAAGCATGGAACCAAAGATCAGGGTATACATGAAAGCATGGAACCAAAGATCAGGGTATACATGGAACCAAAGATCAGGGTATACATGAAAGCATGGAACCAAAGATCAGGGTATACATGAAAGCATGGAACCAAAGATCAGGGTATACATGAAAGCTTTGAATTGTACTCCCACCAAACATCTTAATTAGGTGACAAATTAATGAATATTTAGTTCTGTAACAACTTTTTATTTGGGACTCGTGTAAAGATAAAATCCAAAAGAAATTTGAAATTAAAAACAAAAAAATAACACTACTAGGTGCTTCTTAAGTGTCCTCTTTAAAAACAAAAATGCAACTGGTCTTAAACAGCTTTATCAGCTGTTTAAACATGGTCATGTGACCACCTTTCAACCAATAGGACTGTCTCAGGTATTTATGAATGGTTTATTAAAACATGAATCACAACCAAAAGCTGGATTGCTCATGAATTACAATTAAAAAGCAACAAATAGGAAAAAGAGAATTACATCAAATATACAATCATACTTCACTTGAACAACTTGAAGCCCCCTGGGGTGTTTCAGGCCTCCGCGTTCTTAAGACGCGCTTGTTCAGCCTGGGAATCACGCTCATGTTTCTCTCGTGGATTGTTGGGCATGAAGAGCTTCTCAAGATTCGCAAAGGGATACTCGACGGCGAGGGCAATCACCATCGCAAGAAAGTATGATATGGTCACGCATCCCGCAAAATAGTTTGCCTGAAAAGAACAAAATCATTACAAAACCCATGAAAGATTAAGTCCATGGAATTCTGTGGGCACCAATGACAAAAAAATTGTGAGGAATAGAAAAGTGGCAGTTGCAAGAACTGTTTGACAAGTAAGTGGTTCGACTAATTTTTGAGCCAAAAAAAACCAGCTCAGCAGCAGTGGTGCCACTAGGCTTTTACTTTATTATTTTTTTTCTGGGGGGGTTTGAGGGTGGCTTTTGAGCAGGGAGGGGGTTCGGCTTCCACCTAATGCCAGTGCTTCATTACACCATAAATACAAAACTACAGGTTTGGACAGAATGTGGGCTACTTTTTTCCCCCTTTTGTAGCTGCTTTACATCTCCCGACAAAAATGTGAAGACTCAAAGAGGTTTGGAACAAATTCCTGAGAAGTCCTGGCCTGAAGAAATAAACAGAATGTGACCCGGGCCCAAATTCATGGCTCTGCTTACTGTAAGCAAATAATCGGCGCTTACGGAAACAGGGAATTCCACGCTTTTGTCCTGCGTATTTCACGGGTAAGCAGGGAATTTTTGCTTGTGCGCTTGCGTAGTACACGTTACTAGGCATTCTACGCTTACACAGAAATGCGGCACTTGCTCGCAAGCCCAGAAATGGCGGAAAGCAGAGCCATGAAATTGGGCAAAATGCTTACCATAAGATACTTGGACAAGTAAATACCAGTCCCAAAGTTTGGGTAGAAGGTCATCAAAACCAAAGGGTGGAACATATAGGCGCAGTACGTCAGACGGCTCAGAGGGATCCAAGCAGTCCAAGATAAGAACGAATTAATCCAACCTGGACAAAGAAACAAATACAGACTAAGTTTAAAGGGAAGGTATAATTATTGGCAATAACAAATTATCGGTTAGAGGCAATAAAAACTCATTTAAAAGCCTAAAGCAGCTTTCGATTGTATAAAGCATTTTGAAAATCATTCCACTTCCAACTAATGAGGTTATGTAAAAATATATCAGTTTATATGCCCAACAGTTTGAATCTGAGAAGGGTTTCTGTATTCTTATTAGGGATTTTTTCTTCCTGCGTGGAAAAATTTGCTCCGATATCTCAAGAACACGACCACCTATTGAAGTGAAATTTTTCAAAAGTTAGTTTTATTGCATATATCTACATTTATATGGGATTAAAACAATCGAAAGGTTCTAAAAACCAATGGTATACTTTGCCTTTAAGCAACTTATCACAAACTATAGGTCATGACCTAAAAGTGGGCCCAGAAAGAAATTAGGCAGATAACTTTGTCAGAAGCCCTAAAAGTTATCAAAATATTTTTTTCAATTTTATCAGTAATACTTGTTTTTCTTATGGTGCGATTTGGGATTTTTCTTCTAAGCTTTTCTGTATGTCCAAGTTAAAAAAATTAAATACAAAATTTATGTGCATACTTAGGTGCATCAAACTATCAATTGTAATATAAATTCATCTCAATTAATTGCTTCAGCCACAATGATGTTTGGTTTTTTCCAATAAATCATAACAAAAAATACACATAAAAAAATCTCTCAACAATTTATCAAAGTTGAATTTTACATCCGAGTTAGTGATATTTCCCTCTGTTGCACAAATTCATTTAATGGATTTTGACTATTCAGCACTCCATGCTGATTGAGTTTACAGCGTAAGGATACATGGGCGGTCACCACTAGTTTTTGTCTCATCAGATTTGAAAACTAAATTTACTTCCATCATTGACAACATGGTAACTCAGGATTATCAATAGATAAAAGTATCGCTCAGAAAACTCAAATTTGGTTTGTGTGGTCTTTATTAAAGGTCAAGGGCTATTACTTTGTAAGGTGAACAGTTGCTTACCTGCGTATCCATATCGGCAGGCAAAAACCACCCAAGCAAGAGCAACTCCCCAGGCAAATCGGCACATAGCGGCGTAGATGATGTTAGCCGCTTTGGTCAAGTCTTGGCCGGAATGATAAGATGGATACAGACCATAGACGACACTCATACCAATACCTGCAGCAAGCACCCAGCCTGCGATTGCCAACAGCTAAAAAAACAATGGTCACACGGTGAAGAGGAAAAGACAGAGAAAAACAAATGAGGTCTGTTCAAGAAATGCTGTTTGAGACGAAATTCAGACCATGATTTCTCTTTTGCTCTCTGGTACAGGTGGGAAAACACAATTTTACCCAGTCCCTTTTGGTTTATGACATCATTTGAAAGAAAAAAGTTGCATCCCCTTAAGGTGATCCCCTTTCCAAGTTTTATTGTAAACTGAGCGTGATCACTGGCTGTACGGCAGTAAACGGTTGTACCACTTCTGAATGGAACCCCCCCCCCCACAAAAACAAAAACAAACAAGAGAAAGAAACAAAAAATGAGAAAAAAAACAAAAAACAATCAAACAACCACCCCAACAAACAAATTGACAAAGGAAGGAGACTGCCAGCATAGGACTAATTGAACGTAAGCCCGGAGATCGCAAGTTGAAATCCAGCTCTCATCAATTTTTAGTTGTTTAACCCAAAATTCCGTAACATTCTGTACAGACTTTTGTGTGCAAGTCAACGTGAACAATTCGCGCACACACTCAATAATCCTTTTTATTATAATGCTGTATAATGCAAGATGAACTTCATGAGGAATGCTTACCGGTGACATTTTGATTTTGCGTTTACCAATCCTGTGCATGATGTAGCCCAGTCCAATCCCAACCAGGTAGGGTGCAATACGACAGTATGGCTTGCCATATACCAAGGAGCTAAAGTTAAGTCCCGGTCCGCCAGTACTGTAGAAAAATGCAATGGATAACCATTTACAAGGATATTTTCAGCCGAAGAATATTTTCCATTTTGAGAAAATTTCATATTATGAGACGATGATTTCAGTTGTCCATCTGGGCACAGAGGAGAATTTCTCTTGAAATAGACCAACCATAATGGACCGTAGCCCTTTTCACATGACAGCCATTTAGCAGGTGTCCCTTGCTTAATTTTTGCATGGTTGCAAAATTTTACAAACAACACCTCGTGTGAAAGGACATAATTGTTTGGACTTTCCAAGGTCCCTAAAACTAGTGAAATCTTCACAAACACCGATAAAATCTTCTGAGCACTAATTTAAGTTTTGACTAAGGACGCAACACTTGGTAATCATTGGAAACTCAACTTGCATTATGATCAGTAGCAGATTGTGGGGTTGGCGTAGCAGGTGCGCCCCCCCCCCCCCCCCCCCCACCTTTATTTCTGCCAACTGAAGAAAAAAAATGAATTGAACAGCAAATGAATCAAATTCCTAATCTTAAAATGGTTAAAAAGTAATTTGTAAACGCTAAATATAGCTGACATGCATCCACATTAGTGCAATTATGTTTTTGTTACCCCAGCTCAAGAATACTAATGTACAAGTCTATAGGCCCCCCTAAGTCTTTTTCAACAGTGCAAAGTAACAATAGCATATAACGTTTGCCCACCCCTTAAATTTAAGCTTTTCCCTCTTTTGTGCCCCCCCCCCCCCCCCCCCCATTACCAGGATAGCACTGCTGCTGTCACTAGACTCTCTAGCAGCTTATCAGAATGTTTTGCAAGTTATAACCTGATGGGCAGGGCTTAAAGGAACAATCAATTGCTGAATAAATGTTTCTTTGTGTTGTGATATGTCATGAATGTGTGTGTGTTAACCCATATCTGCATAACTACGGGATCCCCGTATAACACACAAAACGCTGTTAGTGCCTAATTATGGGAAAATCCGTATATACAAGAAGTGAGTGTCCTTCTTTGTATTATCATTGCTACTGATATGAGGTGGGAAACTTTGCAAGAAATATAACACACTGTAGAGAATTGTGTGCTCTTTCTAACAGTCTACAGCTCGTTGGGTTGGGGTTTTTTGCAAGGCAGTTAAAAATGAATGAATACTGTAATGCAGCAATGAGTGCTACACGGGCTAAGGCAGGAATGGGTAAAATGGATTATATAATGTGTACCGTACAATGAATTCAATCTAGTCTAGATAGGCCTTTCCACACTCTGAAAAATCTGTTGAACAACGGTCCGACCCATGTGGACAAGAGGGTCCCACTCGTGTAAATTAGACTGACCTTTCTCCAAGGTCAAATTAAGTCTCTAACCTCCCAAAAAATTATGTAAAATGTCATTTTATTTGAACGGACAGCAAGACGAATTTTTGCGCCAGTCAAAAGGTCAAATTCAATGCTTCTTTGACTGAATATCATCAAAATTTTGGAATGAACTGAAAATTCTTTGTAAAAAAATGTACAGACCACTTACTTGAAATGTGATGTCATCGATCGTTTTTGGTTTTTGACAAAAATTGCACTTAAAGGGTATGAAACACAGTGGCATTTTACATCATAGGTTAATGAGCTTGACCTTGGAGTCCCTCTTTAAGAGCAAAGAAGCTAAATTTGCAGAATGTTGACATCTTTTAAAAGAAGTCGACTCAGATTGGAATTGTATAGCTTTCAGCACAGATTGGAGCTTGATAGTGTGAAAAGGCCTTATATGCTCTGAATCACAACAAATATAGTTTTTATGATATTTATTGACAATGAAGATGTTCTGGTTGCACATGATTTCCTTTTACATTTATGGAGTATGAACTGGGTTTTGATTAGGTTAAGAGGTGTTCATGTTTTGGTGGTTTTTTTTGCTCCCTGTTTTGAATTTAAATAAGAGATGCAACTTTGATAAATTTGTCGGTTGCGCCACTAACTCTGTATGGTGCGCCAAAGCCGAAGAGCTGTGTTTGGAGGAAATCATGTTTAAATATTTTTCAAACTATTGAATCTGTTGAACACTTAAGGCACTTCGTGAAAAAGAAAAAATCCAAGACGTGCACCCATAGTGTTGTGTACAAACCAATGTACATATGTTGCTTCGTAAAAATGCTAAACTTCAATAGGTTCACTTCATGAAAATGCTGAAGTCGTACTACGCATGTGTGGCACCGTGCCAGCGCCATGTGTTTCAATGAATAAAATTGGGTAGCGCGATACGTCACTTCATAAAAACCTAAAATGGCAAATCTAGCAATACCTCAGTCATGCTAATCGTACTCAAAATGTTAACAAAAAATGACTATATCAATAATTTGTACAAAACCGATTTGCTAAATTTAGTGATTTTTAAAATAGTGACAAATTGCAAAAAAGAGCAACCCACATGGAGTAGGAAACTTTTCTATGGTGCTGACATTGAGGAAACACAAGGAAAATAGCAGTTCAGCTGAGAAATTGCGCACCTACATGTATTATTTTTAATAGAATACAAAATATTCAAAAAAAATTATATTTTTTTAGTTTATGAGATATTACCTAACATCACAAGGTCATTGAGGGCTAATACTTAACTGATTTGGGCTATTGACCCAAATCAACTGTCACCAGGGGCACGTTGCCACCTACCGTAATTTCCGGAATATAAACCGCCCGGCGTATAAACCGCAATGCTCCAAAATATGGAAAAAATATTTAGGTGTCAGCGTATAAACCGCGCGGGCGTATAAACCGCGGCCAAAATGTTTTAAAAAACTAACCTCAAAACACGGAAGTGAAGTTCGCAAAACTGCGTATGGTAAGCTTTGGCGATATTGCTTTTTTTCATTCACGATACATCGTCAAAAATATATCGCGATATTCGATGATATCGCGGTTAATTTGTGACGTGAGTTGATGAGGGAACCCACTTCAGATTTAAAAATAGTGTTAAAACTGAAGTGCCGCGAATTGGTTATTGATGTAAGGAAATTTGATAAAGGCTGTAAGGCTCTCCATTCTAGCCATGGTTTTATTCTTCATATTACCCGAAGCACCACGAGCGCAATTGGCACAGGCTGATTGGCTGATTCCTGACCGGCCGATCGCGCGAATAATTATGACGTATTGCTTCTCACAGCTTTCGGATTGGCCGATCGCGTGAATAATTATGACGTAGTGCTTCTCACAGCTTTCCGATTGGCAGATCGCGTGAATAATTATGACGTAGTGCTTCTCGCAGCACTGCCATAGTATTCATCACCTCGATCCCGCAGATGTGCTTGCATGCTCCTAACGTGGTAAACTTTATAGTTAGGGGGTGAAGGAATGGCGGCGTGTAGCTGTGGGAACGAAAAGGCAAGGGAAATTCCCTTTGTGAGAAATCATGCACCTCGTGGTCGGAGGAACGTTTTTATACATGTACGTGCGTGAGTAATACCGCACAGTTTTCGTTTGTTTGATGTTGGTCTGTATGAGACCGTCTGTTCGGAGATATATCAGCATATGGAGATCGCTGGGATAAATAGACAGGGGACCAGTCTAGTCTAACTCGAGTTTCGCTGATTGTTCATCACTGAGGGGTGACTGAACTCTAACAATAGGGCGGTTGATAAACGTTTTATAAAGGCAACACGGAATACAAATGAGGCGGGATTTTCAACAGGCATTTTCAACAGGATTTTGTCACCACACAGGCATGTTTTGCAGGATTTTTTATCGTTTAAGAACATTGTTTTTATTTAGAACATTTTACAAACGATCTTTCTTTATAAAAATGCTTTTTTTTTTCTCTTCCATATTTATACGTCGGCGTATAAGCCGCCCGGAGAATAAACCGCAGGAGTCAAAAAAAAGTCAAAATCAACGTATAAACCGCGGTTTATATTCCGGAAATTACGGTACTCCCGGGGCTGAGACAGGGTTACCCCCTTCACAGTCTGTATAGATGTATGCATGGGTATCATCCACTAGGAGCCTGGCTGGTAGAGCAGAATGCACTACCTTCCCAACTTTTTACGAAGCAATTATGGTTAAGTGCCTCGATCAAGGGCACAAAAAAGGCCAAAAGTGTAATGCCTGAAATCATTTGATACCTTAACCCTATTTCTTTCTAAAACCCAGTTCATGATGATTATCGATTATGAAGTGAATGCTGTTGAACTCTTGTGAAGTTCTTCCGACATACCTTTTTATGTGAACCATCATGTACTTTATAAAATATACCACTGTGTAAAAAAATACAAACATTGCGTAATGAAATGTGAATCATTGCAGCAGACAAATGATGAAATCACTTTAATCAGATTTGATCTCCTACAAAAAGAAAATTAAACATCGATTTGCAAAAAAATTGACGAACCCTCACCTTCCCAAATCCTTCTATATCCTCTTTGCTGACATGAAGGATTAAGAAAGACTGAGGGATGTATGCCTAAGTAACAATTGCTTATTATTTTAATAGATGTTAAGTTTGCATCGAGGATAGAGAATATTATTTGGTTTTTACCCTTTACACTGAGTTTTACCCTCTACCCGAGTGATTTGCCTGTGGATTTTTTTTCACAGAACTCAGGAGTACTACAGTGCTTAATGCACATCTGTGTAAGGTTAAAAACAAATAGATTGCTTATTACTGGGTCAGGCATTCCAATCTTATCCGTTTGAAGTGACACAGGAGATGAGGATAGTTGAGGATTGAGGTCACCTGTCAGCAAACAGGCCTAGGGTTTTATGTTTTTTTTTTTTTTTAATGACTTAAATAAGTTCACAAGGCCGTACGGCCACTTCAAGTTGAGGGCTGTACTTATCTGACTTGGGCTTTAGACCCAAATCAACTGATACCAGGAGCACGTTGCCACCCTACTCCTGGGGTTGAAACAGGGTTACCCCCTTCACAGTCCGTAGGAATGTAGGCATGGGTATCTATCATCCACTAGGAGCCTGGCTGGTAAAGCAGAATGCACTACCTTCCCAACTCTTTACAAAGCAGTTATGGTTAAGTGCCTTGCTCAAGGACACAAGTGTCAAGACCGGGATTCGAACCCACACTCTGCTGCTGACACCAGAGCTTGGGTCTGGTGAACTAGAGCACTCGGCCACGACACGCCACATGTTGTTCTTCTAAAGTGTGGAGCACCCTCAGACCTCATCATTCTTTGGTGCGTTTTTTTCCCCTCCATATTTATAAAAATATAAAAAATAGAAAAGTCTCCACTCACCCAGGTTTTGGATTAACCTGTTGCAGGATATTGATCGAGACGTCATACACACCTACGATGACACCAGTCGTTACCATGGAGATAATCGCCAAAGCACAAAGAACAATCCATCCCAATATTGGGGAGCTATCAAGAATGAAAACGAGGGTAGATTAGAATTCATTAGTTTTCTTTTGCAAAGCTTAATATCAAACTGTCCTCTCTTACTTCTGGAATAAATTTTCGATCCTATGGTTCTCATTCGTTTCCCTACTTGATGATACCGGCCACTGAACAGGGCAAATGTTCTTTGTTGTATCAATGTATATTCAGTATGCGATAACACCGTGTGTGTATATATATATTTTGCTGTGTATATTTTTTTTCTCTGAGAACTTGTCTTGCTAGTTCTACTGCCGCAGAGTAGAGTTCGGAATTCGAGAGACTCAGTTCTGAAAAGAAAGAACTGTCCTGTTTATAAACTACTACTGGAGGGAGGGGGGGGGGGGGGGGGGGGTGTCTGGCTGTGTTAGGAAATCAGCCAAGACTTTTGCTTAGAGGATCAAGGGGACTTCCTGTTATTTACTTCACTGCCATGGAGTTGTTAATTGTCTCAATGTTTTGACTAGTTTGCTCTAGTCATCTTAGTGATTACTAAAGTGATGCAGAATCTCTGCTGAATGCTGTGTTAGCTTTTATTTATTCCTAGCAGTTTTTCCAAGTTTCAAACATGTAAATTAAAAGGAAATGTGCAATTCTTGCAAATATTCTGCAGGCTGCTGTATAGTAACCTCATGTACCAGATGTTCCCGAATTAAAGGCCTTATACAGGATTGGAGAATAAAAAACATAACTGTTCAATTTTTACTCTGGAAACTTCCTGATAATGAAGTTAGTAATAGAATTTTAATTTTTTGGGGGTGGAACATTTCCCTCTGACATGAATTCATAGTTGAGAAAACTGCATCTGGACAGCTGATTTCGGTTGTTACAATCAAAATTAAGGACAACGTGTTGAATGTTATGCATGTTTTTTCACTATTTTCTCCTGACTCACACAACGGATTAAGCCAAAGTTTCCACAGGTTTGTTTTTTCATGTTTGGTTGATCACACACAAAATGAACATTGTCTATGACTATTTGGTCAGCTCTACCAATCCTGTATAATACCTTAGAGGCCTTCTTAAAATGCCAAACAGAAAAATTTACAAGTCATACTTACTAGTAAAGGGGTACAAGAATCAAGGGGCTAATAATGAAGAACTGCATATCGTTAGCCAAGTACCAAGTATATCCCATACACTAGCAAAGAACAGAGAAAAACAAAATCAAAGTTCAAAGTTTATCATCCAGCAGAAAGGGTCATGTAAGTTGGGTTCCCTATATACCAAACCAGACCCTCGCCGGGTCCTCCTTGAGCTCGGGACCGGATCGGCCTGACCATTTGCTGGGGAAACGAGCTCTGCTGGCCCCCAAATGCCTCAAATACTGTACTTAGCACTCTACTACTATTTGATGGGCTCCAGCACTATAGTAACGCAGGTCCACAGACCAATTTTTTGAGGTCTCAGCGTCTGGATTTTGAAGACTCAGTCTCGGTCTTAAAACAATGGTTTCAGGGTCTCATGTCAAGACCTTAATTTCGTACTCGACCGCAGAAGTTTGAAAATGACATGGTGAATATTTGCCGATATATTTTGCTTTGTTACAATTTGTTCTTTTGTTATACATTTATAATACAAATGGTCACAGAAGTCATTCAGCATTAAAAAATTCATTGGAAAATTTTTAAAAGTTGGTCTCCGTCTCAGTCATAGACTTTGTGGTATCGACTACAACACTGTAATACTAGTACAGTTTGACTTTTGATGCCACACTTTTATTCAACCATTTGTATGCAAGAACCCTTAGCCTTAAGAACACATCAATATATTTTGTTCCCCCAGTTTAGATTGGTCTGCCTCCAAATGTCACCAATTGGCCATCATTCTAGAATCATTTATCAATGTTTTATTTTTGTGTGCGTACTCTATTGACTTTGTACAGCGCATTAGAACTACATTATTATTATTACCTGTGCGGCTGCTTCAAGGATACTTTTTTTTTTTAATCAAATTTTTCTACGCAGCCAATTGGTTCACTGACCAATCATGAAATGTTCTATAAATGCTCTTTCATTGCTTCGATATTTGTGTTTTTAATCTTCTATAGTGTATTGTAATTTTCAGTAGTTTTACTTATTTTTCTATTGTACATTGTCATGCGCCTTTGAACAGTCTTGCCTGGAATTAGCGCACTATAAATTACATTATTACTATTATTATTAGTACCTTGATAGAACTCCCACATGCTGCACGCGGTATTTAGGCTTAACGCATAGTTGTGCATTAAAAAAATAAAATAAAAATATCATTGCCAGTATCAAGATGGCCGACTTGACATTGTTTGACGTCAAAAGGAAACTATCTACAATGTAAAAACATATCAACACAAACCTCTTGAGAAAACTCCTTTGGATAGAAATTGTTGATGTACAGTAGGTTGGTCCACCAGTACTGGTTGCACTTGGGTCTAGATGTGGTCGATTGCCAAATTGGAGCATCCCCGAAGAATGGTTGAATGTACACAGTGATCAAGAGGGTGATGATCAGCACAGGAGTCAGCCTTTTGTAGAAAAAACATTGAATTATCCTTTGGAGTCCATTCATTAAAGGGTGTGTACAGCATTGGTAAGATTGAAAATATAAATGTTCACAGATTTGCACATATTGCTTACATGGTATAAAGATGCTCATGGTGGAAAAAGTTTTGCTTGAAATGCTATAGGTTTTAGGAAATGAGTAAACCAATAGTCTTTATCCTGCAGGATAAAATCCGATGTTTGAAAAAAAGTTAAAACATATAATGGGGTTTTTCAATGTTTTCATGACTCCGAAGACCGATTGAACCTGAACTTTTACAGGTTTGTTATTTTATGTACATGTTAGGTCACATCAAGTGTGGATACTGGTCTTTGACAATCATCAATGTTGTACACACCCTTTAAAGGATCGGCAGAGCTGACAAAACAATCACAGACATTGTTCATGTTTTGTGTAATCAACCACATACATGAAATAACAAACCTGTGAGCTCAATTGGTCATCAGGTCACGAGAAAATAGTGAAAGATTAAGTCCATGGAATTCTGCGGGCACCAATTCCAAAAAAATTGTGAGGAATAAATTGTGAGGAATAGATGTCTGAGACCTGAAGCCCAATATTCAAATTTGGGGGCGCCAATTATGAACCTCTTTCTCTAAAACTACATTACCTCAAAGGGGGGTAATTTTGTCCAAATGAACATTATAACATCAACAGCTCTCCAGTGCTCTTTAAAGGTAGAGCTGACAAAACAGTCGCAAACAAAGTTCATGTTTTGTGTGATTAACCATATACATGAAATAACAAACCTGTGAAAATTTCAGCTCAATTGGTCATCGAGGTCACGAGAAAATAGTGAAAAGAGACCTTATGTGTTTTCTGTTTTTCAAACATCGAGTTTACTATTGTTTTACTCATTTCTCAGAAACGATAGCGTTTTAGGCAGAAATATTTCAAGGAACCCTTTCTACCATTACTAACTTTAAATCATGTAAGTTATGTGTGAATCTGTGAACATTTGTGTTTTTGGATCTTACCAATAGTGTACAGGGCCTTTAAAAGGAAGGTTTACGTTTGAAAATTTCTCTTGAAATAAATAACACAAAATTTACTTGGCAAGATGTATAGCAGCTTTTGATAGCATAAAGCATTTTCGAAGTTATGGATAAATATCCGCTCTAATAAATCCCACAAAATTTGAATCTGAAAAACGTTTCTGTCAGAAACGTTTCTCAGATTGTGTATTCCAATTACGGGATTATTCTTCCGGCATGGACAAAACCGCTCCAGATATTCGATGATATCTGAAAAATGCTACCACCTTTTGAGATGAAATTATCACAGGTTAGTTTTATTGTATATATCTACATTTTTATAGGATCAAAACAGTCGAATGGTTCCAAAAACCAAAGGTATACTTTGCCTTAAAGAGTAAAAAAAAAATTAAAATCCTTAAAACTACCTAGCTTTTTATTTAAGACCTCAAAGGTTCCCATTTATAGACATTTCCATTGCTGGTTGGCATGAATGACCGAATGTTAGCAAAACATTAAATCGTGTTAACGGATGTTGTGACCAAATTCAACATTTTCAATGCAATAAAAATACCTAACATGATTGTTTGCTTTGTTTCCAACAAATTCAACACTATTTTTGAATATTTGTGTAACATTGTTACAAACTGTGGCCATCTGTTTTGGAATTGCATTATGTTTTTTCCATAGTTTTCCAACCTTGGTTGACAAACACTCGGGCTGTGTCGTTGTAATAGAAAGGTCTATACACCTGGGTTAATTAGGAGAAGCTTTTATGGTCACGAGCCTTGTGCAAGTGACTTGCTTGGAATTGAACCAAAAACCATTTACAAATTACTTGTGTTAATTTAGGATTGGTTTCTAAAACTTAAGTGAACAATCGTTTCATACACAGCTGGTGTACACAACATTACCTCCAATAGCGATGAAAATAAAACCATAGCCAGGCCTTGACAGATTTCAGTTCCTGCATACGACTCAACGTTAAGTAGGAAACCAAACAACCGCTGTAAACAAATAAAAATACAAAAACCATAACGTCAAAACACCCTTTAGACTTCTCATTGTTAATTAGTGATAATGTATACTTTTAAAGCGGCGGTGCCCTGCAAAAAACAACTAGTAGAAACACTGTTAACCCTTTAGCACTTACGAGCAAATTCAACAATTAAAAGTCATTTACTCACTGAGCAGTATTACAAGTTTGGTTTATTTTGTAGAGGATAAAATTATCTTTCGAATGATTCACACATATATGTATTTGCTTTTACTGAATTGAAGCTTTGACACACCAACGAAAATAGACAACTGTTTGTTTGCATTACGTTAGCGTCAGTGTTTCACGGAAAGTTGTGCACACAACTTTTTCATCGTTTCAAACAAGAACAAAATGTTGACAAAGTGATCGAAATAATATCAAAACATACCTTTAGAAATGAACAATCTTGTCTATATTACTTATGGATAACATTAAATTTCCTCTACAATATAAACTCCTTTCAATAATGTGTGAAAAACATGGCGAAAGCCCAGCGAAACATCGTCGCTTTCGTAGTATACATTATAGTGCGTGTGTGCGCGTGATACGGTACGCACACACAGAGAAGCATTTCCGACCTTTGAACCTTTGGAAGGAGATTACTTGGTTTTTGTCAATGGTGACCACGGGATATTTTTAGACTGGCGCAATCTTTAGATCACGCTCTTTCGACGGCTGTTTGCTGCAACCCGCTAGCATGTGTAAAACCCAAGATACAAAGTGTTGTTTAATCTCGGGCGGTTTAGTGAGTAAATGGCTGGGCGGAACAGTGACTAAAGGGTTAATTAGTGATAATGTATACTTTTAAAGCGCCGGTGCCCTGCAAAAAACAACTAAACACAAGTAGAAAAAAGGGTTAGCGAAATGCTTCTTCATGCAGATAGGATTTTAAACTGTTCTTGAATATGCCCAGTGAATTTGAAAGCTTCACAGTTTCAGGTAGGGAGTTTCAAAAGCCTTGGTGCTGCGATCTGAAAACTTCCTGAAGGAGTTCTTGTTGTGAAGACATTAAGCCACGCTGCCCTGCGACATATAATTGCACAAGATCACTTAAATATGCCGGGGCATCAATCAGAAGACATTTATATAGCGCCAAAATCAACAACAAAAATTCAAAGGCGCTCAAGACAGTTACATGAAATTAATTACAATACTCTTCTTGAAAAAGATAACATTTGAGCAGTTTCTTGAAAACATGAATAGTCTGAGCATCCTTGATGTGATTTGGAAGAGTGTTCCATTCTTTTGGTCCATAGCAGGAGAGTGAGCGATCTGCAAATGACACAGCATGGGTTCTGGGCACGATAAAGTGAGGAGAAGATGTAGATGATCTAAGCTGTCTGCGTGGTGGTTGCAGCTGTAGTAAGTCAGATATGTAGGATGGCGACTGTTTATGGTGAGCTGTGTACACAAGAAGAAGAACCTTGAATTTGATACGCTGTTGTATAGGGAGCCAGTGAAGAGCAATGAGTTCCGATGTGATAGAGTCATACTTCTTACGCTTAACAATGATGCGAGCAGAGGTGCGTTGGACATTCTGAAGTTTAGTGATTAGGGATTTGTTTACACCAATCAAGAGGCTGTTGCAGTAGTCCAACCTGGAGGTAACTAATGTGTGCACAGCTAGCTTGGCTGCCTCAGTAGTGAGCATTTTGCGTGCACGACTAATGTTATTGAGATGATAGTTAGCAGATCTGATAGTAGTGTTGACCTGTGCACTCATTGTCATACCGGAGTCGAACATAACCCCTAAATTTCTGACAGGGTTTGTCTGGACCAGCAACAGTCACTGAGGGCAGGTTGAACTTAACCAATTGGGCTCTAAACCCAATCACCATAACCTCAGTTTTGTCAGCATTGAGTTTCAGGAAGTTTGTTGACATCCATGCCTGCACTTTGGAAAGACAGTCTTCAAGTTTCGAAACTGCTTTCTTCACTCCCTCCTCAGATGTTGGACAAACCGAAATATACACTTGTGTATCATCAGCGTATATATGCAGATCTAGCCCATATTCGCGAACAATATTTCTGAGAGGCAAAATGTTGTAAGATCTTGAAAATAATGAGGCACAGTTTATTTTGAACGGGGAGCCAGTGAAAGTTGGCTAAACACGGGTGTGATGTGGTCTGTTTTCTTGGTGTATATGTAACCTGCAATCTTTTGTAGCCGTTGAAGACGAGAGAGGTGTATTATGTTATTACTACGGTTATGAGGTCCAATTTCAATTCTTTGCTTGCCCAGATTTTGTCTTATTATAGTCATCAGCAATGTTTTTTGTACAATGCTTTTTGAGTAGTCTAGTATCTAGTTCTACTTTTTGTTGTCGTTTGTTTGTTTAGTATTTAGGTTATATCACTTTTCAGGTTTACCGTTTAAATAGTTTAATTTTTTTTTACTTTTGTAGTTTTTAAACAATGTAAACACGTCAATTTTATTGTTTTTTACTTCTGTTGTTAATAAACCTAAATGAATTGAATTAATTCCATATAAAAGCGAGTTACATGAATCTATCTTGGATGTGATAAAAGCATGGACAATGGTTTCGGCAGCATCCCTTGTGAGGAGATCCCGTATTCTGCCAATATTCCTAATTGACATGAAAACAGCCTTACATGTACATTGCTGTCACCTCGCTTTCCATTCTCATAGCTGAGTCAAACATCCCACCTAGATTACGAACATTATATAGTGGAAGGAATTGTTGTCTGTTAGACATAGAGCTTTGCAAAAGCAAGTTATCTGTTGAAATACCATTAAATGCTGATCGTTAGAATTCCATCAAATAAAGTTGTATCAAAATTTGTTCTTCTACTTTACTACTCACAACGATTGGTCGTTGGGCTTTATTTGTTTTGTTTGAAATTTCTGTAAAAAACAACTGAATACATTACCTTAGGAAGAAAAAGGAATCCACAGCGAAGAATGCATTTGCCACAGCTTGAAAGCCGAAGTCCTCTCCAATCCATTTTATCACGGTGACAGGATTTTCTGCAAACGAGTTTGGAATATGAATTTGTAAGTCACTCTTTAACACCTTCCAAAAACTCCTACCCCTGTTTTTATCGGATTGATACTGTACCACACATTTTTTGTCAACATTCATGGTTCAAGAAGTCAAAGTTCATTTGGTGCTTCGATATGGGGCATGGTGGTACACCCCCCCCCCCCCCCCCATTGTGCGCTTGGAATCTCAGGAATTCAGATGATTTTTTTTTTTGGGGGGAGGTACTTCTGTACAAGAGGAAAACAGTGTGTAAAGTATGGAAAAATATCTGGCATGGCATATCAAAGTTTAGGGAACAAAGGACCAAAGTTTTAGGACTTAGATTCCAAAAGTTACGGTTTTAGAAGACAAACTTCAAGGCTCCAGGATTCAAGGCTCAAAGAACAAGTGATTCAAATTTCCAAGGTCCCGTGCACGACCCAAGGTTTCATCACCCAACCTCCCAGGATCCAAGTTCACAGGCATCAAGAGTTTATTAAGAGACAAAGTTTCAGACTTTTTAAATCCTGATGCATCCTATTGCAAGGTAGAATGTGTGATACAGGAAGATACAGGGGCATTGATGGGCAAAGATTCACAGATTCAAACTTGGGCGATGGTTGAGTCGAATATTCAGACTTTAGACACAAGGTTTCAGACTTTTTAAAATGGCCACTGGGAAAAAAGGAAAAGTTTCCGGAGCACGCCACCACCTTCTGGACGGTTTTTGTTGTTGTTTTTTTTACCAATATACACCTGAGGATGTATTCTATCAATAGGGTTAGTACCCCAAAATGTAAACTAGTTTTCATAGGGGACCGATTTAAAAAAAAAATTATTTTTTGAAAAATCCTAAAATAAAAAACACGCTTCTTTCCCCCTCTCTCCCCAGTCTTCTTTCCTCCTCCCCCACTACCAGACATGCCAACCTCTGGGATCACAAAACTGTATTCTGAAACCCCAAAACCTGTATTTTTCCTTAAAAACCTGTATTTTTGAAAAAAAATGCATAAAAGAGTTTAGGCCACAAAAAGGGTGTCATGTCTGTTTCGGTTTACCGTGCCACGACCCTAAACTTTTTATTCGACTTAAAAAAAAAAAAATTAAATTAAAAATTAAAAATTAAATCAAATGTCAGACTTTGACCAACCAAACATGTTTTTAACAAAATTGAACTAAAAACCAGAACACATCCACTGATATCTCCGTGATTTTGGTCTCATGATTTTGTGATCCACGGTCGTCGCGCCGTGTGTCGTGAAGTACACAGCGCGCATGGTGTACAAGACAATGCGCAATCTGAAAATTGCGCAAACCTTTACTCGATAGGCAATGGGAGCTGCCGATTCTGCATGGCGCAAACTGCAGATTGCGCAAGAGTTTGTCCAATTCGTTGTGCAGATGAACGTGGACAAGAGAAGTCGCAAGCGGACGATTTGGGGCAACCTTTTAGCCGGAAATTTATATTTTTTGAAAGATATCTGACACAATCATACCTCCATATTAACAAAAAAACATCTCCTGCGTATCGTACCTCCATCCATTCCATGTGAGTGTGACAGTGAGATGAGGGATGCTTACATAACAATAACACTAACAGTCATTATTAATATTATTGATAAATTAATTATTTTCTCCCTTTTTTGGACGCTTTTATGAAGTCCCACTTCGCTGAATATTCTCCTTTATATGACTGCTTCCTTTTATTCGACGAGGTCGAAGCCATAATCAGATATTTATGATACAATTTCATGCAGTAGTGCTAAAGAAATTCTGCAAAACAGCGTGAACTGACAGTGACACTGACAGCTCTCGAAAGGCGAACAATCGTAACCTTTTGCATGCAGTGTTCCGATTGGTTAATACAGGTTTGTTTACATACCATGCACCAATAACTGACGCGCTTACGAATAATTGGCGATAAACGAGCTTCCGCTGCCTCGTACCCACAGACAACCTCGCTAACATGTGTAACGCCTGCGCCGTATCTATCATTCTGGGAAAGAAAATAATTGCGCGGCAAGATTGTACACCATTGGAAACGAGGTTGTACCACATGGCTTATAGCGCTAGCACAGTATTTCTCGTTTTGGGGGAATGGAATTATTTTTGCGGTGGCGGCGGTCAAAACCGTATTTTTTTTGCAAAACCTGTACACCCGTATTTTTAACGAAAACCCGTACGAAATACGGAAAAAACGTACTAGTTGGCATGTCTGCACTACCTCTCCCCATCATTCACTCACTCTCTGTGGAAGGAATTGAACATTTGCAAGCAATTAAATAATGCAATGTACTTACCGGGAATTGAACCTGTATCAAGAGAGAACAAATTATATGCACAAGAGCATAGCCTATTTACCGCTAGGCTATCTAGGCTATGAGGGATTGATACCAAAATTGGTTTGATAGTTCTACAAATTTCTCCCATTACCTGTTTAGTAAAAGGTCATAATGAATATTTAATTTTCTATGAATATTAAAATCAGCAGTTATTGTCGAATAGTTTGCATAAACTGAATATTCAGGAGTTTATGAACTAAAACCTGCTTTACATATAAGTCACGTGAAAGGTTCTTTTGGATTATTTCATTAGTACAAGTCATGGGTAAGTTCATGTTCATAAGGGCAATATCGGGCTATTATTTCCCTTTTTTGAATCATCCTTCAATGTTTGTAGCGGCAATAGTTATGATTATGTGGAATTTGGGCTATTTTTCCCTTTTTTGAATCATCCTTCAATGGGGGTATGTTCATCACATCAGAGGCCACTATAGCTGGCTTACCCATTCCATAAATCAACAAGTCCTGGTGAATTTTCCAATGCGCATGAACGATGACCGACTCATTGGAGTATTGCACATTTACCCGGACACACACACAGCAGGAAAACGAAAACAAAATGGTGTTTATTTTCGACGAAGCTTTTGCGATTTTCTGACGCCTTTTTAAGGCCTTTAGAATTGTTCAATTTTCCTGTTTTTTGCTGTATATATTCAGTTAACCCATCTTGACAGGTAAGACTAAAATTTAGAGTAATCGGCCAGATATTGAGGGAGCTAGAGTGGTGGCGTGCTGCGGAATTTTAGCCGGAAAAAATTCACAGATTATACGGGAGCGATGCTTCAGTCACTTATTTAAACTTTAGCGTGTCATGGCCGAGTGGTTAAGAGCATCGGATTCAAGTTCTGGTGGTTTAGTCATCGGGGTGTGGGTTCGAGTCCCGGTCATGACGCTTGTGTCCTTTGAGCAAGACACTTTTCTATAATTGCTTCTCTTCACCAAGGGGTATAAATGGGTAACCGCAAGGGTAGAGGTTGATATTGTGTTTGAAAAAGCCCTCGGAGCGCCAAGGCAGCCCAGGGCTGTATACTCCCCAGGGAGCTGAGAAAGATTAAAGGAATGTTATTGGCTCAATGACCAGGGCACTAATGTAAAGCGCATTGATACGTTGTTGTAAAATGCGCTATATAAGAACTACATGTAGTTATTATTATTATTATTGAAAGTTTCAATACCCAAGGAATGTTTAATTTACCTTCAATTCCATAGATGAATACAAAAAACAAGGTGTGACCCAGGATGACCCAGGTCATGCTGATAAACCGAATGCCATTCAAAGAACTGATGCTTGTGTCTTTTTGTCGAGTGTCGAGAAGCTTGGAGAGGTTAAGCGTAACAGCAAAACAGAGCAGAAACCTTCCAAATATACCTACTGGGGAAAAAATATCTTAAATATAAAAAGAATCAAGCAACACCTGGATAAGTTTGAAGCGGTCAGACTTGATTGATACACTGACACATTTAAATTATGGACTGAGTAGCATACCTTGATTGATACTGGCATTGCTATGGTTAGATTCACTCCCCAACAATGGAACGTCATCCTCCTCTCTAGTCTGACGAAGTGCATCGGAATTTCGTCTTGCAACAAATTTCAGGTATTCGGCATATAGGGCACCTCCGATCATTAACACGCCAATGATTACCAACAGGGTTCTAAATACAAAACAGAAAGTCCTGAGGAAGTTTGTCAAGTACATCTGATGACGAGGGATGATAGCAGAAAGTACTTCCAAATAATAACTAGACATTAGGTGTTTATGAACAAACACAAAGCTTTGTCTCCATAATCCCCGTTTACCCCCAGCTTTTTCTGAATGCTTTCTGCTTCTCTCTCTCTCTCTTCATGTATTTAAACTTGACTGCTCTTGTTACACTTGTACACATGTTTATGTGTGTTGTGTTGTCATTTAGCCTTCAAGAAAGACTCTGCTAGGGTCGAAACATCAGGCCACTAACTATTTGTTTTTGTTTTACTTTGATTAAGCCCCCTACACCTTTGAGAGGCCCTTACTTTGACTTCAAGTGTGCCTAACAACCTAAACCTTATCTTCATTCTGATACTGACTCTAAAACTGATTTTAAACCTGATCCTGATCCTAACTTTTACTTCCATTCTAACTGAAACATGTGCTATAGGACCCTAATTCATACCCCTACCCCGACCCCACCTTGATCAGGAATTGTGATTATTTAAATATGAACTTCCTGTTTGGACCGGAAGAAAGGTCAAAGATGTCATAAGGTACAAAACAGCAGAAAGATTATGACTTTGTGACATCGAGTTTCAGGAAATATGATGTTAACTTCCTGTTTGGACTGGAATGAAAGGTCTGAGTGAGGTCATGTTGAACTTCCATGTCACCAAATCCTTTGACAGTTTAGACAAATTGAAGAAATAAGTAGTCTACACTGTACACTCAGTTAATAAATAACTACCGGTACTGTTTTGTTTTCCTAAAAAGGAGTTATTATATGTGCAGAAAATTCATGTGTCCCCACAGAAACAACAGCTGTTCTGGCTGGAAGGTTGGTACAGCTAATAATAATGATAGGCATTTTAAACACTGTGTCAAAGTGCCTCACACAAACATATCAACTCCTTTGGAGTATGCAGCACCAGCAGCGAAATTGGCACACTGGTTGCTGATTATTCACATGAACATGATCAACAGCATCTACCCATGATAAGAAGCAGATATATTTTTAGTGTCTTGCCCAAGAACAGAAGTGTCACGACCGGGATTGGAACCCACACTCAGCCACAAGAACTTGAGTTTGATGTTCTCCACCACTCAACCACAGCACGCTACAAATGCTGATTCTTTATACATAAAGTTGAAGCCTTGTCAACTAATTTGAGATTCAAAAGATTGTCGTGGCCAAGCGGTTAAGTGCATCAGACTCAAGTTTTGGTGGGAGTTCGAATCCCAGTCATGACACTTGTGTCCTTGCGCAAGACACTTAACTATAATTGCCTCTTTCACCCAGGGGTACCCTGTGAGGGCAGAGATGGTTTTTGTGAATTCAGGAATGAAATAAATGGCACAGTGACGAGGGGTAATAATGTGTGAAGCGCAATGATCATTCTTTGGAATTGCGCTATATAAGAGCCGAAATTATTATTATTATTATTAAAAAAAAAAATTCAAACTCACACTGTGCAATAGAATCCAGCGCTGTAAGGGATGGGTGGATTGGTGGCACAACTAACTCCAGCTGCTTTTATAACATCAAACGACAACGACGCGTCCCCAAGAACAGCTGGGAGTGCATAATTATAAGAAAAAGTGAATCAATGTCAATTCATGCTTGGCATTAATGGGGCGCTCTTGGAGTTACGACTTCTTCTACTCACAGGTTGCACCAGACACATTTTGCTACATAGTTAGTATACTTTAATGTACTTGTTATATGTTTACATTGTCCTCAAAGATAAGAGTTCATTAGCCCTCCTACTGATACACCATTCAAAACCATTCAAAATTCACTAACGTTTACAACCCAATTGTTTTTGTACACACATATGGCAGTACCATTTGACCTGTATTGATGATAAGCTGTGTCCACCATTCACAACCATTCAAATGGTTTTGAGTGGTGGATAAACTGCACTGTGGTATGCCCCCAAGGCTAAATGGTTTTGAATGGTGAATGTACTGCACAGTAATTACCTTTACCAAGTCTTTAAAAAATTATTCTTTCTTTCCCTCAAATCGTATTGACTTAACCTGGGTCTTTGAAAGAGACACAGATGTCATTCTTAGAATTATCAAAAATAGACAAATCCTATATCATATTAAAGCTTATGCCCAGACTTGAATTTTAGATGTAATTAGATTAAAACTCTTAATTAATTATTCACATCACAGCTGTATGAATATTTAATTAGCCAATCTGATTAACACCATATCTCAAGAAGTAAACATCCGATCTTCAAACTTTTTTCAGTTATGGGATTGTCTTGTATTGTACTAGATGTCAATTCATGTCTAACATTTTTCGTCACGTCACGTCATCTGTAGGCATTTTTCATTTTGTGTACAAACGTTTTGGAACAGTTTAATACATGTAGGTGGTTCAAACACAAACCGTGGCTACAACGCTGAGCTTATTGATTAGGTCCAGTCACCTCCAATTTCTCAATTAGCCTGGAAAATGGTTAGCGAATTGTGAAAGCCTGTCAAGAAAATGGTTAGCGAATTGTGAAAGCCTGTCAAGAATAGGACTTATCTCAGTTCGCCCAGAAGTAATCTTTAGATATTATTGACAAACAATCTTAATTAATTATTCACGTGACAGCGGTATGAATATTTAATTAGCAAAACTTGTTTTTGTCATATCTCATATCTCAAGAAGTTTACATCCGATTTTAAAACTTTTTTCAGTTATACATGTAGACTCCTTGGGCATGAGAGATTAGCCTTGGGTAACCGTGACCCCATGTTGACCTTTCTTCCAGGTCAACCGGAAGTTAAACCATATCTCAAGAATTACACAACCGATCTTCAAACTTTTTTCAGTTATAGACTCCTTGAGCATGGGAGATTAGCCTTGGGTTACCGTGACCCCATGTTGACCTTTACTTCCAGGTCAACCGGAAATGGGACCATATTTCAAGAACTAAACAACCGATTTTCAAACTTATTTCAGTTATAGACTCCTTGGGCATGGGAGATTAGCCTTGAGTAACCGTGACCCCATGTTGACCTTTACTTCTGGGTCAACCGGAAGTTGGACCAAATAAGAACTACATAACCGATTTTCAAACTTTTTTCAGTTATATAACCCTTGGGCATTGGAGATTAGCCTTGGGTAATCGTGACCCCATGTTGACCTTTACGTTTGGGTCAACCGGTAGTGGGACCACATCTGAAGAACTACACACCGATTTTCAATTTCTTTTCAGTCATAAACCCTTTGAGCATTAAATGTTAGACAAGGGTTACCATGACCCCCATGTTGACCTTTATTTCTGGTTTAAAAGCTCCTTTCGATTCAGTATGAAGACCAGGTTTAGGTTTTTAGGCACACTTTGATGACCTTACTTTGACCTTTACTTCCGGTCTAAACAGGAAGCTCAAAAATTGAAATAAGCATAACCCAGTGGGCACACAACGTTATTTCAACGTTGAATTTTGGTTGATATGGCGTCACAACGTCGAAATACCATAAAACAACGTTATTTCAACGTCACATTTGCGATGTTTGTTTTAAGTTGTAGTTTGACGTTGTGTAAACGTTGGGAAAGTGTTGAAATAACGTCGCGATTATAACAACCAAAAAACAATGTTGATCCAACGTCAATTTGGCAACGTAGTTTCAACGTATACTAATTAACGTTGATGCAATGTTGGATAAAGGTTGTTATTGCGTCGCGATAATAACAACCTAAAATCAATGTTGATCCAACGTCATTCTGGTAACGTTGTTTCAATGTAATGTTTTTGACGTATGAACAATGTTGGATAAAGGTTGTTATTGCGTCGCGATAATAACAACCTAAAATCGATGTTGATCCAACGTCATTCTGGTAACGTTTTTTCCACGTAACGATTTTGACGTATGTACAATGTTGGATAAAGGTTGTTATTGCGTCGCGATAATAACAACCTAAAATCAATGTTGACCCAACGTCATTCTGGTAACGTTGTTTCAATGTAACGTTTTTGGCTTATGTGCAATGTTGGATAAAGGTAGTTTTTGCGTCGCGATAATAATAACCTAAAATCAATGTTGACCCAACGTCATTCTGGTAACGTTTTTTCAATGTAACGTTTTTGGCCTATGTGCAATGTTGGATAAAGGTTGTTATTGCGTCGCGATAATAATAACCTAAAATCAATGTTGATCTGGGAACGTTTTTTCCACGTAATGATTTTTACGTATGAACAATGTTGGATAAAGGTTGTTATTGCGTCGCGATAATAACAACCTTAAATCAATTTTGATCTAATGTCAGTTGGGTAACGTCATTTCAACGTATACTTTTAAAAGTTAATGCAATGTTGGATTAAGGTTATTGTTGCGTCGCGATAATAACAACCTAAAATCAATGTTGATCCAACATTTTATTCTGGTAACGTTGTTTCATTGTGAACGTTTTTGACGTATGTACAATGTTGTAAAAAGGTTTTGTTTGCGTTGCGATAATAACAACCTAAAATCAATGTTGATCCAACATTATAATTGGTAACATTGTTTCAATGTAACGTTTTTGACGTATGTACAATGTTGGATAAAAGTTGCAGTTGCTTTTTTTATCTAGATTTGAGCTAAACCAAACACTCTTACATTGAATTTAGCATACTTAATTATGGTGAACAATTAAATTTATAAAATCCTTCCTCTATGGTAAAATATTGAACAATTGTGTCCGGTCAGACTATCAGTCAGTAACATACTAATATTATTATTATTACCAGCCATCTATTGCCTCGTTTTAACATTTTCCATCAAGAAAATTACCAAGAAGATCACAAGAAATATAGACACATGAGGGGCGAGGATTCCAAGAAATAGCCCAGATAACATTGATTGAAATCACCGCAAAATAAAAGGCATTATTCGTGGTCCAAATAATAATGTAATATTTCCATTAGTACCACAGAGCATACAGAAATGCAAGGACGGTCAGATGTTGAAAAAGGTCACCTATTCTACAATGGGATCGATATAGGCCTAAAGCCAGCCCTAAAAATGTTGAAGTTGGCTTCCTCTAGGCTTTTAGTTCACGACTGCACTTGAGGTCGCCCCAACCATTAAAATATTCACATTTTTGTTGCTATTTGTTTTTTTAACAATTACAAAATATCTAAATGTTTTTTCACTCAAGGTTCAGACAGGTGATTGAAACCTCAAACCAAATGTATACTTCTAAGTTGCCCTTCACAGTTTGGTTTTGAGCGCGTTGACAAGGTGTTAAAAATTAACAATTTGTGGGTAATTGTTTCTAGTTTTTTTGTATGGAAAAACATTTTTTACACCGAGTTCGAATCAGGTAGATAATGCGACATCTCAAACTCAATTTTGTACAATTCCTGTGTTGCATTAATATTTGGCAAGTAAAAAGCTTAACATTTCTACTAGGTTTTCGTGCATAACATGTTGACAAGAAGTTAAAATTTAACATTTTGGGGGATAATTATTTGTGTATGGAAATGTTGTTTTTATACTAAGTTCAGGTAACTGATGCGACAAACCTAATGTTATATCATTCCTATGTTGCGTTAACATTTGGCAAGCAAAAAGCTATACATTCCTTTTGGGTATGAGCGCCTTTTGACAAGATGCTAAAATTGAGCCAACGTTGAGACAACGTTGGGACAACGTTGAAACTTATGCAAATTTGTGGGCGGGACTTAGAAGTGTATGACTTTTTCTGACAATATCAAAACAATTTTGGTTGAATTTAGGAATTTCCCAGGCAAGTTTTTGTACTTTTTTTTTAAATTCGTTTGTAAGAAAATATGTACATCAAAAGTACAAAGAAACATTTGTCATTCCAAGATGTGAATTAAAAATTAAATAGTTTTATTTTAAAAAGGTGTTATAACCATGACTGGAAATTCTGTAGATCCTGGACTATATAAATACAAGACATGCAGTGGAGAAGGATGTATAGGCCTGTATAAGTTGTAGTTATAGTGTAGAATGTATTTAGTTATTATCGGTATCATATCTTACATGTATATACCTTATAAGTATAATAAGCATATACTAATTACTTGAATTAATTATATAGGAATTAATACATAACAGGAAAGTTCAACTCGAAGACATTGTTTTAGATTAACTGTACGTTGGCCCAACGTTGAACCAACGTTGAGCCAACATAATTACAGATTATTCAACATTATTTCAACGTAGAAATTTGACGTAAAAACAACGTATACATGCCGACATTGAAACAACGTAGTGAGTTTAACGTTGTATCTACGTCAGCATTTCAACGTTATTTCAATTTGCAAATTCAATCATTATTCAACATTATTTCAACGTAGAAATTTGACGTTAAAACAACGTATACATGCCGACATTGAAACAACGTAGTGAGTTTAACGTTGTATCTACGTCAGTACTTCTACGTTAATTCAATTTGCAAATACAATCATCATTCAACGTTACTCCAACGTCGGCATATGACGTTGCTTCAACGTTAATTCAACGTATTTTGCCCACTGGGAACTCCTGAACCACATTGTAGCTTATTGTAGCTTAGAAAACTCAAAATTAACAAAAATTACCGGAACAGCTGTGTGATTGTTCACAATCACTATCTCTAGTTTTTTTTATAATATTATGTAATGAGTTATATAATATCAAAACAATTAAAAATATACAATAACATAACAATTTTAACCTCTGTAAAAATGGAACATGCCCAGAAGTCTGGTATATGTTTACCCCAAGTGTAATGCACCCAGCCTTGTGTTTATCAGTTCAGGGTAAAACATTGTAACCCTAATTGAGTTCACAATGCACTCAAAATCACCACTCCAAGGGCAAACCATTCCACCACTTGAAAGTATCCATACTGGGCTATAGATAAGCTGACATACCATTTGAAACCATTCAGGGGGTCTACTCTATACACAGTTAATTAGCTCACCACTCGACCAAATGGTTTTGAATGGTCAGTCAACTCAATAACAAATTGTGTTGGCAGTATAGGAGGGTTAGAGCTGCTTAAGCAGGAAGAAAATGCCCCCCAAAACGAAACAATTACCAATTCAATCTTGTGATGTACTCATTTTCCAATAGATGGAGTCATTCTCATGTTAGTTGGGAAAAAATTACAAGTCTCTATTCTCACATTAAAATGGTACAAATTGCCATTGCATTCGATAACCTTCCGGGGCAACATCCAAAACATGCAATGACATCATTCTGAGAAAAATGGGTCTGTGCATTTTTGTGCGGGGATGTTTTGGATCATTGCTGACTTTCAATGAAATTCAATTCTAATGACCTTGAACTTGACATTTCGACTGAAAAAAAAAATAAAATAATGGAATTGTAAAGACCTATTAATTGTTGGAAAATCCAATGACATGTTTCAAATTTCGCTATGAAAAAGTCAGGAAATAACCAAAACAGCAGAAATGAGTAGGATACCGGTCACAAATGGTACTTAGGCTGGTAACCTTGTTCCGGTAAGCATACTTTTGGTCAAATGAAGTTACATTCCCACACTCAAAAATAAATTAACACTTTTAAAAAATGTCTTATTCACATCTGCAAAGGAAGAATACGAGCATTTTAAACAAGTAGGTGGCACAGTTTTGAGCAGCCCACAGGGAAAGTTGACAAGAGGTGTTTATTAGCCCATAGTAGTTTCTTACTGGACAATGTCCACCAAGCAAGTGGACCCTTAAGTGGACCCTAAGGGTGAACCCTGATCTCTTCAATATTCTTTTATAGTGTCAGAACCAGGCACTTCTTTCATCAGCAGGCGGACACAAGCTTACCCCTTTCTTTCCTGCCAATTGTGCTAGTCCAGGGATGTGATAGGCTGTCGAACAAAAACCTGAACTATGAGCGCAAAGCGCGAAAGCTTGCGAGCTTGAAGCCCACTAGTATACATTTATCTTTGGTTATAAAAGCCCTACTCTACCATCTATATGGTTTTATATTTAATTTCTCCGGATCTAATCTTACTCTGCGTATAGCAGGCACTTCCTTATCAAAACCTCAAAACTGGGTTTATTTGCTCATCTAACGGGGCCCGATTTCATGGCTCTGCTTACCGCCGAATTCTGCGCTTGCGAGGGTAAGCGTAGAATGCCTAGTAACGTAATCAAAAATTCCATGCTAACCAGTGAAATTCGCTTGACATAAGCGTGGAATTCCCTGCTTCCGTAAGCACCGATTCTTTACTTACGGTAAGCAGAGCCATGAAATTGAGCCCAGATGAGAAGAGCTTTCACATACGCCTAATTTTCACAGCATACAGACTAATTAAGACAACAGGTACCATTGACATCATGGCTTCTGATTCTCGATTGTTTTTACTTATGGTAACCTTTCAGTTCACCATTTCCGAAAAGTGTCCAATTCTGGCATTGTGCATCACAAATTGGACCTCAGACTTGGGACTTCTTTTGATTCAACTTACACTGTAAAGTGCAGGGGTGAGATAGGCTGTTGAAAAAAAACCTGAACTGTGAATGTGAGCGCGAAGCCCACTAATACAAAAATTCCACAAGCATATATATAACTTTGATTGGATTTGACCCACAACCCCTGCATTCTAAAGCAGATGTCTTAACCACGAGACTGTTGAGCGTGCCCAGTAGTAGCAAGAGGCCAATTTGAATCATGTTAGTAGCGGGGAATATTTACCGAGCAGAATCTTGAGTGCATTTTCCACGTCCTCTTCAGAGCACGAGACTGGAGTACACACTCCCCACTTTAACAAGAATGGTTGACCCTGCAATAACAGAAGGCTTTATTTCATTCTGATAAACACAACAAATGATCATGGAAATGATTTAAGGCATTAACATTGTTTTGACCTAATAGAAGTTCAATAAACCAAACTACCATTAGGCCCCAATTTCTTAAAGCTGTTTAAAGCAACAACAAAAATACTCATGAAATTTATAAGCAAAAAATGAATTGAGCACCAGTCAAAACAGTGTAAACTTTACGGAATTTTGGCTGGTAACCAGTTTCTGCTAAACAATATTTGAATGTGCTTAGCAAATGTTTGTGCTTACAAGCTTATGAAATTGGGCCCAGGTGTCTTGGGGGCACCCTGCTTAAAAACGCAGCAAAATGCAATAGAGGATCCTATGGCATTATGAAGTTGACTGGTTTATAATGCCAGCCTTGGCACTGGGATATTTACCTAGCCCTTGAGGCTTTTCACTTATTGTATTTCATACGACAGTGACTGTGTCTGTGTACAGCACAGAGGAAGAGTACTAGGGGTTAGGCATTTACCCTGGTAAATGCACCAAATTGCATCATTTCGCTGCGGACTGGGATTGTACATGAACATGTCAGGGTCATGGAAAACCCTGCGCAGTAAAACAGAGTATGAAATTTGAGTTGACTATACTAATTGCAACAAAATAGAATATTCTACAAAACAGCATAGTGTACAGAGAAGCATTGGAATGTACACACTATTTGCTAAAAGAATATGATGAAGGGGATACATGCAGAGCGTTAAAAAATCGCTAAAGGTTGTTTGATTGAATGATTGGCAAAAAAAAGGTACTCGGGCGCAGAAAGGCTTGAGATCATTTACAGAGATTGTGAAAGTACAATGGCTTGAAACTACATGTAGTTCCCCTAGGAGATATTGCCAAATCAATTCATACAAACGGGTGTTTTTCAGGAACTGATAATACTCAAGGGTACATTGTAGAAGCTAGTAAAACAAGGTCAGGACAGTTTTGTAGATTCGAGTAGGCTGGGGTCCTATTTCGTAGACACATTACTATTCGGGATTAAACAGAGTTTACTATTTATACACATAAACATCAGAGGAAAGGTAATGAAAACTATTAACATGATGACATATTCATAGTTAACAGGCTACATGTACTACTGATTAAGAATCATGATTCATAAATACCTGGGACAGTTTATTCATTCTGATTGGTCGAGAGGACATCACGTGGCCATGTTTAAACGAGTGATAGAAACACCGCTAGAAGTGTTTAAACACAGTTTGCACAACGCGGAACGCACATTCAGACATGATACGCACACTTCCGTTTTGGGAGTCAAAACTGTACACAAGAATCATAGAGTTAACTCCCAAACTGGAAGGGCTCGCATCTTTCCGCGTTGTGCAATGGGTCTAGAAATTTAACGCAGAATCGAAGTGAGCTAGCTAGCTACGGCCGACCGAAGGGGCAAAACTGTCCAATTTGTTCCTAACTTTTTCAGGTTTTTGTCTTTATTTTCAAGGGGAGAAATTTACTTCGTCTCGGTAAAATTATATCAAGAACCAGGCCTCGGCAGGTTTAAACCATTAGTTTAAAACCTCTTCACCACACATTGATTGATTCCCTTAATCTTGAATCATGGGACATGAACCATGAGGTCATGCAGAGTCAAACTCAATTCATGGATCAGCCACATCAACACCTTGTTTTAGTGATGTCACAAAAACTGAATTTCTAGTTAGTTCATTAGTTTGGTTTTACCCATCTACCATTTTTTAATACTCTGCCTACTTTTTGCAGCTTTTATCATTTGCATTTCCTCAAGTAAATGTCAGTTTTGTTTTGTCTTTTATTTTAATATTATATATATTTTTTATTTTGTTGTCAAACAAGTTTGGAACAAACTCCCTACAGAAATCTATCAGTCTGACTCACCCATGATATTCAAACAGATTTTGTAAAGACTGAACAGTTCAGAGCTCATTAATTTGTTTATTGTTGATTCTTCTTTTGTCCAGCACCTTGATCTACTGTGTTGTCTAGTGCACTGTATAGGAACTCTTTTTCTATATTGTCCTTAGATCAGGTATATTTAAACGTAAATGTATTTTCTAAAAAGGCAGGCCGCTACAAGCCTTGGCTTATCCTGAACCTTGCCTCCATGTGGTTTTCCAGTTCCCTTTAACATTGCTTGATGGGTTAGCAGTTACTTTTGTAAAATTGCTTTGGAAACAAATTTAAATCAGTTGAATTGACTGTAGATTTGACCCCATGAGGGGGAGGTTTCAATGGCAAATTTCCTCGCATCATTCACAGCTTTACAGTTTTATCGTTATTGTAATTGTCTGTATGTTGTTTTATTGTATGAATGAGCAAATAAATACTAATAACAATGAGAAAACAGTTTGTTTTGCACATAAATTTGGTCCACACACGCCCTCAAGTGGTCTACAACATTTTTTTGAATTGAAGATGTCTGTGATCTACATGTAGGTATAAAACTACTGCAGAGAACTAATGCAAAAAAATGGCAGTATATAACAGAACAGTCACTTGGATTCATTCATACAGTCCAAATCCACATGACAAACTCCCAGCATACTTTTTTATCAATTATAAACATTTCTTTCTTAAATACTAATGAACCCTCCTATTAATTGACCATTCAAAACCATTCAAAAATCCTTCCTTTACGCTTGACCATAGACTCAGTACATTCATTACTCCACAGCTTTGGTCCATCCTAACTTTAGATAGTGTTACAGTTGGAGTTGCCAGACTATAAGCTGGGATAAAGAGGTCTGTCGCCAAGCATGGAACCATTGGGATATTATGAACCTCGTTCCCAGGGGTGATCGATCTCTCCGCGCCATTTTTCCTCAGCATGCCTTGCTTGCTCATAACCCCTAGAATTGATTCATTAAAATGTGCTAGAATCTGGCACATTTAAAGGCACCTGGCAGTGGTATTTTTTCAAAATAAAGCTTTTGTCATTAATATATACATTTTTATGAGTGGAATGTGAATAAACAATTTACTAAGGTTAAAAAATTGTATTTTTCTTTTAATTACAAATTAAAAAATAGGCCCCCCTTTACATGGCGCTGTTCGTGACGTCAATCGAGGCAGGAGAAAATGTGTAGTCTGGGTACCTGATCAGTATGATGCGTTTTCGCATTCGGACGTCACCACCCAATGCAATCCTAGGACAGTGTACAGTCGACTAATACGAGACGACAGTTTATACGAGGTTTTTCACCAGTCCCGAACTGTCCCATGCGCGTTTCAATGTCTTAAAAACGGAAGATACGAGCATGGTCATAACGAGAACACGGATAATACGAGGTATTGTTTTTCCACCAGAAACATTTCGCTGGTAACCTAAGCTTCACTGCAACTTACCTTGCACACTACTACTAACGAAAAAATCCCCGGGCTATCCAAGTGTTCGCTGCATAGTAGCGCTGAAAACGACGTCGGACCGGACCACTTTGCCCTCGTTAGCCTAACTTTCGATGCCCGTAACTGCCTATATTTGGGATCTGCAGGAAAAAAATGCTGGCTGACCCCATCTTTAGTCGTTTTGCTGCATCCAGCAGCAATTTTCGCTGAAAAAATGCAAGAAAAAACCCCCTTTTGGATAACCAAACGAAACGTACAATCTCACTACTTGCACGCAAGTTTGAGTGGGCTCGATTTTCAATCGAGGCGAAGTCTTCCTCGATTGACATCACAAAAGGGGATGGGCGGAGTCGCCCCCAAACAACTTTATCTATTTTTTAAACATATAAATACTGACAAACAATTACTCAAAAAATAGTTTTATTGTTAATATACATATACTCTTATATTTAAAACAAAAACAATTCTATTTCCAGGTGACTTTAAATTAGGCCTGTAGTCGATCCATTTTACGCGCGCTCAAGTATGGTAGCCCGCAAACCGCCAGCATCAAGTCACAGAGCAACTGGTACCCTCTGGTGTCCTCAAATTTCACCTCCTAATATATTTCCAAACAGTGTCTAGTTAGAAAAAAAATCCAACTAAGTCCAATTGGGGCCAATTAAAACACAACAATGGAGAAATTCCAGTTGGTTCCAATCAGAAAATTGAATTGGAAATTTTTGTAAGGGGAGGGTGATCATGTAAAAGTCTCATGTGGTGTCAAAGTCTCACCTGTATGTAAATATTAGCCAGGCAATAGTTGAACTCCTCCAGGTCCATACACTCATCATAGCTACCAAGCCAGGCAACGTTACCCTCACGGTACCCAGCTCCTGGCTTGCCAAATGCATCCAATGCTAAACAACCAAGAAGGGATTGCAGGGAAAAAAAGGGGACAGATAAGAATTTAATACCAATAAACCAACTGAATGAACAAGTTTTTTACCAAAAATATTTCACCCCCCGAACAAAGATATTGACAAAATAGGGAGACCGCCAACATAGGGCTAGATAGCTCAGTTGGTAGAGCGCCGGCACGTTAATCCGGAGGTCGTTGGTTCAAATCCCAATCTAGTAAATTTTTCTTTGTGCAACCCAAAAATCAAAAAATATTTCAGCTTATAATTATCCTGGAAGCCGCGGCCAAAGCTCTGCCTTACATGTAGTACTTACTCCTTTTAAAGTCAGCGTTCCAAGTCTTAAAGCCCTTTTCACACTAGACAGCCAATTCCCAGGATATAATACCCAGGAAATTCCCGGGGAACTTTAACCCCCACCCTCAACCTTTGTTCCTTTTACACTTGATGCAATTTTCATGGTGGTTATCTCGCTCAACTCTTATTTCCAGGTAGGGGTAACCATTTTCCATGAGTTTGCCAGGGTTAGTAATTAAAGTGTGAAAAATAGGCATTCAATTCGGACACGACCTTAAAAACAAAATGGGTAGCCTAAATAATTGTCTCACATGAACACTTCAAAACATCTTCACAGACAGAATGTGCTTTGGTATGCCGAAGGTCAAAAACTGCACACAGAGCAAGCGTTATACCCTACCTATGGATTCATCCTTATATTCTGGACTT
Source organism: Leptasterias polaris (assembly GCA_037783415.1). Classification (NCBI taxonomy): domain Eukaryota; kingdom Metazoa; phylum Echinodermata; class Asteroidea; order Forcipulatida; family Asteriidae; genus Leptasterias; species Leptasterias polaris. The sequence goes on from JAZGTN010000141.1 coordinate 73,491, forward strand.
GAAGTATTCAAGAGTTGATACAAGTCCTCCTGGCATTCTTGAGAGATGTTCCCCGGGGTTGGAGCATGCAAATGAACTGGCTCCACTAGATATCCTCTGAGAAACTGCAGTTGGCGTGGGTCAAACCGAGTCCCATCGCTACCAGTTTTATAGATGTTTGTGTTGATGTTACTGCAGGATATCGTCAATGCATGCATCAACAGGATGAGCCAGGTTGCTGTGAGTGGTTGCATCTGCTGCCTCATACTTGCTGTGCGACTGCCTAAGAATCTGAAAGTACTGAAAACATGTAGCCTAATCAGTAAGATTTTGTTAGAGATCGATTGTCTTGATTCATTCACTGACAATACTTGTCAAATACACCATACAACTTCTTGTAAATCTTATTCAGTCCGAGCACAAACTTAAAGCAAAATTAAATCTTCCATCCGTTTTGCCCAATTGTTATTTGCTTTAATTCCTATCACTGTATACAAAATACATGTAGCTCAGTGAGGATACAATACAATACAATACAATAAAATACATTTATAGAGCACTCTTCTCTTACTCATCAAAAGATGGTTTCACAGCGCTGAACAGGAGTCTAGAGAAACCAAAGAAACAGTTAAACATCTATTAGGATAGACCACAGACTCCATGTCCCAGCAACTATGTTGTCACAGTCTACAGATTTTTACGCACATTACACATTTATAAAGATGGCATCCCTAACAATGAAATTGTGAGCCTTGAAACCAGCAGGGGTAGTAGTTACCATGTATCTAAAAGCCATAACACATAATGTTGAAGTACAAGGTAAAATTCAGTTTTGGGATTCAAACATTTTTCAGTAGACTCCTTATGATAATGGGGAAACAAATTACCAGTCTCTGACCTCACATTACAATTTTTGTCAAAATCCAAGACGTTTGATGACATAACATTTCAGATAGGCCTTGGTCTGTACATTTCTACAAAGGATGGTATTCGATCAAAACAGCATTGGATTTGAACATTTGACTGGAACAAAAACTACTCTTTGAAATGTACAGACCTATTTTGTTTTCCTGTCCAATGACATCATGTTTCAAATTTCCCTCTAAAAGATTTATCAAATAAAATGATATTTGACACAATTTGTTACGTTAGATTAGAAACTTGTAATTTTTTGTCTCCACTTTCTAATGACTCTACCTTTTGGAAAATGGATGCATCACAAAACTGGACTTGACCTTGGCGACCTTGTTAAAACAGTTTGACCTCTCAAACACTCTTCCATCTGAGCCCTTGGCACATGGATTCAGTACAAAAGCTGAAGTGTAGTTTCAGAGAGTGAAGGAACACAAAATAAGACTTAAATATGTTTTTTTGTTTTTTTGATGAGTCTATGATTATAAGCCAAGGTTTTTGCAAAGTGTAAAGCACCTCGAGCGTGAATTTGATGGATTTGGCGAGCGGTTATCTAACTAGGATCCTTTCAAACTCTCACAAATTCCAACATCATGGTAACGCAACATCCAAACTGTTAAGACTCAGTCTAATTACGATGCTAGTACTAAGATGCCTCAGTCCAACAGAATCAAACAAAACATGCCGTTGGATTTTGAGAGGTTGGGGGAAAAGCCTTATCATACAGACTGCCTTTAAACCTTGAACATATCTAATTTATCTGCATATACCTTCCTGTGGTGAAATCAGTTCCTCTGTTATTTCCTTGGGAAGATTAAAAAAATTAAATCAACTGTTTAAAAGCCAAGTGAGTAAGTTCCTGAGAACAAACTACGTAAACAAATAATATTCAATTAATATCACTTTTTTGCCCAACTTAATTAGTTTTCTGATCACATTAGCTTAAATGAAGATCTATAGGGGCCCACTACACAAGACAATGTAAAAAAGAACTTAAATTTTGGAAATGATGTTTCAAAAAAGACAATGAACAAAGATACAAAGATAGCCCCAAACAAAGATTATGACAAAATAGGAGAACATAGCCAACATCCGTATAGTGCTAAAAAGCTCAGTAAAGTGAAGCGTAGGCACGTTAATCAAGAGGTTATTGGTTCAAATCCTGCTCTAGTCATTTTTTTCTTTGTTCAACACCAAATCATTTAAAATTTATTAATTAATTATCTGAAATAAAAAGTTGCATCCCTTCAAAGGTGATCCCCTGGCTGCCGCTTCCCAGGTTGTATCATAAACTTGGGTGTGATTCCTGGCTATACGGCAGTTAACGGTTGTATGGCTTCTGACTGGCAACCCCCCGAACAAACATGGACAAAATAGGGAGACCCTCAACATAGGGCTAGATAGCTCTTGTTGGTAGAGCTCCGGCACGTTAATCCGAAGGTTGTAGATTCAAATCCCGCTCTAGTCAATTTTTCATTGTTCAACCCCAAATCAAAGGAGAGCTTTGTTGAATCGGAATCATTTAGATCTTCAAAACGATACAACTTAGACTAAAAGATGCCTTTTTCTTTTTACTTTGGCCTTACTTTAGACAACACATTTGTTTGGAAGATTGGTGTTGCTGGTATGGGCTTTTCAAATCGATGAACTTTTAGAGAAAAACTACACTGTACTAAAATCAAATGTTTCTTGTAATGCAAGTCCCTTTAATAAAACTTAAAATATTTCACTCCACTTGTTGTGTTAGCAATCCTAACCCTCAATTCTATCCCCTCTTTTTGGCATTGACCAGAGGGTTATAAATGGCAAAAATGTTGGCATCTGTGTGACTTTGTTAATAATCATTTTAAATTACAAATTTGGATAGAACTACATGTAGAAGTGACATAGTGATGAGCTACAACTATCGCAGCTGATGCCTAACGGTGACTGTATTAAATGGTCTATGCCTGTTTTCCAAGACCTTTCATAGTCGCATCATAGAAAAGGACAGAGTTTTTCCTCTATGGTCACATAATAGACCTAGGTTATTCTTGACTTACATACGTACATGTAGTAACTATTCCTTCCTTCATGCTGTACTGTAGTAGTACAGTGAGTAGTACTATTTAGTATTACAATGTACCGGTACTAGCCCAGGTTGGACTCATACGCTGGTCACAAAACCAACAGTTCACGTATACAATCATAGGCGCAATGCTGGTTCACAATAATTAATGTTATGTGCGTGAACCTTTGGTAATTGTTACCAGCGTAGCGCGCAGCATACCAGTTATAAATTTCAGCGGCGGCCATATTGTTACCGGAAGGCGAGGATTCTGAATAACGGTGAGAAATTGTCATTTTTTGCCTCTTTTTTTTGTGTGGAGTGGATTTTCTGGACCCGCGCCGAGCGACTGTGAGAACAAAGAACACGTAGAGCCTAATTTTGGCGAGATCCGGTATGGAAAATTAACTGTAGGTGCAGAAACGTGAAGGGCAAAAAAGTTTTGAATAGGATTTTGTGACTTTATGAGGTTCGTGGAGACGATACCGGATCAAACCTCATGTTCTAGGAGTAGATTCGGTGAACAACAGCCATGACAGCAGCTGATCTCAATTTTGTCAATGTCAGTATATCGTAGGACGTCCTGTATACGAGGCAACCCTGAAATCGTGGCAAATCTTTTACGTCACTGCGCGCGATGTAAACAGTCCCTAGATTAAAAAAAATTTGTTTGACTTGCCAAACATCGAGTCTCCTCTCCCTTGACCAAAACTTAGAAACATGTAAGGCTCCACTTGTTAGTTGCACTTGGAAATGCAAAAAGTTTTGGTATTTAGGCATTTCTACAAGGTACAAAAATATTTCATACTGTCAGGGCCATAACAAAATTGTGCCCACCGAAAATAGTTTCATCAAACACTATTCCAAATCACGATGATCAAATCAGCTGAGCATTCTGGGGGGAAAAATACAGAGGCCTAAAGAAGCCATTTTCTCATAGTCTGGAAAAACTTTGTGTAACCCTCATATTATTATTATTATTATAAAATATGTTATAACAATTAAATTCAAACATCAGCTTGTGGATTCAATATCACTGTTTATTTATATGTTTAGAAACCTAAAAGGACACAAAACAAAAATCAGAGTTGAAATCCAAGAATCATTTACACACATTTTATTTGTTTATTTTTTTTTTGTTAAAGTTTTTGCAGATCACCATGGTAATTTTTTTAATTAAAGAAAACATATTTTGAACAAAATAAAGACAACTGCTGGCTATAGAGTCATACACAGAGTCTCGCGTAACACTTGTAGTCACTGCAGATGTTTCTTCCACGTATGGCTTCACCGGGACACCATACTTTCTAGTAGTTTGCCTTGAAAACAGGTAAAACTCCAAATAAATGGGACGCTATTGAAGGCATCGAAGATCGGTGCGTGGTGTGATTAAAGGTACAATGTCCATCCAGTTTTAATTTATGTTTGCATACTTCTAATAAACAAAGGAAGGTAACTAGGGCATCAGTTGATATATTGCATCAGTTTATTTTTTTCAATAAAAAAAAAGGGCATGGTGCCTTGTAGACCCAGTAACTGGGTCTAGGTGCCTTGAAAACCGGATAGTGGAGGATATGAATATGCATAGATAGCCAATACATACTTAAAAGAAGTCACCAGTGACAGCAGTATCCCGAATTAAGTTTTGCCAGTCTAAAAAATAACTACCGGATAGTCTAAAAAATAACTACAATTCTACAGTCTGACCATGGTCTGACAGACTACACTACATTCTACAGACATGACATGACAAATTTACTGTTCAACTTCAATAATTGTTTACCTTTTTATTTATTATCCAGCTCAGATCGCAATCACTGCTGTTTTTGTTGTCTGCATGTCACTTTATCGTTGACGTGTATCAAGTATCAATATCCCGGTATCACTATGTATCAATCACTGTTCAAATAGCTACTTGCAAAGTTATAAAACGAGCCCCATTTGTGCATGCGGTTGACAGAGAGAGAGAGGCAGGCTGGTGAGAGGTAATATTATGATCATGTGACATTCGAAAGTCATGTGATATTGCATCATAAGACCTGCAGGATCGATCGAGGGGCTTGGGGTTCGCTCGTCCCCCCATCGATTTCGAGGGGCTGGGTCGAGCAAATCATAGGGGGAGGGGGTTGTAACAACCTCGCGCCATTTTTTGCCTCGCTTCGCTCAATCAAGATTATGTGATGGGACCACTGATCTCTCAGTATAGAGATCAGTGGATGGGACCGAGCGAACCGCCTTGTAGGCCAACGGGCCAACCGGCAGGGCGCCCTCTCGGGGATCATCTTGATTTATGATCTTCCCCTTCATAATAATTATAAGAAAATGCTACATCATCCGTTTTTCACACAATGTACGTTGTACGTATCTTGCATGTGTAGTGTGTGTACTTGCATTTAAAAGTGTACTTTTGGTGTTGGCCCACCCCCAAGTTGTATGTCGCTTATTTGCCTTCTAACCTGAAGGTAAAAGGAGTTTTGGAATTTTACTTGGAATTTGAAACATTGATAAATTCACAATTATGGACAAAGGATTGGTGATTTTATGTAATCCAATTATTACGCAATAGTAATTCGTTTGAATTCACTTTTGGAGAACAAAAGTTCATATGACTTATATTCACTAAAAATCAAAAATCAAATGTTCAGCAACAATAATTGTGCTACAATTTGTTTGACGCGGTTGTTTTGTAATATTTTCTCCAGCCAATTTACATAAGGGGACCTATAAAAGTTCGCCTGTCTGAAACATAAATTTATTCAGGTCGACCTAATCTTTTAGTTCGGCGCGACTGACTCTGGGCGCCTGTTTGGTGGTGTTATGACTTATTTTCCAGATCCACGCAAGCATCTCATCATCAGGGGACTCTAACCGAGTCCCCTATCTGTGGCCAGTCTTAATCTGTCAGTCTGGTTGTATATCATGTTTTGCAGTCTTGTAAGATGCAATCCATCATCTCTTGGGTGGGCTGCCTCTTGGTCTCTCCTTAGACCATGCCTTCAACTGCCATTTTTTAACAGCAAATAATTATCGTACCTGGTTTATCCGTGTGTCTCGAGGACAATGCAAGAGATACGCCCATGACTTTCTGACTGAGAAGAGTTCTAACGCATGAAGTAAATGAGAAGAGTCCTAACGCATGAAGTAAAACATAGTTCGAACTATTGTCTCAAAAGATAACCAGATGTTAAAAATGTTTCGGTTGCCGCAAGCGGGCGCTCGACCCCCGTTGCCATAATGGTATAGGCTTCACGGTGTGCGCTATTGCCCTTCACGCTTGAGCTGCTATATTTCTGTTCTAAAATCGTTCGTCCATTTCAATAGTAAAATCGAATGAGACGAGATTACACAGAGAGAGACCAATAACTCACAAAAGCCCAAGAACGTAAAAACCCTTTTATTCCGGGCCGTTAAACAGACACAGACCCCTTATATACTGTGGAACATGTAAACCTATAGGCCTAATAGTAATGACGTAATCCTTTATCTTGGCACATTTAATATACACACGAAAAACAGCTTAGGAAATCGTATTGCGTGCACCAAGATAGCTGTTTTCAGATCATTATCAAGCCTTACTTAATTAGTGCCCCTCAGAGGGGTTAGAAATGCTTATTCATTATACTTGTTTTCTCGTATTCGATATGTCTATTGACAGCTCCACGGTAGGCTACAGTTTCTCTAAAAGTCTTTATTCAGAAAAAATAAATAAAAAATTGTTAAATAAATAAATAGGCCTAGCAAACTAAAGTCGGTTTGCATAAGTTCCTGCACACTTGTCGATGACAGAACGATACGTAGTCAGTGGGCCTAATCATTACAACGCACTTTTGTACACAGTGTAGCAAGCTTGACGGCAATGGGCATACACGAACACGTACGTGATCGTCATTAAGGTCTCAAAGCAAGGTCTCAAATCCATGTTCCATTCCCGCGGCCTGTATTGTTATCGAAGAAGTGCGTCATGAAAAAAATTATGAAACGTATGCGGTTTATGTATTGCCTTGTAAGACGATTGTTGTGGGTTATTTTTTATTAGGCCTATATTTAGACGACGTGTCAACATGTAAAGCAAGTTTCATAATTTCTGGTAAATCTCTGGTTGAACAAAATAGTTTATTTGCATACCATGGTTAGCAAGTATCGTTGCATCACGAGCATAAAATGTAATCGTCTCATTTTTGTTTTTTATATATACCGACGCGTTAATTTACGGTACCACATTAACCCTTTATTAGGACTCTTCATCTCAGATAGGCCCCTTAAAGGCTATGTACCATCATAACTGTGCTCCTCGTTTTCAAGTTATAAGCCAAAATGGAAGAAGTTTCTTCCGAATATCAGTTCCAATAACCCATGAATCTATAGTCAAAGGGTGGTTCTTTGGTAACGTTTGGTCGATGGCATTGCAATGCCGTAAAAATAATATCATGAGTGGTAATTATTGGCACAAAATTAAGGGTTTTTAATCTGACAGTTATGAATACAAAATGCTGTCACATGGTCACTTCGATTCCCATTTTAGATAATAAGTTCTGTGACGATTTGCATAACGTCCCTAGAAAGACATTACTTGTTGTTTGTCATTTTCAGTAGAAACGTAAGCAATAAATATAATATTAAATATCAAAAAAACGCACACGGCTGCAAATGTTTTTTGGGTGTTTTTTTAAAAATATATTTGTATTTCTTCGGGGTTTTTGGGGTTTGTTTTTTGGTGTTTTTTTAAAAATATAATTATATATATAGGGTTTATTGGACTATGGGTGAAAATTGGTTGACACGTCCCATAAAACAAATTGTGTAGCTACACTCTTCATTTAAAAAGTCCTCCCAATGCGCCTGATTTATTTGACCTGATTTCGGCAATATTCAGGACTGATACACAATTCGATCAATATAAGTATAATTCTAGAAAAACCCATTCACGTCATCAATAATATTTATTTGTCCGGTTGAAATAACTAGTTTATAATAACACTTCTGCGATGAATGGACGGCCCTTCATTCGGATCATTGCCAAAACTCTTCAATCCAAACTCATAAACACCCAGACCTTGCAGCTACCACAATAAAGCCAGTGTTGAAATAGAAATGGCCATTATTCAAATCAAACAATAAAAATATTTCCCCAGGGCTACGGTATGTCTGACAAAAGAACAAGTAGTGCCAAGACAACCAACTATTTTTCTATTTACACTTTACACGGTGGGTTTTCACAGTTGAAAGTCCCTTTTTGGCGAGGCACTTTCAAAGACGTCTAGCCCGCGGCGGTTGCACCAAAAACACTCTCGAGTCTCTAGTGTGCTTTGAGTTGTTTGCAAGCCCAAAACCAAGAACAAAAATGGAGGAGGCGAGAGTAAATTATTTAATAATTTCCCACAATTCACAGTATATATGATACTTCTTCTTTTTACAAATACAATTGGATGACCCTGATGCAACAAGTGCCGGCCTACTAACGATGATGACCACTTAGGAGGGGCGCCCACACTCATGGCTCTCTGTTTATTCGTTGCGTAACACACAGTTTTTACAACGGTATGCAGAGTTATGAAATATGAGACCCATTTTAGTGTCCCTGTTAGGCAAGTTTAATGCAATTTATTTTAAGGAAAAACGACAAAATGGTCCAGCCCAGTCGAAAAATTATCCCCACAGGATTTACGGCTTGGCTCAATTTCGAAGCAATGCTTATACCAGGGAATTCTGTACTTACAGTCCATGCACTTCACAGAGTGCCGTAAGCACAGAATTCTGTGGTAAGCAGAGCCATACTGGTAAGCAGGGAGTCTTCTCCAGGTAAATACATCTTAAGGGCGTGGCAGTCTCCCACTTTATCCCGATGCTGGACGGTACCATTATTTATATCCATCCCATCCAGTATGTATATTTTGCTAATGGTCCATTTCATTTTTATTTATTTTTTTGCATGAAAGGACTTATTTATACATGCCCAGCTATAGACCTTATGCATTGACGTCATCCAGCGGCCATCTTGGAGGTAAACCGATGATGGAACAAGGGAAACGCACAGATTTGTACGCGCGGCGCACAGCTTTGGCCAATGAACAACCTCCTTTTGACCTCTAGGCGAGGGCGCCCTACTCAAATGACGTCAGGTGCATAAGGTCTATTGTTTAGGAATATTTAAGCTCTTACGAGTCAGATCTTGGTAGTCTGTATTTGACGTGGGATATTGATGTGCCAAGTACATGAGTGCAAACAGTTTTCTGCCCCTTTTTATGTGGAATGGTCCAGTCTAGGATCAAGGAATGACTCCCCAGGTCATCACACTTTTGAGAAATGGCTTTATTAGAACATTTATTGGTACCGCCACGCCCTTTTAAGGCATGTTTCAGGCAAACCTTGGCCTTTTGCAAAAGCCCACTCGCGTGCGAGGTCTCCCCTTCCAGTCGCTTGGGATCCGCGGCTTTACGAAGCTGTCCAAGCCACGAAGGCCTTGACAAAAGGCTAGGCAAACCTTGGGACAAATTATAAATTAAGCCTTATGTATAATGTGAAGTTCATTGGCTAGGATGAGATGATAGTATTTGTGACAACATTGAAATGTGTTATGATAGGCACAGTACGGCTTCAGTACAAGGAACGCCGACTCCCACAATGTTAATTGTCGTTCTAAAGGCCAAATGTTGAAGCCAATGTACCTCATTTATTTGTAACTTTATAAAAGGTGCGGGCCTATTTCAAGTATAGTTTGTTTTTTATCACACTTTTTCCATCTCTCTATTTATAGTCTGGTGGGGTTTTTTCAATATTACTATGCCTGTGTTTTCCCCTGTATAATTTGTTGTTGTTGGGGTTTTGTTCGTGCTTGGTAGTTTCAACCGTTCTATTTTTAGCAGGACCATAATGCAAAAGGCCTCTCATCAGGAGCTGATTGGCCATTTTGACAATGTAAATTGAAATCAATTTCTATTGTCGAGCTGTGGTAAGGCCATACTTTTAAAAACCCACTAACTGCCTATGTTACGTTTTCGTTACCATGCAGCCCAATATTTTGTATAAACCTTCAAATACTAACTTGTCATACACAGCCATTCAAACAACTTGATGTGAGTATTTTGTACTTTAAGAAATTAAGTGACAATTTGCAAATTCAAGTCCTAGTTTTGATAACCCCGCGTAATGTTATGGTTTATTTAACACTTAGTGAAAACCCTATTCACAAAGTCTAAACACTTTTGTTCAGATCCCTCACAGGTATATGGAGGCTTTCTGGATACCTTTAAAGTTGAACAATTATGTACATCGTTGGTTGTATACGTAGGTCAGCTTAAGGTCACGGTTTCAGACATTCTTTCTTTACGGCCAAACGTACCCAACTTAGTTTTGTGAAGGTCCACATCCGTCGCATAACTTTGCATAGAAATCTCTGCTATGTGCTTCTTAGTCTGCAAGCCTTTGTGTCTGAATTGCAATTGCTAGGGGGCATTGGCCTTGAATTTATAAGCCCCAAACTCCATTGTGAAGTGTTTTATGGGCAGGCCAGGTTGAGAGATTGTTTGGCTCAAAGAGCGCCCTCAGCGAATGAAGTTATAATTATAGAATTTATGTGTTACTTGAACAAGATCCCGTTTCTATGGAGCTCTGGAAGTGCTATCCAACCTGTTGAGATCCTGAGATAGTTAGTGCAGTACTATTTTTTCAGATTTTCAAAGTTGTTATTTAGACATAAGATATAGTATAACACCGGTACACTATTGGGATGCAATGAGCCAATACATGATACATATTTTGTTAATTTTTGTAAAAGATAAGAGTCGGTCCCGAGCTAAGTGGGTTTGGACAACCGTGCTAAGCTAGTTTGATATTCACTTGCTTTTTCCATGTTGTGTGTAATGAGCTTGAACACGCATTACCGTGCCTCAGACTACCAAAGCCATTGTTTTAAGCTTGGTTTGAGATCATACACATCAGTTTGATGGAAATGTGGTTTTCTTTGAACACTTCACTGAAAAAAACTGCGGTGTTTTAAAGGGATCGTTGATAGGCCTGAATCGTTGTATTTTTCGAGAAAATGTGGATTTGTGGGGTAGGATTTATGATTATGAAATATCATTCCAACGATCCGTTTACGTTTCCTCGTCACTCTAACAAAAAAAAACTATAAGAATCCTATTGGAATCTTATTGATATCCTATAGGATTCTATAAGAATTTCGTCTATGGAGGATATGAGTTTTTTTTTATAAGGGCAGCCCCTTGAACAAAATGGTGACGATTTAAAACAGCAGACCTAATTGTTGTAATAAAACTCACACGTCCAAAAAATGGTCAGCCGACCATAACTTTAAAACGAAATTATATAAAATATGAAAAATGAAATAGTACTTGAGTCAGATCAAGGCAGCTACTTGGAAGTGTGCCTATATTATTTGTTTCATATCTGCAAATGAATCGTTGCCGAAAGGTTAAACACCAGGATTTTAATAGAACTTCTTGCCAAAGGTATAGGCCTACTTTGGTGCTTTGCGAAACTAGCTGCAATACGCAGGCAGTCATTGTTGAGACACGGGAGTGCCTTTTGTGTGTTATTTTAGGAATGTTTAATCCAGGTAATCCACATAGTTATGAATTTTGTTTTCTCTAATACAACTTGGCTTTTTTTAAGGGGTGTCTGCAATCACACAACGGAAGTGTTTAGTTGACATTAATCTGTGATTTTTATGAATTTATCGTGAAAAAGGGTCATTTACAGCCCCAAAACCTTTCTTACAATAAGAATATTTGTTGTTTTGGAGGGGCTCTGTTATAGATTAAAGGAATGGGTATACCTTTGGTAATCACTGCCAAAAATATTGACCATAAAACTAACCAGGTAAAGAGCACTGGAGAGCTGCTGATATTATAAAACATTGTTAGAAACGGCACCCTTTGAAGTATTGTTGTTTATAGAGAAAGCTTTTTTTCTTCTTCACCAAAACATTTGAATCTGACGGGCATGAGGCCTTTCTCAGGCATCTGAAAGCACACAATTCTAGGCAACCGTAGGATGGCTTGTTTCTTTCATTGTATTCTTGAAACTTCGATGACCAATTGAGCCCGAATTTTCACAGGCTTGTTATTTTATGCATAATGTTTGGATACACCAAGTGAGGATACTCATGGTCTTTGACATTTACCTTTGGTTTTTGGAACCGTTCGATTGTTTTAATTCTTTATAAATGAAAATAATAATATACAATAAAACTAACCTATAAAAATTTCACTTCAAAAGGTGGTCGCGTTTTTGAGATATCGCCAAAAAAACAGAGCGAGTATGTCTATGGGGCGCCGTTTGTCAATTAATTGTTTAGCGTATTTTTGACGTGTTTTTACCATGGTTTGTAATAATTAGATGTAAACCATAGAAAGTGCTGTCAATTTATTTTGTGGTTTACATACCATAAATTTACAATCAAAGCTTATAAATATGGTTTATAAACCATGAAAATTGAACTTTCACAGGTGACTTTTATTTTATCGTTCTTGATAATTTGGACTATAAACCAGCATTAAGGTGACAAAAACCCAATCTATGACCCTAGCCTTGGGAACACAACAAGTCAATCGTTGCAACCATTGTCATTGTCATTAAGGTATGCATTGCCACAATTTAAGTTCAAAACTTCATGCTCCATCCGACACTTCAACGAATCTCACGTTATTAAACGGTCTGCTCAATCGTAACGTCCGGACCTCACACTTCAAAAATACGGATCAGTATACGATCTTCCACTGCCTTTCTTCTCTGGAATTTATGGTGTAACACAAAAAAGGCAATCCATAATCCGCTTCACTGACTAAGATCAAGAAAATAGTATGGGTATATATTATTGTTCTCCATACAGAAATGAAAAGATTTCATGCCAACTGACCCTCGAACGTCCAATGGTCCAACCATAGGGAATTTGTTAGGCTTATAGGCCCTATTATTAGAAATAGGGTCACACATTAGTAAATACTCGGTGAGAAGCACTGCAGCCGTTGTTTATAAACTAGAGACTGGGTTCCCTTCGAAGTAATATAATTTTGATAAACAAATTTCGAGTTTTGAATGAGGGTTGGTGTCTGTGCTGAGGCCAGAGATCCGGGCCCAATTTCATGGCTCTGCTTACTGCCGAATTCTGCGCTTGCGATCACCATTCTCTGCTTACTAAGCAAGCGCCGAATTTGTGCGCTAGCTGTGTAAGCGTAGAATGCCTAGTAACGTGGACTTCACAAGCGCACAAGCAAACATTCCATGCTAACTCGTGAAATACGCTTGACGTAAGCGCGAAATTCCTTGCGTATAAGCGCCGATTCTTTGCTTACGGCCCGGTAAGCAGAGCCATGAAATTAGGTTGGTCACCTCGCTAAACGTGGATGGATTTTTGTGAAAACACCGTGGCAGTTTTTCCACTATTTTCTCGGCAAGGCTATTCAGTTGAAAGTTTCACAGACTTTTATTTTTGCCTATAAATCAGCATTACGTCGTAAACAACCAATCTATGACACTACATTTAGGCCCCTAATACCATTGTGATTAAATAGCATTATCGTAAAGGCCTATAGCTATCTATTGTACGGTTTCAAGCCTGTGGGGCGCCACAGGGCAAATACTTAACACCTTTGAAAATATACTAGATTAAAAAATAGTATCCAACTCTTTTCGGAAAATATACTAGATTAAAATAGTATCCAACGCTTTCCCTTTTTTTTCTTTTTTTTTTTCTCAACATCAAAATGACCAAGCAGTTTACAACTAACAACCCCAATCAGAATTGTGGTCAGAACTGCTTGCCACAAACAATTCACATTCGTTGCCTAGAAACAAAAACCCAAACAATCAAACAAAACAGAGGTATACCTGGCTGAATTTTCACCCACTCAGTGATTAAAGCTTATACTAAGGGGCTACAAGGTCAAATTCAGTCTTAAAAGACAGAAATAGAGTTGTGCACCAGACGTCATAATTAAAATATGAAACACTATTTCATAGTTTCCTATACCTGCGCTGCACAAGTAGATGGTATATTTTTACATAATACATGTATGGGCTACTGGCATTCCAGTGTACCTCTATACGGTTTTCCCAGGATGTAGTTTACTCAAAACCTTTGCAAATCAGATTTTGAACTTAACCTGAACTCATTATATATAAACCTTCTATAAATGTTCGGGTGTTTGGTTTTTTTAAGGACCCCAGCTTTTACGGGTCATGTTTTAGTTCATTGCCCCTAAAGAGGTTAATATCGCCTTTACGGGTCCCGTAAATGAGATTTTGGGGTTTATTTCTTTTTTGATGTGGTATACCTAGCCTGTGTAACAGGCTCTAGTAAGCTTTAAAAGGCCATGTCACATGAGGCAATTTATCGGCAACCAGTTCCAGGCAATCTCCAAAGAAGAAAAGGCATTCACATTTCAATTTCACATTTATTTCCCTGAGGATTGTAAGAAATCGTTAGAAAAATAACCCCCGCAAAAGGATCAAAGTGTTTCTTATGCACGCAGTGCAGTTGGTTGACTCTAAGTTGCCAGTAAAAATTGCCCAGTGACAAGGTCCTATGAAGTTGCATGGCCCGATTTTTGCCAAATATCTTTAAATAATTTTTTTCGGACTGAATTTTGACAGGGGATGCTGTTTCAAAACGAAAAAATAAATAAAATAAAATAAAATTGCACATGCCACGGACATGATTGATGAACAAAGGGATCCAGACAATAAGCCCTAATTAATTGTTAGTTTTTAATTAAATGCCGGTAGCACTTAATCTTTAAACAAAATTGTAAAATGAAAGCTTGTACTTTCTCGAACCTATAACAATTTCTACTTAAAATTAAAATCTTAAATTTCTGGTCAAATCAGCCAAAAACGGACATGAAATCCGTGAGCAATGAAAAACTGATGCCCGGAAGGATACTGTAATAAACATAAAATTTTCAAATTGGAACATATATCAGTTTTCTATATAATTTATGCTTTATTTAAGGTTACTCTAACTAACATTTGTCATCTTTTAAACCAGTCAGCATTTCACAGCTTTGGGTGCTCCACTACATGAGGGTTGTATACCTTCCCGTTGCAACCCCAATTTGTACTAAAATTATGTTATAACTTTATTTATTAATTTGTAATCAATATTCTTGTAAACAAACAAACACTCCTGTTAAATAGACACATAAATTTGAGCTATACAATTTTAGATTTAAAAAATATAAAATAAAAAATGTTATCGCGAAGTTACGAAGGCTAAGAAGGAACAGCGTTGAAACAAAATGTCCCTGATGTGTAAACGATTTAACATTTTAGCACAACTTGAATGAGTTTTTACACTGTCCCTTCTCGAGCTCCGTTGTTTTGTTGTTTTTCTTTGCCCCCATGTAGCCTAATAGCAACAGCCAGTGAATGGATTTAAATTAATCATTCTGACTTTCCAGCAGGGCGGAAGGCAATGTTTTCATTTCGTCACACAGCCACTTGTGTAATAACAAATTGTTAGATTTGATGTTATTTTTTCCCTTCAGTACTAAATAATGACTTTTTTATTGGAGTTTATTTTCAATTGGGGGGAAATGTCACAAAGCTCAGTAGCCCATATCTATACAAATAATGATTTTTTCCCCGTGTAAGTCATACAAATGCTCAAAACAACCGTTAGATACATTAATAATAATAATAATAAAACAGCATTTATATAGCGCATTCTGGATCACAGATCCATCGATGCATTTTACAATATAAAAAAGGTTATATTATAAAGATACACTATACAAACAATGAATATCAGACCAGTTGTATACAACGATTAAAAATGTAAACCACTAAACTAACTAGAAAAAACCCCAAAAGAAAAGAAAATGCTGGCCCCAGTAATCAATATACCTACACTAGAAACTTAGTAAATGTACATAGGCTATCAGTATTGACCTAAAACACAAACAGGAATAACAACTACATCATACCAAAAAAAATCAAAATGAACCATACTCTGGTTGCTATGAGACGATTTTTCTTCTTTTTTGTCTAAGAATGTTTTTCAATGAACAATTTCTGACAAGATGATGCTGTCACAAAACGAACAAATTTATACAAAGGCTTTTGCAATGCCACTGACGATTCCACACACCCCTGGGTCACAATATTGACCTGGTTTCCGGGTCCCAGCGGGTCTGACCTATTTCCGGGTAAGGCTGACCCGGAAACTGGTTTGAAAAATGGGATTTGTACTCGGATTCTGCTTCATTTTGACCCATTTCTGGGTCACATTGACACAGATTCCAAAATTGGTCAGGCCCCAAGAGTGTGATTCCTGGACTTATGAAATGAGCAACATATTATAATTATTTTTGTTTGAAATTAAATTTTCTGATCATCGAGCCAAAACCTATTTCAAATGTCATGCAAATCGTGGGTTGTTTTTGACAACAATTTTCAACCTTGCAGGGTTTCAACAAAAATATATAGGTCACTTGATTCTCTCTGGGTTTTTTGGGGGGTCTTTTATTTTAAACATAGGCCTATTTATATTATATATTTATATTATATATCAGGGTGACTAAATATGAATAAACGATCGGGGTTGGAGGGCAATGTATCTAGTCCGGAGGAGGGGCAGTTACTATGTGTGGTATTCGGTTTAATTGTCTGCGATTGCAAGCTGAACTGCACAAGAATGCATAAACCTCGGCCCCATGGTTCTAAAATATTGAATGCAACTCGGCTAAACTTGTTGGGGGCGTTTTGTTCAAATTCAGTGTAGTACGTGATTTGACTGCATGACTGTGGCTTAGCAAAACATATGTGCGACAAACAGTACTGGCGGTCGACTTTAGTAGTTTATTGTGTTTCTAAAGTTCGTCATCATGAATGTGACAACAATATTCGCATTTGGGACACTATTTTGTTGCACTCCCACTTGGCATCTTCCGGTTTGCCCTGTAAAATTCGTGTGTATGATGCTTTTAATTATGTGGCCCTATTTTTGTTTGAAATGTTTTGCTTTTAATAACATGTAAAAAACAAAAAAACAACAAAACAATGAATGTTGGGGCCCTTTCTTAAGTAGGGCTTACCTTCTTAGTGCATTTTAACGGTAATGATCCGTGTTCTGAAAAAACATTATAATCCACGTGCATTACATGGTTGTAGGCCCCTAAATGAATCTTCGGTGTTTGGCACCCGTCCATTAGACCTAACTCAACTGTTCAATTTTGCTTCTAAGTTTGTTTTTATTTATTTATTTATTTAATTTGAAAACAAAACAGTTCTTGGTTGTTGTTTGCCCCATACCTAATGCCTGACAAGCGATTGAGGCTGACTTGAGCTTAGAAGGAAGGAGATATTTAACTTTCAGTGTTTTTGGAACTACGTTACGAAAAAATAAACACTAGGCCTAAACACTAAGCTATTTGCATCTTATATCGAGAAAAATTAATAAAACAACCTTGATTTTGTTACTCAGTGATGTATATTTTTGTCACACCCTCGATTGTTTTTTGGAAAGTTGCCCTATATATAGCACAAATAAAACTGAACCAGCCTATAGATAAATCTTATGATTCACTCTCATTTTGTTTATCAACACGAAGCTGGTTTTGTGTGTTTATATTGTTATTGTTATTAGCACAATAAGTCTGAGCATTATGGTTGAAACGTTTCCATGTCATGGTGGTGATGCATTGTTTAGTCACAGAGTTGTGGTTTTTGAGTAAGGAACTGACTTTACTATAGTGCATGAACTGGTAGTTATCTAGGACAATTATTATAGAAAGAAACATTTATGTAAACTCTGATCAGAGAGACTCTATATCGATTATTGTAAAATCTCATTGATTGATCGATTGACCGATGGAATGGTTTATCAGGTTAAAATTCACAAAATTTAGTTAATATTTTTTTTTAAATGTACGATATTTTGATTAAAGAGTATTTTTTATCGGTTATCATTCAATGATCGATGATTAATGGAATGGATTATCTGTTTATAACTTGTTTGATCTGAAGGTATGGATTTGTCGGTTATTTCAAAGTCTCATTGATTAATCGATTAATTCACGGAATAGTTTATCTGATAAAATCAACTAAAATATGTTATAACGTAAGCCTTACACAAAATAAATAAAATACTAAGACTAAGGAAAGCGAAGTAAAGCATTTTGTTGGCGTGAAGAGATTTTGTTGCAGTGCTGCCGGCTTGTTTTTGAAAGGTGGGCGGGACAAATGGTGTTTCTTATAAAAAACTCGGTTATTATTTTGATTTGTAAAATTGAAATTTGCATACTTAAAAGTGTAAAAAAAGTTGTTAAACTGGTTGTTTGACAGCTAGGTTATTCCAAGAACGTGGGACACTTACGCGTTGTGTTCCTTTGTATGTTACTTTGCTAACCTCATCAGCTGAAGCAAAGTATGAGTTAATGACACCAGTTTAATGTTTGTATACTAAATTTTATTAACTATAAAATCATAATATTCTAACACACGCCATAGAGCACACAGACAATGTTATCCTTGTTTTTACTCGTTAGGACGGAACTTTACATTTGGCTGTTGATTTCATGTGGAGTTAATAATTTCTCGTCGCATTTTTTTTCTTCTTCAGATTGGCAGATTGATTATAAATAAAAACATGATATTTGTCAAACCAAAAGACAACCTAAGTTTAATAATAGCCTACATTTTAAATATAATGGATCCCAGCCAATTTTCACTTGGTGCCCCCCGTTACATTGTTAATTCCCATGACCCCAATGATGTTCAATAATCGATTTTCCTGAAAAAGATTATCACAAGAAGCAAAAAAATTATAGAAAGTAACAAAACTATTTTTTTCTTCACTAAATGAACTTGAAACGTTTACCTCCACGTCGCCCTGGTTCATGAAATGACCCCGCCAGTAAAAACTATATAATGAGTATGAATTAATGTGCTCCCGAAACAGAACAAACAAATAAATAAACAAACAACTGTATTTATATAGCGCCTAACACCTTCAGAAGATAGTCTCTATTATAAGCGCTCAGAAGACACAACAAAACTACATGTACGATGAATTGAACAGAAATGTTTTTAATAAGAGTCTTGAAATGAGAGACGGTGAAAGCTATGCTTGTTTGATGTGAAAAGGGAGATTGTTCCATAAATGAGGTCTAGCCAATTCTGAGAACTATACATTCACCATATTTTTGGTGGGAATAAACAGTCTGTATACGCCTATTATATCGTTGTTCATTCATTTGATGTTATCAACGGACCGTCAACTCTTGAACATAACTCCCAATCGGGAGTTGAAGCTACCCATGCACACTCACGTTTCGAACCTACAAAGTGAAGTAAAAACCTCTAAAGAAAGCGTCTACATTCAGCTTGTACTTTTGCGGCAGTTCAAAATAAATACCAGCCAAAGATTTTTTTTTTCTTAACACCTTTGTGAGACACCATAAAGAAATGTTCTCTAAGTCCCCAGACGCCTCCCACGCATTTTAACGAAAAGGAAACGCTGTTTAAAGAGTTGTGAAGTACCAAAGTAGAGTTGTGAAGCCGTCAAAATATTCAGAGGTTTGTACTCTATCGCTGAGGCGTACGTGGAGGTCATACACAGCCAAAACAGAAATGCATACTGTTAATATGTAAAACCATCATTCTGTATACAAGCCTGCTCGCTGGGTCCCTTTTTCTACTCACAAACAATTTGATTCATTTGCTATTCATTTGCAAATTTTGTACCTTATTATGCGCAGAATCGTGAGTGACAATTGTTCTCTAACAACAAAAGGTGAAATCATGTCTGATTAAACACGTATACCTACAGGTCACTCGGGTACAGACTCCTACAATGTGATCAGTGGGCCAAAACTTATTTTTTAGTTATTTTGTTTCCCCAACATGGTACAAGTAAACGTGGAGGGGACTACATGTATATCTGAACTTGTCTTTACAGTTGTTCCAACCAGCATTGACAGGCGAGACATGAACCTCGTTTTTAATCAGGTTTATGACGAACAGAGTGCCTTGAAACAAGTAAATAACTGGGACATAGAGCTTATTTTTGTTACTATAGTTGATTTCTGTGAGATGTGTGTGCCCGATAGGTACCGTTTTATTACAGACATTTCAGTGTTATGCTAAACATATGTGTCGCAGCCCTTTGCCATTTTGTTGTTGGTACACCATTGGTTTTTTAGAAAACCTGACTAATTTACATCCCATCAATAAATACACCATAAACAACATATAAACAATTATTGGTCACGTTTTAGAGAGAGAGGGAGGCAAAAAACCGGTTTGTGTTTAGTTAGAAATGTTTTGTACATTCCTTATCCTGTCATTATTATAGACATTATGCACATGACGCCTTAGGGCGCCCTATTTTTACCGTTTGATTGCGGCATGATGACGTCAATGCCAAAGCTGTGTATTGTTGCGACCATTGATCTCTATCATACTGGATATCAATGGTTGCGACATAGAGGGGACCAGTTTTCTTTGGTCACGTGGTTGCTGGACGCCATTTTCAGTCCAAATGTAGCACAACCCAATGGGCAGACTAGTCTGGCACCCAGTGTTCGCCCCATGCGGTTTTTGGACACAAAAATGGCTTCTAATCGCAGGTTGTCGCAACTCTCTCAATACAAAGCTGTGCTCAACGCATACGGTCCATTGATTTCCTTTTCTACTGAGATAAATAAAAACGGGTATCAATGATAAGACAAATGATAAGGCCAATTTGGATTGCAACAATGACGGTATTTCTGAGGGAATATTTCCCTTGATGAATTGAAACAATAACTTAATTAATATCAATCAACCCAATCCTTTATAAAGGGTGTGTACAACATTGGTAATTACCAAAGACCTGTATCCACACGTGTGACCTAACATATACATGAAATAACAAACCTGAGAAAGTTTAAGCTCAATCGGTCTTCAGAGTCATGAGAAAACAAACCCATTATATGCTTTAACATTTTTTCAAACATCGGATTTATCCTGCAGAATAAAGACTATTGGTTTACTCATTTCCTAAAACCTATGGCATTTCAAGCAAAACTATTTCAAGGGAAGTTTTCCACCATGACCATCTTTATACCATGTAAGTTATGTGCAAATCTGTGAACATTTATATTTTCAATCTTACCAATGTTGTACACACCCTCTAAACAAGGACATTTTGTTGCAACAAAAACTTTTTTACTGGCACAACACTGATGATACATCGATTGGTGAAGACACTTGGGTGTTAAAATTGACACCATTGGTGTTGTCATTATAAAGATACTGAAAACAAGACACTAATAACACTAATTTCTGCCAACACAACTATACATTGGTGTTGTTTTAACCCCGTACGATGTTAATTTTGATCCTCTCTTGGGTATTTAGACGTGACAAACCCATGGTATCAATTTTGTGTTTCCTTCTTTTTCCCCAGCGTGGTTTAAAAGTAATTGACCAGTTCCGAGGTGTACCGATGTGTTCAGAAACACAGACATCCTTTCAAAAAATTGGGAACCGATGTTCGTGGTTTTTAGTCCATTGTTCTCCTCATCCTTTCTCTTGTGTTACATTAGTCATTTAAAACGTTTCTTTATTCTCATGCAATGAACCTCAACAGCGTGTACATTATTTACCCCATGAAAAAAGGTCGTCTACCGTCAACTGTGCCATTTTATAGTGATTATGTAACTTTACTTGCAAGATATAGGCCTAGACCATCATGACACATAGAAATACACCACACTCAGCTGGTAGTTATTTCAACCCCTTTTTCTCCAACTCAAATCTACTCATAATACCCATAGTCATAGGGAGGCGTGTGTTTGGAACTAGAGTTGTGGACAAGTCGTTATTTTAATGTCTGTCGCGTTGATAGCAAAACAGCTCTCTCGCAACTATCTCGCGAGACTGCTGGCTCTGCGCGAGACTACTGCGTCTCACGACTACGGTCCCATTAGTTTGGAACTGACTTTAGTCTCATTCAATACTTGCCACAATGGAGTCAACCTCCGAAAAAGAATAATTTGTTAGGTAATCACCTTTGGCCGAAAATGAACACAATAAAAGGGAGCCCAAAATTATGGATCAAGCCTCAATGATCCTTTTTTTTTTTTTACAGCTCCTGGTTGGACAGCATGATTACAGGAATGGCCGTGTCTGAAATATTGAACGGCTTGGTATATGGCTGCTGCTGGGACGCCGAAAGGTCCTTTTCATCAACTTTGTTTATCTTTTGCAGCCCAACTGTCATAGCCGTATCTGCAGTCGCTTGATTTGGATGACTCTAACATGCTATATTAGGCCGAAGTTTTATGACTCTGCTTTCTGTGCGCTTGGGTCATCCACTCGAAAAACAATTGGGTCAGATTTGACCCGAATCCATTTCTGTGGTCAGGCTGAACCGGAAAATGGGATTTAAGAAAACTCGGATTCCTTTGTCGAGGGAGTTTTTTAGAGTGTGGTCATCAGCCTCCGCTTAAAGTTTCTGAAAGTCGGAGCTAGCTGTGTATAAAGAGAAGAATACTCAGCAGTAAGCGCATGACAATCAATAATTCTTTAAAAGAACATTGAAACGCTAAGCGTGGATTTGTCTGTGCCCTAAGCATCGCTTTTTCGCTTTACGGTAAACAAAACCACATCATTTAGTTTGGCCCAGTACTTCGTCTCCTGGAGAAATGTACACATTTTTCTTCATCTTCTTTCGAGTTCATCATCTACTCGTCAAATGTTCGGCTAGGATTGGGCACATCTCACAGCCTTCTCGTTTGCTGCCATCAGATCCTCAAGGCAGCACTGCTCCTCAAGGGCTGGGCATCGTAGAAGGTGTGGCGTAGTTTGGGGGGGGGGGGGTGGATGTGCCACAATCGCAATTGGTGTCATCAACGTCAGTATAATACCCATTTCAAATTGCTAAAACAAATACATAGCAGGTTTATAAATCAAATGTGAATAACTTGGCAGTCTTGAACAAACTGTGTTAATTGACTGCGTGGAGTGCCCCAACCTATGTCAAGTTTCTTCAACAAAATGACCATCCTAATTGGTTGAAGAATCTGGTCAAGAATCTTCCTCAAGGACAAATCGAATAATGAAAACAGTTTTTCAGTGTATTTCAAAATACCTCAGCTTATTCTGTCATCAGCATTGGATACACCTTTTAGCAAGTTCGGTTGTGTAACTGTAGAGTCGACTAGACATAACCATAGTCGATCTAGATGTCAACCGAACACTGTGGTTTGACTAGCTTGTCTAAGTTGATCAACATAGCCCGGAAGTATACTGTTTTTCTTGTTAAATACACTAGTTACGTCACAATTAGTTGTAACGATAACGGGTAGTAGTTTGTTCAATAAGAAAACCATTTATCATGCAGTGAGATAATTAGTTGCGATATGGTAAAGGATAATTCTTATTCGTATTCATTATTTGGCCATTAAGTACACACAAACAGTCAGTAAGTAACTAAATGAATGAATAAATAAATAAAGTTAAAATGAAAAATGAATGCCTAACCATTTGTTTCGTTAAAGTTTACGTTAAATACATCTTCCACTCAACAAAATACATGGACTAACTAAAACAGTCGATCGGCTGTAGACACGTTTGAATGAAAAACAGAGCAGGCATGCGTGATTTAAATCGCAATTTGACGAGGGGTAGGCAACTGAGTGCTCTTTAATGCTACTGCATTCTTCTTTCGATGCCAAATAATATTTGCATTCGTCCTGAAAAAGGTTCAACTTTGCGAGGCCTTGACGAAACACCTATAGTTGCTGCAGGCAACCCCCGCACAGTGCAAAATGTATAACCTCGTTGGTGACAATAGGTAGTAACACAAAAAACACAGAAACTGATTGAAACCTTGACCAGGAAAAAAAAAACTATTTTCAAAAGGCAGTGGGGCGTGTTCCATTGGATTTTCACAGTGTAGAACCTTTTTTTATTTTTTATAGTTGTACGATGGGGTTGGGCGAAAAAAAGTGAGACGCCGGAAAGTGTATGTAGTAAAAAGGGCTTGGCTTGCACACACTGAACCACAGTTGTTTCTCGCCAGCACTGGTTGAGTATCGACTTAAGAAAGTACAGTGGTTGTTACAACGCACGTTGAAGCTCGCCCTCGCTATATTATTAGAAAGGGGTTTTGTGCTGGTTCTCTGGCACAATCCGGGAGCACTGTTCCGATCATGGAACGTCTTGCCGTGATAGGTTTGGTGGTTTTTCTGGCAACGGGTGCTTTTGGACAAGGTGAGTTTTAAAACCAGAACTTTTCGAAAACTTTGTTGTTCTTGATAAGCACACCTTCAAAGTAAACATAGCAGCGCATTACAGTTTTAAGCAGTCCGTCCATTATTTTCATTCATGTTAGACAAAATGCAAGAAGCTTTATAAGTAAATCGTTACATTGGTGACACCAACTTGATGACACAAAATAATACTTCGTCAGGAACTACCAACATGCGCGTGATTAATTTTTTAAATCTTCTTTTTGTTCCCTTTTTTTTAATTGAAAGAAGTACATTTTTGAGACTATGAGTGAATACAAAACCAAACGTTACAATTTTTTTTTTTTTTTTTTTTTTTAAATCATACATTTACTTGTTTTCTTTATTTTGTAAATTTATTTCATTTCTAAGTTTTTTAGTTAGGCAATTTAAATTAACAGAGCACTAAAGAAAAATGAAACATTTTTGAAGTAAATTTTCATTTGACGTTACGACCTCAAAATAATATGTTAATAATGTATTCGTTAAGAAATGAGTTCAATTCCGCTAAAAGAAATTAATCTTCTGGCTGTATTTTTTTGTCCTAAAATGTGAAAACAAATAAATATTTGAACTGTTCCGCCTGTTATTCTCCCTTGCTCATGTGAAGAAGAAAGGTTTCGGGGTTTGCAAGTTTAATCTATCCAGGCAAAACCTATGCAGGGGAAAATGTTTTCTCGAAATGTTCTTAAGTCATTTTCTTTTTATTTTATTGAATGTCTGTAGCTGCTGTATGGGCACCTCTGAAAAACAGTGTTTTACTGAGAGGTCTCCCCAGGGTAAAGACGAAATAAATAATTTAAAAGAATTGTTAGTTAAAGGCTTACCGGTAGTGATAGTTATTATAAATTTAATGCCTAAAGATGTAGCTATTTTTCTAGCATAGCATGCAATGAAACAAACGTGTGCCCTAACGGTAGCCAACCTGTTATAGCAACGCTAGGATATTAGGCCAGCGTTACCTCTGTTACGGAGTGGTGCAGCCATTTTGATTTGTTGTGTTGCTTCATCAGCTCAATGTGGCCAAAACGAGGTTGAAAGGGGGAGGTAGTCCGATCCCCATATATATTTACAGCATGAGTTTAATTAATATAGGTCTATTATGCCATGGGGGTAAAGGTGGCAATGGTATGGGTTTATGCGTTCGTTTAAAGGTGCTGCATACGTTTGGTAATTGGAGCCTACTGATTGTGTTAATCCTATATAAATGTAGGTACATACAATAAAACTAACCTTTGAAAATTTCACTCCAAAAGGTGATCGCGTTTTTAGATATCACCGAAAACCGGAGCGAATATTTCCACGCAGGAAGAATATTCCCCATAGGAATACACAGTCAGATTCAAATTTCGGGGAATAAAAAGTGATATATTTTTCCATAACCGTAGTACTTCAAAGTGAAAAGTTTCTCAAAATGCATTATACTATCCAAAGCTGCTGTACTTCTTATACCAAGTAAGTTTTTATTGCCATTAATTTTCAGAGTCATTACCAAACGTGTAAAGGGCCATGGTGTAAGATAAATATTCACAAGCTCTGAATAATGTTCCGGTCACAAGCATGTTCCTTTCACTCACAAGTAGGCCTATGTTCCGGTCACTTAAGGCTATATTTATGAATAGACAAGCCCAACATGAGGGGAAGATTGCTATTCATTGTGTTCCAAAGAAGAATTCATACCTTTCTTCAAAGACTGACCGCTGTGGTTTCCGGAAAAACTAAGTTCTTTGGGCAATAATCCTTCAGAAAGGGGTTATAGTTATCCACTTGTTTTGAAGAGTGACTGAGTCCGGGTCAGATGGTCAGATGAAATTAAAAGGTTTTGTTGTTTTTGACAAAGAAACACGCAAAGGGTTTGACCATAGTTTTTTTTAGTAAGAAGCAAAGAAGACAATGGAAAAATAATGCTTATTATACGGTGACCCTGCAGATTTACACGTCTAAAACGGCTACTGAAAGCCCAATGTAGTGAACATCATTTTGTGACTCATGCATGAGGCATCACACACACTGACACACTGTCCTTGACTTATTGGGTTATCAAAAAAATGTATAGGCCCTAGTGAAAAGGATGTTATACACATTCAACTGTCAATTGATTATCCATTTAAACCAGTTCCCATGGATTCTACAATTGACAAGTTGTATACCTGCACGTCACTGTATAGTACATGGTTTGTAGTTTTGTTGATTCGGAATTATTGGAGATCACTGTCCATGATTCTGCTATACTGATTTGGTATTGATCGGGTTGACAATCGTCCTCGAAACTACCGGGTATTTCTTTATGATAATACATTTTTTAATAAAAAAAAAAATGAGATATCGCCCAACTCACAAGGCCACGGACGGCCACTCAAGGTGAGGGCTACACATAACTGATTTGGGCTATCGACCCAAATTAATTGACACCAGGGGCACGTTGCCTCCTACTCCTGGGGCTGAAACAGGGTCCCCCTTCACAGTCCTTAAGGATGTATAGGCATGGGTATCATCCACTAGGAGCCTGTCTGGTAGAGCAGAATGCACTACCTTCCCAACTTTTTCGAAGCAATTATGGTTAAGTGCCTTGCTCAGGGGCACAAGTGTCATGACCGGGTATCGAACCCACACTCTGCTGCTGAAAACACCAGAGCTTAGGTCCGTGACCTAGACCGCTCGGCCACGACACGCCACAAAGATTAGGGGAAAAAACACTGCACACACACACCCACACACACAAACCCACACTCGTGTTTATGGTGTCAACCGAGGACTTCTCTTTGTTCTCCCATTGTTTGGACATAGTTTTTTTTTTAGACGTCCCCATTGGTTTTGTACACGAAATCGAATCGAGGACGTCCACGGTGTGACTTTTCCCCGGATCCCTTTTGTTAAAACCCTCTCCAAGTCCTCGGTTTGAATGCGTGGACATGTTCACTGTTATACGCCTGCAATCGTGGACCTCCTATTGTCCCTCTTTTGTAAATTTCTTGTAACAGCTCCCATTGGTTTTGTACACGTTTTCCAACCGTGGACCTTTCCCGAACCGTGGACCTATTGTCCTCTTTTGTTATAGTTCCCCGGTTTGAATGTGTATACCTACTCATCACCCCCACACAAAACAAATCAAACCTACCAACCAACATGGAGAAGCATGAAGTAGGCCTAGGCCTATATTGATTAAGTTTGTAATGAGTTCCATTGTAATAAAACAATTATAATAAAAGTATAAAATATAGGCCTAACAATAAATAAATAAACAAAATAATTTTGAAATAATAGTTACCCTTGAAAGGTGTGCACAACATTGATCAAGTTTAAAATAATATATATATAGATTCTCACAGATTTGCACATAACTAACGGCGTTAACGCAGTGGTCATGGTGGAAAAATATCTTGAAATAGTTTTGATTGAAATGTTACAGGCCCCTAGTTTTTGTTTTTTACAAATTAGTCAAACAATTAGTCCTGATCTCGTGAGTCCAAGTCGTGATATACTTGAAAACAGTGAAAATATAAATATATATATATATTTTTTAAATAGCATTTCTTCGTGACCCAATGATCTGTGATTGAACTTTTTTTTTTTTCTCTCACATGTTTGATAATGTTTTTTTTTCTCTCACATGTTTGATAATGTATGTTGGGACACACAAAGTGCTGAGTACCGGTCTTGACAGTTACCGATCCGGCGTTGTCTGTGTGTTTTTCAACCCAAGCAATTAAGGCAGCTCGAAACTCAAAAAGTTATATTGTTATCTCTAAAAAATTTGTCTCGTTCTGCTGGGCAATAAAATGCATACATCTGTATAAAACGATCTTTTCAACAATGTTTTTTTTTTTTTAGGCCAATTTATTTCTATATATTTTTATTACAAGCCTGGAATTTGATGATGCCACGGAGCCTTGGCCTCTGTTGCCCCTGGTCTTGGCCTTGGTGCCCCTTCAACATTTCCCCATATATAGACTTTAACATTTTTCCAATGGAGTGCCCTTTGCAAAATGAATATGGCCTTATAATACCCTCTCTAATGAAATTCCAGGCCTGATATGTATCCCCCCCCTACTGACTGCGCTGTTCTTGAACAATGACTATCCCCTGTTAAAAACATTTTTATGAGGTTGGATGATTGTGAGAAAAATCTTGTGGTATAGGCATACTATTTTGTAAAACCACACGTCTAACTGTACTTCACTATAACACCATGATGCCATTCAAGCATGAAATCGTGAACTTGAAACTATTGAAGCGTAGATCCATGGACGGTAAACCTGCTCTGGTAGTTCAAAGAGGGCGCTGTTGTGTTCAAGCCATCGGGGGCGTGGGGGGGGGGGGGTAATGAATTAATAATACGGATCTGACAATCGTCCATAGTCAGGTCAGGTTCTCGTGGCACTTTTTAAAAAGACGAAGGAAAAATGACACAACACATAGAGGAAGGACACGGTTCATCAAAATTCAAACAATAAAAAAAATTTAATCTTTAGGGCATACTAGTTTGCCTTAGAACATTTAATGAACAATCCGAGAAAATGATTGTTTAGGCCTAGGACTAATTTCACTGTTTAAATACAGTTTTGCTCAAACAAAAAAAAAACAAAAAAGTAACAACACGTTATGCATGTGTAAACACGTGCCATCCATCACTCTTTGATTTTTTTCTGAATGATCTGAATAACACAAAATGCCTTTTCAAAAATGAGATTAAAAGAATTTGAAACTTTGGAGGCCCATAGCAACATTTAACATCAGCCACAGCCGTAACTGCAGCCGCCAATTAGGATTTGGCCTAAGGCTGTTTTTTTGTTTGTTGTTGTTTTGTTTTGATGAAGAAAAAAAAACACGAAACGGACCGCGGTTTTATTTGGCCTCCCAAAATATCCTTTTATAACCCAGCCTATAGTCGCTGCTGCCAAAAAATGGTGCAGCGAGTTTAGTCACCCAATGAGAACGAGGTTGCTTTACTTCTTGTACTCCTTCTCATAAAAGAGAGCACAGCTACAATTGCTGCAAGATCTGCGGAAAGAATAACAAGGCATATGCACTGATCTCTATATACTGACTGGATAGCGCTTCGACGCATACGCTGTGCACACAGCCGTGAAGGCACGCGCGATGACGCAGCGGCCATTTTACTACTCGCAAGAAGCCACGTGAGCGGGCATTCTGTGTGCGTTGAAGCATACCTACTTCCGGGGTTTGAGTAGGATTAGGCCTACTTTACATGATATTTCGTTTGAAATAAATGTTTTACGGTGCCCTAGAATTTAATGTACGTGCGCTTGAATTTTGCGTTTTAGCTCTAATTCCCCAAGAATAATTATTTTAAAAAGGGATATTAGGTTTAAAATCCATTTAAAAAAATAAACAAATAAATCCCTTATGTGGCGGCCGGATACGAAACTTTTCCAACTGGGGTACACGAGTCCCGGGGAAGATGGGACACGGGGGGGGCGATGGGACAGTGCATTTACCAAACTATTTCTTGCAAACCCCCTTTCTGCAAAAATAGTTTCGTCCATATGTAGTCTGTCTCTGGCACACTGCTGGAGGTCGCCCTTTTACCGTTTTCTTTTTCTATTATTAGCGTGAGTATTTACCAGCACGTCGTCAACTTATCATACAACAGGGTGCGGGTCATCATTTGTCCATGGGTATTTTTGAAAGACATCAAGATGTCTTTACAACAGCACTTGTCCCATTTTGTGAGCACAATATCAGATATGATATTACTGTCGGCTGACCGAATGCAGAAATATTTTATATCTGGATATTTTTTGTTATTTGTCCCGTTTACAACCTCAGTTGTTATTTTATTGGGGTAAAATGAGCCAATTTGTCAACAACTTAATATCAACAACCTATCACGGTAGGGGTAAAATGGGATTGGGACGCATTTAATTGTTTGAAACAAAACTGTAAACAGATTTATTTTTAAAATGCTCAAAGGTGTAAATTATTGTTGAATAATATAATTTTGTTTAAAAACAGGTTTTTTAAAACCTAGTTTTCACACTAAAAACTCCTGACAGTTATAATATTGTAGTAGACTACTAGTAATGGTCATGCATTTTTTGTCATTTGCCCCAATTTGACCCACATTAATTTCCAATATCCCACTTAAATATTTCTTTCACCCGTCATTACAGTGCATGCATCCCATCGTGACTCAAGGGGGGGGGGGGGGGGGGGGTGGCAGGAAAAGTAAAGTTTTAGTATCTAAAAACCCTTGAAATTTCATTAAAATGTTACAATCTAACCTTCAGTAGTAGAAAGCCCACATGACAGATTAGGGTTAAATTAAATTTTTATTATCTAAAAACTAACTATCTGTCCCATCTTACCCCAGTATTTAAAAAAAAAACGTGGCAAATGTTCAAAATTATGGTTTACGGGCCGGGGGAATTCCATGTCAACTCAACACTCGCACATGGATTGTAAGTTGGAACAATATTTGGTGTTGACTTACAAAAAAATATAACTTTTCGGAGCTTGTGGTTAGTCTTTGATATATAAAGAAAAATCTCAAAACTTATAAAAGTATACATGGAGAACCTAAAAACAAAATTTTCATTGTTTTAAAGGTCTTTAAATGGTCTCCATTTCATAAAATTAAACCAAAGTCAAAGCATGAAGCACAAAGAAAACTTTTCTTGTGTTTTTCTTTTCCTGATGTCTATGAGAAAACGCATTGTCAGTGAATGCTCCTACAGAATTTGTAATAACAACAAAAATAAAACAATAAAACTATACTTTAAAAGAATGCAAACAAATAAATCAGTCAGTGAGTGAAAAGTTCAGTTCAGTTCAGTTTATTTTTTCAGAGTATCTGTATCATATAGACAATCAGAATGGGAAATTAAAAGATGTAGATAATTTAGACATGACATGGCACCAACAGAAAAGTCAATGCAAGACCAGAAGACTTTGCATAACAAAAACAAAACAAAACTTGACAAGGAAGGACAAAAAGAGACAAGGACAAGGCAAGAACAAAGCAAAACACAAGTTGACAATAATAAAATCATGTAATAAAACTATCTCATCATGGAAAAACATCCACCTTCAAAGGGACAACACATTCTGCAAAATTACTTCAGGGATGATATTATACAGTAATTCTTTACAGTACCTCACTTTTAACAACCTGACAAATCTCAATGCAACACATGAAATCAAGTCTTATAAAATAATGTCCCTTTGATACAATTATCATACTTAGTGGAGGTGTAACCCCCCCAAAATGGATCACTTGAATAAAGTAAATCAAACTTAACACTGGGGAAACAAATAAGAAACCACTAAAAACAACAGTGCCAAAGTAAGTCATAGATTAAAATCAAAATGGCTTTAAAACCTGTGTAAATGAAACAAAAAGAAATACAATTAATCAAAATACAGTTTTCAATCACATTTAAGAAGAAAAACATGGTCTTAAAAAATCGAATCCAAACAAGTTCATAACAAAAGATATTTCCAAATCATATTTTCTAAAAATACAACTTTAGGAATGAAAATCCAAAGAAAGTAATGAGTATTAGGCCTATGATTGTCAAAATAAATAACAATACAAAGTTTAAGCTTACCGAGTATGAATTTATTGACGCAGGCAAAACATAAAGGGTCTGTATATACCTTTGGTAATGACTCTGAAAATTAATGGCAATAAAAACTTACTTGGTAAGAAGTACAGCAGCTTTGGGTAGTATAATGAATTTTATGAAACTTTTAACTTCGAAATACTACGGTTATGGAAAAATATGTCACTTTTTATTACCCAACATTTGAATCTGATAAGCGTAATTGCCATAACACCTGTGTGGAAATTATTCGCTCCGGATTTTTGGTAATATCTCAAAAATGCGACCACCCTTTGAAGTGAAATTTTCACAGGTAAATTTTATTGTACAATACCTACATTTATAGGATTAACACAATCAGTAGGCTCCAATTACCAAACGTATACAGCACCTTTAAAACATGAAGAACCCAGACATACAATTTAAGAAAATTAAATAGGTGATGGTGGAATAACACATAAATGTGGAGTATTTTCATTACGCTGCCAGGCTGCTATCTGAAGTAAACTATGTACAGGGGTGACTAACCACACAATACAAGGAGCAAGAGGGTTGTTTAGTACAAAATATTCTGAAGAATTTAACTTCTACCAGGGTGCTATAAGAGCTTAAGGTGGAAATATAAACAGTGGAAGAAGGGTAATTAACTCCATCATAAACAGTGGGTCTTTCTACAGAACAATAGTCTTTCTACACCTGTCACAGAGGATTAAAATTTTTTTGAATCATGACAATTTCAATTGTTACTAATGTAAAATTTACCAAGAAATAAACCATGAGGGAAACTGAATTGGCAAATTTAATTCCCTTTTGGGGTAATTAAAAAAAATTACTCACATGGGGTTCTAACATTTGACCTCTGGATTAATTATCATGATGTTGACACTATACCAGCTTTGAGTCTCGTTGTCTGACCTGTTCTATCAAAGCATGACTCTTCAAAATGATCAGAGCAGATAATTCTTTTCTTTGATGGGCTCCAATTGTCCCGCTTCATGCTGATCCCCCATTTCTTTAAGATACTAGGTTGACTGATTGGAAAGCTGAAACAAATGGAAAGAAACAGTTTAAACATGTTTTTCTTTATTTTTTTCTATTTTTGTTCAATTAACAATATAAGAACAAGAGTAAATATTTAGAATCAGCTGTAAGTTATGATAGTCTACATTAGTCTAGCACCATATGTCACTGTAAAATGGCTAATGAAAAAGCATCATCTCCAACCTGCATGTTGTATGCCATGCCAAAGGAAATGCACACAATCATATACTAAAAACAACTATCAGTTCAGTTAAGTATGGGTTCTAAAAGCTACAAAGGGATAGAGAAGAAATGGACAAGCTTGCAGTGATTTACCTAACCCCACTCTTGTGGCAAACTTGGAGTCGTCGGCCTCAAAAGTGGGGCTATGATTTACCGTAAACTAAAATTCTCAGTTGGTTGGTCATCTGCTGTGATCTGTGATGCCAAATGTAGCTAGAACAAAACCCCAACCTTTCTGTCTAAAGAAATACTAACTTTGCAACATTTTCTGATATAGTTTATGGATATATCAAAACCAAACAAAGGGGTAGTCAAGTGAATGTGCACACAAATCCATGGATGTAATGTTTGTCATTTTGCCAACGATATGACCAACCAATGCCAAATGTGTGCAACTGCAAAGTGCAAGCCCAAGTCAAGACAGTGTTGGTTGTTAATTCAGATAAAAAATTTAATAGTTTATAGATACTTACGGATACTTACGGAACCTCGGGCTCTGAAGTTGTGCCCCCCTTGAATTTGAAGTACGTGTCACACCAGTTTGTATTCATAAAATCATATGATTATCATTATGAATCATATTTTTCTTTAATTAATAATTGTCACAAATGTTTGTAAATATCGTTTCATAACAACCTTCTTCATACCTGGAAATCGTGCGGTGTTTATTTATGAAAAACGAAAATGCAATTCAGGGCCAGGCGACATTCTCGCCGTAAAAAGTACAAAGACATGACTACAAGTACAATCATGTATGTACAATGTACATGTACCAATCAATGTATGTACACAATACACACGTTTTATATCCTTCGAGTCGACGTGAAAGAGATACACTACAAACACTGCTTACAAAGTACAAACAAATTACATCGTTTTAAAACCTGTTTATTCCACTTAATTTCCAAATAAAAAAATAAAACCATAAATGCTTACACATAAAATGTATTTCCACATCCTCGCTGGCATTGTTGAAGTCAAGAACGATGATCAAGAGGGGAGACAAGAAGACAGGACAGTCTACTCATTTTTATTCATCAGCCGTTTGTTGACAATAGTTTCGGATCGGACCGACCGATGATGTGAGTAGTAAGATGGCGGCCCGATCGATGCGGCGCCTTCATCGCACGAACCCGAAGCGCTATCCAGTCAGTATATAGAGATCAGTGGGCATATGTCGTGTAGGAATCCTACATCCTACACGACTGGTACTCTTCGTGCCACTGTGCTGAGTCAATGTAAATAATTGAGTACCATCGTACGCATGGTGACCATAGGTTGTGCGTGGTTCAATCACGTGTACACACAACAACTTAACTGCAGAATGATTTTTAAGTTTAGTCCACCACCACACCAGTCCTGGCACAACTTACTTTTCTGGGCTTATAATTTGGAGGAATTCTACTACACTTTACAAATTTAACACATTTCAAGACTGCTGAATGATGCTCAAGTTTAGTCTACCCCGCACAACTACTTTTCTGGGCGTATAATTTGGAGGAATATTCTTTAGCACGTCTCAAAATTCGGCAAGCCCTATACCATGCCAAATCTGCACATGACATAATCATAAAGTTTTTATTTGCGAAAATACTCGGACATGTCGGAGGACAAGATTCCGGTGCAGACCTTCAAGGCTCAACTTCAACTTGCTCAAGCACAGCCACAGTTGCTGATTATCGTAGGACCACAGTTAGTGGAAGTCGAAGGTATTTTAAATAAATTATATTCATTAATGTTGGCCCAGCTTTAGTACAATACAAAAGTATTTATTTATTATTTTAACAGTTTAAAATTTATCATGTTTATTTCTGCATTGGCAACGTTATTGGGGAGTTAGTTAAACTTTGATTGAACAATAAATGTTCACAGATTTGCACATAACTTACAACATGGTCATGGTAGAAAACTTCCCTTGAAATATTTTTGCTTGAATTTTGAAATGCTATAGTTTTTAGGAAATGAGTAAAACAATTAAATAGTCTTTAAACTTAAAGTAAGTGAAAAGACTTATCCGATGTTTGTAAACGGTGGAAACAATATTAGTATATTTATAATGCTTTTAATGGGGTTTTTCACTGTTTTCTCTAGCCCCACTTCATTGTGGCCAAGCTGTGTTTTCTCATGACTCCGAAGACCGATTTAGCTGAAACTTTCACAGGTTTGTAATCATTATTACCCTATTCATGTATATAATATATATATTGGGTCACATGAAATAAAGTGTGGATACTGGTCTTTGGCATTTACCAATGTTGTACATCCCTTAATTTAACTTAAACCGTACCTGTAGAAATCTATTTCTAGTAAATTCTACCTCCATGCTTAAGTTAAACCACCATATGATATGATTGATATGGGAAGTAACATTGTAAATGGGTTTATTTTCAGACAAACAAATGCCCTTTTTGGAGGGGGGGGGGGTACTTTTCTAATTTCTTCCTAAAGATTATTTTATATACATCCAATTAAATAATAAGCATTTCAAATAAATGTTTCATGAAAATTTGACGGGCCCAATTTTAAACACTACGATTGGAAGTACAGCGCCCCAGAAACTGGGGCGCTGTACTTTTCTTTCTCAAAATTTTGACATATGCGGTCGTACTAGCGCCCCGAGAATTTTTCGTACATGTAGGTACAATAAAAATACCTAAATTTGCTATGACTTTGCAAACATCCAGCCACAAAAAATGCCTGAGAATGACAAACATACCCAACAAAGTAGCTTAAAACCGCACTCTGGCTTCTGGATATATGTCTAAGATGCAAACTCTGAAAATTTGCTGGTGCCTTGCCTCGACAATGACGACGTGGATCACAAAACATGATCTTGAGTACAATTAAATGCCTGATGTTGCATCTTCATTCTTAGACATATCAAGAAGCCAGAAGGCGGTCTTTAAGCTATTTTGTTGTGTCTTTTGTCATTCTAAGGAATTTTTTGTAGCTGGATGTTTGCAAAATCATAGCAAATTGAAAATCTAGGTTAATTCTCTGGGGCGATAGTTACTGGGTCCAGGGAAGGGCCTACGTACTAGGCTAGACCTAGAACTAAAGGTTTGATCCGCTATCGTCTCCACGAACCTCATAGTCACAGTATGACATGTAGAAAATAATACTCAATTTGTTTTTGCCCTTCACGTTTACATACCTACAGTTCTTCTTGGAAATTGGATCTTGCCAAAATTAGTATTTATTTGTTGTTTGTACTCTCATTGAGCGTTGCACTGGTTCAGAAAATCAACTCCGCAAAATTTCATTAACCAATGGTGCATGTTTGAACCTTTGGTTATCCTGGACCAGCATTGCGCGCAGCATACCAATTATTAACAACGGAAGCAGCCATATTTGTTTGGAAAGCGAGGATTCTGACAAACGGTGAGAATTTATCAATTTGTGCAAAAATATTTTGCGAAGTGGATTTTCTGGACCAGCGCAAGATCTGATTTCAAAAAAGAACTATAGGCAACAAACGTGAAGGCAAAAAGGTTTTGAATAGGAGTTTGTACATGTCATGAGGTTCATGGAGACGATAGCAGAACGAACCGTGTAGTTCTAGGAGAAGGCTAGACCCAGTAACTGGGGCGCTGTACTCCTTTTTTGAAATGTTGACATCTTCGGTCATAATATTTTTAGCGCCTAAGAAAAGTCTTTAGTCTAACAACACTATCGTCAATTTGCTATGATTTTCTGAACTCCCAGCCACAAAAAATTCCCCAAATTACTTACAAAATAGCTTGAAAATCACCTACTACATTGAACATTCTCAATTCGTCGAAGATGCAACATCAGGCATTTAATTGTACTCATGATCATTTATTGTGCTCCAAATCAATGAATTTTAAGTGTACATCAGAGAAATTATGTCAATAAGTCTGCCCTTCTCATTGGGCTATCACTGGTGCCCTGCTGTCACTGTTGGTTCTCTGGTGTGTACACATGTGTATCAGTCGTGGATGTAAATCAACAACTGTTTAACAGCACACTGATTATACAGGTGCTGCAACGAGTGCGTGCGTTAATTCATGAGCAACTTAACTTCTGCGGGGCGGGTGGCATGTGCACTCACTGCAGTGTGCCGTTGAACAGTCATTGATTTCAACCACCAATGTTCACATCATTGATAGCCGATGAGAAGGGCAGACTACATCATTTCTTCGATGTAGACTTAAAAATCATCGATTTGGAGCACACAAAATTATCGTGAATTAAATGCCTGATGTTGCATGTTTGAGGGATTGAAAATCTAGTTGGGCAATATTTGAGCTATTTTGTTTGTCTTTTTGTCATTTGGGGGCATTTTTTGTGGCTGGGTGTATTCATTGGAAAATCATAGTAAATTAACGATGGTGTTGGGGCGCAAAAAAGGAGAACATGGCCCCAATTACTGGGTCTAGGAAGGATTTTGTGAATTACACATACCCTCCAATTACGCTATATGGCCGAACCCTCCCCCCCCCCCCTCCCCCTGAATACGATGTGGCCCTATGCGGGAGTAATGAACATGAATAACATCACCATCTTCATTCCATTGTCACATTCCAGAAGCAGAAAAACAGTTTTGTTAGAGGTTCACTATTAAGTATTATAAGGATTAAGCCTATTTTTAATAAAATTAGAAATAAGGGCCTAATTTATTTCGTTTTTATTTTTTAATACAAGACATGGGCATCCAGGATACCATATCCAGCGTTATCGGCACTTCTGCAACAAAACTACGATAAAGGGGGCAGAGGAAGGCAGAACATAATCTGAGGAAGCCACAGGGGGAAAAACAACAAGGTAAAGAAAGTTGTTCATTCTGCAAGCAATCTACTGACTTTTTCCAAAATCATTTTAAAGTTAGACCAAACTTGTGTTTTTGTTAAAATAGAAATCTCTTGATTTTATATTTTTAAAGCATTTAAAGTCACCTCGTAGCGTCTAACTTAGTCATACAATAATATTATATTATTGGTCATTTTCCAGATGCAGTTCAGAAAAGTAGTCCAAACTACAACAAGCGGAAACAGGTCAAGGCAGTACAAGGGAAGATATTCAAGCTGTGCGACCGTTATAAATCAGGGGGGCTCCGCTCCAGACTTGCAGTTAGTTTGTCTGCCTGTGAACACCTGACCCACCCGCCGATGTGAAACAACTGCAATCAACCAACAAACCAGCTCCTCTCAGAGCAACCACAATTTCAAAAATGAAATTTAACCTCTCTGTTTTCTGATTATTTTCACATGAACAATATTTGCAGTCTATTAAAGAGACACATTTTCGCCATTTTTTTTTCTTCTGTTGAATGGCTAGAAGGTAAATATTGGTATGCTTGCATTTTTTTTCTTTATTTTTGTGTGTGTGAAAACTGACTGAAGTTCATACCAACCAGACTCCAATAGAAATAGTTATGTGTATGTTTGAAATTATGTTAAAGTCAAGAAGTAGAAATAAAGACCCCAATTTTAACTTCAATTGTAACAACTCAAATTACAGCTTGAAACTTTATTGATGATATAAAGCATTTTTGAATTTTAAATCATATTTGGGGAGGACAAAATGCAGAAGATGAGGCAATGTATCTTAAATACTTTAATTGTTTTGTTTTGACAGATAACAGAAGATTTCCACTTGGTGCAACTCCCAAAGTGTGAAAAATAATCTGTAAATTGCTATGCTAGGAATCACGTGTATTTTTACATATGCATACAAAGAAGGTACAATAGGCAAGAGGTTCCAATTCTGGATTTTTGTTCTCCAAACAATGATGACCAGTGGAAAAAGTGGGGGAATGAAAACATGACAAACAATGAATTAACTAGTGAGAGGTCACATTTAAAGGTGTCTGTTTACATTGTTGGAATTGTGGTGTTGGGGAAGAACTTTCGCTTAGAACAGAGCATAATTCATCATGGGAATAACAATTAATTTTCAATGTTAACTAAGTAACAAAGGAAATTGAATCACACTTTTAATGCAAATAATGTTTTGTAAAACTTACAAAATGTTTGTAAACAAACGATGTTTATTGTACCAGAAATGTGACATCTGAAAGGAAGGAATACAAAATAAAAAACGCCATGAGATCATGCAAATGTGTATCACTTGTCAGCAATACTAGCCTGTGTCAAATTATTTGTTTAATTTTAATCTAACTAATGTCTCTTTAAATTCTATTGACTTTGCAAATGAACAAATTGAGGTCCAGAAAGTTTGTTGGTAACGGTAATTTTGAAAATGAGGGAAATTATTCATTACTTGCAGAAAAAGAAGTCTTTGAAAGATTTCTAAGTAATAATATAAAAAATTAATTTCTTGACATCTGGGCAAAAAGTATTCTAATACATGTCAAAGAAAGCAATATGACATTGTTTGGACCTTTCCTTCCTACATGGTCAGGGTAACTTCCCCGTTCCTTTGTGCACAAGTGATTAGTTCGTTTCCCAAAAGAGTTTGTGCACAGTTCTCCGGCTTTGATCAACAGAGGGCGCTTTTTCCTATAATTATTTCTAATTAAGATAACTCATTAGTGTTCCGGTTTTGCTCTTGACGAAATTCACATGCCATTTGGACTATCAGAAGTAGATCTTGTCAAAAAATCAGGTAGTTGCAGGGGGTAGACTACAAAATTTAAATAAGAAACGATATCATCCCATGGCCTGTAATTATTACGTAGCCCCTGAACTGAGAAGGTACAGGTAAAAAAACAAATTGAAAAGGTAAACACATATTGAAACAATTTCATTTTCTCGAAATGTTTTTTAATTTCTTAAAAATATTATTTCATTAAATTTAAATGTTATCATTCGTGTTGCATTGTGTACCACTCCCGATAAAGCGACTCTAATACGAATCATTGTATCCACTTGACCCCTCATTAGCCTGCAAGTATCCTAACATGAACATAATACATGTAAATAACATAAATGTAATTATTAGCTGTTAAACATAATGTTATCGTGAAACGTTAACCATAATTGGAGATTACAATCTTCATAAAAAAAATTGTAAAACCATCAAAAAGATTTTATAAAAGGTGCGTACATGGTGTGCGTTAGAATAGCCTTTGTAGAAGAAAGTTTAGCCGCCGTGTCTAGTTCTATTGTGAAATATATAAAGACCTGTCAGTCTTTTAATTGAGGTATCAGTAGCTTATGCTTGGGCATTCCTAGCCTTAGTGATGTACCCAATCTACAAACAACATAAATCAACAGACAACAGTCTCTAAGCTTTGGTTGTTTCCGTTCAACTGGCTGGCCGCATTATATTTACCATCTCTCTGCATAGTTATTCAACATTATTGTTTGAAATTGGAAAAAACAGTTCTCGGTAGAGGGATGGAAGGCCAGTTTTGTAAGTTTTTCATTTTTTACCGATGAACAATAATTATTTGTATGCGTTTCACACATGTATTTGTTACACACCATGAGAGGGTAGGCCTATCAAGAAAATACAACAAAACCCGTGAGAAATGACAAACTACTAAAAACGAAGGGCACAAATTGAATTGCAGTCATCAGGCACAGCAGACTGACTCATTTTCGGGTCAAAAGATGATTAGGCCTACACTAATTTGTTAATGTGTGCTATAACTATCGATTCAGGCAGAAACAATTTCTCCACTTTATACTTGTAAAGTACAACTATTTCTATGGGGCTACATTATGACACTGATTACTTATGAAAATTAATGACCTCTGGAAAACGCACATTACTTCATAAAAATATTAGCTAACTTTGTGATTTTGACAAATTAAAACTGTTTCATCTAATTTTATGTACTCAAAAATTATTAGCCTCTCAATGTATTTATGAACAATTTTACTGTCATATTTTTGTATAGTTGAATACCAGAACTGCTAAATGTTGTACACAAACTATTGGGTATTAAGTATTGTACCGAACCTTGTTTGTTTTTGTTCTTTGTAAACTATTACGACAGTTTTGTATTTTAATTGGGGAATAAAACAACTAAATAAATCCTAACTCACTTGGAAGTTTGAAGCTAAAAAGTAATACTAACTACTATCACTATAGTATCAGAGACCAAAGCACAAACTACTCAAGCTCTCCCTGTAATCACTGTCCCGCCCCAGAGCCACCCCCGTCTGCGATCCGATTGCCCCCTGACATGCCACGAAATCATTACACCCATGGCGACTTCAGTCATTATTGATATGATTAATTAATCATACAAAACATGTTTTTAATGGGTTTAATTGATGGGCAGGGTGATTATGAAACAAACCATCGGTTCTGTACGAACAAAGAAGATTATTCAGTTTCCATTACAAATTAAAGCACAAAGTTGATAAAATCACTGCAAAATGACAAAGGTCCGACTCTGTTATAGTATGCAGAGTCAACAGACTGACATAGGTAATAAGGAAATAAAATAATTCCCAACTTTTCGTTTTACCCATACAGTGTAGGATTTTTTGGAGTCGTGTAGAACTCGTGTAGGACATTTTGTACAGTGTATAATGGTGTAGGACTTTTCAACCACCTACCCCCAGAAAAATAAAACTTTTAAGTGCATTGTATAATGCGTGTAGGATTTTTTGGAGTCGTGTAGAACTCGTGTAGGACATTTTGTACAGTGTATAATGGTGTAGGACTTTTCAACCACCTACCCCCAGAAAAATAAAACTTTTAAGTGCATTGTATAATGCGTGTAGGATTTTTTGGAGTCGTGTAGAACTCGTGTAGGACATTTTGTACAGTGTATAATGGTGTAGGACTTTTCAACCACATACCCCCAGAAAAATAAAACTTTTAAGTGCATTGTATAATGCGTGTAGGATTTTTTGGAGTCGTGTAGAACTCGTGTAGGACATTTTGTACAGTGTATAATGGTGTAGGACTTTTCAACCACCTACCCCCAGAAAAATAAAACTTTTAAGTGCATTGTATAATGCGTGTAGGATTTTTTGGAGTCGTGTAGAACTCGTGTAGGACATTTTGTACAGTGTATAATGGTGTAGGACTTTTCAACCACATACCCCCAGAAAAATAAAACTTTTAAGTGCATTGTATAATGCGTGTAGGATTTTTTGGAGTCGTGTAGAACTCGTGTAGGACATTTTCTACAGTGTATAATGGTGTAGGACTTTTCAACCACCTACCCCCAGAAAAATAAAACTTTTAAGTGCATTGTATAATGCGTGTAGGATTTTTTGGAGTTGTGTAGAACTCGTGTAGGACATTTTGTACAGTGTATAATGGTGTAGGACTTTTCAACCACCTACCCCCAGAAAAATAAAACTTTTAAGTGCATTGTATAATGCGTGTAGGATTTTTTGGAGTCGTGTAGAACTCGTGTAGGACATTTTGTACAGTGTATAATGGTGTAGGACTTTTCAACCACCTACCCCCAGAAAAATAAAACTTTTAAGTGCATTGTATAATGCGTGTAGGATTTTTTGGAGTCGTGTAGAACTCGTGTAGGACATTTTGTACAGTGTATAATGGTGTAGGACTTTTCAACCACATACCCCCAGAAAAATAAAACTTTTAAGTGCATTGTATAATGCGTGTAGGATTTTTTGGAGTTGTGTAGAACTCGTGTAGGACATTTTGTACAGTGTATAATGGTGTAGGACTTTTCAACCACATACCCCCAGAAAAATAAAACTTTTAAGTGCATTGTATAATGCGTGTAGGATTTTTTGGAGTCGTGTAGAACTCGTGTAGGACATTTTGTACAGTGTATAATGGTGTAGGACTTTTCAACCACCTACCCCCAGAAAAATAAAACTTTTAAGTGCATTGTATAATGCGTGTAGGATTTTTTGGAGTCGTGTAGAACTCGTGTAGGACATTTTGTACAGTGTATAATGGTGTAGGACTTTTCAACCACCTACCCCCAGAAAAATAAAACTTTTAAGTGCATTGTATAATGCGTGTAGGATTTTTTGGAGTCGTGTAGAACTCGTGTAGGACATTTTGTACAGTGTATAATGGTGTAGGACTTTTCAACCACCTACCCCCAGAAAAATAAAACTTTTAAGTGCATTGTATAATGCGTGTAGGATTTTTTGGAGTCGTGTAGAACTCGTGTAGGACATTTTGTACAGTGTATAATGGTGTAGGACTTTTCAACCACATACCCCCAGAAAAATAAAACTTTTAAGTGCATTGTATAATGCGTGTAGGATTTTTT
Source organism: Leptasterias polaris (assembly GCA_037783415.1). Lineage (NCBI taxonomy): Eukaryota > Metazoa > Echinodermata > Asteroidea > Forcipulatida > Asteriidae > Leptasterias > Leptasterias polaris. The sequence goes on from JAZGTN010000141.1 coordinate 116,640, forward strand.
GGAGTCGTGTAGAACTCGTGTAGGACATTTTGTACAGTGTATAATGGTGTAGGACTTTTCAACCACATACCCCCAGAAAAATAAAACTTTTAAGTGCATTGTATAATGCGTGTAGGATTTTTTGGAGTCGTGTAGAACTCGTGTAGGACATTTTGTACAGTGTATAATGGTGTAGGACTTTTCAACCACATACCCCCAGAAAAATAAAACTTTTAAGTGCATTGTATAATGCGTGTAGGATTTTTTGGAGTTGTGTAGAACTCGTGTAGGACATTTTGTACAGTGTATAATGGTGTAGGACTTTTCAACCACATACCCCCAGAAAAATAAAACTTTTAAGTGCATTGTATAATGCGTGTAGGATTTTTTGGAGTCGTGTAGAACTCGTGTAGGACATTTTGTACAGTGTATAATGGTGTAGGACTTTTCAACCACATACCCCCAGAAAAATAAAACTTTTAAGTGCATTGTATAATGCGTGTAGGATTTTTTGGAGTCGTGTAGAACTCGTGTAGGACATTTTGTACAGTGTATAATGGTGTAGGACTTTTCAACCACCTACCCCCAGAAAAATAAAACTTTTAAGTGCATTGTATAATGCGTGTAGGATTTTTTGGAGTCGTGTAGAACTCGTGTAGGACATTTTGTACAGTGTATAATGGTGTAGGACTTTTCAACCACCTACCCCCAGAAAAATAAAACTTTTAAGTGCATTGTATAATGCGTGTAGGATTTTTTGGAGTCGTGTAGAACTCGTGTAGGACATTTTGTATAGTGTATAATGTTGTGTGTAGGAATTTTATACCATAGACCACTGTATGCTACCTATGCCACTAAATGGCACTAGCACTCGAGCATGCGCAATGTGTTGCATTCGTTTTGTACACAGTTCAATGGTGTAGGATTTAGGAGCCTCGGTTTGTACACAGTTCAATGGTGTAGGATGTTGTAGTCCTACACAACACATGTACTGTTTTTTCTTCCGCAGATCTTGCTGGGTATACACAGCTAGGGCACTGAACTGGTACCGTGGTAAATTTTGCATGGAAAGTTGTTTGTTGTCGTCAGGGAGCCATTTTCAAGTTTGTCCAAAAATTTGCAGACGATAAAAACCACAAAATATTTTGCCATTGGCAAAAAGTTAGTAGTAATGAATGACCGACTGAGTGCAGCATGCAGACGTGACGTGCAGTTGTTGCTGTGTGATGCAAAAATGTTTGTCTGTCAATGTCATCTAGCTGGCACTAAAATCATGAAATGTTTTGAAAATTAGTGTTACTGTGCGACTCGACTGTCGATACTGTCGCAGTGTCGGTGTCAATGAGTGACCAATGGATTGGAGGTAGGCTAGGACATGTAGATGCAATGACGAAGACTCTTTTTGACCAGTTGCCAACTTGACAATCGTCCCAACTATAGTTGGGACTGGTCCCAACTTGAGTGTTGTGTTCAAGTTGGGGCGTCCCAACTGTAGTTGGAATCGCCCATAGAACTCTACAGTAGGACTACACTACTTTTACATTTTAGCCCCACAGTCCTCACAATCGATCACGGTTCCTTTCGCAGAGGCTATCCTGTACAGCCCATACTCATACTGTAGAGTTCTATGGGCGATCCCAACTACAGTTGGGACGCCCCAACTACAGTTGGGACGCCCCAACTTGAACACTCAAGTTGGGACCAGTCCCAACTATAGTTGGGACGATTGTCAAGTTGGGACGGAACATCAGTATCACCATAGAGGTAAAATTCTACCTCCATGGTAAATTGGTATCACACATAAACAACCTGCAAATGCAGATATTACTAGGCGCTAGTGCTAGTGGTGGTAGTAGTCTAGTACTAGTACAGTAGTACCCTGTAGATTTACTACTGTCCCAACTTGAACACTCGATTGTCAAGTTGGGGCAGAACATAGTTACTGCTTTGTGTTATTTGTGCAACTGCAACAAGTGTAGCAACATGTGTAACAACAGGTGTAACAAAAGTGTAATTACTTAGGAATTAACTTAGTCTCAGTTTTATATTATAGGCCCTAGTCATATGTTATTCGTTATGTTACATTATTTTTTGATGCATGTAATCATAATTCCACTAATATTCGTAGACGTAGGTCTTTGTAACTAGACCCAATAACTGTGACCGCAGATGCCAAAATTTCGAAAAAAACAAGTACTGGGTCTATATTGTTACCTAGCTACTTAGTGAGTAATTTATGCTTGGTAGGTCACGACCCTCAATGGAGAGTTGAGGGGTGTAGAATTAGTTAGTTAGTGCTGGTACTGCTGATGTTTAAAAAATAATAACAATTAATATAAATTTTGTTAAAAACAAAATTATTGATACTAAATATTGTATTTGTACTTTGTCTTTGTACTGATGTAAATTTCCAGCCTTGTACATACAGTTGAAATTTTTCAATGTGGTAGTCAGCGCAAACTAATAAAAATATCTATAGTTTGTCAGAAAAATTTGTTAAATTTGTGGAAATTCTTTTGAAAACCTGAAATTCTTTTCGACGCTGTTATGTTGAAGGATCGAGCACCAGTCTCAACTGCAGGTTGGAAAACCAAACTTTGTTGGATTCTCTCTACTGTACACTATGCTAGTAAATTGCTACAATGAAGCTTGGCGTTCACCATTTGTCGGGGGTCAACGTGCTTGAAATTCACACAGCATGGCAGCTTCTTTCTTTTGGGGAACAGAAACAAATAAAGCATACATTTGATAATTATCAAAAAGGCGAATTGAACACCAGGACAAGTATTCTTAGTAATCTTTCACCACGTTCAGTACTTTTGTCTGATGTAACTCAAGTGAAATCATGACTCAAACTTAAATCTATTTCTATTCATTTGACTTACGTTGTCCTCAACATTTAATGGTAAGATGAATGTTGTAAATGAAGTTGGTAGATTACACGACTGGCTGTATTAAGCCACCATGAATGAAATAGGCAGATTGTACCCATACCACATCAGTGTGCTTGCCTAAACTTAACCCTCCTACTGTTCGCAACATTTTCAAGTGAGTTGACCAACCATTTGAAACCATTCAACTGCCAAAGTTGTGTATGGTGGCACAACTGTGCACAGAACTAACTGTGTACTGTGTACATGCATTCCCTCATGGTATCATATTGCAAGGCTGGCATAGCTTATATATCATTCAAAACCACAGTGAATGGTATTGAATGGTCAGACAGCAAGAGGGTTAAAGGTGTAGGCACTTATTAAGTTAATTTTATCATTAGGTAACAAACTTGTAAAACAGGAGTGTTCATGTTTTTGTTTTATTCGTAAATGATAAATTCTTCAATCTTGCTACAGTGTTATCGCCAGTATGAGAACGTACTGGTTTGAACTTCCAGGACAAAATTCTAGGTCAATTTTGAAACAGCACTTTTGTATGGTGTGCATTGTTCAGCCTAGGTGTTTTTTGTGTTTATTTTTTTTGGGGGGAGGGGGTAGGGGGGGTGTGTTTCTTTGTTCTTCTTATTCTTCTAACATTGCCCTCTGCCTCTGGAACTCTCTGCCTAAATATCTAAGAGGCACACACGACATTTCCCACCACTTCTAACACATCTTTTCAGATTGGCCTATGAACATTTCTGTGAGAATTTCTGTGATCGACCTAGACCGGCGCCTTTGAATGTTAAAACTGATAATGTGCGCCCTACAAATGCTGTGTTATTCAGGCCTGGAATTACAATTTTTTTAGGGCAAGGCCACTTTGGCCTTGGAGCAGGGCAAATTTTGAAGGGCACCAAGGCCAGTAGGTAGGGCACCAAGGCCAAAAATGTAAAAATAGAAAAGGCACAAGGCCATTTTGTGATCCAAAGTAAAACCATAGTGCATGCCTTTTCTTATTATTGATTAAAACTATACTATCTTTATTGAACAAGTTTATGATACCCTTTAAACATTTTTTTAAAATGTAACAATTTGAAAATTGGCCAGAGGTTTCCCTATGGGTGGTAAACCCAATGAAACAGTTTGCATGAATAAGATATTGATAAATCATATCTTATTCATAAACAAACTGTAAAAGTATAATTCTACCTCCAAGTCAGCAAATGTCAACACACTTTCTAGGTTTAATAGAACACAATACCCACTCCTAAAGGTAAAAAAAACAGGTCATAAAACCACAAAGACACCTCACATGCAGCTTGTCTTTTGAGTGAAGCAAGAGTATTACAAACTAAAACAATGTATAACAATCTGTAGAGGATTAAGATAAGACATAATTGGATCACAATAGGAGTGTCAATCATTCTCCCAGGAGTGTCTGGAAAGTGTCTGGAAAGTGTCTGAGGTAAAGAAAAGAAAGACAGTTTTGTTTTTTTCCTGTCAGCTTCGTTTGGGTAGAAAAGTTTGGGTTTTTTAAATCATTGTCAACTGGGTAAAACAAGTTTTTAGTGAAATTTCCAGCAGCCTGCGCTTCTGGACAACACTGAAAACAGTTGATTTTTTTATTAAAAAGGGCACGACGGCCAACGGGGAAAAAGGGCCGGCAATTATGGCCGTGAAAAGGGTAATTTTATGAAGGGCACCACGGCCAGTTACAAGGGCATCGACGGCACTGGCTGTCGTGGCCGCCGTGTAATTCGAGGCCTGGTTATTATTACTATATTACTATTTCTGTCCTGTTAGACTAGGTTGTCTCTGCACATTGTGTGGGAGATCAATTCATTAATCTGTATTATTTTCTCATTGCAGATGCATGCAATCCTAATCCCTGTAGCAACAACTACGTTTGCCACGTCAGAAACAGTGTTGAGGGATATGTTTGCCAGTGCACTATACCAAATCGAAGTGGGTTTGACTGTTCAAATCCATCAGGTGAGTGACTTTCTGTGACAATTCTTTGTTGTCAATGGATTTTTAATGCTGAACCAACTCACCCCCATGATGGCTTCACATTCACTCGGCCTTCACTGTAAGGGTGTCACGTAGTAACAAAATAAACTTGTATCATCTACAACTTTTTAGTCTAGTCTGAGAAGAAAAACTATTTGAAAAAAACCCAAACAAGTACAATAGGTGTTCGACTGCTGCCCGAACACCAGATACAATTTTTTTAACAATAACAAGTAGCAGTTTTGTGAATATCAGAGAAAATTAGATGTTTGACTGTGTGTAATCCAGAACCACAGCAAGTAATGTCAGCATTACTTTCTTGAGGTGTGGCTCTTTTTTAACTGTTCTAGTTGTTTTATTTTCAAACCAACCCTGACTGTCACAAAATATCAAATACAAAGAAATTACAAAATCGGATAAAAACATTTTTCAAATAAAATTGTGTTTGTGTTTTTCACTTGCAGATAGTCAAGAGGTGTTCACTTGCTATGGCATTGAATGTGGGATGAGTAACTTTAGCAGTAACAGCTACCCAAATAATTACCCGAATCGCTACAGGGCACTTTATCTGATCTACGTGCCAGGAGCAAATGGATTCACATTCAGCTTTGATTCACCCTTTGAAATTGAGATAAACAAAGATGAGTTGTACGTTGGTGCCGGTTTGAATGTGGATTTTGCAGCTATCCAGAATAGCCAAGTCAATGAGAATGGAGACGTTTTCTTCTTCCAAGGCGAAACACCCCCTGCTCCTTTCACAGTGACGGGAACAGATACAATATGGATGTATTTTCTCACCGATAAGAACATTCCGCAAAGGGGTTTCCAAATAAGATGGAATGTTGGTAAGTCCAAGTATATGATTTGTATTTTGCATACCAATTTATGTATATGGTCATACACGGCGTGTCGTGGCCGGATAAAAACACCGGACTCAAGCTCTGTGTTTCTGATCACTTGTGACCTTAAGCAAGACACTTAACCATTATTGCTGCGTCCTTCAGATGGTACGCTGAGCCGTTGGTCATGTGTGTTGTGTAATGCACGTAAAAGAACCAGTGCACTTATCGTAAAGAGAATTAAGGGGTTCACCCCGGTGTTCCTGGTTTGATCGGCAGCATATTGCACCACTGCACCTTGTAAACCATTACATGGTGCTTTTAAAAGGAAAAAGGTCTCATACTTCAAAAACGTAGCTCCACATACCTTGCAAGAAAAACAACTGAGATAATAACCGAGTATCATACACAATTTTGTGTAGTCGTCTGTTTTTATTTTCAATGTGGAGGCTTGTTGTAGCTGAGCTTTCATGTGTTTTTAAGTTCTGTCATTTGCAAATGATGGGGTTAAATAAGTAGTTTATGATGCTTATGTCCTTGAAGCAAGACAAAATAACCATTGTCCGTTGGTTGGGGAGTTAAGCCAGGGGTCCTGTGTGTGCTCAAGAATTGTTTTCAAAACCTAAGCTCGAACTGTGGTTTCAATTTAGAGCTCAGTTTGATCTTGAAGCACTGCACACTGCATACACTCTATACAAAATTGTTGCAGGAGCCGAAGCCCAAACCAGCTTGGTAAAAAAGCCCACTTAATCAGAAACAAAATCCCAGATCACTTCTCCTAGAAGGTTAGGGATCAATCCTGACATGGAGGTAGCCCCCGGTGCCTCTGGCTCTTACAGCTAGCACCCTTACTGTTTACGGGTTTCTTCAAACTATGTACACTGTACATGAACAGAGCTCCATTTCACAAAAAGTTCTTTGCCAATCTTAATTGCTTAGCAAGGGGCATAATTGTGGCAATTGCTTTTGTTGCCTCCATAAGTTATCAAGCTTGCATATCATTGTTGGGGTTTTTCTGTTTGATTGCAGTTGATTACTATGAGGGCAATTAACATTTCTTGAACATTTCAAGGGGCGTCAAGGCAGTGGCAAGGGGCATAATTGTGGCAATTGCTTTTGTTGCCTCCATAAGTTATCAAGCTTGCATAAATCATTGTTGGGGTTTTTCTGTTTGATTGCAGTTGATTACTATGAGGACAATTAACATTTCTTGAACATTTCAAGGGGCGTCAAGGCAGTGGCAAGGGGCATAATTGTGGCAATTGCTTTTGTTGCCTCCATAAGTTATCAAGCTTGCATATCATTGTTGGGGTTTTTCTGTTTGATTGCAGTTGATTACTATGAGGGCAATTAACATTTCTTGAACATTTCAAGGGGCGTCAAGGCAGTGGCAAGGGGCATAATTGTGGCAATTGCTTTTGTTGCCTCCATAAGTTATCAAGCTTGCATAAATCATTGTTGGGGTTTTTCTGTTTGATTGCAGTTGATTACTATGAGGACAATTAACATTTCTTGAACATTTCAAGGGGCGTCAAGGCAGTGGCAAGGGGCATAATTGTGGCAATTGCTTTTGTTGCCTCCATAAGTTATCAAGCTTGCATATCATTGTTGGGGTTTTTCTGTTTGATTGCAGTTGATTACTATGAGGGCAATTAACATTTCTTGAACATTTCAAGGGGCGTCAAGGCAGTGGCAAGGGGCATAATTGTGGCAATTGCTTTTGTTGCCTCCATAAGTTATCAAGCTTGCATAAATCATTGTTGGGGTTTTTCTGTTTGATTGCAGTTGATTACTATGAGGACAATTAACATTTCTTGAACATTTCAAGGGGCGTCAAGGCAGTGGCAAGGGGCATAATTGTGGCAATTGCTTTTGTTGCCTCCATAAGTTATCAAGCTTGCATATCATTGTTGGGGTTTTTCTGTTTGATTGCAGTTGATTACTATGAGGGCAATTAACATTTCTTGAACATTTCAAGGGGCGTCAAGGCAGTGGCAAGGGGCATAATTGTGGCAATTGCTTTTGTTGCCTCCATAAGTTATCAAGCTTGCATAAATCATTGTTGGGGTTTTTCTGTTTGATTGCAGTTGATTACTATGAGGACAATAAACATTTCTTGAACATTTCAAGGGGCGTCAAGGCAGTGGCAAGGGGCATAATTGTGGCAATTGCTTTTGTTGCCTCCATAAGTTATCAAGCTTGCATATCATTGTTGGGGTTTTTCTGTTTGATTGCAGTTGATTACTATGAGGGCAATTAACATTTCTTGAACATTTCAAGGGGCGTCCACGCAGTGGCAAGGGGCATAATTGTGGCAATTGCTTTTGTTGCCTCCATAAGTTATCAAGCTTGCATATCATTGTTGGGGTTTTTCTGTTTGATTGCAGTTGATTACTATGAGGGCAATTAACATTTCTTGAACATTTCAAGGGGCGTCCACGCAGTGGCAAGGGGCATAATTGTGGCAATTGCTTTTGTTGCCTCCATAAGTTATCAAGCTTGCATATCATTGTTGGGTTTTTTTCTGTTTGATTGCAGTTGATAATTCACCTCCTGTAGTCACCGGATGTCCAAATGACTTAGTTTTGACAACCACTAATCCGAACGGTGATACCGTCACATGGACACCACCACAAGCTACAGACGTTAGCCCGATTACCACAACATCAACACATACACCGCAGCAATTTTTCTCCCTTGGAAGGACAGACGTTACGTATACCTTCACAGATACACTCGCACAAAGTTCATCATGTGCCTTTTCTGTTACGTTAACTTTCGGTAAGTAGGGTTTTCAGTAAATTAACTTCATACACTCTACAAAATTGTTGCAGGAGCCGAAGCCCAAACCAGCTTGGTAAAAAAGCCCACTTAATCAGAAACAAAATCCCAGATCACTTCTCCTAGAAGGTTAGGGATCAATCCTGACATGGAGGTAGCCCCCGGTGCCTCTGGCTCTTACAGCTAGCACCCTTACTGTTTATGGGTTTCTTCAAACTATGTACACTGTACATGAACAGAGCTCCATTTCACAAAAAGTTCTTTGCCAATCTTAATTGCTTAGCAAAGTGTGATGTCACAATACAAGTCACTATGGTGATTTTGACAACTCATCTCAGGCCTGATACGTTATTGTTGTAAGGGCAAGGCAGTTTCTCCTCAGTGAATTGCACCTCTATGAGGGAAATTAAGATTTCTACTGGAACATTTCAAGGGGCGTCAAGGCAGTGGCAAGGGGCATAATTGTGGCAATTGCTTTTGTTGCCTCCATAAGTTATCAAGCTTGCATATCATTGTTGGGTTTTTTCCTGTTTGATTGCAGTTGATAATTCACCTCCTGTAGTCACCGGATGTCCAAATGACTTAGTTTTGACAACCACTAATCCGAACGGTGATACCGTCACATGGACACCACCACAAGCTACAGACGTTAGCCCGATTACCACAACATCAACACATACACCGCAGCAATTTTTCTTCCTTGGAAGGACGGACGTTACGTATACCTTCACAGATACACTCGCACAAAGTTCATCATGTGCCTTTTCTGTTACGTTAACTTTCGGTAAGTAGGGTTTTCAGTAAATTAACTTACCATAAATGAATCCTTCACCCGAAAAAAAAATGCAGGCGTGTAAAAAGAAGAGAAAAAAAGGATGACGGAAGAGAGCTAACAAATTTTGGAATGTATTGAAAAAGCCAATGCAGATGTACCTTCATGCCTTTGTAGTGGTTTGGCGGAAGAGAGCTAACAATAAAGTATTCTTGTTAACATTCTTTGTCTTTTTAATCCTAGCAGTGTTGCCGGCCAATAAAATCAGCCCAATTTTTGGAATGTATTAAAAAGGCCAATGCAGATGTACCTTCATGCCTGTGTAGTGGTTTCAGCACCCCCCCCCCCCCCCCCCGCCCCGCCCCCTCCGATCATCTTAAATTACTTTTTTGAAAAATTCAATTTGTGACAAAAGTACAGTTTTTGGAGTTAGCTTGGAAATTATGTATACATTTATTTGCAATAGCTACTGTCCCCCCCCCCCACCCTTTTGAAATCATGACCTCTGAGAAAATTGCAAGAAGAAAATATCAATTCGTGACTCTAGGAAAACAAATCATTGAAACACTGATAATTATGAAAGTTTGATTGTTTTTGTGTTTATGTTATAGATTTTCCCTTGTTTACTTTAGAAAACAAATGACAGAATCTGTAGTATGACACCAATTATGGTGAGTTCTAATTCATTTGTTTGTACCTTACAGTGGACATCATACCACCGGTAGTAACATGCTCCGCGGACCTTACTGTTGATGTTCCCTTTGGTTCACCTGGCATGCGGGTGTTTTATAATCTACCCACTATCACTGACAATTCTGGAAGTTTCTTTTTTGTGACAAGTACCAACAATCCCAATGACCTCTTCCCGGTTGGAAGTAACACAGTAACATACACCTACAGGGATGCTGCTAACAACGTGAATAGCTGTAGTTTCACAGTGTTGGTTAGAGCAGGTAAGCCTTTATTGTGGTAATTGGTGCTTAAACTACTGGTTGTGTTTTTCTTTGCCCTTCCTTCATTTCCTCTCGCTTGTTGTTAAATACAAATCATTAAAAGGTTTGATATTCGTAAATAGCCTTAATATTTCAAAAGGGAGATCAAAGCAATGAATTTAATGTCTTTTTAAAGTAGTTTTGTTTCAAACACACTTCTTTTTTTGACGCTTAATCCTTGTAGGAATTATTTAAAGTGAATTTCAAAAGCCATACTAACAATGTATGATCAAAAGTGATCATCCCAACCCCGCATTGTATGTTTCTAACAGAGAATTTGTCAACCTTGAAGTTTATTCAAAAAGCACAAATCTTTCCAAAATTGATGTAGAATCCTTGCTTCACTGCGCATTATTTTGAAAACTTGCACCTTTCTCCTTTCTCTTGTTTTTTTAAAAATAATCCTTGTAGGAATTATTTAAAGTGAATTTCAAAAGCCATACTAACAATGTATGATCAAAAGTGATCATCCCAACCCCGCATTGTATGTTTCTAACAGAGAATTTGTCAACCTTGAAGTTTATTCAAAAAGCACAAATCTTTCCAAAATTGATGTAGAATCCTTGCTTCACTGCGCATTATTTTGAAAACTTGCACCTTTCTCCTTTCTCTTGTTTTTTTTTAGTGGATGTTCTTCCTCCAGTCATTTCAGACTGTCCAATTCCTATTACTGTGATTGCACCCTCTAATGCTGGCACAGAATTACCAGTCACTTGGGTTCCACCAACAGTTACAGATGATAGTGGAATAGCTATTCCAATTTTGATATCACATCAGCCTGGTGATAGTTTCCTTGTGGGCCAAACAACAACAGTTTTATATACTTATGCCGATAATACTGGACTAACAAGCGAATGCCGATTCGATGTTACTGTTGTAGCATTTGGTAAATATTGTTGTTATACAAATCATTAAATGGTATGATATTTGTAAATACCCATGATAGTTGATGCAACAGTTGAATCATTTGGTAATGTCAATGAAGTACCTGTTGACTTTGATGGTTTAGGAACGTACATATGTAAATGTCCTCTGTGGTGATTGTGCATTCTGCCCAGTGGATTTTTACATCTGGAAGGGGGGGGGGGGGGGGAGTTAGGTGTTCTAATCCAGTAGGTCAATATTTGGAATTCTTGTGTCGAGACTTGGTAAAAAAATTCTCAAAATAGTTATATATATAGAACAGTGAACGACTACTTGCAAAATTGAAGCAATACATCCTGACGATGACTAGAGCAACCTAGTCTAAACTTTGAGACCAATAGATCGATCCATTAAGCCCCGCCTCCTTACGAGTTGACCAATCACAGCCGCGAAACCCGATCACCGTTAGTGCAAAGATAACCAAACGGCTCAAATGGTGATCAGATTTCGTGGTTGTGATTGGTCAATGAGAAATAGGCGTGGTTTAATGGATCGGTGTATTAAGAACTCGCTATGCGGAAGTGAAGTTAACAATTAAAAGTCCCCTCGATCCACTAAGCGAAAGTAGTAGTCCCGGCCTAGTAGTAGTCCCGGCCTAGTAGTAGTCCCGGCCTAGTAGTAGTCCCGGCCTAGTAGTAGTCCTGGCCTAGTACATGTAGTAGTCTCGGCCTAGTAGTTGTCCCGGCGTGCATTCTGTCTCTATGCTTAGTGAGGTACTGATCACTCTTTTGGCTGAACTTCACTTTGCCGAAATTCATTTGTTGTTGTTGCTGCACAGATGTCTTTCTTTTCCTCTTGCTTGGTTTTTAAGTGGATTTGTTCATCCAGTCATCTCAAACTGTCCCTCTTTGATTTTGTTTTGATATTTTGTTTTTGTTACTGCTGTGAAGGCAGCTTTTAATGCTGGTAAAAATTTTCCAGTAATACTTGGGTTTAACACTAGAATAGTTATTCCAATCTTGATATCTGGTGATAGATTTCTTGCGGGTCCTAACAACTACAGTTTTGCAGAAATATATGCTAATAATGATGGGCTTATAAACAAGTAACGATTGAATGTTACATTTTTTCCTTTTGGGATACAGGTTGGTAAAAAAATGTATTAACCTGCATGTTTAGATGTGCCCAAGGTACATCTAGGCCTAGCACAGAATGTTGCATTCGACTTTTAAGGATTTTTTGGGGGTAGTGAAATATTGTAAAAAAATTGTTTTTTGTTTGTTTGGGGATACATTTGCATTTGGTATTCTGAAAATGTCTTGTCCTGGGTTATATCAAGTCTGTCCCATGTTTTTTGTTAATTCTGTTTTTAGTGTAATTTTCAAATACCTCTTTAGACTGCTCTCTTTGAGTACGTCGTACGCAAAGCACATTGACGATATTGAAATTGTACTAGATGATTGGTCGGTTTTCATCACTTTTTATGCAGTAATTTGCTTGAATAGTAATAAAGAAAAAAAAATCTGCTACATGTAGGCACCTGCCCATTTTAACAGAAGTTGACCAACCTAGCCATGTGACTGCATGTAATGAAATTACTTATCCAAACACCAGTCATATTTCATGTACAGTATGCGGCTGATTTGATTGAGTAAGCCAAACAAATATTCAAAAGCCTCTTTTCACCTCTCTCAAATTGCATTATTGATTTTCAGAAGAAAACAAATTAATGAAATTTCACTTGACCCAAGAGTCCGTAGAATCCCCTGTTGCTGTGGGCTAAATATCATGGCTCTGCTTGCTGCGTACTTCTTTGCTTTCTTTCACCATTCTATGCTTTCAGGGTTATTGCCAAACTTGTGCACCAGCTGGGTATTAGTGAAGATTGCATGAAGCCTGGATTTTGTCTGCATTAAATGCATTTGACAGTATATTCCTAGAATAGGAATTATATAAAGTGAACTTCAAAAGCATAGTAGCTCAAAATGTATGATCAAAATTTATTACCTCCCCCCTGGAATGTACGTTCCTAAGAGAAAATTTGTAAACCTTGGAAGTTTATTCAAAAAGCACAAATCTTTCCCAAATTGATGTAGAATCCTTGCTTCACTGCGCAATATTTTGAAAACTTGCACCTTTCTCCTTTCTCTTGTTTTTTTTTAGTGGATGTTCTTCCTCCAGTCATTTCAGACTGTCCAATTCCTATTACTGTGAATGCACCCTCTAATGCTGGCACAGAATTACCAGTCACTTGGGTTCCACCAACAGTTACAGATGATAGTGGAATAGCTATTCCAATTTTCATATCACATCAGCCTGGTGATAGTTTCCTTGTGGGCCAAACAACTACAGTTTTATATACTTATGCCGATAATACTGGACTAACAAGCGAATGCCGATTCGATGTTACTGTTGTAGCATTTGGTAAATATTGTTGTTATACAAATCATTAAATGGTATGATATTTGTAAATACCCATGATAGTTGATGCAACAGTTGAATCAGTTGGTAACAATGAAATACCTGTAGAGTTAGATTGTTTAGGAACGTACATGTAAATGTCCTCTGTGGTGAGTGTGCATTCTGCCCAGTGGATTTTTACTTCTGGGGGGAAGTTAGGTGCTAATCAAGTAGGTCGATGTTTGGAATAATTGTGTCGAGACTTGATTAAATATTTCTCAAAACAGTTATGTAATAGTAAACAACTACTTGTAAAATTGAAGCCTCTACTATATGTTTGGTTTTAATCGAGTAAAAATACTTGAATAGATCTGTTAAGTTAAAGTCTAAGCGTGCAAACTCTCTCTTTGCTTATAGTGAAGTGCTGATCACTCTTTTGGCTGAACTTTGCAAAATTTTATTATAATTATTTTTTTTGCACAGACCTCTCTCTTTTCCTCCCAAAGTAATTGAGGGGTTTTTTTTCAATGAGAAATCACCTAACATCACAAGGCTACTTCAAGGTGTGGGCTAACCGATTTGGGGCTGAAACAGGGTTACCCCCTTTACAGTCTGTAAGGATGTAGGCATGGGTATCATCCACCAGAAGCCTGGCTGGTAGAGCAGAATGCACTACCTTCCCAACTTTTGACGAATCAATTATGGTTAAGTGCCATGCTCAATGGCAAAAGTATCATGACTGGGATTCGAACCCACACTCTGCTGCTGACAAACACCAGAGCTTGGGTCCGGTGAACTAGACCACTCGGCCACGACACGCCACTGAGTTAAATCAAATCAGCCATTCCATTGTGACTGGTGTGACAATCCCACTAATTTTTCTACTTTTCTTGCCCTACATGTATACTCCAAGATATTACACCTTGCTGTTAACTCAGTTTTTAGAAACTATAAGAAGAAACCTATAATTACAAACAAAACCTTATAAAACACTGCATAGAATAAATAAAACAAGATTGCCTTTTTTGAGCAGGCCCGAATCAACACACGTTTGCAAGGGGATGCTGTTTTTTTCCAAAGACAATTGGCCATTATGGCATGGGGTCTGAGGCCCTCTTAAGAGCCCCTGAAAGCTTTGGAGTCCTAGATTCCCTGTCGTTCAATCAGAGCTACTTTTTTGGTACAAAAATTTCCCTTTTTGAGACGGGATATTATTAGTGTATTTGCAAAATGATTTTACAATGTGTTTTTTTCAATGTTTTTTTCAATGTTTTTTTCTTCAAAAAGCATACATTCACATACATTCACAAGTAAAAGTTTGAAGAGTTCATAACACCGTGTAATAGAATTTTATGTGGTCATAATGGCGTTAACCCTGATGTTTCTGGTTGACTAAGCAAGCACCCTTGTTCTTTACAGTTTTCTTAAGACTTGCCAGTTACCCTGATTAAGTTCACTTAAAATAAGGCATCCTTGGTTTCATTACCGGTACCAGAAATAAATCTGGAAGATTCTTTTTGGTGTCAAGTACCAACAATCCCAATGACTAATTCCAAATTGGAACAAGCAAAAATACACACACCTAAAAAAGGGATGCTGCTACCAACATAAATGACTGCAGTTTTGCAATATTTGTTGAGGAATATAATACATTGATGTGGATTTATAACATTTGTACAAGACAGTAAACATACAAATACAAGTGATGAAGAATACCTGGTATACCAACAGACAAATTTGTTGCTTGGTAGATCAATGAAAAAACAGTATTGAGATTTTATGCTTTAGTGTCTGCAGAACACACGACAGGCAAACGGACAATCCAAACAAGTTTTAAACCAAACTTTACAATTCTTTTTTTCAGTGGACAGAATACCACCTGTAGTTACTTGCCCCCAAGACCTGGCATTTGAGGTTGCATTTGGTGTTGCTGGCAGGCAGGTTACCTGGCAACTTCCCACTGTCACTGACAATTCTGGAAGCTTCTTTTTGGTGTCGAATACCAACAATCCCAATGACTTCTTCCCAGTTGGAGCAAGCACAGTAACATACATCTACAGAGATGCTGCTAACAACAGAAATGATTGCAGTTTCACAATATTTGTTCAGGAAGGTAATACATTGATGTGGATTTATAACATTTGTATATGACGGTAAACATACCAAAATATATATGATGAGGAATACTTGGTAGATCAACAGACAAAACGATTCAAATTTTAAAATCTGCTGCTTGCCAGGTCAACAGAAGAAAGTTTTGTGATTTTGTAATTGAATGGCTGCACCACACCTGACAGGCAAAGTGACTATAAAACAGAGCTAAAAACGATGATATTTTTCCTTTTTTTCAGTGGACAGAATACCACCTGTAGTTACTTGCCCCCAAGACCTGGCATTTGAGGTTGCATTTGGTGTTGCTGGCAGGCAGGTTACCTGGCAACTTCCCACTGTCACTGACAATTCTGGAAGCTTCTTTTTGGTGTCGAATACCAACAATCCCAATGACTTCTTCCCAGTTGGATCAAACACAGTAACATACACCTACAGGGATGCTGCTAACAACAGAAATGAGTGCAGTTTCACAGTATTTATTGAGGAAGGTAATACATTGATGTGGTTGATAACATTTTTTTGAGACTGAAGACATAAAAAAACAAGTGATGAAGAATACATGATAATCCAACAAACAAAAGGATTCAGATTTAAAGAATCTGCAGCTTGGTAGATCAACAGAAGAAAGTATTGAGATTTTATACTAGAATTTCTGCAACATATCTGACAGGCAAAGTCACAATCAAAACAAAGGTTAAAAACAAAGATAACTTTCCTTTTCTTTCAGTTGACAGAATACTACCTGGAGTTACTTGCCCCCAAGACCTGACATTTGAGGTTGCATTTGGTGTTGCAGGCAGGCAGGTTACCTGGCAACTTCCAACTGTCACTGACAATTCTGGAACCTTCTTTTTGGTGTCGAGTACCAACAATCCCAATGACTTCTTCCCAGTTGGATCAAGCACAGTAACATACATCTACAGGGATGCTGCTAACAACAGAAATGATTGCAGTTTCACAATATTTATTCAGGATGGTAATACATTGATATGGATATATAATGTTTTGATAAGACTGTAAAAATGAAAATACAAGTTATGAAGAATACATGGTATACCAACAGACAAAAGGATTCAGATTTTGAAATCTGCTGCTTGGTAGATCAGCAGAACAAATTATTGAAATTTTGTATGATTGGCTGCAACATATGTGACAGGCAAACGGTAAATCCAAACAAGTTTTAAACCAAACTTAACCATTCCTTTTTTTCAGTGGACAGAATACCACCTGTAGTTACTTGCCCCCAAGACCTGGCATTTGAGGTTGCATTTGGTGTTGCTGGCAGGCAGGTTACCTGGCAACTTCCCACTGTCACTGACAATTCTGGAAGCTTCTTTTTGGTGTCGAGTACCAACAATCCCAATGACTTCTTCCCAGTTGGATCAAACACAGTAACATACACCTACAGGGATGCTGCTAACAACAGAAATGAATGCAGTTTCACAATATTTATTCAGGATGGTAATACATTGATATAGATTGATTACATTTTGATAAGACTGTAAACATACCAATACATGTGATTAAGAGTACGAGGTATACCAACAGACAAAATTTTCAGATTTTAAAATCTGCTTCTTGGTAGATCAGCAGAAGAAAGTTAATATTGAGATTTTGTTTGAATGGCTGCAACACATGTGACAGGCAAACGGAAAATCCAAACAAATTTTAAACCAAACTTAACCATTCCTTTTTTCAGTGGACAGAATACCACCTGTAGTTACTTGCCCCCAAGACCTGGCATTTGAGGTTGCATTTGGTGTTGCTGGCAGGCAGGTTACCTGGCAACTTCCCACTGTCACTGACAATTCTGGAAGCTTCTTTTTGGTGTCGAATACCAACAATCCCAATGACTTCTTCTCAGTTGGTTCAAGCACAGTAACATACACCTACAGGGATGCTGCTAACAACAGAAACGAGTGCAGTTTCACAATATTTATTCAGGATGGTAATACATTGATATAGATTGATTACATTTTGATAAGACTGTAAAAATAAAAATACAAATACAAGTTATGAAGAATACATGGTATACCAACAGACAAAAGGATTCAGATTTGGAAATCTGCTGCTTGGTAGATCAGCAGAACAAATTATTGAAATTTTGTATGATTGGCTGCAACATATGTGACAGGCAAACGGTAAATCCAAACAAGTTTTAAACCAAACTTAACCATTCCCTTTTTTCAGTGGACAGAATACCACCTGTAGTTACTTGCCCCCAAGACCTGGCATTTGAGGTTGCACTTGGTGTTGCTGGCAGGCAGGTTACCTGGCAACTTCCCACTGTCACTGACAATTCTGGAAGCTTCTTTTTGGTGTCGAATACCAACAATCCCAATGACTTCTTCTCAGTTGGATCAAGCACAGTAACATACACCTACAGAGATGCTGCTAACAACATGAATGCCTGCAGTTTCACAATATTTATTCAGGATGGTAATACATTGATATGGATTTGTTATGTTTTGATAAGACTGTACACATCAACAAAAAAGTAATGAAGAATACATGGTATACCAACAGATTAAAGGATTCAGATTTTAAAATCTGCTGCTGGTGAGATCAAAAGTAGAAAGTATTGAAATTTTGTTTTTGAATGGCTGTAACACACCTGACAGGCAAAGTGACTATAAAACAGAGCTAAAAACGATGATATTATTCCCTTTTTTCAGTTGACAGAATACCACCTGTTGTTACTTGTCCTCAAGACCTGACATTTGAGGTTGAATTTGGTGTTGCTGGCAGGCAGGTTACCTGGCAACTTCCAACTGTCACTGACAATTCTGGAAGCTTCTTTTTGGTGTCGAGTACCAACAATCCGAATGACTTCTTCTCAGTTGGATCAAGCACAGTAACATACACCTACAGGGATGCTGCTAACAACAGAAATGAATGCAGTTTCACAGTATTTATTGAGGAAGGTAATACATTGATGTGGTTGATAACATTTTTTTGAGACTGAAGACATAAAAAAACAAGTGATGAAGAATACATGATAATCCAACAAACAAAAGGATTCAGATTTAAAGAATCTGCAGCTTGGTAGATCAACAGAAGAAAGTATTGAGATTTTATACTAGAATTTCTGCAACATATCTGACAGGCAAAGTCACAATCAAAACAAAGGTTAAAAACAAAGATAACTTTCCTTTTCTTTCAGTTGACAGAATACTACCTGGAGTTACTTGCCCCCAAGACCTGACATTTGAGGTTGCATTTGGTGTTGCAGGCAGGCAGGTTACCTGGCAACTTCCAACTGTCACTGACAATTCTGGAACCTTCTTTTTGGTGTCGAGTACCAACAATCCCAATGACTTCTTCCCAGTTGGATCAAGCACAGTAACATACATCTACAGGGATGCTGCTAACAACAGAAATGAGTGCAGTTTCACAGTATTTATTGAGGAAGGTAATACATTGATGTGGATATATAATGTTTTGATAAGACTGTAAAAATGAAAATACAAGTTATGAAGAATACATGGTATACCAACAGACAAAAGGATTCAGATTTTGAAATCTGCTGCTTGGTAGATCAGCAGAACAAATTATTGAAATTTTGTATGATTGGCTGCAACATATGTGACAGGCAAACGGTAAATCCAAACAAGTTTTAAACCAAACTTAACCATTCCTTTTTTTCAGTGGACAGAATACCACCTGTAGTTACTTGCCCCCAAGACCTGGCATTTGAGGTTGCATTTGGTGTTGCTGGCAGGCAGGTTACCTGGCAACTTCCCACTGTCACTGACAATTCTGGAAGCTTCTTTTTGGTGTCGAGTACCAACAATCCCAATGACTTCTTCCCAGTTGGATCAAACACAGTAACATACACCTACAGGGATGCTGCTAACAACAGAAATGAATGCAGTTTCACAATATTTATTCAGGATGGTAATACATTGATATAGATTGATTACATTTTGATAAGACTGTAAACATACCAATACATGTGATTAAGAGTACGAGGTATACCAACAGACAAAATTTTCAGATTTTAAAATCTGCTTCTTGGTAGATCAGCAGAAGAAAGTTAATATTGAGATTTTGTTTGAATGGCTGCAACACATGTGACAGGCAAACGGAAAATCCAAACAAATTTTAAACCAAACTTAACCATTCCTTTTTTCAGTGGACAGAATACCACCTGTAGTTACTTGCCCCCAAGACCTGGCATTTGAGGTTGCATTTGGTGTTGCTGGCAGGCAGGTTACCTGGCAACTTCCCACTGTCACTGACAATTCTGGAAGCTTCTTTTTGGTGTCGAATACCAACAATCCCAATGACTTCTTCTCAGTTGGTTCAAGCACAGTAACATACACCTACAGGGATGCTGCTAACAACAGAAACGAGTGCAGTTTCACAATATTTATTCAGGATGGTAATACATTGATATAGATTGATTACATTTTGATAAGACTGTAAAAATAAAAATACAAATACAAGTTATGAAGAATACATGGTATACCAACAGACAAAAGGATTCAGATTTGGAAATCTGCTGCTTGGTAGATCAGCAGAACAAATTATTGAAATTTTGTATGATTGGCTGCAACATATGTGACAGGCAAACGGTAAATCCAAACAAGTTTTAAACCAAACTTAACCATTCCCTTTTTTCAGTGGACAGAATACCACCTGTAGTTACTTGCCCCCAAGACCTGGCATTTGAGGTTGCACTTGGTGTTGCTGGCAGGCAGGTTACCTGGCAACTTCCCACTGTCACTGACAATTCTGGAAGCTTCTTTTTGGTGTCGAATACCAACAATCCCAATGACTTCTTCTCAGTTGGATCAAGCACAGTAACATACACCTACAGAGATGCTGCTAACAACATGAATGCCTGCAGTTTCACAATATTTATTCAGGATGGTAATACATTGATATGGATTTGTTATGTTTTGATAAGACTGTACACATCAACAAAAAAGTAATGAAGAATACATGGTATACCAACAGATTAAAGGATTCAGATTTTAAAATCTGCTGCTGGTGAGATCAAAAGTAGAAAGTATTGAAATTTTGTTTTTGAATGGCTGTAACACACCTGACAGGCAAAGTGACTATAAAACAGAGCTAAAAACGATGATATTATTCCCTTTTTTCAGTTGACAGAATACCACCTGTTGTTACTTGTCCTCAAGACCTGACATTTGAGGTTGAATTTGGTGTTGCTGGCAGGCAGGTTACCTGGCAACTTCCAACTGTCACTGACAATTCTGGAAGCTTCTTTTTGGTGTCGAGTACCAACAATCCGAATGACTTCTTCTCAGTTGGATCAAGCACAGTAACATACACCTACAGGGATGCTGCTAACAACAGAAATGAATGCAGTTTCACAGTATTTATTGAGGAAGGTAATATATTGATGTGGTTGATAACATTTTTTTGAGACTGAAGACATAAAAAAACAAGTGATGAAGAATACATGATAATCCAACAAACAAAAGGATTCAGATTTAAAGAATCTGCAGCTTGGTAGATCAACAGAAGAAAGTATTGAGATTTTATACTAGAATTTCTGCAACATATCTGACAGGCAAAGTCACAATCAAAACAAAGGTTAAAAACAAAGATAACTTTCCTTTTCTTTCAGTTGACAGAATACTACCTGGAGTTACTTGCCCCCAAGACCTGACATTTGAGGTTGCATTTGGTGTTGCAGGCAGGCAGGTTACCTGGCAACTTCCAACTGTCACTGACAATTCTGGAACCTTCTTTTTGGTGTCGAGTACCAACAATCCCAATGACTTCTTCCCAGTTGGATCAAGCACAGTAACATACATCTACAGGGATGCTGCTAACAACAGAAATGATTGCAGTTTCACAATATTTATTCAGGATGGTAATACATTGATATGGATATATAATGTTTTGATAAGACTGTAAAAATGAAAATACAAGTTATGAAGAATACATGGTATACCAACAGACAAAAGGATTCAGATTTTGAAATCATCTGCTTGGTAGATCAGCAGAACAAATTATTGAAATTTTGTATGATTGGCTGCAACATATGTGACAGGCAAACGGTAAATCCAAACAAGTTTTAAACCAAACTTAACCATTCCTTTTTTTCAGTGGACAGAATACCACCTGTAGTTACTTGCCCCCAAGACCTGGCATTTGAGGTTGCATTTGGTGTTGCTGGCAGGCAGGTTACCTGGCAACTTCCCACTGTCACTGACAATTCTGGAAGCTTCTTTTTGGTGTCGAATACCAACAATCCCAATGACTTCTTCTCAGTTGGATCAAGCACAGTAACATACACCTACAGGGATGCTGCTAACAACAGAAACGAGTGCAGTTTCACAATATTTATTCAGGATGGTAATACATTGATATGGATATATAATGTTTTGATAAGACTGTAAACATACAAATACATGTGATTAAGAGTACGAGGTATACCAACAGACAAAATTTTCAGATTTTAAAATCTGCTTCTTGGTAGATCAGCAGAAGAAAGTTAATATTGAGATTTTGTTTGAATGGCTGCAACACATGTGACAGGCAAACGGAAAATCCAAACAAATTTTAAACCAAACTTAACCATTCCTTTTTTCAGTGGACAGAATACCACCTGTAGTTACTTGCCCCCAAGACCTGACATTTGAGGTTGCATTTGGTGTTGCTGGCAGGCAGGTTACCTGGCAACTTCCCACTGTCACTGACAATTCTGGAAGCTTCTTTTTGGTGTCGAGTACCAACAATCCCAATGACTTCTTCTCAGTTGGATCAAGCACAGTAACATACACCTACAGGGATGCTGCTAACAACATGAATGCCTGCAGTTTCACAATATTTATTCAGGATGGTAATACATTGATATGGATTTGTTATGTTTTGATAAGACTGTACACATCAACAAAAAGTAATGAAGAATACATGGTATACCAACAGATTAAAGGATTCAGATTAAAAAATCAGCTGCTTGGTAGATCAGCAGAAGAAAGTGTTGAGATTTATACTCGAATGGCTGCAACATACCTGACAGGAAAAGTGACTGAAAAAGAGTAAAAAATAATCTTTACCTACTTTTTTTTTCAGTGGACAGAATACCACCTGTAGTTACTTGCCCCCAAGACCTGACATTTGAGGTTGCATTTGGTGTTGCTGGCAGGCAGGTTACCTGGCAACTTCCCACTGTCACTGACAATTCTGGAAGCTTCTTTTTGGTGTCGAGTACCAACAATCCCAATGACTTCTTCCCAGTTGGATCAAGCACAGTAACATACACCTACAGGGATGCTGCTAACAACATCAATGAATGCAGTTTCACAATATTTATTGAGGAAGGTAATACATTGATGTGGATTTATAAAATTTTCTTAATTTGGTAAACAAAGCATGAATAAAAGCTTTTTAGTGTGTGTCTACTACTAACAATCACAATAATTTCTCGTTGGTTTGATGTACCACAGTACATAAACATAAAGGGATATTAACTGCAATTTGACATGTCAATTTTTTTTTAATCTTTCACTTTTTTAACTTGTCTTGAACATTGTGCTCTTTTTGCTTTTTTAAGGCATTCTACTCTGATGGGGTTCAAAATCAACTCTCACAATATTCAAACATTGAGACCTTTAAAAAAATACGAGTTAGCTTCCGTCATGTGTTAAAGCAATGAGCATGGGACCAAATGGTCCTGAAAATGTTTGAGTCTACTTCACTCAACTTACCTGCGAGCCACTACTAATGCATTTTCCCTAACCGACAGGATTAAAATGCTAAGAGTTTAAATATATACGCAACAGCGCCCTCTCTGGTCCACTCAAAATGCCCTTTGGCTTGGCCGCCATGTTATTTTCTTTTCTCTTAGCGCCGACCCGACGTAGATGTGGTTTTTCAGCTCTAAGAGTGTTCAGATAAAGAGTTTAACGTTTGATTAAACAGTTTTTCCGGTGTAGAGTTAAGTGTATGTTTTTTGTTAATAGGAGCTGTTTTATGATAATTTTTGAGTGTTTTTTGGAGATTTCTTTGTGGAGAAACAGGTGGCTCGGAATGCATCGGCCATTAACGGGGTAGCTGGAAACTTCCCGGGTTGGATAGTTCCTTCATCAGGGGTTCGAGCCAAAGGCATCATGTGCTTGCCTCTGGACTTGGACCCCGCCCTGGACACGCAGGGGGAAAACAGTGGTGTCCCCTTGAAGGCACGGTGTTCACCTGGCACTGGTGAGGGCCAGGGGCCTTGCAGGTCAGATGGAGGGCTCGAGCGACCTTTGGACGCAAGGTCGGGATGAAAGCCAAGCTGGCCGGCAAGAGGAAGGTTCCCCGCGCTGGGCTAGCGTTCCCTTCTAGGTCATTTTGTCCGGATCTCAGTTTCTGGCGACATCGACCCGACGTAGCAATGTCCTGGATGCTCTCTTCCCTACCGACCGATGGAAGCTCCAAAGCGCCTGGCAGCGCTCCCTGTTCTTGGAACTGATCTCTTCAACAATAAATCCCAGGAGGCCATGGAGGAAGAGGCAAAATGCCTTGATGCCCTGGAGAAAATCAACCTCCGCAAACCCAAGACACCACAAGGTGGGAACAAACCCCAGACTTCTAGAATTGGGTTTTGTATCCCCCAAGGCCGCCTGTTCAAGGCGTTTCGGGGCCAGCGAGGACAAGCTGCGTCACAGACGGCGACCAGTGGAGCACGAGCCCCCTTCCAAGCCCACAAACCACAACAGCCGATGGCCCAGACGGCCAGGCCACCTACCTCTCGTTTCGGAGGTTGGCGTAAATGACTTCATACAGTTGAGACGGCCCCCTCCCATGGGACCCGTAGAGGGCCGCCTCCGACTCTTCCAAGGGTCCTGGACGAAACTTATCCCCAACGAGTGGGTGCTTCGAACGGTCAGCGCAAGCTACGTTCTAGAATTCACTAGCACCACCCTGTCGGGCACACTAATCCGCCAGACGCCGGCTCCCACGCTGCGGGCAAAACGTGAGGCTCTCAAGGGGGAGATCCAATCCCTCTTGCACAAGCAAGCCATTCACGTGGTGCCCCCAAATCAAAAACTCTCAGGCTTCATGTCAAGTTCCTTTCTGACGCCCAAGAAGGAGACCGGCGCCTGGCGGCCTATTCTGAATCTGAGACCACTCAACAGATTCATCAGGCCAAAGAGGTTCTGGATGGACACCCTCAGGGTAGTTCTGGACTCGGTGCAAACACCTTCTAGGGCAGCATCCGTAGACCGAAAGGATGCGTACCTACACGTGCCAGTCCGCCCCAATCAATCAAGGTTCCTCTGGTTCCGCTACAAGGAAAGGACTTACGAGTTTGTGACCCTCCCCTTTGGTCTATCAACCTCCCCCAGGGTTTTTGAAAGAATTGTGAAAACCCTGGGGGAAAGGCTCCACAGACAAGGATGTACACTTTTCATGTACCTCGACGACTGGCTCATTGTAGGTCGATCAGAGGTGTAGCACACAGCGCTCTGGACACCACGGTGGGGCTAGCGACTTCGCTAGGGTGCATCATCAACGAGGAGAAGTTATTATCTTGGGGCTTCGATCGACCTCCAGAGGCGATTTGCCTGCCCGACAGCGGGGCATCTATCGAACTGATGGCAATGTGTTTGACTCTTCCTGCAAGAGTCGACATCCAGTACTAGCAATAGCATGGCTATGATTACTGGGCCATATGGTCAGAATGGAGGACCTAATACCCTTTTGCAGGCTCCATATGCGCCCGCTCCAGCTCTACCTCCTAGCCCTTTTTTCGAAGCAAGGTGCACCCAATATACCATCCAGTCCATATTGGCCAAGATATACACCCACAACTCCGGTGGTGGCTACTAGAGGAAAATGTGGCCCAGGGCATGTCCTTTATACAGTCCTAACCCTCGATCACGATTACGATCACAATGGATGCCTCCCTGACTGGACTGGGGTGCATCACTACCTCCCCGCCAAATCGCAGGGATATGGGAGCCAGAGCTCCAATCGTCTCACATCAACCTGTTGGAGATGTGGGCAGTTCTGAAGGCCCTAAAGCGGTTCAGCGGACGCCACGTCCGCATCAGATGCGACAACACCACCGCAGTTGCATACATCAACCAGCAGGGGGGTACTTGGTCCGCAAGACTGTGCCTCCTTTCATGGAAACTTTTCAGATGGTGCTGGGAGAACAGGATAGTGGTCTCAGCGATCCACGTCCCAGGAAAATCCAACGATCTCGCCGACGCACTGTCACGGAGAAGGATTGTCCCTTTGGAGTGGACATTACTCCCCAGTGTCGTGCAGCTTCTTTTCACCCGTATAGACCGTCTGCACATTGATCTTTTTGCATCAGCAGCAAATGCGCAACTTCGGGAGACCCGATCCTCTGGCATGGCTCACGGACGCGCTGTCGATGGCATGGGACAGATTGCTGGCATACGCCTTCCCCCCAATCTCCCTGTTGCCGAAAGTATTAACAAAGATAGAACACGAGAACTGCAGGATACTGATGATGACAAGCCTGGTTCACCAGGCTAGTCAAACTGCTAGTAGCGCACCCAGTAATATTGCCTCAGAGACCCGACATTCTGTTCCAGCCATCATCGTTTTTTTAGCTGCACCTGACTTGTTGGACGTTGTCAAGAGATCTCTGGTAGCAGCAGGCCTTTCTGAGGACGCTGCAACCATTGCAGCACACAGCCGGCGAGCATCTACCAGAAGGGTATACGCCAGCCGACTACGCCATTTTCACTAATGGTGCACGAGGCAGATTACTAATCCCACCAGTTCTCCTGTAGGAGAGGTCGGGGATATCCTCGTTGATTTGTTTCACAAACACTTCGACATTGGCACTATCTGCAATTACCGCTCAGTGATCGCTGCAGTCCATACAGGATTTGCGGACAGTTCCACGGTGTCGGACAACCGAGCCCTGTCACAGCAGGTCCGAGGCATGTTTGTCGAGCGTTCGTCTACCCAGAAGTCAGTTCCCTCCTGGGACCTCTTACAGGTTCTATAAGCATTAACGAAGCCTCCCTTCGAGCCTCTGGGTCAGTCTCCTCTCACCAAGGCATCGATCAAAGTAGCTTTTCTTCTAGCTGTAGCCACCGTCGCTGACGGAGTGAATTCCAGTCGCTGACGGTCGATCCCAGGCACATACATTGGGAACAGGGAGGGGTACGACTGATTCCCAGGATGGGTTTTTTACAAAGAATTAGTCGCCATCCTTTCACCTGCCAGACATTGTTGTGCCAGATCTTAAGTCCGTGTCTTTTGTCCCGGAAGATAAACTCTGGTGCCCAGTACGGGTGCTTAAGTGGTACTTAAATCGCACAAAACATCTGCGGGGAGAATGCAAGCAGCTTCTCCATTCCCCCACATAGAGTGGCCTCGAAAGACATGATCGCCTGCTGGATAATGCAGGCAATCAAGGCAGCTTCAACAGATGCTTGGCCGAAACCCCTGTCCATGCTCATGAAGTTTGGGGTATGGTAGCGTCGTGGGCATTCTTCAAGGGCGTGCCCATCAACGACGTTATCCAGGCAGAATGCTGTAAGACGTCGAGCACCTTTACATCCTGTTATTTGAATAATGTCCTCTGACAAGATGGAAGGATGGGGAGAGCGGCGCTGGCAGTTCCAAGGCCCCCCGCCAACCGAGAGGACAAGCTGGCTGAGGACCAATAGACCCGCAGGCCTTAGACATACATGTACAGTGAGTATAACCAGTATTGTGTAATTTATACTCTAGGCTTGTAATTTATTGTTACCACAAGTCTTTCTCCCATTTTTTATGGGTAGTTTCTTATGCAACAGCATCTTGCGTCCCTCCACCTTCGAATGGTGCGAGTCGATGCATTAGTAGTGGCTCTACGAGTAAGTTGAGTGAGGTAGCCTTCCCCCACAGTAGTGTGGTAGGAGTCTACGAACGAATACTTGCCTGTAGAGCATCCCTCCCTCCTCCCCACAACAATTCGATCCTCTGGGTGGCCTTCGAGAAAAGAGAAAGATAACATGGCGGCCAAGCTGCGGGCATTGTGGGTGGGACCAGAGAGGGCGCTGTTGCATATATATAAAACTCTTAGCGATTTAAATCTGTCGGTTAGGGAAAATGCATTAGTAGTGGCTCTACGGGTATCGTTCGTAGACTCCTACCACACTACTGTAGGGGGGGGGGGATTTGATGGAGACTAGCATAGTTTATTCCCAGAGCCAGTTTGAATCATTGGTATCAATGACTTAGTGTTCAGTGCTTATCACTCATCTGTGTACGCAATGGTTATTTTCTATAAATTTATATAAAAATACATTTATTTGTATATTATGTCGAATTAGTCTTCATCCCTGATGCAGTTATTACACTTATGAAGCATCTTTTTAAATAGTTTTTTGAATAAAGTGTAAGGGAAAGTGTGCGGTCACTCCCTCTGTTCAATTTGATTTAATTCGTTTTGAAATCAATCCCAATTTTGGATCAAATTGATGTAATCATATGGCCAGGTGAGTCATTTCTGTTTTGCGAAAACTATTTGTGCAAAAGTTTTATGATTTTGGGTATTTTTTTGCTTTTATCGTGTTTAAATTCAGTTGACGGAACACCACCTGAGGTTAACTGCCCTGCTGACCTGACCTTTGAGGTCCCGTTTGGATCAAGTGGCAGGCAGGTGACCTGGCAACTTCCAACAGTAATGGACAACTCTGGAGCCTTCTTCTTGGATTCGAGTACCAACAATCCCAATGACTTCTTCCCAGTTGGATCAAACACAGTAACATACACTTACAGGGATGCTGCTAACAACAGAATGAGCTGTAGTTTCACAATATTTATTCAGGATGGTAATACATTGATGTTGATTTATAACATTTTCATAAGACGGTAAACACAAAATATACAAGTGATGAAGAATACTTGGTAGACCAACAGACAAAAGGAATTCAGATTTTAAAATCTGCTTCTTGGTAGATCAGCAGAAAGAAAGTATTGAAATTTTATGTTTGAATGGCTGCAAAACACATGACAAGCAAAGTGACTACACAAACAAAGCTAACAACGATGATATTTTCCTTTTTTTCAGTGGACAGAATACCACCTGTAGTTACTTGTCCTCAAGACCTGACATTTGAGGTTGCATTTGGTGTTGCTGGCAGGCAGGTTACCTGGCAACTTCCCACTGTCACTGACAATTCTGGAAGCTTCTTTTTGGTGTCGAGTACCAACAATCCCAATGACTTCTTCTCAGTTGGATCAAGCACAGTAACATACACCTACAGGGATGCGGCTAACAACAGAAATGAGTGCAGTTTCACGATATTTATTCAGGATGGTAATACATTGATTTGGTTTTAAAATAATTTGATAAGACTATAAACAGAAAAATACATGTGAATAAGAATTCATGGTATACCAACAGCCAAAAGGATGCAGATAATAAAATTGGCTGTTCTGTAGATCAGCAGAAGAAAGTATTGAGATTTTGTTTGAATGGATGCAACATTTGTGACAGGCAAACGGACAATCCAAACAAGTTTTAAACCAAACTTTACAATTCTTTTTTTCAGTGGACAGAATACCACCTGTAGTTACTTGCCCTCAAGACCTGACATTTGAGGTTGCATTTGGTGTTGCTGGCAGGCAGGTTACCTGGCAACTTCCAACTGTCACTGACAATTCTGGAAGCTTCTTTTTGGTGTCGAGTACCAACAATCCCAACGACTTCTTCTCAGTTGGATCAAGCACAGTAACATACACCTACAGGGATGCTGCTAACAACAGAAATGAGTGCAGTTTCACGATATTCATTCAGGATGGTAATACATTGATGTGGATTTATAACGCTTTGATGAGACTGAAATTATAAAAATTTAAGTGAAGAAGAATGCATGGTATACCAACAGACAACAGTATTCTGATTTTAAAATGTGCTGTTCTGTAGATCAGCAGAAGAAAGTATTGAGATTTTGTTTGAATGGATGCAACATTTGTGACAGGCAATCGGTAAATCCAAACAAGTTTTAAACCAAACTTGACCTTTCCTTTTTTTCAGTGGACAGAATACCACCCGTGGTAACTTGCCCCCAAGACCTGACATTTGAGGTTGCATTTGGTGTTGCTGGCAGGCAGGTTACCTGGCAACTTCCCACTGTCACTGACAATTCTGGAAGCTTCTTTTTGGTGTCGAGTACCAACAATCCCAATGACTTCTTCCCAGTTGGATCTAACACAGTAACATACACCTACAGGGATGCTGCTAACAACAGAAATGAGTGCAGTTTCACGATATTCATTCAGGATGGTAATATATTGATAAAGATTTATAATGTTTTGATGAGACTATAAACATAAAAATACAAGTGATGAAGAATACGTAGTACATTAACAGACAAAAGGATTCAGATTTTAAAAGCTACTGCTTGGTAGATCAATAGAAGAAAGTATTGAAATATTTTGTTTGAATGGCGACAACACACCCGACAGCCAAAGTGACAATAACAAAAAATTGACAACAATCATTACCTACCTTTTTTTCAGTGGACAGAATACCACCCGTGGTAACTTGCCCCCAAGACCTGACATTTGAGGTTGCATTTGGTGTTTCTGGCAGGCAGGTTACCTGGCAACTTCCCACTGTCACTGACAATTCTGGAAGCTTCTTTTTGGTGTCGAGTACCAACAATCCCAACGACTTCTTCTCAGTTGGATCAAACACAGTAACATACACCTACAGGGATGCGGCTAACAACAGAAATGAGTGCAGTTTCACGATATTCATTCAGGATGGTAATACATTGATGTGGATTTATAATGCTTTGATGAGACTGAAATTATAAAAATTTAAGTGGAGGAGAATGCATGGTATACCAATAGACAAAGGTATTCTGATTATAAAATGTGCTTTTCTGTAGATCAGCAGAAGAAAGTATTGAGATTTTGTTTTAATGGATGCAACATTTGTGACAGGCAATCGGTAAATCCAAACAAGTTTTAAACCAAACTTGACCTTTCCTTTTTTTCAGTGGACAGAATACCGCCTGTAGTTACTTGCCCCCAAGACCTGACATTTGAGGTTTCATTTGGTGTTGCTGGCAGGCAGGTTACCTGGCAACTTCCCACTGTCACTGACAACTCTGGAAGCTTCTTTTTGGTGTCGAGTACCAACAATCCCAATGACTTCTTCCCAGTTGGATCAAGCACAGTAACATACACCTACAGGGATGCGGCTAACAACATAAATGAGTGCAGTTTCACAGTATTTATTCAGGATGGTAATACATTGATGTGGTTTTAAAATAATTTGATAAGACTATAAACAGAAAAATACATGTGAATAAGAATTCATGGTATACCAACAGCCAAAAGGATGCAGATAATAAAATTGGCTGTTCTGTAGATCAGCAGAAGAAAGTATTGAGATTTTGTTTGAATGGATGCAACATTTGTGACAGGCAATCGGTAAATCCAAACAAGTTTTAAACCAAACTTGACCTTTCCTTTTTTTCAGTGGACAGAATACCACCCGTGGTAACTTGCCCCCAAGACCTGACATTTGAGGTTGCATTTGGTGTTGCTGGCAGGCAGGTTACCTGGCAACTTCCCACTGTCACTGACAATTCTGGAAGCTTCTTTTTGGTGTCGAGTACCAACAATCCCAATGACTTCTTCTCAGTTGGATCAAGCACAGTAACATACACCTACAGGGATGCTGCTAACAACATAAATGAGTGCAGTTTCACGATATTCATTCAGGATGGTAATACATTGATGTGGATTTATAATGCTTTGATGAGACTGAAATTATAAAAATTTAAGTGGAGGAGAATGCATGGTATACCAATAGACAAAGGTATTCTGATTATAAAATGTGCTTTTCTGTAGATCAGCAGAAGAAAGTATTGAGATTTTGTTTTAATGGATGCAACATTTGTGACAGGCAATCGGTAAATCCAAACAAGTTTTAAACCAAACTTGACCTTTCCTTTTTTTCAGTGGACAGAATACCGCCTGTAGTTACTTGCCCCCAAGACCTGACATTTGAGGTTTCATTTGGTGTTGCTGGCAGGCAGGTTACCTGGCAACTTCCCACTGTCACTGACAACTCTGGAAGCTTCTTTTTGGTGTCGAGTACCAACAATCCCAATGACTTCTTCCCAGTTGGATCAAGCACAGTAACATACACCTACAGGGATGCTGCTAACAACATAAATGAGTGCAGTTTCACAGTATTTATTCAGGATGGTAATACATTGATGTGGTTTTAAAATAATTTGATAAGACTATAAACAGAAAAATACATGTGAATAAGAATTCATGGTATACCAACAGCCAAAAGGATGCAGATAATAAAATTGGCTGTTCTGTAGATCAGCAGAAGAAAGTATTGAGATTTTGTTTGAATGGATGCAACATTTGTGACAGGCAAACGGACAATCCAAACAAGTTTTAAACCAAACTTTACAATTCTTTTTTTCAGTGGACAGAATACCACCTGTAGTTACTTGCCCTCAAGACCTGACATTTGAGGTTGCATTTGGTGTTGCTGGCAGGCAGGTTACCTGGCAACTTCCAACTGTCACTGACAATTCTGGAAGCTTCTTTTTGGTGTCGAGTACCAACAATCCCAACGACTTCTTCTCAGTTGGATCAAACACAGTAACATACACCTACAGGGATGCGGCTAACAACAGAAATGAGTGCAGTTTCACGATATTCATTCAGGATGGTAATACATTGATGTGGATTTATAACGCTTTGATGAGACTGAAATTATAAAAATTTAAGTGGAGGAGAATGCATGGTATACCAATAGACAAAGGTATTCTGATTTTAAAATGTGCTGTTCTGTAGATCAGCAGAAGAAAGTATTGAGATTTTGTTTGAATGGATGCAACATTTGTGACAGGCAAATAGAAAATCCAAACAAGTTTTAAACCAAACTTGACCATTCCTTTTTTTTCAGTGGACAGAATACCACCCGTGGTAACTTGCCCCCAAGACCTGACATTTGAGGTTGCATTTGGTGTTGCTGGCAGGCAGGTTACCTGGCAACTTCCCACTGTCACTGACAATTCTGGAAGCTTCTTTTTGGTGTCGAGTACCAACAATCCGAATGACTTCTTCCCAGTTGGATCAAGCACAGTAACATACACCTACAGGGATGCTGCTAACAACATAAATGAGTGCAGTTTCACAGTATTTATTGAGGAAGGTAATACCCTGAAATGGATTTATAACATTCGTAGAAGACGGTTAACAAAAAATACAAGTTATGAAGGTTGCTTGGTAGAACAACAGACAATAGGATTCAGATTTTAAAATCTGCTGCTTGGTAGATCAACAGAAGGAAAGTATTAAGATTGTACATTTAAATGGCTGCAACACACCTGACAGGCAAAGTGATAATCAAAACAAGTTTAAAGGGTGCGTGCAACATTGGTCAGACTGAAGATAAAAAATTTCATAAAATTGCACATACTTTTCATGGTATAAACATGTTCATAGTAAACTAAATGCATCGCTCCCATCGCACAATGCTCAAGATTCTACAAGTCTAAGGTATGGGTGTAAGCGATTTTTTTTGTAGAATCTCAAGCCCTGGCAACCGATCAGATGGGGTTGGCGGTTGGCGGTTGGGAAATAAAACTACCCCTAGGCCTATACATACCAACATACCATAGAGGAAGGACTATTTCCTCCCTCTATTTCATACTTACAATTCTTTTAAGCAAAGGACGTCTCCCGACTACGCGTCCTGCTCATCCTCGGACCGGCCAGAATCGCGAATGATATTCATCATTCGCCCTCTACGATAGCAGCGATGCAAATGGTATTAACTAAATGCATCGCTCCCATCGCACAGCGCTCAAGATTCTACAAGTCTTAGGTATGGGTGTAAGCGATTTCCTTCCGAACTCCTGACACTTACCACCTACAACCTGGCCTAAACCAGCCCTAACTCCCCCCATATCTCACCCCTATCTCAACAGAACAAAAGCACAGGTCCAATGCGTTCAAATGATGAGTTAATATTAGCTTTGTTTTAATTTTGCCTCCCAATATTTGGTTCACTTATTTACTCTTCCCAACTAGGAACTATGCACACAGACCTAACCAAAATAAATGTAGCCCAAACAAAGTGTTCTCGGATAGGAGAATCCCTCATGTGGGCACTGCACCTTTTGGACCTGGAAAATTCGTTTCAGCCCTGAAATTCGAGTTTAAGAGTTTAAAAGGTGGTAAAAGCCCCCTGCAAGATCAGTTGCTGGCACGTCTTTGTCCTTGCTGGTAACAGCGTCTCTGAACATTTGCACTGTCCCTTGCATCCTTGTAACCTTCTCGACCTCTGTGTAATGCTTAAAGGTCTTCTGTGTTGCCCATCTACAATGGTCCAAGCATCCTCAGTGTCGCCGCGACACCGGCCCTATTCCCGTGCGCCCTGAGACTCGGGTCATTTACGTCCTTGGAGGCTGCAAAGTACAGTTTTAGCCGGTTATTTGGACTGCTTCCTTGTAGCATATATCCCCCCACAGCTTGCACCTCAGAAGACCAATAATCCCCAAAGGCGATGTTGCCTGCCTGTTGCATCATCACACCACCCCCATCTGTACCCCGACGCATCGGAGCTGAGCTGCAGGTTCAAATGCTTCTCCTGTCTCCAAGGGATGGGCTCTGAGAAGGAGTCCACAAACCGCCAAAAAAGTATCTCTTCTTGAACCGGCTTTGTGAGGGGAATGGAAGTAACGTCGTCAAGCCTGTGCAAAAAGGAGCAACATTCCCTTGTGTACAACGAAGCTGCCGGGAAAACTAACACGAAGCTCTGACATTTGCCCACAAACCGCTGCATGGTCTTGAGTTTCAGCGAAGGATATCTTTTTCTTTTTAGGAATCCAAAAGGAGATGGATTTCGAACAAATTCCCAAACCCAAGTGGACCATGCTGGAAGTCGGCTGCAACTGGCTCTTGCCGATGTTCACAAAATACACCAGCTGCATTTGCATGTTGCAAACTGCATACAACGCCCTCGTTGCCTTCACGTAGGCCGTGTCTTCAGCAGCAAAACCCTGAGAACAATTTGAAAATAGATTCATGAACTATTTCGCAACCTTCTCTGCCACGCTGCCACTTTGTCCGATGAATCAGTCATCAATCCAGATCTCTGTGTGTACTCTTCTGTTCTTCAACCACGTTGAGAGACAAAACCCGATAGTGGTGTAGATAAAGGCACTATTCTTAAAACCGAACGGCAGTGTCGTATCCACAAAATAAAAACCTGCCCATTCAAAACCACAGAAAGACCTTGACTTCTTACTCTATTTCACCTGCTTATACCCCTGAGCATTGCCAGTTCCGGAAAAATAACCATTCTTATCAATCGATTTAGCAATATCTCCAAGGGGAACTAAATGAAAAGGCATATCCTTACACCACAGATTTGGGCCCTTCATCGACAACACCAGCCTGGGCTTCTAATTAGGCTCTATTGCCAAAGCATTTACGCATCTGGGCGGGGGAACACGACCAACAGGCCCCAAAAGTTCTACTGACCCTTCGAAAAGCCTCTTTAAACTGTCTACAGATCGGGGCATTTGCGAAAAACATGTGCGGTGGGACATCCGAATCAAATGATCTTCCCCTATATTCCCCTTGATAATGCTTGAAGAACTCAAACAAATCTACTCCATGCTTCAGCCACTTTCTGACTAGGTGTCCTGTACTATGGCATTCCGCAAGAACTTCCTCCCAAGCCTCCGCGCTGTCATTCAGGCCGCCCGCTACAAACAAAGTGGGGTCCTAAAACGAAGAGCACTAAAATCCGGCTGTCGACCAGAACGTCTGCCGGCGCATCGGCCTGCTCGCTTCTGACCGCCATTTGGGGCCAGCGCCAACACATGGTCTTTCCAACCAGAATCCATATCTCTCAACTGGCTTGGGTCGTCCCACCCGTCTTCTACCAAACGCTCAAAACACTGAGCTGAAATCTTAAACTTAGTACATAGGCCCCGGAAGATCTTCGAGTGGGGCTCCCCTGCAGCACCGTACGCCTCATCGCTCTACTGAAAAAAGGGACGGCAAATCTGAACCCGACTCGTTATTCACTAGATAAAACGTATGTGTTGGCCCTTTCTCCCCTGGCCCAACTGTCTGTCCACGGGCAAAAGATGAACTTATCTATTAACTATTCATAGAACTTTCGTACGTGTTGGCCCTTCCTCCACTGGCCCATCTGATTTTTTTCTAGGGTAATTGATAGTATGAAAAACTATCTACTAACTATACATAGTACTTTCCCTCATTAGCTTTTCCGCCATCTGTACCGTTTCTTTCAAACCCTTCAGGCAGCCGCGTTGCCGTCTCCATTGTTTCCAGTATGATATATTTGATCCGACCCACTATAAACTTGAATATGCACACCTATATCCTCTCCTACCGAACCCTCATCAAAAGGCCCTACCCAGCATACTAAACGCCTTCATAAAGCACAAACCTTGGACAACCTTACCTCTATAATATCGTGTACTACACTCATCTTGGACGACCAACCAATGCAACCGCTTAAATCAAAATAGCCACTGAACACCACGAGCCACCAACCGGCCTGCCTCACGCAACATAACAGTGCTTCCACTCTCTTGGGACATCGGTTTAGGTGCAAAGGAGGGAGGCAGGAACCTAACGAGAGATCGTTCTGGCCCTTAGATCACGCTCGGCTGAGTATGACTGGCCGGCCGGTTTACATTGCCGTGCTCTACCCTGCCAACGCCCATTTAAAGGCTCTCGCCATTAAACACTTTCTACAAACATGGCCGAACCTAAACTTACAAAACTGACAGCATTTATGTCTCTCCCTCTGATAAAACACTCTAAAAAATAAGGCCCCATGCCTATTAACCACCGTGGGTCTTATTCACCCTGGGTCACCTTGCACCATATTAACCATCACATTTCCACTGCAAAAGGGCTGTCCCTTGAACAACAATTTGGATAAAAATAAGGGAAATATTGTGAACCCAAATTCCAGAACAAAGGGATGCAAAATGCTAACAAAATAAAAACGACCTCACCATGCAGCAAACCCAAGTTGAAATTACAGGAGCACAAGTTTTCCATTTGTAATGTGATCCGGAGGCAGACCTACTGGACACCCAGCTGCGGTCCCGCCAGAATCGCGAATGATATTCATCATTCGCCCTCTACGATAGCAGCGATGCAAATAGTGGAAAACTTCCCTTGAAATAGTTTTGCTTGAAATGCTATAGTTTTTAAAGAAAATAAGTAAAACATTTAGTCTTTATCAACGGTGATAAAATCTAATGTTTTAAAACAGTGAAATAATATAATGGGGTTTTTCACTGTTTTCTAAAGACTCTAAAGACTGATTTAGCTGAAACTTTCACAGGTTCGTTAATTTAATGTATATGTTGGGTCACATCAAGTGTGGACTGGTCTTTGACAAAAATACCAATGTTGTACACACCCTTTTAAAACAAACGTAACTTTCGTTTTGTTTCAGTGGACAGAACACCACCTGTAGTTAGTTGCCCCCAAGATCTCGCATTTCAGGTTGCGTTGGGAGTTGCTGGCAGGCAGGTTACATGGCAACTTCCCACTGTCACTGACAATTCTGGAAGCTTCTTTTTGGTGTCGAGTACCAACAATCCGAATGACTTCTTCTCAGTTGGATCAAGCACAGTAACATACACCTACAGGGATGCTGCTAACAACAGAAATGACTGCAGTTTCACAGTATTTATTGAGGAAGGTAATACATTGATGTGGATTTATAACATTTTCTTATTGGTAAACAAAGCATAACTTAAGTCAGTCTTGAACGCCTTTTGTGATGAACGCCTTTTGTATAGCCTTTTGTCGAGCAGATACATCTTATGCGCAAGGCCTGACTGTAAACAATTGCCTTCAAACAGTGACTAGGGTGGCAACTGTTGGAGATCTGGTGGGTGTCAGTGGGATTGCTGTATACATCCGTAACAAGGCCGTTTAGGATTTAGTTCCGGTTATCTAGAAAGTTCACACTTGTTAGAGAGTATTCTGCAGTGAACTTTATTCAATTCAATTCAATTCAATTTTTATTTGTCCCACCATGTAGGAAACTCTGTTTGAATACATGCAATACAGAAAGAAAAATAAATAAATAACACACAATCATAAATAAAACTACTGGAAATATTAATTTATCAGAAAACTACATTACTAATAAACCACAATTAAATTATACTGAAAACTACATCTAAGCAGAAAGTAAACAAAGTAGTTAAACACGGTTTAGGAGACGGACGGAGTATGGGATGAAGGAGTTGAGGTACCTGTTTGTTTTGCACCTAAGTGACTGCCATCTCCTACCACTTCTAAGTTTGATGAAGAATTTGTTTAAAGGATGGTTGGTGTTACATACAACTGCCTCTGCTTTGGATAGAACCTTATCTCTGCAAGTTTCATCAAGATCGATGTTTATCCCTAGGATTTTTGATGCTTGTTTCACAACCCGTTTCATTTTACCAGTATCTTGTTTTCTTGCTCCATTGTACCAAACCACACAATCATGAGTAATAGCACTTTCAATAACAGATGAGTAAAACAGAATCATAATTTCCTTGTCGACATGAAAATAATTCAATTTACGTAAAAAATACATCAACCGACAGCCCTTTGTGATGAGAGCTGAGCAATGGTTACTCCAATTCAATTTATTGTCGATTATTGTACCCAGGTATTTGTAATTTTGCACAATGTCAATATCCTGTCCAATGAGGGTAATACTATTTGCTGAAGGTTCACCTCTCTTAATATGCCTGAAATCAAACACAATCTCTTTTGTTTTTTGAGGATTCAGAATGAGATAGTTATCATTACACCACTGGCTAAAATTCTGTATCGCTTTCCTATATTCCCCCTCCTGCTGGTTGTTTATAAGTCCAAGAATCACTGTGTCATCGGCATATTTGAAAATTGAATGGTGAGATTGAATGGTGAGATTGAATGAGTTTATATTGTCGATAAACTCATCCCAGCTGTCTTGACCGCCACACCAGATGGAGAAAATGTCATCAATAAATCTCCACTAAACTAGTGGGCAGCTGGGGGCAGAGGACAGAATTTTGTCCTCTAAATATATGAAGGCACCATGAGGGCACCCATATAGTACCCATGGCGGTACTGTGTATCTGTAGAAAATGCCTGTCAGTAAATGAAAAGTTGTTCTTGGTGAGATTGTGGCTGATGAGTTCCTTAATATGTCTTACTTGTGGGCGGGATTGTTTATTGCCCCTGAGAGAAGAGACACGAGACACAGACATTCATGCCTTCACTATGGGGTATGTTAGTATACAGTGATGAAACATCTAGAGTAACCAGAAAAGCAGAGTCGGGTATTTGATGTTTGACATCCTCTAGTTTATGGAGGAAGTCTGTGGTTTCCTTTAAGAAGGAATGGATTTGGGAGACTAAGGGGTTGAGGAAGCTATCGACAAACTCAGAAATGCGCTCTGTAGGGCTACCATTACCAAATACAATGGGTCGGTCAAGGTTGTTGGGCTTGTGTATCTTAGGTAGAAGGTAGAAGCGTGCCATATGGGGTTCAATACCGTTGTCATTGATTTGTTTGGACAATGATTGAGTAGGGTCGGTGTCACATTCAATATAATGATCAGTGTTGCTGAGTTGTCTGAGACCCTCAGCTATATAGTCATGTGTGTTCTTGACTAGAACTGCGGACCCCTTGTCAGCACTATGTCTGGTGAATGGTGGAGCTGTGTTAGGGCGTGGCGTTCATCTTGGAGGAGACTATTGGGTGCCGTGTTAGGGACCTTAAGAACCTCGGAGTTGACTGACTTGATGAAGGTGTCTATATATAGAGTCACATCTCGGTTCTGAGGGGGTACCCAACTACTCTTTTCCTTGAAGTGGTTGCGGGTGGGTTGGATGTCCACAGAGGACTCGTCCTCTGTGGAGGGTTGTTCTACAGGAAAATAATCATGTAGGCCATCTACGATTGAATTGGGCCATGTCTTGTTGGAAAGACAGTTCTTCCGGTTCTCTGGGTGTGGGGCAAAACTTTAGGCCCCCTGAGATGAGTTTAACCTGTAGGTCTATTGTTATATAATATATATATATATAACAATTCTTCATCCCTGATGCAGTTATTCCAATTATGAAACATCTTTTTGAATAGTTTTTTGAATAAAGTGTGAGGGAAAGTGTGCGATCACTAAATTTGACTTAAATAATTTGTTTTCAAATCAATCCCAATTTTGGATCAAATTGATTTAATCATATTTATGTTCAAAAGTATTCTGATTATTATTTTTTTATTGCTTCTATCTTGCTTATATTCAGTTGACGAAACACCACCTGAGGTTAACTGCCCTGTTGACCTGACCTTTGAGGTTTCATTGGGATCAAGTGGCAGGCAGGTTACCTGGCAACTTCCAACAGTAATGGACAACTCTGGAAGCTTCTTTTTGGAGTCAAGTACCAACAATCCCAATGACTTCTTCCCAGTTGGAACAAGGACAGTAACATACACTTACAGGGATGCTGCTAACAACAGAATGAGCTGCAGTTTCACAATACTGATTGAGGAAGGTAATACATTGATGTAGTTTTATAACATTCTAATAAGACGGTTAACACAAAAATACAAGTGATAATGAAAACTTAGTAGACCAAAAGACAAAAGGATTCAGATTGTAAAACATGCTGCTTGGTTGATCAGCACATGAAAGTATTGAGATTTTGTGTTTGGAATGATCCAATCATGCCAATCAAAATACCATGTCATCGGCCAGCTGGTGGGCGGAGCGAGGGTGCGAACATTTCAATGGTTGCTTTACTTATACGCTCCTCCCACAGTCTGGCCGGCCGATGACGTCGTAGTTTGATTGGCATGATTGGCGGCACCCGGTACTCATCGCGGAAAATAATTCGGAGTAAGTTGCACAATTATTGTTTGAAATATCCTATTGAAAAATTATTTGTTTGAACATCCAAAACACACATGGCAAGCTAAGAGCTAGGTGAACACATTAGTTAACACAAGTTCTAAAAATGAGCGTTTGATCTGGTACTCGCGCTCAAAACAAGTGTTGGGTACCACCAGTGAATCCGCTTCTTGGCTGAAGCGAATTCGGGCTGTATGCCAGCGAATTCTGTCTGCAGGCAGTTCACGTCATGTGCTATTGCGTGGGATCGATCT
The DNA here is from genome assembly GCA_037783415.1 of Leptasterias polaris. Classification (NCBI taxonomy): domain Eukaryota; kingdom Metazoa; phylum Echinodermata; class Asteroidea; order Forcipulatida; family Asteriidae; genus Leptasterias; species Leptasterias polaris. The sequence goes on from JAZGTN010000141.1 coordinate 157,400, forward strand.
GAGGTACTGTAGATGGCCGGGCACGTTGCGTACGACTACGAGTGTAGCGGCACACAAAACACAAAACGTAAAATATCGACCTCTTGCATGTTTACTTTAAAATCTTTGCTTTGCAAAATTGTTTCAGCTTATTTTGAATAAATATATTCGTTTTAGATTGGTTAAACACAGATAATGTGTAAGTTTCATAAAAAATGAAAAAACGGGGGGGAAAAAAGAAAAAAAAAAAAAAAAAACCCGACCCGAGATTTAAGCATTTTTGGGTCGGTCGCGGAGGGCAACTCAACATGTTTTTTTTTTGGCCTAATCCAACAAACAAAAGGATTCAGATTTAAAGAATCTGCAGCTTGGTAGATCAACAGAAGAAAGTATTAAGATTTTATACTAGAATTTCTGCAACATATCTGACAGGCAAAGTCACAATCAAAACAAGGGTTAAAAACAAAGATAACTTTCCTTTTCTTTCAGTTGACAGAATACTACCTGGAGTTACTTGCCCCCAAGACCTGACATTTGAGGTTGCATTTGGTGTTGCAGGCAGGCAGGTTACCTGGCAACTTCCCACTGTCACTGACAATTCTGGAACCTTCTTTTTGGTGTCGAGTACCAACAATCCCAATGACTTCTTCCCAGTTGGATCAAGCACAGTAACATACATCTACAGGGATGCTGCTAACAACAGAAATGATTGCAGTTTCACAATATTTATTCAGGATGGTAATACATTGATATGGATATATAATGTTTTGATAAGACTGTAAACATACAAATACATGTGATTAAGAGTACGAGGTATACCAACAGACAAAATTTTCAGATTTTAAAATCTGCTTCTTGGTAGATCAGCAGAAGAAAGTTAATATTGAGATTTTGTTTGAATGGCTGCAACACATGTGACAGGCAAACGGAAAATCCAAACAAATTTTAAACCAAACTTAACCATTCCTTTTTTCAGTGGACAGAATACCACCTGTAGTTACTTGCCCCCAAGACCTGACATTTGAGGTTGCATTTGGTGTTGCTGGCAGGCAGGTTACCTGGCAACTTCCCACTGTCACTGACAATTCTGGAAGCTTCTTTTTGGTGTCGAGTACCAACAATCCCAATGACTTCTTCTCAGTTGGATCAAGCACAGTAACATACACCTACAGGGATGCTGCTAACAACAGAAATGAGTGCAGTTTCACGATATTCATTCAGGATGGTAATATATTGATAAAGATTTATAATGTTTTGATGAGACTATAAACATAAGAATACGTAGTACATTAACAGACAAAAGGATTCAGATTTTAAAAGCTACTGCTTGGTAGATCAATAGAAGAAAGTATTGAAATATTTTGTTTGAATGGCGACAACACACCCGACAGGCAAAGTGACAATAACAAAAAATTGACAACAATCATAACCTACCTTTTTTTCAGTGGACAGAATACCACCAGTGGTAACTTGCCCCCAAGACCTGACATTTGAGGTTGCATTTGGTGTTTCTGGCAGGCAGGTTACCTGGCAACTTCCCACTGTCACTGACAACTCTGGAAGCTTCTTTTTGGTGTCGAGTACCAACAATCCCAATGACTTCTTCCCAGTTGGATCAAACACAGTAACATACACTTACAGGGATGCTGCTAACAACAGAAATGAATGCAGTTTCACAATATTTATTCAGGATGGTAATACATTGATGTGGTTTTAAAATAATTTGATAAGACTATAAACAGAAAAATACATGTGATTAAGAATTCATGGTATACCAACAGCCAAAAGGATGCAGATAATAAAATTGGCTGTTCTGTAGATCAGCAGAAGAAAGTATTGAGATTTTGTTTGAATGGATGCAACACATGTGACAGGCAAACGGAAAATCCAAACAAGTTTTAAACCAAACTTTACAATTCTTTTTTTCAGTGGACAGAATACCACCTGTAGTTACTTGTCCTCAAGACCTGACATTTGAGGTTGCATTTGGTGTTGCTGGCAGGCAGGTTACCTGGCAACTTCCCACTGTCACTGACAATTCTGGAAGCTTCTTTTTGGTGTCGAGTACCAACAATCCGAATGACTTCTTCCCAGTTGGATCAAGCACAGTAACATACACCTACAGGGATGCTGCTAACAACATAAATGAGTGCAGTTTCACAGTATTTATTGAGGAAGGTAATACCCTGAAATGGATTTATAACATTCGTAGAAGACGGTTAACAAAAAATACAAGTTATGAAGGTTGCTTGGTAGAACAACAGACAATAGGATTCAGATTTTAAAATCTGCTGCTTGGTAGATCAACAGAAGGAAAGTATTAAGATTGTACATTTAAATGGCTGCAACACACCTGACAGGCAAAGTGATAATCAAAACAAGTTTAAAGGGTGCGTGCAACATTGGTCAGACAGAAGATAAAAATGTTCATAAAATTGCAAATACTTTTCATGGTATAAACATGTTCATAGTAAACTAAATGCATCGCTCCCATCGCACAATGCTCAAGATTCTACAAGTCTAAGGTATGGGTGTAAGCGATTTTTTGTAGAATCTTAAGCCCTGGCAACCGATCAGATGGGGTTGGTGGTTGGCGGTTGGGAAATAAAACTACCCCTAGGCCTATACATACCAACATACCATACTTACAATTCTTTTAAGCAAAGGACGTCTCCCGACTACGCGTCCTGCTCATCCTCGGACCGGCCAGAATCGCGAATGATATTCATCATTCGCCCTCTACGATAGCAGCGATGCAAATAGTAAACTAAATGCATCGCTCCCATCGCACAGCGCTCAAGATTCTACAAGTCTTAGGTATGGGTGTAAGCGATTTCCTTCCGAACTCCTGACACTTACCACCTACAACCTGGCCTAAACCAGCCCTAACTCCCCCCATATCTCACCCCTATCTCAACAGAACAAAAGCACAGGTCCAATGCGTTCAAATGATGAGTTAATATTAGCTTTGTTTTAATTTTGCCTCCCAATATTTGGTTCACTTATTTACTCTTCCCAACTAGGAACTATGCACACAGACCTAACCAAAATAAATGTAGCCCAAACAAAGTGTTCTCGGATAGGAGAATCCCTCATGTGGGCACTGCACCTTTTGGACCTGGAAAATTCGTTTCAGCCCTGAAATTCGAGTTTAAAAGGCGATAAAAGCCCCCTGCAAGATCAGTTGCTGGCACGTCTTTGTCCTTGCTGGTAACAGCGTCTCTGAGCATTTGCACTGTCCCTTGCATCCTTGTAACCTTCTCGACCTCTGTGTAATGCTTAAAGGTCTTCTGTGTTGCCCATCTACAATGGTCCAAGCATCCTCAGTGTCGCCGCGACACCGGCCCTATTCCCGTGCGCCCTGAGACTCGGGTCATTTACGTCCTTGGAGGCTGCAAAGTACAGTTTTAGCCAGTTATTTGGACTGCTTCCGGAAAATGGCTTGTTTTCCAGCGATGCCCGATCAGCTGAAGCAGGTCTGAAGAGAAAACTGCCTGACAGATCGAAACCTGAATCTATTGCCAAGCCAACCATTGCTTCGACTGCTTTTGCGGGATCCATCTTACCCCCATCCAACTGCGAAATGATGATGAACGATGAAGTGTTCTCCCTGATAGTCTTGCCGATGGTGTGGTTGAAAAGGAGGTCCTTCCCATCAACCCGTGTTACCTCGCAAGTCTTGCATCGTCCTAGGTCAGCCGCCTCGTCACCAGCCCACCATAGACAAAGAAAAAAGGCCAGATCCCTGCAAAGAATATAACGCTGGATAAAGCCCTGGTTGAAATCTCTCTTGATGGAGGGTCGGCCACGTTGTCACCCGAAGGGACCCAATGTAGCTGTAGAGCAAAGTTCGCCTCCAACGTCAAAGCGAATATGAGCTTTAGCACTTGTGCCAAAGCCAATGATCTTGCACTCAAACCATTCCAAGCATGATGCAAACCTTGGGAATCCACCTCCACCTTGACTCTCCGGTCCCACAAGTGGTCAAATACGGACAACAGAACAAAATACAAAGCAAGAGCTTCCTTGTAGCATATATCCCCCCACAGCTTGCACCTCAGAAGACCAATAATCCCCAAAGGCGATGTTGCCTGCCTGTTGCATCATCACACCACCCCATCTGTACCCCGACGCATCGGAGCTGAGCTGCAGGTTTAAATGCTTCTCCTGTCTCCAAGGGATGGGCTCTGAGAAGGAGTCCACAAACCGCCAAAAAAGTATCTCTTCTTGAACCGGCTTTGTGAGGGGAATGGAAGTAACGTCAAGCCTGTGCAAAAAGGAGCAACATTCCCTTGTGTACAACGAAGCTGCCGGGAAAACTAACACGAAGCTCTGACATTTGCCCACAAACCGCTGCATGGTCTTGAGTTTCAGCGAAGGATATCTTTTTCTTTTTAGGAATCCAAAAGGAGATGGATTTCAAACAAATTCCCAAACCCAAGTGGACCATGCTGGAAGTCGGCTGCAACTGGCTCTTGCCGATGTTCACAAAATACACCAGCTGCATTTGCATGTTGCAAACTGCATACAACGCCCTCGTTGCCTTCACGTCGGCCATGTCTTCAGCAGCAAAACCCTGAGAACAATTTGAAAATAGATTCATGAACTATTTCGCAACCTTCTCTGCCACGCTGCCACTTTGTCCGATGAATCGGTCATCAATCCAGATCTCTGTGTGTACTCTTCTGTTCTTCAACCACGTTGAGAGACAAAACCCGATAGTGGTGTAGATAAAGGCACTATTCTTAAAACCGAACGGCAGTGTCGTATCCACAAAATAAAAACCTGCCCATTCAAAACCACAGAAAGACCTTGACTTCTTACTCTATTTCACCTGCTTATACCCCTGAGCATTGCCAGTTCCGGAAAAATAACCATTCTTATCAATCGATTTAGCAATATCTCCAAGGGGAACTAAATGAAAAGGCATATCCTTACACCACAGATTTGGGCCCTTCATCGACAACACCAGCCTGGGCTTCTAATTAGGCTCTATTGCCAAAGCATTTACGCATCTGGGCGGGGGAACACGACCAACAGGCCCCAAAAGTTCTACTGACCCTTCGAAAAGCCTCTTTAAACTGTCTACAGATCGGGGCATTTGCGAAAAACATGTGCGGTGGGACATCCGAATCAAATGATCTTCCCCTATATTCCCCTTGATAATGTCATTCAGGCCGCCCGCTACAAACAAAGCGGGGTCCTAAAACGAAGAGCACTAAAATCCGGCTGTCGACCAGAACGTCTGCCGGCGCATCGGCCTGCTCGCTTCTGACCGCCATTTGGGGCCAGCGCCAACACATGGTCTTTCCAACCAGAACCCATATCTCTCAACTGGCTTGGGTCGTCCCACCCGTCTTCTACCAAACGCTCAAAACACTGAGCTGAAATCTTAAACTTAGTACATAGGCCCCGGAAGATCTTCGAGTGGGGCTCCCCTGCAGCACCGTACGCCTCATCGCTCTCCTGAAAAAAGGGACGGCAAGTCTGAACCCGACTCGTTATTCACTAGATAAAACGTATGTGTTGGCCCTTTCTCCCCTGGCCCAACTGTCTGTCCACGGGCAAAAGATGAACTTATCTATTAACTATTCATAGAACTTTCGTACGTGTTGGCCCTTCCTCCACTGGCCCATCTGATTTTTTTCTAGGGTAATTGATAATATGAAAAACTATCTACTAACTATACATAGTACTTTCCCTCATTAGCTTTTCCGCCATCTGTACCGTTTCTTTCAAACCCTTCAGGCAGCCGCGTTGCCGTCTCCATTGTTTCCAGTATGATATATTTGATCCGACCCACTATAAACTTGAATATGCACACCTATATCCTCTCCTACCGAACCCTCATCAAAAGGCCCTACCCAGCATACTAAACGCCTTCATAAAGCACAAACCTTGGACAACCTTACCTCTATAATATCGTGTACTACACTCATCTTGGACGACCAACCAGTGCAACCGCTTAAATCAAAATAGCCACTGAACACCACGAGCCACCAACCGGCCTGCCTCACGCAACATAACAGTGCTTCCACTCTCTTGGGACATCGGTTTAGGTGCAAAGGAGGGGAGCAGGAACCTAACGAGAGATCGTTCTGGCCCTTAGATCGCGCTCGGCTGAGTATGACTGGCCGGCCGGTTTACATTGCCGTGCTCTACCCTGCCAACGCCCATTTAAAGGCTCTCACCATTAAACACTTTCTACAAACATGGCCGAACCTAAACTTACAAAACTGACAGCATTTATGTCTCTCCCTCTGATAAAACACTCTAAAAAATAAGGCCCCGTGCCTATTAACCACCGTGGGTCTTATTCACCCTGGGTCACCTTGCACCATATTAACCATCACATTTCCACTGCAAAAGGGCTGTCCCTTGAACAACAATTTGGATAAAAATAAGGGAAATATTGTGAACCCAAATTCCAGAACAAAGGGATGCAAAATGCTAACAAAATAAAAACGACCTCACCATGCAGCAAACCCAAGTTGAAATTACAGGAGCACAAGTTTTCCATTTGTAATGTGATCCGGAGGCAGACCTACTGGACACCCAGCTGCGGTCCTGCCAGAATCGCGAATGATATTCATCATTCGCCCTCTACGATAGCAGCGATGCAAATAGTGGAAAACTTCCCTTGAAATAGTTTTGCTTGAAATGCTATAGTTTTTAAAGAAAATAAGTAAAACATTTAGTCTTTATCAACGGTGATAAAATCTAATGTTTCAAAACAGTGAAATAATATAATGGGGTTTTTCACTGTTTTCTAAAGACTCTAAAGACTGATTTAGCTGAAACTTTCACAGGTTCGTTAATTTAATGTATATGTTGGGTCACATCAAGTGTGGACTGGTCTTTGACAAAAATACCAATGTTGTACACACCCTTTTAAAACAAACGTAACTTTCGTTTTGTTTCAGTGGACAGAACACCACCTGTAGTTAGTTGCCCCCAAGATCTCGTATTTCAGGTTGCGTTGGGAGTTGCTGGCAGGCAGGTTACATGGCAACTTCCCACTGTCACTGACAATTCTGGAAGCTTCTTTTTGGTGTCGAGTACCAACAATCCGAATGACTTCTTCTCAGTTGGATCAAGCACAGTAACATACACCTACAGGGATGCTGCTAACAACAGAAATGACTGCAGTTTCACAGTATTTATTGAGGAAGGTAATACATTGATGTGGATTTATAACATTTTCTTAATTTGGTAAACAAAGCATAACTTAAGTCAGTCTTGAACGCCTTTTGTGATGAACGCCTTTTGTATAGGGTATCTGTCGAGCAGATACATCTTATGCGCAAGGCCTGACTGTAAACAATTGCCTTCAAACAGTGACTAGGGTGGCAACTGTTGGAGATCTGGTGGGTGTCAGTGGGATTGCTGTATACATCCGTAACAAGGCCGTTTAGGATTTAGTTCCGGTTATCTAGAAAGTTCACACTTGTTAGAGAGTATTCTGCAGTGAACTTTATGGTGGGGTTGAATGAGTTTATATTGTCGATAAACTCATCCCAGCTGTCTTGACCGCCACACCAGATGGAGAAAATGTCATCAATAAATCTCCACTAAACTAGTGGGCAGCTGGGGGCAGAGGACAGAATTTTGTCCTCTAAATATATGAAGGCACCATGAGGGCACCCATATAGTACCCATGGCGGTACTGTGTATCTGTAGAAAATGCCTGTCAGTAAATGAAAAGTTGTTCTTGGTGAGATTGTGGCTGATGAGTTCCTTAATATGTCTTACTTGTGGGCGGGATTGTTTATTGCCCCTGAGAGAAGAGACACAGACATTCATGTCTTCACTATGGGGTATGTTAGTAACCAGAAAAGCAGAGTCTGGTATTTGATGTTTGACATCCTCTAGTTTATGGAGGAAGTCTGTGGTTTCCTTTAAGAAGGAATGGATTTGGGAGACTAAGGGGTTGAGGAAGCTGTCGACAAACTCAGAAATGCGCTCTGTAGGGCTACCATTACCAAATACAATGGGTCGGTCAAGGTTGTTGGGCTTGTGTATCTTAGGTAGAAGGTAGAAGCGTGCCATATGGGGTTCAATACCGTTGTCATTGATTTGTTTGGACAATGATTGAGTAGGGTCGGTGCAGTGTTGTAGGTCTCGAGACCTGGTCTCGGTCTCGAGACCGTCTCGAGACCTTTTTTTGGTGTCTCGGTCTCGGTCTCGGACTGCAAAAGTCTCGGTCTCGGAAGGGCTGGTCTCGGTCTCGGAAGGACTGGTCTCGGTCTCGGTCTCGGTCTCGGCTGCTAATGTCTCGGTCTCGACCCTCGAGACCCCTCGAGACCACAGCAAATAATGCTTTTCATACACATGAATTACGTCGTCTTGGCCTAGAGCCATGTTGCTTTGTTGATAAATACCGCCGTCCAAGTTTCTCACACGCGTACGCTGACATTGCAATGCGCTGCTTTAAGTCTTCATTCAAAACACGCACCACCAGTGTTCTCCACACATGGGTTTTGCCGCCCTCCCAAAGTTTAAGGCCGCCCTGCCAAAGAATTGGCCGCGCTGCCAAAAAAATGACAAACAGACTATTTTTAGCCTGCAATTAATACGATCAAACGAGTAGCCGATGAGCCATGCCCGACTTCCAAACCGCAGCATTGGAATTGCGATCGTTAATTTTAGTTTACCAACGTTAAAACACGATGCACACAACCACATGGTTCTGACTGCTGAGTATCCACAGCACGTGCATCGGCCCGGGCCCCACAACGTGAGTCCATGCATATAGCTCATAGACAATAGCCAGAGTCCAAAGTCCAAGCTAACCAACATTCCGCACGCTGTGATTGGCCGTTGATAATTACCATATTCATAAGAGAACTTGCGCAATGGCTAGACTCCAACGCAGTACACATTCACGGGCCGAGTAAAGAATTGCCGCACAGTGTGCCGCACGCCTGCAGATTGGCCTTGGATTAAAGGATATTCAAACATTGACAACTTTTGCCGATAGAGGGCGATGCGGGGCAAAGTTCATTGAATTTTTTCTCAATGTGCGTTGTCGACCGGACGTTGAATCTCGATGATTTTATTGCCAACGAAGTTCTAAACAATCGATCCTCAAATCATGGAAATGGTTGTTGATGGAAAAAGTAATATTTAGGGCATAAATTAGGGGATAAGATCGTCCAAAAATGCAATTTTTTCAAAAATGATGCCTTGAAATAAAAAGAGTGAAGTTTGGTGGAAACTTAAATGGGATATTGTGTTTTCTAAATTTGTATTAGCTTGCATACTCATTATTTTTATTTTTTGCTGATATCACCTTAATTCTTTATGCTTTTACACAATTGTATGTATTTTGCATGGGGTAGGTCTCGGTCTCGATCTCGGTCTCGGATACCTTGGTCTCGGTCTCGGTCTCGGTCTCGGACTGCAAAAGTCTCGGTCTCGGAAGGGCTGGTCTCGGTCTCGGTAGGGCTGGTCTCGATCTTGGTCTCGGTCTCGGATGTCAAGGTCTCGGTCTTGGTCTCGGTCTCGGACTTCCAGGTCTCGACTACAACACTGGGTCGGTGTCACATTCAATATAATGATCAGTGTTGCTGAGTTGTCTGAGACCCTCAGCTATATAGTCATGTGTGTTCTTGACTAGAACTGCGGACCCCTTGTCAGCACTATGTCTGGTGAATGGTGGAGCTGTGTTAGGGCGTGGCGTTCATCTTGGAGGAGACTATTGGGTGCCGTGTTAGGGACCTTAAGAACCTCGGAGTTGACTGACTTGATGAAGGTGTCTATATATAGAGTCACATCTCGGTTCTGAGGGGGTACCCAACTACTCTTTTCCTTGAAGTGGTTGCGGGTGGGTTGGATGTCCACATGTGGAGGGTTGTTCTACAGGAAAATAATCATGTAGGCCATCTACGATTGAATTGGGCCATGTCTTGTTGGAAAGACAGTTCTTCCGGTTCTCTGGGTGTGGGGCAAAACTTAAGGCCCCCTGAGATGAGTTTAACCTGTAGGTCTATTGTTATATAATATATATATATATAACAAGTTTTCATCCCTGATGCAGTTATTCCAATTATGAAACATCTTTTTTAATAGTTTTTTGAATAAAGTGTGAGGGAAAGTGTGCGATCACTAAATTTGACTTAAATAATTTTTTTTCAAATCAATCCCAATTTTGGATCAAATTGATTTAATCATATTTATGTGCAAAAGTATTCTGATTATTATTTTTTTATTGCTTCTATCTTGCTTATGTTCAGTTGACGAAACACCACCTGAGGTTAACTGCCCTATTGACCTGACCTTTGAGGTTTCATTGGGATCAAGTGGCAGGCAGGTGACCTGGCAACTTCCAACAGTAATGGACAATTCTGGAAGCTTCTTTTTGGTGTCGAGTACCAACAATCCGAATGACTTCTTCCCAGTTGGATCAAGCACAGTAACATACACCTACAGGGATGCTGCTAACAACAGAAATGAGTGCAGTTTCACAGTATTTATTGAGGAAGGTAATACATTGATGTGGTTGATAACATTTTTTTGAGACTGAAGACATAAAAAAACAAGTGATGAAGTATACATGATAAGCCCCCAAAAAAAAATTGTTGAGTTGCCCTCCAGTAAAAAAATTTGAAGGGGTCGGTCGATCGGGATTTTTTTTAAATTTTTTTAATTTTTTTTGTTTACCTTGACTGTCATTTGAAGATTGAAATGCATTGGAACTAATCCCAATCAATATACAATGATGTACTAGTGTGCAGAAGTACATAAAGAATGAAAAGACAAGAAACATTTAACTTCATATCTTTTATAATTTGTTTTCAAACATTTTATACACTTTTTCCTGGATCCTTGGTCACACATCCCGCCCATTTCTTTTGAAGCTATACCATTTCAAAGTGCATTCTCTAAGGGCCATTCGGTGGTTTAAACCAGCCAAATGTGTTCACCTAGCTCTTAGCTTGCCTTGTGTGTTTTGGATGTTCAAACAAACGATCTTTAAAAAATATATTTCAAACAATAATTGTGCGACTTACTCCGAATTACTTTCCGCGATGTGTGCCGGGCGCCGCCATTTTGGAATGATCCAATCATGCCAATCAAAATACCATGTCATCGGCCAGCTGGTGGGCGGAGCGAGGGTGCGAACATTTCAATGGTTGCTTTACTTATACGCTCCTCCCACAGTCTGGCCGGCCGATGACGTCGTAGTTTGATTGGCATGATTGGGATCATTCCAAAATGGCGGCGCCCGGTACTCATCGCGGAAAATAATTCGGAGTAAGTTGCACAATTATTGTTTGAAATATCCTATTGAAAAATTATTTGTTTGAACATCCAAAACACACATGGCAAGCTAAGAGCTAGGTGAACACATTAGTTAACACAAGTTCTAAAAATGACCGTTTGATCTGGTACTCGCGCTCAAAACAAGTGTTGGGTACCACCAGTGAATCCGCTTCTTGGCTCAAGCGAATTCGGGCTGTATGCCAGCGAATTCTGTCTGCAGGCAGTTCATGTCATGTGCTATTGCGTGGGATCGATCTGAGGTACTGTAGATGGCCGGGCACGTTGCGTACGACTACGAGTGTAGCGGCACACAAAACACAAAACGTAAAATATCGACCTCTTGCATGTTTACTTTAAAATCTTTGCTTTGCAAAATTGTTTCAGCTTATTTGGAATATATATATTCGTTTTAGATTGGTTAAACACAGATAATGTGTAAGTTTCATAAAAAATGAAAAAACGGGGGGGGGGAAAAAAAAAACAAAAACCCGACCCGAGATTTCAGCATTTTTGGGTCTGTCGCGGAGGGCAACTCAGCATGTTTTGGCCTAATCCAACAAACAAAAGGATTCAGATTTAAAGAATCTGCAGCTTGGTAGATCAACAGAAGAAAGTATTGAGATTTTATACTTGAATTTCTGCAACATATCTGACAGGCAAAGTCACAATCAAAACAAAGGTTAAAAACAAAGATAACTTTCCTTTTCTTTCAGTTGACAGAATACTACCTGGAGTTACTTGCCCCCAAGACCTGACATTTGAGGTTGCATTTGGTGTTGCAGGCAGGCAGGTTACCTGGCAACTTCCAACTGTCACTGACAATTCTGGAACCTTCTTTTTGGTGTCGAGTACCAACAATCCCAATGACTTCTTCCCAGTTGGATCAAGCACAGTAACATACATCTACAGGGATGCTGCTAACAACAGAAATGATTGCAGTTTCACAATATTTATTCAGGATGGTAATACATTGATATGGATATATAATGTTTTGATAAGACTGTATACATAAAAATACAAGTGATGAAGAATACATGGTAATCCAACAAACAAAAGGATTCATATTTAAAAAATCTGCAGCTTGTTTGATCAACAGAACAAAGTATTGACACTTTATACTTGAATGGCTGCACCACACCTGACAGGCAAAGTGACTATAAAACAGAGCTAAAAACGATGATATTTTTCCCTTTTTTCAGTTGACAGAATACCACCTGTAGTTACTTGTCCTCAAGACCTGACATTTGAGGTTGCATTTGGTGTTGCTGGCAGGCAGGTTACCTGGCAACTTCCAACTGTCACTGACAATTCTGGAAGCTTCTTTTTGGTGTCGAGTACCAACAATCCCAATGACTTCTTCCCAGTTGGATCAAACACAGTAACATACACCTACAGGGATGCTGCTAACAACAGAAATGAATGCAGTTTCACAATATTTATTCAGGATGGTAATATATTGATAAAGATTTATAATACTTTGATAAGATCGAATTATATAAATACAAGTGATGAAGAATACATGATAATCCAACAAACAAAAGGGTTCATATTTTAAAAATCTGCAGCTTGTTAGATCAACAGTATTGAGATTTTATACTTGAATTTCTGCAACATATCTGACAGGCAAGCGGACAATCGAAAAGAGTTTTAAACCAAACTTAACAATTCATTTTTTTCCAGTGGACAGAATACCACCTGTAGTTACTTGTCCTCAAGACCTGACATTTGAGGTTGCATTTGGTGTTGCTGGCAGGCAGGTTACCTGGCAACTTCCCACTGTCACTGACAATTCTGGAAGCTTCTTTTTGGTGTCGAGTACCAACAATCCCAATGACTTCTTCCCAGTTGGATCAAGCACAGTAACATACACCTACAGGGATGCGGCTAACAACATAAATGAGTGCAGTTTCACAGTATTTATTCAGGATGGTAATATATTGATAAAGATTTATAACACTTTGATAAGATGGAATTATATAAATACAAGTGATGAAGAATACATGATATACATGTACCAACAAACAAAAGGATTCAGATTTAAAGAATCTGCAGCTTGGTAGATCAACAGAAGAAAGTATTGAGATTTTATACTTGAATTTCTGCAACATATCTGACAGGCAAAGTCGCAATCAAAACAAAGTTTTAAACAAACACAATTGTTTCTTTTTTTCAGTGGACAGAATACCACCTGTAGTTACTTGCCCCCAAGACCTGACATTTGAGATTGCATTTGGTGTTGCTGGCAGGCAGGTTACCTGGCAACTTCCCACTGTCACTGACAATTCTGGAAGCTTCTTTTTGGTGTCGAGTACCAACAATCCCAATGACTTCTTCCCAGTTGGATCAAGCACAGTAACATACACCTACAGGGATGCTGCTAACAACATAAATGAATGCAGTTTCACAGTATTTATTCAGGATGGTAATATATTGATAAAGATTTATACCACTTTGATAAGATGGAATTATATAAATACAAGTGATGAAGAATACATGATATACATGATATACATGTACATGTACCAACAAACAAAAGGATTCAGATTTAAAGAATCTGCAGCTTGGTAGATCAACAGAAGAAAGTATTGAGATTTTATACTTGAATTTCTGCAACATATCTGACAGGCAAGCGGACAATCGAAAAGAGTTTTAAACCAAACTTAACAATTAATTTTTTTCCAGTGGACAGAATACCACCTGTAGTTACTTGTCCTCAAGACCTGTCATTTGAGGTTGCATTTGGTGTTGCTGGCAGGCAGGTTACCTGGCAACTTCCCACTGTCACTGACAATTCTGGAAGCTTCTTTTTGGTGTCGAGTACCAACAATCCCAATGACTTCTTCCCAGTTGGATCAAACACAGTAACATACACCTACAGGGATGGTGCTAACAACAGAAATGAATGCAGTTTCACAGTATTTATTGAGGAAGGTAATACATTGATGTGGTTGATAACATTTTTTTGAGACTGAAGACATAAAAAAACAAGTGATGAAGTATACATGATAAGGCCAAAAAAAAAAATTTTTGAGTTGCCCTCCAGTAAAAAAATTTGAAGGGGTCGGTCGATCGGGATTTTTTTTAAATTTTTTGTTTTTTTTTGTTTTGCCTTGACTGTCATTTGAAGATTGAAATGCATTGGAACTAATCCCAATCAATATACAATGATGTACTAGTGTGCAGAAGTACATAAAGAATGAAAAGACAAGAAACATTTAACTTCATATCTTTTATAATTTGTTTTCAAACATTTTATACACTTTTTCCTGGATTCTTGGTCACACATCCCGCCCATTTCTTTTGAAGCTATACCATTTCAAAGTGCATTCTCTAAGGGCCATTCGGTGGTTTAAACCAGCCAAATGTGTTCACCTAGCTCTTAGCTTGCCTTGTGTGTTTTGGATGTTCAAACAAACGATCTTTAAAAAATATATTTCAAACAATAATTGTGCGACTTACTCCGAATTACTTTCCGCGATGTGTGCCGGGCGCCGCCATTTTGGAATGATCCAATCATGCCAATCAAAATACCATGTCATCGGCCAGCTGGTGGGCGGAGCGAGGGTGCGAACATTTCAATGGTTCCTTTACTTATACGCTCCTCCCACAGTCTGGCCGGCCGATGACGTCGTAGTTTGATTGGCATGATTGGGATCATTCCAAAATGGCGGCGCCCGGTACTCATCGCGGAAAATAATTCGGAGTAAGTTGCACAATTATTGTTTGAAATATCCTATTGAAAAATTATTTGTTTGAACATCCAAAACACACATGGCAAGCTAAGAGCTAGGTGAACACATTAGTTAACACAAGTTCTAAAAATGACCGTTTGATCTGGTACTCGCGCTCAAAACAAGTGTTGGGTACCACCAGTGAATCCGCTTCTTGGCTCAAGCGAATTCGGGCTGTATGCCAGCGAATTCTGTCTGCAGGCAGTTCATGTCATGTGCTATTGCGTGGGATCGATCTGAGGTACTGTAGATGGCCGGGCACGTTGCGTACGACTACGAGTGTAGCGGCACACAAAACACAAAACGTAAAATATCGACCTCTTGCATGTTTACTTTAAAATCTTTGCTTTGCAAAATTGTTTCAGCTTATTTGGAATATATATATTCGTTTTAGATTGGTTAAACACAGATAATGTGTAAGTTTCATAAAAAATGAAAAAACGGGGGGGGGGAAAAAAAAAAAAAAAACCCGACCCGAGATTTCAGCATTTTTGGGTCGGTCGCGGAGGGCAACTCAGCATGTTTTGGCCTAATCCAACAAACAAAAGGATTCAGATTTAAAGAATCTGCAGCTTGGTAGATCAACAGAAGAAAGTATTGAGATTTTATACTTGAATTTCTGCAACATATCTGACAGGCAAAGTCACAATCAAAACAAAGGTTAAAAACAAAGATAACTTTCCTTTTCTTTCAGTTGACAGAATACTACCTGGAGTTACTTGCCCCCAAGACCTGACATTTGAGGTTGCATTTGGTGTTGCAGGCAGGCAGGTTACCTGGCAACTTCCAACTGTCACTGACAATTCTGGAACCTTCTTTTTGGTGTCGAGTACCAACAATCCCAATGACTTCTTCCCAGTTGGATCAAGCACAGTAACATACATCTACAGGGATGCTGCTAACAACAGAAATGATTGCAGTTTCACAATATTTATTCAGGATGGTAATACATTGATATGGATATATAATGTTTTGATAAGACTGTAGACATAAAAATACAAGTGATGAAGAATACATGGTAATCCAACAAACAAAAGGATTCATATTTTAAAAATCTGCAGCTTGTTAGATCAACAGAACAAAGTATTGACACTTTATACTTGAATGGCTGCACCACACCTGACAGGCAAAGTGACTATAAAACAGAGCTAAAAACGATGATATTTTTCTCTTTTTTCAGTTGACAGAATACCACCTGTAGTTACTTGTCCTCAAGACCTGACATTTGAGGTTGCATTTGGTGTTGCTGGCAGGCAGGTTACCTGGCAACTTCCAACTGTCACTGACAATTCTGGAAGCTTCTTTTTGGTGTCGAGTACCAACAATCCCAATGACTTCTTCCCTGTTGGATCAAACACAGTAACATACATCTACAGAGATGGTGCTAACAACAGAAATGAATGCAGTTTCACAGTATTTATCGAGGAAGGTAATACATTGATGTGGTCGATAACTCTTTTTTTGAGACTGTAGACATAAAAGTACAAGTGATGAAGAATACATGGTAATCCAACAAACAAAAGGATTCAGATTTAAAGAATCTGCAGCTTGGTAGATCAACAGAAGAAAGTATTGAGATTTTATACTTGAATTTCTGCAACATAGCTGACAGGCAAAGTCTCAATCAAAACAAAGTTTTAAACAAGCACAATTGTTTCTTTTTTTCAGTGGACAGAATACCACCTGTAGTTACTTGCCCCCAAGACCTGACATTTGAGGTTGCATTTGGTGTTGCTGGCAGGCAGGTTACCTGGCAACTTCCCACTGTCACTGACAATTCTGGAAGCTTCTTTTTGGTGTCGAGTACCAACAATCCGAATGACTTCTTCCCAGTTGGATCTAACACAGTAACATACACCTACAGGGATGCGGCTAACAACAGAAATGAGTGCAGTTTCACAGTATTTATTCAGGATGGTAATATATTGATAAAGATTTATAACACTTTGATAAGATGGAATTATATAAATACAAGTGATGAAGAATACATGATATACATGTACCAACAAACAAAAGGATTCAGATTTAAAGAATCTGCAGCTTGGTAGATCAACAGAAGAAAGTATTGAGATTTTATACTAGAATTTCTGCAACATATCTGACAGGCAAAGTCACAATCAAAACAAAGGTTAAAAACAATCCATTATTTCTTGTTTTCAGTGGACAGAATACCACCTGTAGTTACTTGTCCTCAAGACCTGTCATTTGAGGTTGCATTTGGTGTTGCTGGCAGGCAGGTTACCTGGCAACTTCCCACTGTCACTGACAATTCTGGAAGCTTCTTTTTGGTGTCGAGTACCAACAATCCCAATGACTTCTTCCCAGTTGGATCAAACACAGTAACGTACATCTACAGGGATGGTGCTAACAACAGAAATGAATGCAGTTTCACAGTATTTATTCAGGAAGGTAATACAATAATATGGATTTATAAAAAAAAATTGAGACTGAAGACATAAAAAATACAAGTGTTGGTCTGAAAAACACTTTGTAGACGAACAGACAAAAGGATTCCGTTCTAATAAAAATGGCGTGCTTGTGCTAGATCAACGAAAGAAAGTATTGAGCCTTAATGTTTGAATGGCTGCAACTCATCTGACAGGCAGAGTGACAATCAGTTCAAAGTTAAAAACAAACACAACCTTCCTTTTTTTCAGTTGACAGAATACCACCTGTAGTTACTTGCCCCCAAGACCTGACATTTGAGGTTGCATTTGGTGTTGCTGGCAGGCAGGTTACCTGGCAACTTCCCACTGTCACTGACAATTCTGGAAGCTTCTTTTTGGTGTCGAGTACCAACAATCCCAATGACTTCTTCCCAGTTGGATCAAACACAGTAACGTACATCTACAGGGATGGTGCTAACAACAGAAATGAATGCAGTTTCACAGTATTTATTCAGGAAGGTAATACAATAATATGGATTTATAAAAAAAAATTGAGACTGAAGACATAAAAAATACAAGTGTTGGTCTGAAAAACACTTTGTAGACGAACAGACAAAAGGATTCCGTTCTAATAAAAATGGCGTGCTTGTGCTAGATCAACGAAAGAAAGTATTGAGCCTTAATGTTTGAATGGCTGCAACTCATCTGACAGGCAGAGTGACAATCAGTTCAAAGTTAAAAACAAACACAACCTTCCTTTTTTTCAGTTGACAGAATACCACCTGTAGTTACTTGCCCCCAAGACCTGACATTTGAGGTTGCATTTGGTGTTGCTGGCAGGCAGGTTACCTGGCAACTTCCCACTGTCACTGACAATTCTGGAAGCTTCTTTTTGGTGTCGAGTACCAACAATCCCAATGACTTCTTCCCAGTTGGATCAAGCACAGTAACATACACCTACAGGGATGCTGCTAACAACAGAATGAGCTGCAGTTTCACAATATTTATTGTTGAAGGTTGGTACAAATAGTTGATGCTCTCCTTTGTTTGTACACTTTGTATTATTGTTGTATGTATGAGAGCAATACCTTGCTCATGGGTTTTTGATTATTTTGAATATTGCACCCTTACAAGATCTACTTCGAGCCCTTTATGTGACCCTTAATGATTCAGTCATAATAATAATAATAGTAATAATAATAATAATAAATCATTCTTGTAAAGCGCATTCCATCCATGGCAAGACCCCAATGTGCTGTACACAGGCATGAAACGTATTTAAAGAAAATAAACAATTCTTACTCTAAACATTATTATACAAAAACGCTTGACAAAAATTTCACAAGATGATGTGAAAAACAACTGGCAGGAGAAATGTTTAAAAAGTCACATGCTAAGCAGATGGGTTATAAGTGAACTCTTGACAGATCTAGTGAGTTCGCATTTCTAACATGTGTTGGAAGCCGGTTCCAGAGTTCGGGAGCTGTGTATGCGAATGATCTTTTCAAGTTTACAGTTGGCTTCTGACAGGCACCCCCGGAACAAAGACTGGTTTATATTTCTCAGAAAGCTGTTAACATTATACACCATTATAAAGCTTACATACAGGGCTGCATTTGTAGCTAATTTTTGAACTCCGGCGAGGTTTAGGAAAACGATTGCGGTCATTTGAATTTTTTTTTTTTTTATCGGTCAAAGATGACCACTTTTACATGGGCCCGAGTTGAAAGGGTTGGACAAGTTAACTTGCCTTCTCAAGCCTATGCAGGTAGTGATAAAAACCTACTAATTGTCACAATTCACACAACTTGGATTCCGTAGCTAGTGTACTTTGCGGCTCACAGTTTCGTCAAGTCGACACTTTTCTCTTTCCATAAGTGTTTCATGAACAACGATTGGTTAATAAAGAAAATTCCTATAAAAATAATGCATGAAAAGGTGGTGAAAGGTACAGTCAGAGTAGAATGGAAAATTGTTGGATCTGAACATGCAGAGGTCTTGAATCCACGCATGATTTGAGAAAATTCCTCAAAAAAAGTGTTATACTTTCTACAAAAAATAATACATTTAATGGTGATGAAAAGTAGAATAGATATTTTTTGGATCTGAATATGTAGACATAAAAATGGTCTTGAATCCAAACATGATGAAGAGAAATTTTCTCAAGAAATCTGCAGTAAATAAAAGGAAAACAAATAAAAAAATTAAAGGTAAGGTTACAAGCACATGCCCCCTCTGCCAAGACATTCACCCTTATGGTTTTCTGCCATGAGGGCATTACTTTGGCTCAGTGGTTTCTTTCCCTGCTTTTTGCATCTGTGGACTCCGGAGATCCCTGGAGCCTTGCAGGTTAATTTGGGTTTTCAGTCCCTACCAGGGCCCAATTTCATGACTCTGCTTACCTCCGAATTCTGCGCTTACGATCACCATTTTCCGCTTACAGGGCAAACGCCGAATTTCTGCGCTAGCTGTGTAAGCAAATAATGCCTAGTAACGTGGAGTACCCACGCGCACAAGCAAAAATTCCCTGCTAACCAGTGAAATACGCTTGGCGTAAGCACGTAATTCCCTGCTTCCATAAGCGCCAATTCTTTGCTTACGATAAGCAGAGCCATGAATTTGGGTCCTTATTGTGTGGGTTTTCCTCATTTGTTTTTGGTTTTTTTCCCTCGCACATCTACAATTGAGCGTTTCACTCTTCTTTCTCATCGTTGTCTCACTTTTTTTTCTTTGCAGTGGATGGTGTTCCTCCTGTCATCACGTGCCCCGATGATATAAACCAACAGGTGACTTCAGGCTCTGAGAATGGTGCACAGATAATGTGGAGCCTACCCACAGCTACTGACAACACTGGAGTTCCACCAGTTGTGACCCTGTCCTCGGATCCGTCCCAAGTTCCAAACTCTCAATTTATCTTTGGAAGTCATACTATAAGCTACACAGCCACAGACTTGGCCGGCAACCAGGCAATGTGTCAATTCCTTATCACCGTTGGTAAGTTTTTCAATAAAAATAATGATAATTTAGGAGGGCAATCATCCTTGCTCGCATCTGAGAGGCTGAATTGCGAAGGACGCGGCTACAGCGTGTTCCAAGCTGCAAACGAGCAAGAGCGCCTTTTGCAGCCATCCACATCAACCCATTATAACCATGGAGCACAGCCTGAGATAAAAAGAGTTAGATTTTTACGGCGGGAAGAGAACAAGTGGGCCCGAAGGAAAATCATTTTGGCATTTGAGAGAACTTAACTCACAACTCTACTCACATATGGCCTTATCCGGGAATCAAACAACGGCCACAGTGGGAATCGAACCAGGGTAACAGTGCGAATCAAACCAGTGCCACTGTGGTGGGAGGCAAGCATTTTACGCACCTGCTATCCATGCCACCATAGTTTCCAGTGGCATGTTCATGATATGTCGGACAACGAAAGTTTTATTTAAAGAGGGGCTGCTGTTAGGTCAAATTCAGTTGTGAGATGCACATATTTTTTCTCAACAGTCCTTATGAAAGTGGAAAACAAATAACAAGTCTCCAACCTCACGCTAAAATGTAGCAAAATGTCATTTTATGTGGTACACTTTCAGAATGAAATTTAAAACATGATGACATTGGATGTCAACATTAAAAAAGTCTGCATTTTCCCACAGAGGAATTTTATGCTGGTAATAAGGTCAAAATCAACATTGATTTGATTGAGAAAAAAAAACCAGAAAAAAAACCTAGGCATGAACTAAAAGAATTCCTCATAAAAAAATGGATAGATTTATATATTTGAAATGTGACATCATTGGATGTTGTTGGATCTTAACAAACTTTACACTAGAAAGGTGTCAAGGTATTTAACTCCATTTCAATGCTAGGGTTAGAAACCTGCAGTTTTGATTTTCTTTTATTTCATAAGGACTTTATAAAACAAGGAGGGTAGTGGTAGCACTTAAAGACTAACTAATTACATTTTTAAAAAAACCATGCATGAGCTTTAGTTAGTCATTAAGTGCCACCACTACCCTCCTTGTTTTATCGATTAGACTAACACGGCTATTTTTTAGAATAAGGACTCTATGTAATTGGAAATGGGTGCATCACAAAACAGATTTTGATCTGAGAGCCCCTACGTAGAGTGAGTCATATTTTAGCTTGGTAACTGTAACCATCGGTCAGAGAGATTTTTTGAAAAGTGTTTGTTGTCCTTGTTTCATTGAAAAATAAGGTCTTGGGAAATGTGTGGACGAGATATTTCTTGAGATTTACAAGATTGATGATAAGGAATGTAGAAGTTGTCTTGTTGAACCTAATATTTGTACCTGATTATAGAAGTAATTTGTTTTATACCTCCCCCCCCCCTCCCCTACCCCCGCAGTTGATGGAATACCTCCAGTAGTTAACTGCCCTGCAGACCAAACATTCACAATTCCGTTTGGTACAAGTGGCCGAACAGTCTCCTGGGCTTTGCCAACCGTATCCGATAATGCAGGGATCTTCACCCTGGTGTCGAGCACCAGCCAGCCCAACGATTTCTTCCGGGTGGGCTCCAACCGTGTCACCTACACATACCAAGATGGAAGTAACAATGTTGCCAGCTGTGATTTCAACATAGTGATTGTTCAAGGTAAGCGTTAACATTTTGTTGCAAACAATGATTTACATTTTATGTTGAGTAAAGAAAAAGTGACTAGAGCAGGACCTGAAACCTGTGACCTCCGGAATAACATGCCGTCGCTCTACCATCTGAGCTATCTAGCCTTATGTTGGCGATCTCCCTGTTTTTGTCGATATCTTTGTTTGAGGTTGCCAGTCAGAAGCCGTTCGACCTCTAACTGCTGTATAGCCAGGGATCACACCCACGTTTAAGATACAACCTAAACAACTTAAAAGGAAGAATGTTTTTGTTTCAAATGTCAATTAATTAACCACAAGGCTTGAACAATGGTTTAGATAGCACTCTACGTACGTCACCAAATATCACACACACAAAATAATCAATAAGAAAAGGGGTTTCTGGCATTGATGATAATTGACAGCAAATTGTGCCGCATCGCCTTGTTAAAAAAAGGTGCATATTTTGCCTCACTAGGTTAAGAATCACAGCCATTCAGTTTCAGATTATCTACTATGTTGATTATCTATGAGTTCTTAAACCATATGTGGTGTCTATGTGCTAACCATTCAGACCACAATTTATAAAATTTTACTTTCTTTTTCCCAGTTTATTTTTGCAGCCTTGTACTTTGTCATACAAATGTGTGTTCTTTTTTGCTCTTTTTTTGTAGTGGACGTAACGAATCCAGTTTTGACCAACTGTCAAGCCGACATTGCGATAAACATACCTGCTGGTGCTGCTCCAGTTAGAGTGGACTTTGAGGTGCCTACAGCCACGGACAACTCTGGCACTGTGACTCTTGTGTCAAATAACATGAGTCCGGGTGACCTCTTCAACTTGGGGAGCACCATTGTGATGTATCGATTCGCTGATGCCGCTGGAAACTCTGTCACTTGCAGTTTTACTGTAGTAGTCACTGAGGGTATGTTTAATTTTTTTTAAGGCTGTTTCAGAAATGGAAGCTACATGTATGAGAAATTACATGGCTGCAGATGTACAGAGTCGCATCAAGAGTTTTTGAGTTTGGGGTTTTAGATTGCCAGCAGTTTAATCCTAAAGATTGATTTTATGTTCCACTTGATGTAAATGTGACATACGTATCAACACAAAAACACTTGGTTAGAAAGAAAATGGGGCGATAAATTAAGAATTTTGCTGTAGTAATCTCAAGGGAATCAAGCTGCATCAATTATAAAATAGGAATACTGAATGTAATTTGGTAAACAAAAACAAATAGGAACACTGTACTTGATCAATTACAAAAACTGCTCGTTTTTTTTCCTTCAGCGAATCCATGTTTGTCCCAGCCCTGTATGAATGGTGGAGCATGCGTACCAGTATCAAATACGGCTTACCAATGTGTTTGCCCAAGTTGCTTCTCAGGAGACCTTTGCCAGTTGGGTAAGAATTCTTTTTTCTTTTTTTCTTCTTCAAGTCTTGGATAAAGAGTGTATTTTACATGCTTTAGAGTGAGTTTTTTGTTCCTCTCCTTTGAGAACCTGATATCATAGAGCTGCCTAGAGTTGCCTTGGATCGGGCGAGCTGGTCTATAAAAAAGCGTTTGTAGCGGTTTGTTGTAAAATGCATATGGTTAGAAAGATTTGTTTAAAGTAGAATACAATGATCCACACAAAAATATGCCTCGAAATTGCGTGGTTTTCCTTTTACTTTGCGAACTAACACGGTCCGCCATTAAGGGAGTCAACAATTTGACTCCACAAAATGGCCGACCGTGTTAGTTCACGATGTAAAAAGGAAAACCACGCAATTTCAAGGCATATTTGTGTGGGTCATTGTATTCTACTTTTAAAACATCTTTCTAACCATATGCATTTGATAACAAACCGCTACAAACGCTTTTCATAGACCAACTCGCCCGATCCAAGGCAACGTGTCCCTTTATAAGCATTTACAAGTTGCTAAGCACAGTGTAAACTATGTAGCATCTGTGATTGGTACTTTGCTGTCAGAGTCAAGAAAATATTATACCGATCCCCACATCACGATTGCTTGTTTATAGATTGCCACAATCAAGATATTCACATTTCATCATGTCAAACATCTACATTTTTTAATGACAGTCTGTCTCGCACAAAAATTGGTCCGTGCACAAATATATATTTTAATGCCTATTGGTTTTGTGTGTGCATCTTGGTTATTTTAGGCGAGCGGCAGCCTTTTGACACTTTCAAACTTAAGTGTAATGTAAATGATATTTGAGGGGATAAGACAATGATTGCACTTACACAGGGAGTTGTTGGTATGTGAAGGTGCATATAGTAACGGACTCAACCCCCTGGCAATAGACCTTATGCATATGACGTCATTTGAGTAGGGCGCCCTCACCTAGAGGTCAAAAGGAAGATGTTCATTGGCCAGTCCTGTGCGCCGCGCGTACAAATCAGCACGTTTCCATGGTTTCATCATCAGTTTACCTCTAAGATGGCGGCTTAGTGACGTCAATGCATAAGGTCTATTACATTTGTTGTAGTGCTCACAAAAGCTAGATCACCTAAGTTGAACTTGATGACAGTCTTATGGATGGATGGATGTGTTTAGTGAAAATTATTATCTTCCAAAAGTGATTGATGCTATGTACCTTTAACTGGTTATAAATAATATGGGGGTCTTATGTAGCTCATGTATAGTACCAATGAGTTACTCAATGCAGTGGAACAAAGAGAAACAAGCAAGGGATGGATTTGGTTTAGATGGAACGATTATGTGAACCATTAAAGCCCCCCACTATGGAAGTGTGAAACACTGGGGCAAGAAGCTTTTCTGTCACAAACAGTGTTCTGGGTTCTTTAACGTGCATTAGACAACACACGCCTTTAAGCTTTTATTGTTAAGTGCCTTAATTGCTAAAGGACGCACGTGCACAACCGGGACTCGAACCCACACTCTGCTGCCAACAACACCAGGACTTGAGTCCGATGAAACTAAACCGCTTGGCCACAACATTCCCGTACAAATTGTAGTCAATAAAGTAGTGATTCTTACACATGTTTGTTGATTTCTTGTTATTTTTTTAACAGCTACTGATGCTTGCCAAAACAGCAACTGTCGGAACGGTGGTAACTGTGTCGCGTTTGCAGGCTCATGTACTCAGTATCAATGCGAGTGCCCAGACTGCTTCTTTGGCAGATTCTGTGAAAACAGTAAGTCAGTCTATTTTGTTTTAATGTCTGTGCAACTTTCCCTTCATTTTTGCTTATTGTTGAGTGCACTGTGGACAGAATTTTGCACTATTTAAGGGGAGGCCACTATTATTATTATTATTATTATTATTATAATCTTAGACAACGTGTTGAAAGTCTTTATTGTATGCGTGCACGTACATTATCCAAGCTTTATATTTACTCATAATAACAGTGTATATTTAATAATGCGCCATGTCTGTCATAAATGACATTCCTGGCCTCGAAATATCCAATTTGGTGGAGCTTGTCAAGAAGTTGTTTGAAAGCAAAAACAATTATGACAAATATCACCTCATCATCGTCAACCTTTTTTTTTCCCCAATAGATGTGGACAGCTGTGAGAACAACCAGTGTTCAAATGGAGCTGTTTGTGCTTCAAACCCAGACTGCACCCAATACACCTGCCATTGCCCACCATGTTTCACTGGACAGTTCTGTACCGTCCGTAAGAAAATACAACTTTCAGATAATTGTTTCCCTTTTGAATTATTTTCTTCGGCATTTTCATTTTTTTTTATTGATGCCTCAAGATTTGTTGAAGCACAAAAGTGTTAAAAAGTTTGAGAGAGTAACATTTTACACTTTCATAATCTTTAAATAGATGGTAAAACGTTTTAGATGTATCATTTTAAAGCTATCACTACCTCTTGAAAGTTATCAAAACCTTGGATGTTTTCATCTTTGAAAAAAAAAAATAACTGAACATACCAAAAATCTGTAAAACAAATCTCACAGAAACATTTCAAGAAGCATGTTTTTGTTGTCATGCATTTCAAACAAACGATTGGACTCAAAGAAACCGAATAAAAAAGAAGGCGACAAGTTAGACCATGGAGAGATGAACTAAAGAACATGGGGATTTGATCGGCAACAGACAGCTCAGGATAAATGGAGAATTGGTGAAGAGGCTTTCCTCCAGCAGTGGGGTGAAATAGGCTAGAAAGAAGATTTCATCTAAATATGGACACCCATTTTTAAAGAGGAAGGGGAAAGAGCAATCAAATTGTGTGATGTTCTCATTTTGCAATAGATAGAGTCCTCATGTGAGTTAAATTGGTGTAAGTTGCCATTGCATTCGATAACCTTCCAGTGCAAATATTTGTCAACATCCAAAACATCTGATGACGTCATTCTGAGAAAATGGGTTTCTACATTTTTGTATGGGGATGAATTGGTTTATAACTGACTTTTTCAGAGCAAAATTTGAAACTTGATGTCATTGGATTTCAACAACTAATGGATCTTTACATTCAAAGGAGGAATTTTTGGTCAAATTTAGGGACATTTTGATTGAATATTATTGAAAGTCAGTTATGAACCAAAACATAAGAAAGTGTAGAGACCCATTTTTCTCAGAATGATGTCATCAGATGTTTGGGATTTGACAAATTTTGCACTTGAAAGGTATCAAATACAATGGCAATTTACACCATTTTAACATGAGGTTGGAGACTTGTAATTTTTCCCCACTCACATGAAGACTCTGTCTATTTGGAAATGAGAATATCACAAAAATGAATTGCTAATTTCCCTTTCTTTCTTTTCCAAAATTGTTGAATTTTATATTTCTGTTTTTCTCACTGATGAGCAGCTGTTGCCTCCTGCCAAAGCAGCAACTGCATGAATGGAGGTGTGTGCCAAGTAACCCCCATGAATCAATTCTCCTGCAACGAGTACACTTGCACTTGCAGTGGATGCTTCACTGGCCAATGGTGTGAACAGCGTAAGTTGACCTCTCATCACTTTGGATTTGTTTTTCTTCTTTTTTCGAAAGGGTTAATTATTCTATGACTATTGCAGGCCCAGCAGCCAAGTTGGAACTCCTTGCCTGGTGCATGTTTCCCTCCATCCTACAATCTTCACTGTTTTAAAAGGAATATCAATTCCTACCTTCAGCTCCACTGAGGTTTTTTCTTCTTGTAGTCCCCTAATCAAGAGTGGCTTGAAGCCTTGTTTAGGGCAAATTTGCAGTAAAAAAAAATATTAAAAAAATAAAGATCTTAACTGCAAATCACTCTCAATTGCTTAACAATTTTACACTGTTAAAGGAATATCAATTCCTACCTTCAGCTCCACTGAGTTATTTTCATCTTTAATATTTTTCTTCTTGTAGCCCCCTTATCAAGATCCGCTTTAAGCCTTGTTTGGGGCAAACTTGCAGTAAAAAAAATATATATATGTATATATATCTTAACTGCAAATTACTCTTAATTGCTAAGCAAAGTGTGATGTCACAATGCAAATCACTATGGTAATACTGACAACTCATCTTAAGATGAATCTTAGTGCTTTGTGAAATTAGTCTTAGGTATTATTATTACCGTTTTCTCCTGATGTCTTGAGTTCTAGCAAAATTACTTTATAGCGGACTGACGACGAAGATTCTTGATTGATGTTTTATTTCCTTTTTATACACAGAATGGGATGTTTGTATTATGAACCCATGCAACAACGCTGGAGTTTGTACCGCTGTTCAGGGTAACTGTCTCGCCTACTCCTGCATGTGTGTGGGTTGCTTCACTGGTTTCAACTGTGAAGTTCGTGAGTATATCCACATATTGGTTCCAAAAGGTTCATAGAAGTGAAAAATTTGTTCCAGCTAATGTAGATATTGAGAAATTATAACCATTGAATATATAAAGAGGGGTTTTAAGGTCAAACTGAGTTTTGTGATGCCTTCATTTTTCAATGGATTGTGTCTTCATAAAAGTAAGGAAAAAGTTACAAGTCCTAAACTTCGTGTTAAAATGGTGTAGAATGTCATTTTATTTTATGCAGAGCAAAATTTGACACACGACATCGGACAGCAAAAACAAATGGGTCTGCACATTCTTAAGAGGAATTTTTTTGCACCAGTAATGAGCTCATATTCAAAACTATTTTATATGGGACTCATAAGCGCTATATTTTTCTGTATTCCACGAGCGCGTGTGTGATAACGTATTTATCTTCATAATTCGTATTTTAACTTATAATACAAAAGAAACTGTGTATATATCTATTATTATTATTATTATTATTATTAATTTTAAATTACATGAGTAGTCACCACTGGTTTATTAGTATATAATTTTTTATTTTTTATTTTTTTATCCTACTAGCAATTGCCAATCCCTGCCAACAGAACCCTTGTGAGAATGGCGGTCGCTGTCAGAACGAGGTTGGAAACTGTGCGAGTTACTCCTGCCAATGTCCCTTGACACACACCGGCGTCAACTGTGAACTGAGTGAGTGTAAATGACAAAGATATAGGGAAGAATTAAGTTGGGTATTCATAACGGAACATATTGCATGAGAATTGCTCAAATATTGATTCGCCGTTTGTGTGAACATTGTGCAACTGCAGAATTTCTGCGCTAGCTGTGTAATCGAATAATGCCTAGTAAAGTGGAGTACCCACGCGCACAAGCAATAATTCCCTGCTAACCTGTGAAATACGCTTGACGTAAGGTGCGAAATTCTTTGCTTACAGTAAGCAGACCCATGAAATTAGGCACAGGCCCAGTTTCATAAAGCCTGTAAGCACA
Source organism: Leptasterias polaris (assembly GCA_037783415.1). Taxonomy (NCBI): domain Eukaryota; kingdom Metazoa; phylum Echinodermata; class Asteroidea; order Forcipulatida; family Asteriidae; genus Leptasterias; species Leptasterias polaris. Next base: position 186,095 of record JAZGTN010000141.1, read on the forward strand.
AAAACTTGCCCAGCACAGACAAAAATTGGCTTAATAGAAACAGGTTACCTACCAACATCCCATAAAGTTAACATTATTGCAACTGGTGCCCCACTTATTTTTTTGCTAAGCAAAGACATTTTCCAAGCACAAACAGCTTTTTGAAATTGGGCCAAGGTGAGTTGTATCAGTATCTAGATTCTTTTGCGAGCAATTTGTTTTGAGATTGAATGTTGTCTTGGTTTTTTTCCCGGATGGATTTGTTACAGTTATTACGGTAAACCCGAATCCTTGCAACAGTTTCCCCTGTAAGAATGGAGCCACATGTCATACCATGGATGATACAAACTACATCTGCATGTGTCTGGACGGATTCCTGGGGCTCAACTGCGAGACTCCAACAGGTATTTATATTTTGTTCCTTTACTCCTTTTTTTTACTCTTATATCGATTTCATAGTATACTCATTTCTTTCCGAGTCATGCAAAGAACAAATTGTCAAAGTACTGTGAATTTGGAGGGAGGGTATAAATCTGGTGATCACTCTTAAAATGAATGGCAATAAAAACCTACTGGTTAGAAGCCTACAGCAGCTTTTGATAATATAAAGCATTCTGAGAATCATTTCACTTAAAAGTTTCGTGGTTTTGTAAAAAAATATCAGTATTTATGACCCAAAATTAGAATCTGAAAAATGTTTCGGTCAGAAATGTGTCTTAGATTGTGTATTCCTGCTGGGAATTTTTCTTCCTGTATGGACATATTCGCTCTGGATTTTCGGTGATATCTCAAAAATGCGACCACCTTTAGAAACAAAATGTTCACAGGTTAGTTTGATTGTATATATCTACATTTATAAATGATTAAAACAATCGAATAGTTCCAAAAACCAAAGGTATACTTTGCCTCTGATGTACAGTGTAATGTAAATACCCCCCAAAATAGAGTTTAGATTGAAATCTGATGAGCCTCTACATCATGTTGTAGTTTTTTTACTTCATCGTTACTATTCTTTTTTCTTTCTTTCAGTGAACCTCCTACAATTAGAGAGATGCACAGCCTCACCGTGCAACAACGGGGGAACTTGCTACAACAGTTACAATAGCAATGATGGACAGAATCCTAGCGGGCAGTACACCTGTGTCTGTGCACAGGGCTTCACTGGAATGAACTGTAACTTTAATTCATGTAGGTTTGAGGGTTTTGTTTTTCTTTTCCCCAAAAGGCCTTGTCAGGCGAGAACATTTTTACAGGCAACTTGGAGGCAACCAACTGTACAGCATGCACACTGAACTCCTCAGCTGTACACGGGACCTTTTACATACCGTGTCTTACTATCCCCAGGAAATTATGAAAAAGTTGAAATGTGAATGATTTGCCTTCCTGGGGATTGCCTGGAGCTGCAGCCGATTTCACGAAACGCTAGGATTAATCCTATCTCTTAGCATTGCCTAGGACTAGTCCTAAGTTAAGAAGAGTTTGGTGAAATCGACGACTGGTTGCATGTGTGTGACCTGGTCCGAGGTGTTGTAGAAGGAGTAGTACATGATTGGTTTAGAATGATTTGACAAAAAATCTGAAAAATTTTAATTTTGAAAAACAACACTCCCTAGAAAACTGTCCCCAAATCACCCCTTTTTTTTCAACTTGCCAATTGTAATTCCTGACATAACATTCATCTTGTTAGGTGGTGTTTTCTCAAAAGAAGTTACTATTAAAAAACACTGAAGATTTGGATGCTTTTTCACTTGATATGTTTCCCCCCAAAAAATTGAGGATAAGAGTGAAGAAATGCTTGAAAAACTAACAATGTAATGTCACGATGTAATTTGTTGATTTCTAGTCTCGCAGCCCAACTCGGACATCTGCTCAGTTTCAACACGGCCTGCCTGTGAGCAAAGTGCAAGGTGTCTCAATGACTACCATAGCTCTGGAAGTATCACAGACTATTTCTGTGTCTGCCCAGTGGGTTTCATCGGTCACAACTGTGAAACATCAAGTGAGTGCTTTTACATACAGCTGTTCAAGTGCAAAAAGTAGCTGAGCACAGCAACATTATGCTCAACAGAATAAGGTTACCTGCCAAACTGTCATGTCACATGAACTACTTGTGACTGGTGTCCTGCTCATTTCTGCTAATCAGAAATGAAATTTTGCCCAGGGTTTGATATCACAAAGAGCTGAGATTGATCTTAAAGGTAGGGTATTTGGTTTGCTGATTTGTAGGAAAAAATATCTAGAAACTTTCACTGGTGACTTTTAATGTATCTTTATTGATGGTTTGCCTTTAAAATAAGCATTTTGTTGACAACTAATCTTCAACCCTACATTTAAGGTGAACCTTAGTGCTTTGTCAAATCAAGCCCAGGGCTCAATTTCAGAAAGCTGGCCAGCACAAAAATTGCTTAGCGCAGAAAACGTCTTGCCCAGTGGAATGAGGTTACCAGAGATGGTAAGGTTTTTGAGCTGATTTTGGCTTGAAGAGTAAAATTGGCTGAGCAATATTTTCTGCACAACCCTTGAGAGACCATCCGTTTTTGTATCTAATCATCACAGACGCGGGTGATCTTTGACTAAACTTGTTCAGTTAAAATGTCTGGTAGAATGAATACAAAACATAAACTTTGTTTTGTGTGAGAAATGTAGCTACTACTGCATATGTTAACGCAGAAAACATTGTAAAACAAAAATTCGGGACAAAAACTCTACGTTAACCTTTTTGGTTGAGTGGGAAGTAAGTTAAATCATGTTGCTGTCTGCAGCCACGCCTGGCATTTGGTATATAGTGCATTTATTTAAATCTGCTATAGACCAATCTTTTTAAGCCAGCACGTGCAAGTGCTGCTGGCCTGCCACCATTTCATGGATGCTGGCAGCGCAAGGTTTTGTAGACAAAGACATGGACAAACCGTAGGCTTTTTCATAACTTTTAAATTGTATGCGAATTAAGTGTCTTCCTCAACATTTTACACAATTTCCCTGACGGGAAAGCTGTACAAAAATTATGTAGAATATACTTATGGAATATTTGAAACTAATCAGAAAGTGAAAACTGAAATTCTGTCAAAAAGACCCATTTGATACCAGACAGTGCAGTTTCCGTGTAGTATCACACTAAAACTCACCAATTGTCTGCACCATTTTCAGGATTCAGTGTCTGTTTAGTGGCAAATATCCTTGTTTAGTGTCCTATACATCGTTATGTTACGTTGTCCTGTCAGGGAAATTCTGTAAATCGTTGAGAAAGATAAACAAAATTAAGAAGACGACAGTGTTTCAATGTCTTTGTGTACAAAACCTTGCGCTGCCAGCGTCCAAGCAATGGCGGCGATGAGTGCAGCGTTTGCCCGCTTGGATTAGTCTATAGTTTTGTGTGTTTGGGTAACTTTTCAAAGAATTTGTTTTGAAACAATTTCATTTCTTATTTCTTATTCTCATTATCAATTTGTTTGTTAAACCTTTCTGTTCTGAATAGACACAATTGGTGACTGCAGTCACAAGACCAACAGTGGGTAAACTAACCAAGCATGCGAGCAACGCGCAGCAGGAATGGAAACGCATGGCTGCATGGCTGCTTCTGAGCACTTCTGCCGTAAGGTGGGAAGCAGCCAGTGCTTTTCCATGCTCACTGTGCATTGCTTGCTTGGTTTGTTTACATTGTAGGCCCACTAAAAGTCATGTGACTCCGGTCGCCAATTGTGTATATTGATGCTCAAGATTTTGTGTCCAGACCGTTTTCAAGCAATGGCAGGACTTTGTATGGAAAGAGTTTCTGATTATTCTCTTGATGTTTACCAGGTATGAACCCATGTAGCAGTGGCCCATGCCAGAATGGTGGCCAGTGTGCACCCTTGAACTCCTTCTTCACATGCCAGTGCACAAGTCAATTCACCGGTATCACGTGCGAAACACCTTTCGGTAAGTCTAGTCTTATAGGGATAATGGTTTAGTTAGATCTCAATTTGTTTATGTCGGGACCAAGTAAGCCAATTGTAAGTGTTTGGAATGCTGGCCTTACTCAGAGGCAGGTGGGCCACCTCGAGAAGATCCAGAAGCGTGTTTGTCACTGCAACCTCTCTGAGGATTATACATCATATCCTGATGCTTTGGCTACTCTTCAACTGGACCCGCTCCAGTCTCGAAGAAACCTAATCTGCCGCCAATTTGCAGAGAAGGCGGGCACTTCAGTGAGATTTTCGGGGTGGTTCCCTATGTCTGAGTACAACTCAACAATGCAACTACGTCAAAGACCCAAATTTGCCTCTTTCAAATGCAAGACGAACAGGTTTCGTAACAGCCCCTTGCCGTACCTCACCAATTTGTTGAACACTTAAATTGCCTGTATTCCTATAATTGTTCTCCAATTCTGTTTTTTTTATTGTACATATTATATTCTTGATCCTTTTTTTGATATCCCATGTCTTTTTTTTTTTGCATTTCATAATGTTTTCTCTTCTTATTGTAATGTTTTTAACAATTGTAAATTATTTCGCAATTCAGCGGCTCGCTGCTGAGACATTTTTTAATAAATAAACCAAACCATGTAATTAATAGACCGATCCATTAAGCCCCGCCTCCTTACGAGTTGACCAATCACAGCCGCGAAACCCGATCAACATTAGTGCAAAGATCACCAAACGGCTCAAATGGTGATCAGATTTCGCGGTTGTGATTGGTCAATGAGAAATGGGCGTGGCTTAATGGATCGGTCTATTCTGACATGACTTCACAGGGCATTGAGGCACTATACAGAGAAACTGTTCATCAGAGTTGGGAGAAACTGTGGATAAGGTGCATCCAGACCATTCAATTCTGTGGTTTACAATAGAAAAACATCAGCCTAGTTTAAGAAACTTGACATAGGTCATCATCAGGAAAAATCCAAGCCTCCAAAAATTGTAAAATACATTGTCCAGTCGAACAGCCCTATAAGAAACACTCTCCAGAGAAAGAAATGTTGTGTGATCTAGATAAAACCAAAAGTTCTGTACACTTCAGATGTACTCTACATTTTTTCACTGTTCCAAGTGCTGAATCAAAAAACCATGTGAACACAATCCTGTTGTTTTGTTATTTTAATTATTTAGGTGACACCACCAGCCCGGTCATCACAGGTTGCCCATCTTCTGTGACGCGCAGCTTACCTCCAGGATCTACGACCACCATTATCAACTGGGTGCCACCTCAATCGACAGATAACTCTGGTACTAGCACCTTGGCTTTCTCTACCCATCAGCCCAACAGTTTGTTCTCCGTTGGTGTCACTGCCGTCTCGTATGTCTTCAAGGACTCCAGTAATAACTATGCTGTCTGCACATTCTACATAACCATTGCATGTGAGTTTGTATTAAACAGCTTTTTAAGAAACTACTCTTTTTAAATTGCAAATATTGAAATCTAGAAACAATGACTACAGTCAAGGCATACATAAGTTCAAAGCTGACTTCCCAAACTTGATTTTGGACAAATTTTGAACTTTTGCAAAGGTCTTTTTTCATGTTTTAAGATAACATGGTGTATTGCAACATATACAAAACAAGTAGGGCAGATGAAAGGGCAGGATGTCACTGCCTGTGAGTTCACTGACGCAAATAACAAGAACATTTCATAGGTTCTTTTTTATAATGTGAAGTATTGGGAAACAGTGTAAAATGTTAACATGATAGTAACTTTGAATCATAGAAATCGACCAAAAATATCTTGAAAAATCGAATAGGAAACAGTAGAATCTTTTCTCTGCTTTTCAGCATTTCGATTATTTGACACCAATACAATAGTAGGCCTGTGGCTGAGGATCACTGGCCTTGGAGAAGTGGGTTCCAGGGTGAATGTTTATATTACAAACTACTTTACTGATTTAACAACTTATGAGAGTCACAAGTCAAGCTGGTGAGTAGAATTCAGAGATTTGGAGAACTTCATGTATAATGACTTGAATCTTGTTTTGTTATAAACAGCTGGATCTGGAGACAACCTTCCTCCAGTGGTCAGTGGTTGTCCACAGAGTGCGTCAGCCGTAGCCCCTCAAGGTGCAACTTCAGCCAGTGTGATTTGGACTGAGCCTACAGCAACAGACAACTCAGGAGGAAATGTACAACGTACTTCAAACCGCTCTCCAGGACAGAACTTTGCCCTTGGACCAACACAGATTGAATACACTTTCACTGACCCATCAGGAAATCAAGCATTCTGCCGGTTTACTGTCACTGTCTCATCAGGTAGGTCTGGCTGTCTAAGTTTTTTATATGGAAAATGGTATAAACAATGACTCCAGAAAGTCAGTAATGATAACAGTTTTGGGTCCCAATTTTGTTTTTGTATCATGTACTGGTTTTCTAAATTTCTTTTACTGTCACTGTTGTCAACCTATTTGCAGGTTATGTCAACCTATTTGCAGGTTATGTCAACCTATTTGCAGGTTATGTCAACCTATTTGCAGGTTATGTCAACCTATTTGCAGGTTGTCAACCTATTAGTCAACCTATTTGCTGGTTATGTCATTCAGATCGTAATGTAATCATTTGGAAAAGAGAGCCAACACTCCTCCCAAAAGCGATTTACAATTGGTTGTACCCGCTTGTCTACTAAATTATAGTTACTTTTTATTTTTCACACCATGCAAAGCTTCAAATATCACTTAAATTGAATTTTGTTTCTTCAGAAATACCAAATGTATTGAAAATCTTGTTAACTGATAAATAAGTTATATCTATTCTAGTATATCATGCCATTTCAACCCACAAAAAAGCATTGTCTATTTTATTGTTTTTTTGTGTTTTTCAATATTATATCTTAATTTCCAAAGTTTGTAAAGGTTTCAATCTTTTTTTTCATGTCATTCGGAGAACCTGTACGCAATAGCACAACTTCAAATAATATTTACTCACTGAAAGGCCTGGGATAGTCACCGAATCTAGAAATCATAATATAACTATCACTGTGATTGTGGTTTATTTTTGAGGAGATAACATATCAAAGATAATACTCATCTAAATCAAAAGATTGACACATTTAAAAAATTCGCTCTTACTAACATTGAAGATTTTAGGTCGTAAATATAGCGACACAAAACTTGTTCAACTGAGTGTCGTTTCAAAGCGAAACAAAATGTTCACAAAGTGATTGATTGAAATGAATCAAAACATATCTTTGTAAATGACCAATAATGTACACTTCAATTCCTTTCCAATGTAAATTCCTTTCACTAAAACTATTCCGTGTGTAGAAAAACACAGCAAAAGTAAGTTAGCAAGGTTGCCTTCGCTGTACACATTGGTGTAAAATGCATCCATACTACATGAAGATAAAGCAATGTGTTTATGATTTCCGACCTTTGAACCTTTGAGAGTAAATCTCATAATTTTTTTCGATGGTGTCCATTGGCTCTTTTTGAAGCTTTCAGACTGACCTCTATCTACGGCTGTTTGGTGTGACCCGCTAGCATGTATAGAACTAGCCTGAGCATCTGACGTCACATTACGAGGCTCGTGATTAATGCCAGATACCTGCCTTGAGCGACTGGCAGAATCCTGCCAAACGTACCTTTGACCTCACATCCATTTCACATGGAGATTCACACTCAATTCACACGTACATGCACAAACATATGCACACGCTGCATGCAGCAGACGACAGAAAGCAGTGCAAGCTGACAAACTACATCCCCCTTGGTCGGACCAATCATAACAGAGATATATGGAAAGCTTACGTCACAGCACGTTTATCCAATGAATCATTGTATCCAATGAAATCACTGGGCCTGTAAAACTAGTACCTGTCTTTATCCTTGTGGGAAAAAAGACAGGGGAGTCTAGTGTAAAACCTGAGATTCAAGGTGTTTTGTAATCTTGGGCAGTACAGTGACTTAATGGTAATTACTCTAAAATAGATTGAGGTACTATCTGTTGTTTAATATTTTATTTCCGTTTTAACAGTCGGAGATTCAGTGGCTCCAGTAGTCAGTGGCTGCCCAACCCAAGGCGTGACAGCAACAGTCCCTCAAGGTGCATCCACAGTTGTTGTGAGGTGGACCGCGCCTACAGCCACGGATAACTCCGGGGGATTTGTTTCAACCGTGACGAACCGCAATCCTGGACAAAGCTTTAGTATTGGAATGACGCCAATACAGTACACCTTCACTGACCCATCTGGAAATCAAGCGTTTTGTCGGTTTACCGTCACTGTTTCATCAGGTAAGTGCCCTGCCTTGGCTGTCTTAAGAACACTCCTGCACAGTCTTGGTGGTTTTTTAGTGGTTTAGTCCACGCTGTTGAGGCTGTTTTAAGCTGAAGAATATTTCATATTGTTTAGTTGATACACCTTTTCATTGATTAACTTGTATTCATAAATTGTAATTTATAAACACGATCTCAAATTAACATGTCATTCCTTTGGCATTGTTCCTGCTTTTGTTTTCTCTTATTCTTGTCTAGCAACTCTGAGTTGCAGTGAACCATAGGATTAGCCCATCAGAGCTCTTCTTGTAAGAACTTTCAGTGTGATTCCATTTTGTATTCTGTTCACTGACGTTGGGTGTCGGGCTATTGTTCACTTTTGCTTGTTGTATTAAAAAAAGGGGGAATCTTTCTTTTTGTATCTTGCAAAGTCACATGCCTATTAGAAAACCACAGCTGCCAACTCTCCCTGATTCTGCAGAAAACTCCCTGAAAATAAACCAATCTTTTCTGGTAAACAGACTTGAAAATGTCCCTGATTATGGAATTTTTGTCCCTAATACTTTGAATGCAGTTTAAACTATCTCCCTCATTGTTGTACAAGAACTCCCTGATTGCAAGATGAAAACGTTGGCAGCTCTGGAAAACTGGCAATATTAATCTTAACAAAGCTTACTTACATGTAGTACTCTGCAAAATGGAGTCAGATTGCCTAACGAAATGTTGGGGTCAGAAATGCTGTCACCTTTGAGTGTATTGTATTTGGTTACGATTTCCTCTTCCTTGTAAGGCGGTGAAATGAAATGACTCTTTCTCTGTTCCTCTCCACCAAAAAACAGACAAACAAACAATAAAACAAACAAACAAACAACCCAACAAAAACAAAGCCTTTTAACAGAAATTTTACAATAAAGTTACCCATGCTGCCCTATTTTATTATCCACTTTAGGAGGAGATTCCATTATCCCGGTGGTCACAGGTTGCCCATCTCAACAAGGTGTGACCGCGGTAGCCCCACAGGGTACAACCTCCGCCGTGGTCAATTGGGTTGCACCCACAGCTTCTGATAACTCGGGAGGAGTTGTAACAGTAGCGTCCAACCGCTCACCTGGACAAACGTTCAATCTTGGAATGACGTCGGTCGAATACATCTTCACCGACCCGTCTGGAAATCAAGCTTTCTGCCGGTTCACTGTCGTTGTTCTCATAGGTATGAGTTCTTATAACCCTTTCTAATGATGGTAGAATGACAGAGTGTTGCTATCATGCAGTCCCTTTAAATTAGAATGGAACGATCCGAACTGTCAAACACTTAAGGAGTGCCATATGGTTGTGTACAAAAAAGTGTTAAGGTTTACAATACACACTGAGGGAAAAAGAAAAGAAATTGAACATTTATTGAACGATTTCAATTATATGTTTTTTAAATGAAAGGAAATTCAATAGGTAAGACATTTTGTAATACTTATGCTTTAAAATGAACTCTTCCAAATTAATTAAAGAGTTTGTAAAATTGTCTGTTGAATAAAAGCTTTCTGTTATTAAAAAATGTGTGCTCCATGCTTGAGTGGACAAACAATGTGGGCACCAGCGGTCGACTATGTCAAAAGAATTTGGTAACGAGATGGTTAACCGTTCCCCAAATTGGATTTACATTTTCGCAGTAGTGTTTGTTGACATTTCAATAGCTTTTAAAAAGTGACACTTCAAACTTCCTGTACCTTAAGATTTTGGGAAAATCCAAGAATCGCAGGGCATAGAGGGAACCTTTTTTTTTTTAGGGGGGTGAGGGTTGGAGTGTCAATGTAGGATGTCATGGCCAAGCTGTATAGAGCATCGGATTCAAGTTCTGGTGGTTTACTTGTTTGGGTGTGGTTCGAGTCCCGGTCATTGTTACAGAGCTGTTATAAGAAAACAAATTGCAAGTCTATCAAGGAGTACCCGACAGCAAAGAATAAACAGTATATTCTATTTAAAACTAAACTATTTTGTTGCTTACAACATAAGCTATAAACAGTATTTTTGTTTCACTTGGTAGTTCTTTAATATAGAACCTTGAAAGATTACTTAATATCTTATTCCAAAATGCAAACCCTAAAATCCTATGAACCTGTTGTATTAAAACAAAACAAAATTGTACGATAAAGGAACAGACATTTTTGATACTCAGTTTAAAGAGATTTACCAGAGGTTTAACAAGAATATACTCCCACAACAAAACATACCTTGCACTGTTTTGGTTTTTTTCACTTGATGTTTTTTTTCATGAATTCTTTAGGTGGGGGAGATATGACTGCTCCAGTGGTCAGTGGTTGCCCACAGAGTCCGTCAGCCGTAGCCCCTCAAGGTTCAACGTCAGCCGTTGTGACTTGGATTGAGCCCACTGCAACAGATAACTCAGGAGGAAATGTACAACGTACTTCCAACCGCTCCCCCGGTGAAAGTTATCCAGTAGGAATGACAATGATTACGTACACTTTCACTGATCCATCTGGAAACAGAGCATTCTGCAACTTTGTTGTCACTGTTTCATTATGTAAGATATTTTAATATTCATAAATAAACAATAGAGATTCAATTTAGTTCATGATATAACTCAAAGAAAAGTCAAAAACAGACAAATAAACTTATTACAAGAGTTAGTATACATGCATACCAAAACTGTCTCCGTGTTTGGGTGCCATTGTCTGTCCGGACTGCACTTAGCTCCACATCCATTGATTCTGGGTTAGAATCCTACTCCAGATTGGTTGATACCGACTTCGCTCTAGCGTGTCATGGCCGAGTGGTTAAGAGCATCGGATTCAAGTTCTAGAGGTTTAGTCATCGGGGTGTGGGTTCGAGTCCCGGTCATGACGCTTGTGTCCTTGAGCAAGACACTTTGCTATAATTGCTTCTCTTCACCAAGGGGTATAAATGGGTACCTGCGAGGGTAGAGGTTGATATTGTGTTTGAAAAAGCAGCCCAGGGCTGTATACTCCCCAGGGAGCTGAGAAAGATTAAAGGAATGTTATTGGCCTAATGACCAGGGCACTAATGTAAAGCGCATTGAGACGTTGTTGTAAAATACGCTATATAAGAACTAGTTATTATTATTATTATGTTAAATTAGGGCGGAGAAAGTAACATTTGGCCATTAAATTGCCATTCATTGCAGTTAACACTCAGGGTTAATACAGATTTGGTCAAATATGCCACACGTTTGCATTATGGTTTAATTAATTTTCAAATGTTCAAAACAAATTTAACCCTTAAGACTCAGAAATTTAATTGAATTATTATTATTTTTGATTTGCATTTATAATTTTTTTTTCAAGGCAATCTTAATTTTGATAATCTGCAATGGAAGTTCCTCTTAAGACTTATTATTTCAACTAATTTTCTTTATAATATTATTATTGTTGTTATGACTAATAGTACACATATTTCGCACTGAAACGGACCCTCAAATGTGACTAGCAATGTGACCCAAAAGCCTGAAGATACCCGTGATGAGAATATAATGAATATCATACCAAAGATGTGACCAAGATTTTGTAGCGATTTTTCCTTCTGTATAAATCTGAAATGCATTACGCGCAACCAATGCGTTAGCAGCAAGCACTCGTTGTAAGATCGGTGTGTAGTAAACAGCAACAGCATTCAGAAAAACAAGATTTTGTAACAATTTTTCCTTCTGTATAAATCTGAAATGCATTACGCGCAACCAATGCGTTAGCAGCAAGCACTCGTTGTAAGATCGGTGTGTAGTAAACAGCATTCAGAAAAACACTACCCCATCCATTCATCCACTCATTTTGCCCCATATTTCTTCAAAACTGGTGGGGGACATTCTCATTCTGGACCCAGTTTTGGAAGTTTGACCAAAGCACACTGAATTAAAACGAGGACCTCAGATTTTGTACTTGGTGTGTAGCTTGGTTTTAAAAGAACCCACTGTGCAATCTGGGGTTTTCTAAATTGTTTTGTCTTTATGATTTTTGTGAATTCACTCTGAAGCTGACAACAACAGCAGCAACAAAAAGTTATAATTTATTTATTTTTAACCAGGATAAACCAAACAACTAGGCTTATACTTTTGTGTTGTTTGTTTGCAGCCTCTGGTGGAGACCAGCCTCCAGTGATCACAGGTTGCCCTTCAGGGATCACAGGTGTATTGACTCCAGGTATGAATACAGGTACAGCTACATGGACTCCGCCTCAAGCTACGGATGACGATGGGATGCAAGTAGGTGTAGGCTTCACTGCTGCACCAGGCCAGTCCTTCCCATTGGGCCAAACAGAAGTTAGATACTTCTTTGCTGACTCCACCGGAAATGTAGCCACATGCATTTTCTTTGTCACGATTACAGGTGAGGCAAAGATTAAAGTTTTATTTGCAGATGTGTTTGGTCTATATATTTGTTCTTTTCTGTTTTATATCAAAGCACCTTTGAACAGGAAACACTTTTTTCTTCCTCATATTTTTCTTTGAAATGATGTCTGACATTTACTCACCTTATAAGTCTGAAGTTCAAACGATTTCTATTGTTTATGCTTTGATTAATACAGATGGATCTGGAGGAGACACCATTCCTCCAGTGGTCAGTGGTTGTCCACAGAGTGCGTCAGCCGTAGCCCCTCAAGGTGCAACTTCAGCCAGTGTGTTCTGGGTTGAGCCTACGGCAACAGATAACTCGGGTGGAAATGTACAGCGTATGTCAAACCGCTCCCCTGGACAGAGCTTTAGCCTTGGACCAACACAGATTGAATACACTTTCACTGACCCATCTGGAAATCAAGCATTCTGCCGGTTTACTGTCACTGTTTCATCAGGTAGGTCTGGCTGTCTAGGTTTTGTATTGAAAGCGGTATAAACAATGAACTGCAGTAATGTTTACAGTTATGGGTCCAGATTTTTGTTAATGCGTACTGATTTTGGTCCCAATTCATTCATATATTTTATATATTAAATGTGTTCCCTACATGTTCTTACAGCGGGAGGAGACACCATTCCTCCAGTGGTCAGCGGTTGTCCACAGAGTGCGACAGCCATAGCCCCTCAAGGTTCAACGTCAGCCGTTGTGACTTGGATTGAGCCCACTGCAACAGATAACTCGGGAGGAAATGTACAGCGTACTTCCAACCGCTCCCCTGGAGAAAGTTATCCAGTAGGAATGACAATGATTACATACACTTTCACTGATCCATCTGGAAATCAAGCTACGTGCGTGTTTGCAGTCAGTGTCTCAACAGGTATGATCAATAAAATTTATTTTTTATATTTTTTATAAAAAAATAAAATAAAAATATCGCCGAACATCACAAGGCCACGGACGGCCACTTCAAGGTGAGGGCTACACTTAACTGATTTGGGCTGTTGACCCCAAACAACCGTCACCAGGGGCACATTGCTACCTTGGGCTGAAACAGGTTTACCCCCTTCACAGTCCGTAAGGATGTAGGCATAGGCATCATCCACTAGGGGCGTGGCTGGAAGAGCAGAATGCTACTACCTTCCCAACTTTTTACGTAGCAATTATGGTTGAGTGCCTTGCTTATAATTGCTTTTATGAAACACACCTGTGTTAAGTGTGAAGGCTAGCTTTATTGGCAGCATTGGCTTGGTTGATTCATTTGACCTTCTTTACAATGCTTTGTTATTTGACTTGGGCTTAAAATGAACTTTGTGAAAGTTCAAGTTGTGACCCAAATCAAGTTTGGAAAGTCGGATTGGCTTTGACTGTAGTCATGGTTGATAGATTGTTTTCTGTAGATATTTCTATAATGTTTATAAATTTTTAATGTATCAGGGTTCTGCCCAGGATTTGTTTAGTGCCGGAAAAATTTTGTTTCCTAGTACAGTCAAGTCAATTTTCTTTCGATCGTGCACAGAGTGGTTACACACGTGCGCCCTGCAGCTGTGCCTTGAATGTAGGCCCTCAGTGCGCGCACGCCTTTACCGCCATGGGAAAACAATTTACAGCATCTATAGCATGGTGCTTACTCTGCAGTTCATTTCCTTTGTATTAAACGCTGTAGAATAGGGTTCGCAACATGATGAAATTGGTATCATGTTATTCCAAGCGTAAAGCTATAATCAGCGTGACTGGAAACCATTGCAAAATCAATGCGGGTTTCGTGCGTTGGATATATACATCGTACAGGCGGGAGGAATGCTCGATCCTGGATCATTAAAATAGACTCAAACCAAAGAAGTAGGCTACTCGAAACTTTGGATAAAACTGTTTACTGGTAAATAATTTGTTTTACACGTTGTTCAAAATATTTTGAAGGAAATGGGCAAAAAAAGGGAAAATGTGTGGTGGTCGGAAAAAGAAAAAATTCTGCGAGTGCCGGTCGGGGAATCATGAGTGCCGGTCGGGTTTTCCGGCACCGACCACCGTGGGCAGAACCCTGATGTATATATCTAAATTTCAATATATATAGGATTGAATCAATTGCATGGTTCCAAAAACCAAAGGTATACTTTGCCTTTAAATATTGGTGCTTCACGTGTGTAAAGTAACAATCTTTAATAATTAAAGCAGTACTATTAGCAATAGCTGTTAAGGTGTGTGACTGTAGCAGAGATCTTCACAATAGACAATGGCATGCTAAGGATTAACCCAGGCAACCTATCCACTAAAAAAGTTCTATGTGTTCATTTTGTCTTCACAAAGCAAATTTAATTTTTATGATTTTTATACTATGTTTTCAGGTTCTGGTGGAGACCAGCCTCCAGTGATCACAGGTTGCCCTTCAGGGATCACAGGTGTATTGACTCCAGGTATGAATACAGGTACAGCTACATGGACTCCGCCTCAAGCTACGGATGACGATGGGATGCAAGTAGGTGTAGGCTCCACTGCTGCACCAGGCCAGTCCTTCCCATTGGGCCAAACAGAAGTTAGATACTTCTTTGCTGACTCCACCGGAAATGTAGCCACATGCATTTTCTTTGTCACGATTACAGGTGAGGCAAAGAGTTAACAGGTTTTATTTGCAGATGTGTTTGGTCTATATATTTGTTTTCTTTTCTGTTTTATATCAAAGCACCTTTGAACAGGAAACACTTTTTTCTTCCTCATAATTTTTTGTAAAATGATGTCTGACATTTACTCACCTTATAAGTCTGAAGTTCAAACGATTTCTATTGTTTATGCTTTGATTAATACAGATGGATCTGGAGGAGACACCATTCCTCCAGTGGTCAGTGGTTGTCCACAGAGTGCGTCAGCCGTAGCCCCTCAAGGTGCAACTTCAGCCAGTGTGTTCTGGGTTGAGCCTACGGCAACAGATAACTCGGGTGGAAATGTACAGCGTATGTCAAACCGCTCCCCTGGACAGAGCTTTAGCCTTGGACCAACACAGATTGAATACACTTTCACTGACCCATCTGGAAATCAAGCATTCTGCCGGTTTACTGTCACTGTTTCATCAGGTAGGTCTGGCTGTCTAAGTTTAATAAGGAAAACGGTATAAACAAGGATTCAGAACGTCGGTAATGCTTACAGTTATTGGTCCCAATTTTGTTTAAGTAATTTATATATTAAATGTGTTCCCTACATGTTCTTACAGCGGGAGGAGACACCATTCCTCCAGTGGTCAGCGGTTGTCCACAGAGTGCGACAGCCATAGCCCCTCAAGGTTCAACGTCAGCCGTTGTGACTTGGATTGAGCCCACTGCAACAGATAACTCGGGAGGAAATGTACAGCGTACTTCCAACCGCTCCCCCGGTGAAAGTTATCCAGTAGGAATGACAATGATTATGTACACATTCACTGATCCATCTGGAAATCAAGCTACTTGCGTGTTTGCAGTCTCTGTTTCAACAGGTAAGACTGTACAGATTAGTTATAAATAGCAATGATAAATACAAAAAGTGTAGTTATCATTTATTTTGTTGTGATTGTCAACCATCAGATCGAGATTTACTTTTTTTCATAAAGGAAATGTATCGGGTAATAATCCATTTGCCATGTGTCCTCTGGAAGAGTGTATTATTTTTATTTACCCATACACTGATGTGTGTAAAGCGCTGTACACTCAGTACTTTCCAAAGTTCTTTGGAAAAAACAACACAGGCATATTACTCTGGTAGGATTCAAACACACGACCTTTGCCATTCTTGACCATTGAGATAGCCAGTTTGAATCCTATAATTAAGCAGCGGGTACCGCAAACAATTTAATAGATGTTAAATTTGCATCAAGGATAAAGAATATTGGGTTTGTCCCATACACCAATGTTTGTAAAGCGCAGTACACTCAGTACTTTCCCAAGTTCTTTGAAAAAAATCCACAGACATATTACTCGGGTAGGATTCAATTCCACGACCTTTGCCATTCTAGAGCAGATGTCTTACCACTAGACCATAAAGATTGCCCGGTAGCTTGGGGCAGTTTTAATTCGATGTTTTTTTTAGCAGCAGGTACGGCAATAGTTTAATAGATGTTAAATTTGCATCAGGGATAAAGAATATTTGGTTTGACCCGTACACCGATGTTTGTAAAGGTCATACTCAGTACTTTTCCAAGTCCTGTAAAGAAAAAAAAATCCATGGGCACATTACTTGTGTGGGGATCGAACCCATGACTTTTGCCTTTCTAGAACAGATGTCTTACTACTTGACCACTGGGAAACCCTGGTAGCTTTTGTGATTAAATCTAAGATTCCCATCATTTACAATATGCCTTTTCCCCATCAGAGACAAAATGACATGAAATACCAAGGCCCATTTACTTTCAAACCCAAAGCTCTCATGCAAAACGTGTCCTCATGAAAGCTGTCAAAGTCCCCGGAAAATAGCATCTGAAGACCCTAAAAAATTACCATGTTTCTTGTTTAGATTGCCACCATTGAAATATATAAGCTTGATTATCTACGTGTACAAAATACCTGACGAAACAAGTCTCTCATCGCTATTTTTTCTGAAACCTGGCTGTAAAATTTGATGAGATGTTCGCATGCTGGTTGTATGGTGTGTAATTGAAAAAAAAAAAGAATGGACATTAATTTTCTCCTCTTTTATACCCTTAAAATTTAGCTATGTTTGAAAGATTGAGTCAAAAATTGCCAACTAATAATACCAAAGTCTTATATAGGCACACATATCTACCAATAAGGTAATCGAGTCCCTTGAAATTTGAGAATTATTTCAGAGGTTTGAATTATGAGACTGATTTATGCAGCACCCTTGTAAGGGTTTACACGGTTCTGTGGCGCATTCAGCAGCCAGTACTAGAAACATGAGGGGAATTGTGACAAGGTTCTTTTACATGCACTATACAATGCAGGGGACACTACCAGGGGCTTTTACATCCCATCCGAAGATAAGATTGTAGCAATAATGGTTAAGTGTTGCTTAAGGACACATTTGTCAAGACAAGTACAGACCCAAACTCTGCTGATCAGAAACACCAGAGCTTGAGTTCATGGTGCTTTACCATAACATGCCACTAATAAATGTTAAATGTATGCTTTTGTTTTAAATTTCATTTGTCGTCCGAGTTGAAGAACCACTAAATTGCAAATACTGAAACTGTCCAAACTACAGGATCTAAGTAACATCGAGTTTCAGTGAGTTGCATTCCGAAAAACTTTTACAAAAAATGATTTTCGGGTATTTTTTCAACAGGTTCTGGTGGAGACCAGCCTCCAGTGATCACAGGTTGCCCTTCAGGGATCACAGGTGTATTGACTCCAGGTATGAATACAGGTACAGCTACATGGACTCCGCCTCAAGCTACGGATGACGATGGGATGCAAGTAGGTGTAGGCTCCACTGCTGCACCAGGCCAGTCCTTCCCAGTGGGCCAAACAGAAGTTAGATACTTCTTTGCTGACTCCACCGGAAATGTAGCCACATGCATTTTCTTTGTCACGATTACAGGTGAGGCAAAGATTTAACAGGTTTTATTTGCAGATGTGTTTATGGTCTATATTTGTTTTCTTTTCTGTTTTATATCAAAGCACCTTTGAACAGGAAACACTTTTTTTTTCCTCATAATTTTTTGTAAAATGATGTCTGATATTTACTCACCTTATAAGTCTGAAGTTCAAACGATTTCTATTGTTTATGCTTTGATTAATACAGATGGATCTGGAGGAGACACCATTCCTCCAGTGGTCAGTGGTTGTCCACAGAGTGCGTCAGCCGTAGCCCCTCAAGGTGCAACTTCAGCCAGTGTGTTCTGGGTTGAGCCTACAGCAACAGACAACTCAGGAGGAAATGTACAACGTACTTCAAACCGCTCTCCAGGACAGAACTTTGGCCTTGGACCAACACAGATTGAATACACTTTCACTGACCCATCTGGAAATCAAGCATTCTGCCGGTTTACTGTCACGGTCTCATCAGGTAGGTCTGGCTGTCTAAGTTTAATATGGAAAATGGTATAAACAAGGATTCAGAATGTCAGATAATGCTTACAGTTATTGGTCCCAATTTTGTTTAAGTAATTTATTGACTAAATGTGTTCCCTACATGCTCTTACAGCGGGAGGAGACAACATTCCTCCAGTGGTCAGCGGTTGTCCACAGAGTGCGACAGCCATAGCCCCTCAAGGTTCAACGTCAGCCGTTGTGACTTGGATTGAGCCCACTGCAACAGATAACTCGGGAGGAAATGTACAGCGTACTTCCAACCGCTCCCCTGGAGAAAGTTATCCAGTAGGAATGACAATGATTACATACACTTTCACTGATCTATCTGGAAATCAAGCTACTTGCGTGTTTGCAGTCTCTGTTTCAACAGGTAAGACTGTACAGATTAGTTATAAATAGCAATGATAAATACAAAAAGTGTAGTTATCATTTATTTTGTTGTGATTGTCAACCATCAGATCGAGATTTACTTTTTTTCATAAAGGAAATGTATCGGGTAATAATCCATTTGCCATGTGTCCTCTGGAAGAGTGTATTATTTTTATTTACCCATACACTGATGTGTGTAAAGCGCTGTACACTCGGTACTTTCCAAAGTTCTGTGGAAAAAACAACACAGGCATATTACTCTGGTAGGATTCAAACACACGACCTTTGCCATTCTTGACCATTGAGATAGCCCAATAGCTAGAGGCAGTTTGAATCCTATAATTAAGCAGCGGGTATCGCAAACAATTTAATAGATGTTAAATTTGCATCGTGGATAAAGAATATTTGGTTTGTCCCATACACCAATGTTTGTAAAGCGCAGTACACTCAGTACTTTCCCAAGTTCTTTGAAAAAAATCCACAGGCAAATTACTCGGGTAGGATTCAAACCCACTTTTTTTTTTAAATGATTATTTTTTTTTTCTTTAACAGGTTCTGGTGGAGACCAGCCTCCAGTGATCACAGGTTGCCCTTCAGGGATCACAGGTGTATTGACTCCAGGTATGAATACAGGTACAGCTACATGGACTCCGCCTCAAGCTACGGATGACGATGGGATGCAAGTAGGTGTAGGCTCCACTGCTGCACCAGGCCAGTCCTTCCCAGTGGGCCAAACAGAAGTTAGATACTTCTTTGCTGACTCCACCGGAAATGTAGCCACATGCATTTTCTTTGTCACGATTACAGGTGAGGCAAAGATTAAAGTTTTATTTGCAGATGTGTTTGGTCTATATATTTGTTCTTTTCTGTTTTATATCAAAGCACCTTTGAACAGGAAACACTTTTTTCTTCCTCATAATTTTTTGTAAAATGATGTCTGACATTTACTCACCTTATAAGTCTGAAGTTCAAACGATTTATATTGTTTATGCTTTGATTAATACAGATGGATCTGGAGGAGACACCATTCCTCCAGTGGTCAGTGGTTGTCCACAGAGTGCGTCAGCCGTAGCCCCTCAAGGTGCAACTTCAGCCAGTGTGTTCTGGGCTGAGCCTACGGCAACAGATAACTTGGGTGGAAATGTACAGCGTATGTCAAACCGCTCCCCTGGACAGAGCTTTAGCCTTGGACCAACACAGATTGAATACACTTTCACTGACCCATCTGGAAATCAAGCATTCTGCCGGTTTACTGTCACTGTTTCATCAGGTAGGTCTGGCTGTCTAAGTTTAATATGAAAAATGGTATAAACAAGGATTCATACTTCTTTACTGATTCATCAGATAATGAAGCCACTTGTTCCTTCCTTGTCACAATCACAGGTAGCACATCAATTGTAGTTTGTTTTCTCATTCAAATTTGTATTATTTCATTAAAATTGTATTTAAATTTACATTTTATACTGAAAGATCCTGTGGGTTATGAATCAGAATTTTGTGTATCCTTTGTTTTTTCAGGATCTGGCGGTGACACCACTCCCCCAGATATCACAAACTGTCCTACGGGAGCGACAGGTACAGCGCAACCAGGCCAGAATACGGGCATTGCTACTTGGACAGAGCCTCAAGCTACAGACAATGATGGTTTGCCACCGCGAGTTGCCCGAACCCACAATCCAAACGCCCTCTTCCCATTAGGCCAGACGCAGGTGTCATACTTCTTTACTGATTCATCAGATAATGAAGCCACTTGTTCCTTCCCTGTCACAATCACAGGTAGCACATCAATTGTAGTTTGTTTTCTCATTCAAATTTGTATTATTTCATTAAAATTGTAATTACTGACTTTTCCCCTGTTCACCTGAAAGATCATGTGGGTTATGAATCAAATTATTTTCTAAACATTCAAAAATTCAAACTCTTAAAATTCTTAATATATCTGAAACTGTGCCTAATTTACGGAGTCCACACAAATTTACGGAGTACCCTGCTCTGCATCATTTGAAACCATAAAATCACCCCTAAAAATTTGACCCAAAATCTGAAAATGTTGACCATGCCGGCATGGTGGTTTGACCATGCCGGCATGGTGGTTTGACCATGCCGGCATGGTGGTTTGACCATGCCGGCATGGTGGTTTGACCATGCCGGCATGGTGGTTTGACCATGCCGGCATGGTGGTTTGACCATGCCGGCATGGTGGTTTTGACCATGCCGGCATGGTGGTTTGACCATGCCGGCATGGTGGTTTGACCATGCCGGCATGGTGGTTTGACCATGCCGGCATGGTGGTTTTGACCATGCCGGCATGGTGGTTTGACCATGCCGGCATGGTGGTTTGACCATGCCGGCATGGTGGTTTGACCATGCCGGCATGGTGGTTTGACCATGCCGGCATGGTGGTTTGACCATGCCGGCATGGTGGTTTGTTGACCATGCCGGCATGGTGGTTTGTTGACCATGCCGGCATGGTGGTTTGTTGACCATGCCGGCATGGTGGTTTGACCATGCCGGCATGGTGGTTTGACCATGCCGGCATGGTGGTTTGTTGACCATGCCGGCATGGTGGTTTGTTGACCATGCCGGCATGGTGGTTTGTTGACCATGCCGGCATGGTGGTTTGTTGACCATGCCGGCATGGTGGTTTGTTGACCATGCCGGCATGGTGGTTTGTTGACCATGCCGGCATGGTGGTTTGTTGACCATGCCGGCATGGTGGTTTGTTGACCATGCCGGCATGGTGGTTTGTTGACCATGCCGGCATGGTGGTTTGTTGACCATGCCGGCATGGTGGTTTGTTGACCATGCCGGCATGGTGGTTTGACCATGCCGGCATGGTGGTTTGACCATGCCGGCATGGTGGTTTGTTGACCATGCCGGCATGGTGGTTTGTTGACCATGCCGGCATGGTGGTTTGACCATGCCGGCATGGTGGTTTGTTGACCATGCCGGCATGGTGGTTTGTTGACCATGCCGGCATGGTGGTTTGACCATGCCGGCATGGTGGTTTGACCATGCCGGCATGGTGGTTTGACCATGCCGGCATGGTGGTTTGTTGACCATGCCGGCATGGTGGTTTGTTGACCATGCCGGCATGGTGGTTTGTTGACCATGCCGGCATGGTGGTTTGTTGACCATGCCGGCATGGTGGTTTGTTGACCATGCCGGCATGGTGGTTTGTTGACCATGCCGGCATGGTGGTTTGTTGACCATGCCGGCATGGTGGTTTGTTGACCATGCCGGCATGGTGGTTTGTTGACCATGCCGGCATGGTGGTTTGACCATGCCGGCATGGTGGTTTGACCATGCCGGCATGGTGGTTTGTTGACCATGCCGGCATGGTGGTTTGTTGACCATGCCGGCATGGTGGTTTGACCATGCCGGCATGGTGGTTTGTTGACCATGCCGGCATGGTGGTTTGTTGACCATGCCGGCATGGTGGTTTGACCATGCCGGCATGGTGGTTTGACCATGCCGGCATGGTGGTTTGACCATGCCGGCATGGTGGTTTGTTGACCATGCCGGCATGGTGGTTTTGGGGTGTTTTTGACCAAATTCAAACTCACGGATTTCTCCATATATCTAAAACTGTGCCTAATTAACCTAGTCAGCACAAATAATATGTCTTCAGTACTCCGCTCTGCATCATTTGATACCATAAAATGACCTAAAAAATGTTGACCATGCCGGCATGGTGGATTTTTTGGTTTTTGACCAATTTCAAACTCACAGAATTCTCCATGTAGCTAAAACTGTGCCTAATTTACCTAGTCTGCACAAATACAATGTCTTCAGTACTCTGATCTGCATCATTTGACACTTGAAAATCACCCCAAAAAAGTCTCAAAATCTGAAAATTTGACCATGCCGGCATGGTGGTTTTGGGGTGTTTTTGACCAAATTCAAACTCACGGATTTCTCCATATATCTAAAACTGTGCCTAATTAACCTAGTCAGCACAAATAATATGTCTTCAGTACTCCGCTCTGCATCATTTGATACCATAAAATGACCTAAAAAATGTTGACCATGCCGGCATGGTGGATTTTTTGGTTTTTGACCAATTTCAAACTCACAGAATTCTCCATGTAGCTAAAACTGTGCCTAATTTACCTAGTCTGCACAAATACAATGTCTTCAGTACTCTGATCTGCATCATTTGACACTTGAAAATCACCCCAAAAAAGTCTCAAAATCTGAAAATTTGACCATGCCGGCATGGTGGTTTTGGGGTGTTTTTGACCAAATTCAAACTCACGGATTTCTCCATATATCTAAAACTGTGCCTAATTAACCTAGTCAGCACAAATAATATGTCTTCAGTACTCCGCTCTGCATCATTTGATACCATAAAATTACCTAAAAAATGTTGACCATGCCGGCATGGTGGATTTTTTGGTTTTTGACCAATTTCAAACTCACAGAATTCTCCATGTAGCTAAAACTGTGCCTAATTTACCTAGTCTGCACAAATACAATGTCTTCAGTACTCTGATCTGCATCATTTGACACTTGAAAATCACCCCAAAAAAGTCTCAAAATCTGAAAATTTGACCATGCCGCATGGTGGATTTGTTCGGTTTTTGACCAAATTCAAACTCACAGATTTCTCCATATATCTAAAACTGTTTTGGTTTTAGATTTTTGATGAAACTAAGTAATGTCATTAAAAATTACTTAACGTCTTGTGTTTAATATTGATAGCCTTAAGGTCCTTAAAACTAATAAAAATAAATTTGAAAGCTCATCATTATTATTGAATGATTTTCTGAACTATTTGAGAAAATCATCACAAATAAATATAATTTGACTTGTTTTGAATAAAGCAAGTAAAAGAGAGCAAAATAGAAGTTCTTATATATACATGATCGATATCTGTAGATGCTGTACCTTGAAAGCAAAATCTAATTATTTTTTTAAAGTTTTAGCACTTGATAGATTGGTTTAAAGGTCATGTCTCAGGAGGCAATTTACAGGCAACCGGTTCCAGGTTTTTTGTGGCGTGTCGTGGCCGAGCGGATAAGAACACCGAACTCAAGCTCTGGTGTTTCTGATCAGCAGAGTGTGGGTTCGAATCCCAGTCGTGACACTTGTGTCCTTAAGCAAGACACTTAACCACATGCTTCGTCCTTCGGATGGGACGTTAAGCCGTAGGTCCTGTGTGTTGTGTAATGCACGTAAAAGAACCCAGTGCACTTATCGTAAAGAGAAGGGGTTCGCCCCGGTGTTCCTGGTTTGATTGGCTGCATATTGCGCCACAGCACCTTGTAAACCATTACATGGTGCTATGCAAAGGAATAGGTCTCATACTTCAACACGTAACCCCACATACCTTGTAGGAAAAATACTGAGTGCTTTGAGACACCCATCGGGAGTAAAAAGCGCTATATAAGAACTGCGTATTATTATTATTATTATTAATATTAAGAAAACTCAATCACATTTCATTTCCTCCCTTATTTTCTTGGGGATATTGAGTGACATCTAGAGGATTTTCTGCTACCAAGAGTTCCTTTTGCATAAAGTATAGTTGGTTGCCTCCAAGTTACCTGGAAAATTGCCCCTGTGGGACATGGCCTTGTTATTATGTGTGTTTGCTGATTTCTATCATTTAAGTTAAGTAATTCTGTTCCTACAGACAAGATTATTCGGACAATAATAGACTTTAACAAACCTAAACAATTCAGGTTCCGATGTTACCAATCCCACCATCACTTGTCCACCTTCAAGTAGTTTGGCCAGTTTTTGGTAGAAAGCTGATTTAAAAAAGAAATTATTTTTTTATTTTTTTCTCTGAACGAATGTTTGTGGATGATGCATTTTCAAAATAAAAAACATATAAAAAACTGTTGCCAATGCCACAGATATTGCACACAAAAAACATTTAACATGCAAAATTGTTTCTACAGGGCTAAGGGGTATGAGATAATGTCAGGATTCCAACGTTAACTCATTTTTAGATTTTAAGTAACTTCAACTTATCATTGTCGGATCTTTCCATGCAATACCTCAAGTGAAAGCTTATCAATAACTTTCTCAAATCTGTTAAAAAAAGCTATGTAAAATTTAAACCAGAGTTTTTTAATCCTATCGGCCAAAAATTTGGCCTAGCATCTGTGAAACTTGTTATGGATTGTGAACATGATGAAGCAGTGTTTGCAGTGGTGGAGGCCCACTGAATTTTATGTTTTGTTGTTGATCTCGCTTCCCCTCTTCTCCTTGTTTAGAGAGAAGGCTCCCTTGTGGATCAAATCGGCCAAGCATCTTTAATATTAAAATATTTGCAATGCTACATCAATACTACAACGAGATGAAAACAATTTTGTTCAATTGTTTTCTTTTTTTTCCAGCTTCAACACAAGGACCCTCGATCTCGTGTCCACCATCCATTACGGGTTACACTCAATCGAATGGCCAGAGTGTAGAGCTGACGTGGTCCGCTCCAACTGTTACTGGCGGTACTGGCCAGACGACTGTGACGTCAAGCCCTTCTTTCCCTACCTCCAGTGGATTGTTCTCAGCCGGTTCCAGTTCGATTGTATACACGGTGACTGATGCAGCTGGGAATCGGAATAGCTGCACGTTGAGAATCAATATCATATGTAAGATCCTAAAACCTTTGATACATCAGCTCTATATTCATTTTTATTTTTATTAATTTTTTTTTTAAGAACTCAATAGCTGCTGAAACAACTTTATAATAATAATAATATCGGCTTTTATATAGCGCATTTCCAAAGAATGATCATTGCGCTTCACACACTGATCACTGGGCCATTTATTTCATTCCTGAAACCATCTCAGCTCCCTGGGGAGTATACAGCCTGTGCTGCCAAAGCGCACTAAGCTAAATCATTCACAAAAACCATCTCTGCCCTCACAGGTGCCCATTTTACCCCTGGGTGAAAGAGAAGCAATTATAGTTAAGTGTCTTGCTCAAGGACACAAGTGTCATGACCGGGATTCGAACCCACACCCTGATGACTCAGCTGCAAGAACTTGAGTCCCATGCACTTAATCGCTCGGCCAAGACACGCTTTATCCTCTGAAAATGAGGTCAATTAATTTTAACACAGTCTACAGATTTGAGAGTTAATTGCCATGTTTCTGATGGTTACTAAATGTGTGGATACATAGCTGGTAAGAAAAAAAGATACAAGATCAAAATAAACAAATGACAGTTTTAATTTTTAACCTGAAAGATTACGTTTTAAATACTTTATCAGGACCAATTTTATTGAAAAAGATTCCAGTTGAAATACTTATTATTATGTCACTATCTTTGTTTGGGGGGGGGGGGGGGGGTGGGTGGGGGTGCCAGTCAGAAGGCAAGCCATACAACTGTTAACTGCAGTGTAGCCAGGGGTTACACAGTAAAACCACAAGGGAAACTGACTGGGTAAAATTTGTCAATATCAAATAATAAACCACAAAGGAAACTGAGTAGGTAATTTGTTTAAAATTTCTTTTTATAATAATAGTAATAAACTCTGATTTCCTTCTCTTTATAGTGGACAATCAGCCGCCCACTTTTGTTGGCTGCCCCGGTGGAAGAACCGCTGTACTGCCACAAGGAAGTGATACAGTGGTCGTAACATGGACTGAGCCAACAGCCAGGGATAACAACGGACTAAGAATGACATCCAGAAGTCATTCACCTGGAAGTAGATTCTCAGCTGGGATCACTAGGGTTATGTATACCTTTACCGATCTGGCCGGCAATCAAGCACTCTGTGAATTTACAGTAACTGTGTCGCGTAAGTCAATTATTAAGCTGTTTCATTGTTTTAGAGAGTACAATATTTTATTTTTTTTGGTAAGTATCTTGGCATGTCGTGGCCGAGCGGATAAGAGCACCGGACTCCAGCTCTGGTGTTTCTGATCAGCAGAGTGTGGGTTTCGAGTCCCGGTCATGACACTAAGGTCCTTAAGCAAGACACTTAACCATTATTGCTGCGTCCTTCGGATGGGACGTTAAGCCGTAGGTCCCGTGTGTTGTGTAATGCACGTAAAAGAACCCAGTGCACTTATCGTAAAGAGAAGGGGTTCGCCCCGGTGTTCCTGGTTTGATTGGCTGCATATTACGCCACAGCACCTTAAACCATTACATGGTGCTATGCAAAGGAATAGGTCTCATACTTCAACACGTAACTCCACATACCTTGTAGGAAAAATACTGAGCGCTTTGAGACACCCATCGGGAGTAAAAAGCGCTATATAAGAACTGTGTATTATTATAA
Organism: Leptasterias polaris; assembly: GCA_037783415.1. Taxonomy (NCBI): domain Eukaryota; kingdom Metazoa; phylum Echinodermata; class Asteroidea; order Forcipulatida; family Asteriidae; genus Leptasterias; species Leptasterias polaris. Next base: position 213,226 of record JAZGTN010000141.1, read on the forward strand.
TTAAAATTATTAATATTAAGAAAACTCAATCACATTTCATTTCCTCCCTTATTTTCTTGGGGATATTGAGTGACATCTAGAGGATTTTCTGCTACCAAGAGTTCCTTTTGCATAAAGTATAGTTGGTTGCCTCCAAGTTACCTGGAAAATTGCCCCTGTGGGACATGGCCTTGTTATTATGTGTGTTTGCTGATTTCTATCATTTAAGTTAAGTAATTCTGTTCCTACAGACAAGATTATTCGGACAATAATAGACTTTAACAAACCTAAACAATTCAGGTTCCGATGTTACCAATCCCACCATCACTTGTCCACATTCAAGTAGTTTGGCCAGTTTTTTGTAGAAAGCTGATTTAAAAAAGAAATTATTTTTTTATTTTTTTTCTCTGAACGAATGTTTGTGGATGATGCATTTTCAAAATAAAAAACATATAAAAAACTGTTGCCAATGCCACAGATATTGCACACACAAAAACATTTAACATACAAAATTGTTTCTACAGGGCTAAGGGGTATGAGATAATGTCAGGATTCCAACGTTAACTCATTTTTAGATTTTATAACTTCAACTTATCATTGTCGGATCTTTCCATGCAATACCTCAAGTGAAAGCTTATCAATAACTTTCTCAAATCTGTAAAATAAGCTATGTAAAATTTAAACCAGAGTTTTTTAATCCTATCGGCCAAAAATTTGGCCTAGCATCTGTGAAACTTGTTATGGATTGTGAACATGATGAAGCAGTGTTTGCAGTGGTGGAGGCCCACTGAATTTTATGTTCTGTTGTTGATCTTGCTTCCCCTCTTCTCCTCCTTGTTTAGAGAGAAGGCTCCCTTGTGGATCAAATCGGCCAAGCATCTTTAATATTAAAATATTTGCGTGTTCACCGAGGATAATATTTAGAAAAAAGTATTCCAATACTTTATCTATGCAATGCTACATCAATACTACAACGAGATGAAAACAATTTTGTTCAATTGTTTTCTTTTTTTTCCAGCTTCAACACAAGGACCCTCGATCTCGTGTCCACCATCCATTACGGGTTACACTCAATCGAATGGCCAGAGTGTAGAGCTGACGTGGTCCGCTCCAACTGTTACCGGCGGTACTGGCCAGACGACTGTGACGTCAAGCCCTTCTTTCCCTACCTCCAGTGGATTGTTCTCAGCCGGTTCCAGTTCGATTGTATACACGGTGACTGATGCAGCTGGGAATCAGAATAGCTGCACGTTGAGAATCAATATCATATGTAAGATCCTAAAACCTTTGATACATCAGCTCTATATTTTTATATATATTTTTTTTTTAAGAACTCAATAGCTGCTGAAACAACTTTATAATAATAATAATATCGGCTTTTATATAGCGCATTTCCAAAGAATGATCATTGCGCTTCACACACTATTACCCCTGATCACTGGGCCATTTATTTCATTCCTGAAACCATCTCAGCTCCCTGGGGAGTATACAGCCTGTGCTGCCAAAGCGCACTAAGCTAAATCATTCACAAGAACCATCTCTGCCCTCACAGGTGCCCATTTTACCCCTGGGTGAAAGAGAAGCAATTATAGTTAAGTGTCTTGCTCAAGGACACAAGTGTCATGACCGGGATTCGAACCCACACCCTGATGACTCAGCTGCAAGAACTTGAGTCCCATGCACTTAATCGCTCGGCCAAGACACGCTTTATCCTCTGAAAATGAGGTCAATTAATTTTAACACAGTCTACAGATTTGAGAGTTAATTGCCATGTTTCTGATGGTTACTAAATGTGTGGATACATAGCTGGTAAGAAAAAAAAGATACAAGATCAAAATAAACAAATGACAGTTTTAATTTTTAACCTGAAAGATTACGTTTTAAATACTTTATCAGGACCAATTTTATTGAAAAAGATTCCAGTTGAAATACTTATTATTATGTCACTATCTTTGTTAGGGGGGGGGGGGGGGGGGGGTGGGGGTGCCAGTCAGAAGGCAAGCCATACAACCGTTAACTGCAGTGTAGCCAGGGGTTACACAGTAAAACCACAAGGGAAACTGACTGGGTAAAATTTTTCAATATCAAATAATAAACCACAAAGGAAACTGAGTAGGTAATTTGTTTAAAATTTCTTTTTATAATAATAGTAATAAACTCTGATTTCCTTCTCTTTATAGTGGACAATCAGCCGCCCACTTTTGTTGGCTGCCCCGGTGGAAGAACCGCTGTACTGCCACAAGGAAGTGATACAGTGGTCGTAACATGGACTGAGCCAACAGCCAGGGATAACAACGGACTAAGAATGACATCCAGAAGTCATTCACCTGGAAGTAGATTCTCAGCTGGGATCACTAGGGTTATGTATACCTTTACCGATCTGGCCGGCAATCAAGCACTCTGTGAATTTACAGTAACTGTGTCGCGTAAGTCAATTATTAAGCTGTTTCATTGTTTTAGAGAGTACAATATTTTTTTTTTTTTGGTAAGGATCTTGGCGTGTCGTGGCCGAGCGGATAAGAGCACCGGACTCCAGCTCTGGTGTTTCTGATCAGCAGAGTGTGGGTTTCGAGTCCCGGTCGTGACACTAAGGTCCTTAAGCAAGACACTTAACCATTATTGCTGCGTCCTTCGGATGGAACGTAAAGCCGTTGGTCCCGTGTGTTGTGTAATGAACGTAAAAGAACCCAGTGCACTTATCGAAAAGAGAAGGGGTTCGCCCCGGTGCTCCTGGTTTGATTGGCTGCATATTGCGCCACTGCACTTTGTAGACCATTACATGGTGCTATGTAAAGGGAATAGGTCTCATACTTCAAAAACGTAGCTCCTCATACTTCGTAGTCACTGAGTGACAGATATGAGCGCTATAAAGAAGCCACTATTATCATTTTTTATTATTGTCACCTGGACTTTCATGACTGACCCCTTGCATGCCAACGTTACACATAGCAGCTGTCTGTCATGCTCCCCATTTTGGGAGGGAAATTGTATGTAAAAACTACAGTATAAACGTGTTCGTGCATCAATGCCTAAAATTGCACACTAAACTGTATAACACCTTGACTCCCAACACTGCGGAGAATAATCAAGATTATTTTGATCATGATAACGTCAGTTGAACTGGGTCAATCAACACATTTTGTAACGTCGGCAAACAAACGCCTTGATGAGGTTGAAACAAAAGCTCAATAATGACGGTTGCCATGTTGGGTACTACACACATATCAGTATTTCCACTGGAGGCTCTTATGATTGCACAGTTCCTGGCGGTTCTGAAGGCGCATTCTGCTGCTGGGGATTGTGCGTTTTATGCACATGCCCCAGCGCCTTTGGAACTGTCTCCCTCATTAAATCAGTTTTACAGAGTCAATCAGAAGTTTTCAAGAAAAATTGAAAACTTTCCTAATCGATGGTTGATTGCCATGGACCAACTGCCTTTCCCATTATTAGTGCCTTTAGTTGTTTTCGCTCATTGTACTGTTTCTTGTAAAGTGCTGTGGTACCCAGTGAAAGAGTGTTCTATACTAAAGAAATGCCTGTTATTATTATCATTTTTCCCATAACTTTTTTTGTTGTTTAATAGTTGTCCCGGTTTGCTGATAGACATGCCATACCTTCAAAGATTACAAAATAGTGCAGCTCGTTTAATATGTTCCACACCCTTGAGAGAACATATTACCCCATCACTTAGGGAACTTCATTGGCTACCGATTAAGAGAACGAATTCATTTTAAGATTGCTCTTCTTGTTTTTAAAGGCTTGAACAAAACTACTCCGCGATATATTTCCACTTTACTGTCACATTACACTTCATCACGATTTCTTCGGTCCACACTTGACATCACTGGCTTGAATGTTCCCCGAGCAAACAAAGTTCTAGGGCAAAAAAGCTTTCAGTGTAGCTGGGCCAATGATTTGGAACAATCTTCCTACTGTCATTAGGGAATCTGTTACTTTATCTACATTTCGTAAAGTTCTATACACCTTTTTCCATGTTAATTGTGCGCTATGATCTTGATGGAATAGCGCCTTATAAATTGTAATTGTTATGTTATGTTATGTTATATCGTAAACATTCCTTGACTAAAAATTTGAGGCCAGATGATGGGATCTACCAACTAATCAGGCTGGCATTGAAGCAATACTACACAGTACTACACATTTACAGGCCTCACATTTCATCTTTGAGAGGGCAAGGCCATTTTCATGTTGCAAAGGGAACTTCCATTGGAAAATCTTAAAGTATCTGGGCAATGGAGGCCGTGGCCTCAATATGATTCCGTGGATGATTTAAGAAGACAGGCATGCCTTGAAATGGAGTCGGCTAACATTTTTTTCATAAAATCTGTAACTTTTCACTTTTTTTACAGTACAACAAATTTTAAGAAGAATTTATGTTTTTTGACTGGGTCATTATAAAAAGTTGATGACAAAAGGCAGAAGGTTGAACTAATTTTGTTTTGTTTGCTGAACTTCTTACAGCTTCTACAGCGACAACACCATGTACCAGTAGCCCCTGTATGCCTCCTCTCATGTGCTTTTTCACGCCCGACACGTACATCTGCATTGGTGAGTTTTTCTTACGTATTTTGACATAACATTTTGGGGTGAACATCTTTTTCCAGCTGCATTTCCCGGGTTGTTCTAAAACCCCCCTCGACCCCCACGACCCATGACCCCTCGACGTCCGCCCCATAATCGAAACCTGTCCCAAATCCGAACTCATAAAACATCGCTTTCTGGCCGAGTAAGAATTAAGTCCCCGATTTAGAATTCACAGCGTGCGATCCAAAGCTAGCAGGCGACGCAACTTCCGACGACCCGACCGATCCAGTGTCAGTGTATCACCACTATGTGTCCTAAATATTAACAGGCAATTTTAATTTTTACATGACCGTCACCAACACCCAAATCCGAAAAGAAATGGTCTGCGTATTTTCCCCAGGACAATGAGGCCACTTAATGGGCGTGTTTAATCCACTTTCGTACGTCAGAGCACACCATGATCTCGTCGGCTGTACGAGCAGTAGGCCTTTTTCATGTATGTGGGGTGTAGTGTGGGAGACTGAAACAAAACACTGCACAAAAAAACAAGTTCTGGCCATGGTCCGGTCGGTAGTACCATAGAGCAAGTATACTACTACTTGTTGACAGCGCGGGAGCGATGAATTATTGGCCATTCATGAGGCAGGCCGGAAATGCGGTAGCTGCAACAGCGGCATCACGTATTGAGTTGGATGTAATCGTACTCGGTCGGTAAACTTAGGTTCTCAGTTGGGATATATAATCTTATTCAGGCTCGGGGCGGCCAAGAGATATGCATGGCATTGCAAAATGGTACTGGTAGCATAAGTCGAGGGCGTTTTAGAACAGCCCGCATTTCCCTCGTCCCTTCAACCCTGGCTCAGTTTCGTAGAGGTGCTTTTGTAGTTTTGTTTACCATAAAAGATCTGCAAACTTACCCTGTTTAAAATTTTGAATATTCAGATCAATCAACGACTGGACGGAGAAAAAGAGACACTGGAACAGATGATGTTGAAGGTAAAAATTCATTTATGATTCACAATAACACAAACAACAATTTGTAGACAATGCATTTGACTTCCATGTCTGAAGTGTCTGACAGAATGTATTCTCACTATGGTTTGTCAGCAAATTTGCTCTTTTTTACATTACTATAATTAATCTATCATTACCTTTTATCATTTCTGTCTGTTCAACCTGTCCGTTTGTTCTCGTTCGTGTTTACGCTCTGCTTGTCTGTCCATCAGGCATCTCACCACAAGCTCTGGCTTCTGAAGACGCCTCCATACTTATTTCAGTTTCTGTCTTGTATAACTGATTCATGGTCACTTCTTAAATTCATTTACTTTTGTTGTGTATTGTTTAGAAATGTTCATGAAGTATGGAAATAAATTTCATGCTTATTCTTTATTAAATTAAGCCTTTCCAAACAACTGTTTAACTCTTAACTTCCAATTTACATGGTCTTTGATTTTGAATTTGATACTGTGGAAAATAACCTGATTTGATTTGATTTGATTTGAAATGTGAGTTTGATATTGAAATGAATTTAAAGAACGACATGTGCCTCTCGCAACTTGGCCCCACCATTCTTTTAATCGGTGCTTGCTGTGTTTTTGCTGTTGGTCTCATTGACATTTTTTATTTGAGATTGTTGTTGTTTTAGCCAACGGATTGTATTTATCTTTTTCTTCTAAAAGATTTTCCTCCTACATGTTTGTACTTTGTTTTGCAGGATATTGAATTTTGAAACGTAAACGTTTTTTGTAATTTGTTTTTAATTTTTAATATGAATACTTGTTTAACTAGTATAATTTGTTAAGCCTGTATTGTGTAGCATGTGGGCTGTAAAAATCAGAGTTTAAAAATTTAAATATAAATGAAAATCAAAATGTATGTTAACAAATTTATTCCAAATTTAGTACAAATGTTAAATATCTGTTCATGTAGAACTAGTACTGATACTGGTTACAATTTTCTTAGGATTTGTTGTTTCCTTACCTTACTTTAATAGATTTTGTTTACTCTCTGTATTTATGTTTACTTCCCAAAATTATTTGAATCTGCACAATACTTGTGTGGTCTATATGTTTAGTTTGCAAATGATGTGTCTTTTGGTTTTTTTTTATACATGTATTTTTATATGTTTAAACAAAATTTGAATAACAAACTTTAAATATAAATACATAAATTTAAGTACAGTTATCCATTGGATATCTATATTTATTGTCAGGATTTCTCACCTCACCTCACTCTACATTTCTAAAACAGGTGCTGAAGATTGCCCTTGTGATAACGGCGGTGTATGCATGGAAAGTTCGTCAGACCCCGATAGCTTCTACTGTGACTGCCCGCATGGATACGGCGGAATACTCTGTGGTGATGGTAAGATTTTATTTTATATCTCTATGGGTTTTTAAAATAATTTTATAGAAAAAGATATCGGCTCACATCACAAGGCCTGGACAGCCACGTCAAGGTGAGGGCTACACTTAGCTGATTTGGGCTGTCGACCCAAATTAACTGTCATCAGGGGCACGTTGCCACCTGCATGTACTCTTGGGGCTGAAAAAGGGTTACCCACTTTACAGTCCGTAATAATGTAGGCATGGGTATCATCCACTATAGGAGCCTGGCTGGTAAATCAGAATGCACTACCTTCCCAACTTTATACCAAGCAATTATGTTAAAGTGCCTTGCTCAAGGGCACAAGTGTCATAATTATGACCGGGATTCGAACCCACAAAATGTTGCTGACAACACAAATAATGGTAATGACACAATGTTATCAGTTAGCCTGAAGACATGAAGAACTTTTTCTTAAACCAGTTCGCATCTGATCACGTCAATACCCGCCAAGCTTTTCCAAACTGGCTTATGTTAGACGTTTATAAATGCCCGGAACAACTCCGAAGCGTTCCTTTTTGTTTTAGCGGTCAGTCGACTGGCTGAGGTGTACATTCTCCCAGACAATCCATTGTGTAGTGTGCACAGGTTCATTGTGTGAACCCTGATTCATTGTGTGAACCCTGATTCCAGACCCTTGTCATGAAGATTATAAAAATAAAAAATAAAGTTGTACTTTGGTTGTTTTAACAATTCACACTTGATGATTTGTTTCTGTTTTATTAGCTGTCGCTAGTGTCAGTGTCTGTGATCCCAACCCATGTGGCAACAATGGCACTTGTAACCTTCATCTCACCAATGACAATGGCTTTGAATGCATCTGCCAGCCGGGATGGAAGGGAATGCACTGTTTAGGTAAGAGTTTTATTCCAATTGTAGCTTGACCCTGATGTTGGTTGCCTTGGGTCATACTGCTTTACTAAACTAAAGTAACCTAAACTAAACTATCCTTTTCAAGCTTTGTTTATGCACAAAAACACCTACAGTGCTTTGAAATTAGTGAATAGTGATAACAAAATATATAAATTTACCTCTTGAAATACAACCAGTCTAACACAAAAAGTTCTGATTCATATCCTTCTTGGATGTTCAGACCATGGGGTTGAATAGTCTGGAGGTGCCTTATGCACAGTTTCTCCCTACTCAGACAAACAGTCTCTATGTGGTTACCTAGTGCCTCAATGCCCTGTAAAATCATGTCAGAAATGGAGTGATTAGGAAGATTGAAGTGGTGTCCTACAGGTGTATCCAGCTTTGGGTGTTGACTGAGGATCTCTGGCTGTAGAAATGCCTCTTGAGCGTAGTTCTTGTTTCACCTTTAAATTGAACACCACAAACTCTGCAAGATGATAGATGTATGAGATTAATGGTGGTGCAACTTGGGATCTGGATGCTTTTTTTTAGAAACCCCATTTGCCAATCACGCTTAAATTTGTGCGAACTTAACTTAACATTTGTTGTATGACTGGAAATAAAAACGAACAAACAAATTTAATATTAACATGAACATCATCAGTTGAATAAAATTCTTAATTGTTTACAAGTAACTAGAAAATAGAGGTAATAATAATAGTAGCAATATAAATTTTTTTGTATAGCGCAACATATCCACCTAACAAGTAGGCGCTACAATAAAGAACAATTTACAGAAAAACAATACACGATTAGAAGTCAAATCAAGTCTTATTATCCTGTTTTCTTTGTTGGTTTGTTATATTTATTTTACTTTCATATGTTTAATGGCTAATAAAAAAATTCCCAACAGTACAATATCATTTTTGTAGCCATAAAGTATGTTAAATTAAAGTATTTGAAGAAACAGAATCGGGCACACATAAAACTCAATGCTTGTTTGTGCGTGATATCTTTGAAATGACAAGTTTGCTCTTTATCTTTTTCATGAAATGGCAGAAAGAGGTGATCTAATGAGCCAACACGACTTGCAAGAATACAGCGATGTTCACAGCATACTGACGTGGAGTCTTGTGGCCTTCGCTGGGGCTTTGTGTACAGTCATCATCATGCTTGCCGTCTTGTTCTGTCGCCTGGCATCATCACGCCTTGTCAGCCGCAAGCTACGCAATGATGAGGTCACCATAGTCCATTAAAGTCAAGTTAATTTGATTCAGGTTTTTATTTTAATTAAACATGATGATTTTTCTCTTAATTAAGTCTTTGGTTTAGTTGGTTAATTTTTAAAAACTTAAAAACAAGGTACAACAAGATAAATGTAGCATGTTTTCACCAAACTTTTGCCGCTGTGTTTAAAATTGTGTATTGACAAAATTCTGCATAAATTATTATTTTCATATTTCTTTGTCATAAAAAAAGCGATTTATAAGGTAAACCCTAGATGGGCCATGTTTTATGAACAAAGTTATCACTGTGATCCAAATTTTTGTGCTCACAAAACAAAACTTTAATACTCATTTATCTAAAATATTTTCCCATTGATTTTGTTTAAACTACATACATTGTAAGTATATAATAGTATATCTATTTACTTGTAGAGAAATCCTTTGAGCAGAGCTTAAGTTTCAATCACAATTGCATGAGTGGATGGTTTCATCCAAACAAGCAGTTGACCATTTGTGGGGATGACAAGGAAAGATTTTTGAAGTCAAACTTGAAAATACAGTATGATGGTGGGAATAGATGATAAAGATTTAAACTTGCGGTCACACCATGCGGTTAATCTTCTGAGTTATGATAGCTGGTTTGTGGGTGAGGTTTCAGCCAGTATGCTCTAGTCATCTTCTGGATAAGGTCAAATTCGAATGTGATGTCCGTGACTGTTTTTCTTCAAATAGGGTAGCAAAAAGCTGCACACAATGTATCATTTGCTACTCAAAAAAGCATCTTCAGTCTGAAATTATTTGCTGGATAAAATAAATCACATCTTTTGTTTTATTCTAAAATCAACTCTCTTAAATTACAAATATATATATTTTTTAAAACTCATCTGGACCAGTGACTTTTGAAGCTATTTTAAAAAGAAAAACATGCAAGTTTCTGTGGGAAAAAGGGTTCCTGTTCTTGAGATTTCTGTAGTTTTAGATTTGTATTTAAAAGGACAACTTATTTTCAAATGTAATTTGCATACATCCTTATCGTTTATGTAGGATTATTAGCAGTAGGTACAACTAATAATTCTGAGCTAGTAGTTAATAACAAAATAAACAGACTGTGGGATCCATTGAGTATCTCAGCATAAAAGCAGTGCTAGTTAAATTAATGTGCATTTAAAAAAAAAATGTTTGTGCAAATTTGCCATTTTTTAATTACATGTGTTTATAACGATGTACATTTACATAAGATTTTATCTTTGAACAACTCACCGCTTACGCAGATTTCCAAATGTTGTAGTTTTGTTATTATACAGTCAACGGTTGTGAAAGATGCTTGGTCCAATTTTTGGCCGACTTGACCAGTTGTAGATTAAAATTTTAAATAGCTGTTATATTTTGATTGCACGAAAAAATCCACCAACGATAAGTGGTAGTGAGTTAAAAACTAAACATGAATTATTGTCGGGATTTCGTCACTATCTCAATAGCTGTTATATAGATTCGAGAAGTTATCAGCTTTCAGTTTAAGGTATTGCACGAAAAAATCCACCAACGATAAGTGGTAGTGAGTTAAAAACTAAACATGAATTATTGTCGGGATTTCGTCACTATCTCAATAGCTGTTATATAGATTCGAGAAGTTATCAGCTTTCAGTTTAAGGTATTGCACGAAAAAATCCACCAACGATAAGTGGTAGTGAGTTAAAAACTAAACATGAATTATTGTCGGGATTTCGTCACTATCTCAATAGCTGTTATATAGATTCGAGAAGTTATCAGCTTTCAGTTTAAGGTATTGCACGAAAAAATCCACCAACGATAAGTGGTAGTGAATTAAAAACTAAACATGAATTATTGTCGGGATTTCGTCACTATCTCAATAGCTGTTATATAGATTCGAGAAGTTATCAGCTTTCAGTTTAAGGTATTGCACGAAAAAATCCACCAACGATAAGTGGTAGTGAGTTAAAAACTAAACATGAATTATTGTCGGGATTTCGTCACTATCTCAATAGCTGTTATATAGATTCGAGAAGTTATCAGCTTTCAGTTTAAGGTATTGCACGAAAAAATCCACCAACGATAAGTGGTAGTGAGTTAAAAACTAAACATGAATTATTGTCGGGATTTCGTCACTATCTCAATAGCTGTTATATAGATTCGAGAAGTTATCAGCTTTCAGTTTAAGGTATTGCACGAAAAAATCCACCAACGATAAGTGGTAGTGAATTAAAAACTAAACATGAATTATTGTCGGGATTTCGTCACTATCTCAATAGCTGTTATATAGATTCGAGAAGTTATCAGCTTTCAGTTTAAGGTATTGCACGAAAAAATCCACCAACGATAAGTGGTAGTGAGTTAAAAACTAAACATGAATTATTGTCTCACGTCCATCAGCCATGTGCAAACGTTGTTATACTTTACATGTATTTTGTGCCTTGTTCGTCGCGTATGCATGTTTGTTTTTTGAAACAGCGTCATCTGTATAAATTCATCCAGAGAAAAGAGAACACTTTTAAAGAGTTTCTTTCAGTGAAAATGGGGCCATGCAACTTTACTAGACGAGCACAGAAGTTACAAGGTTCCAGTCGATACAAGGTTTTATTGCTGGTCCTAAACTGCCCTGTGTTTCTATGTATTATGTATACTTACAAATGACTACTTTGTGTCTATAAGCATCAAAGTTTGTAGTTGTGTTGGTTTTTTTTCTCTACAGCTTTGTATTATACCCTTGAGGCAGAACGCTATATGTTTGAGTTTAGTTCCCATGACAATCAGAAACAAGTCTTTTGAGAAGGGCAAGAAATAAGATGAACTGTGTACAGTGTAGATTTGGTTGTGGTGTTTAGCAGCAACGTAGATCAAGATTCCGTTTGTCAAAATGACTGAGTGGATACTAACTTTGTGCTTTTCAATTTACTAATGCCAAAAGGACGTACTTTCACTCGTTATTGAAATTGTTTGTCTTGTGAAAATTGTTGCGATTGTCCACATTTCAGGAATAGGGATTATATGAACGATGTGAACTATCACAAGTATGAGAACTCAGTGAATCTGTACACTGGTTTTGCAAGTGATTTTTAGTTCATAGTAACTTTGTACAAAACATGTTTGTAAACCAAGCCTAATTCCCTTCTGTGCAGAACTCATTTAAACTTGAGCAAAACACAGCAGGAAACCAGTCACAAACAATATACATTCCATTATATCTTGGCTGGTAACCTGTTTCCACTGATTGTTCTTTGCTAAGCAGTTTGTGTGCTGAACAGCTTCATTAAATGGGGGCCCATGATTAACCTTCTCCATTAGATTTCTCAAATTCATATTTCTGTATCGTAAGCTACTAATGGTTTATTGCAGTATGTTAGCGTTGACAACTCAACAGATTTTTTTATAAATAAATACAACAGCACTTCCGCCAATAATTTATTCCGTGTCTCAAAACAAACTTCCTTAAAAAAAAAAAAAAGGAAAGACCAACTGTTTAAAATTAGTAGAGTGGTTTTATTCTTAGTTTAATGTACAATTACACCAATGTTTTCTCGTAACCCCATACTTTAAAAATTAATGCAAAATACACGTTATGCCGTGTTCAAATTGGCTACGAGTAGATTTCCTTGTCATAATGCGTTTGAGTATAGTAAATTCATTGAAATTTGTTAATGACAGACTTCTTTTATGTCCCCATTGCTCGCTCAGTCAAACTACTTGGATCCCTTTTGTTAAAGTCCTTGATTTCAACAGGTGGACACCCCCCCCTAAGGTAATAAACATATTCTGATGTTCCCATAAGATGAGTGAAATCAAGACCTAGTCCCACAAAACAAGTTAACATTTTAAGGCGACATGACGACAAAATCACTGAATTCTTAAAAGGAAACACCATTCAGAAAGTGATATATTTTAAACACATTTACATGAAATTCAAGTATCAGTGCAAAAAGTCTTTGACCAAAAATAGTCTTAAATAAACACCATTTCAGGTGCGCTGAATATTTCTTACAAATAAAGTGCAGGAAATAAAACTTCCTCGCTGGAACTACTTCATAAACCAGTGTAATCAAAATGTAAATGCTGGTCTCAAGACCAGAAACTCTGCTCAGCAAGTCACTCAGAATTTATCGACCGCGTGTGTGGACCAAATTTATACGATGCGAAACAAGTAAAACAACCTGGTTTTGTCACTTTCGTTATTTATTTGGCCATTGATACAAGGAAACAACATACTGTAAGTGTAATGCAAGTATTTTGCAGTTGAAAGAGCCCTCATGGAGTCCAAAATATGGTCAATAAAACCTAGACTGGCATAGATTTTTGTCATAATTACAGTCCTTAGTTTTCTAGACTGATGGACACTAGTTGGCAGCAGACTTACCAGGTAAATCCATTGTTCGTGCCGCTTTGGGAGTCGGTTGCATTGTGTAAATTCTGAATAAGCCGCTGTGGCTGAATACAGAGCTTCGCGTGCACAGGCATGAACACACAAATATCCCGGCGTTTTAACATTATGTGGTCAAATCAAAGAATTGCACAGTGCAAGTTCAACTTTTGTCCAGGCTGTTTTAAAGTAAGATAGTACAGTGAGGAAGAGGTATAATTTAATGGCTTTTTAAGTAAATAAATGAACACACAAATATCTTTCAACATTTAAAAACCAAAAAGATTCTATGACGGGGGAAAAATGAAACAAATAAGCCAAGAAACTGTAATCTTTTTTTATAAGATTATTTTGAAACTGAAGCAATTTCAGCCATCATTGACCAACATCTTTCCTTTTACACGGACTCCCTTTTAACAACGCCTAATTTTAAGGAGCTGTTGTACAGAAAATATTGCTTACGAAACAGATGTGCTTAGCAAAGAAAACCAGTCAAAGACAATAATACACTATAGGCTTCGGACAAGGGCCAAATTTCATAGAGCTGCTTAAAGCGAATGTACAACATTGGTAATTGTCAAAGACCAGACCCAACATATACATGATATAACAAACCTGTGAAAGTTTAAGCTAAATCGGTCTTCGGAAAACAGTGTAAAACCCCATTATATATTTTCACTGTTTTCAAACATCGGATTTTATCACGCGTGATAAAGACTAATTGTTTTACTCATTTCCTAAAAACTATAAACTAAAGTTTTCCACCATGACCATCTTTATTCCATGTAAGTTTTGTGCAAATCTGTGAACATTTTCACTCTCACCAATGTTGTACGCACCCTTTCAGCACAAAAAGTAGCTGAGCACAAAATGATTATGCCTACCAGAAAAAGGTTACCAGCCTAAATATCATGTCAAATGTACAATTTATGACTGGTATCCTGCTCCTTTTTGCTTAGCAGAAAATTGTTAAGCAATATTTCTTTCTTAAGCAGCTCTATGAAATTGGACCCAGGGCACACTTCCAGTGAGCTGCTTAAACACAAAAAGTAGCCGAGCACAACCAAATTATGCTAATACCAGAATAAGGTTCCAGCCAAAACAGCATGCAACGTGTACAATTTGTGACTGTATCCTGCTTGTTTTTGCTAAGCAGAAAATTCAAAGCATTATTTTCTGCTTAAGCAGCTCTATGAAATTGGACCTAGATTCTGCTATTCGGGTAACTGTTTTCTAAGCAATTTTGTACACTTCATAGCGGCTCTACTCTCACGGTATTTACAGGTGAGTGGTTTGTGATCATTCACCTCTAGGTCACTGGCCGCCAAGTTGTTGCCCGCCTCCCCACCGATACCGTGCTCCAGCGGGTTCATCATTTCTGTCCTCACGAGGGCGTTGGCTTGGAGGGGCCATGCCGAATCCACTCACTCCTCCTTGACGGTTGGGAAAGTACTTGTATCTGTTTAAGAAAATACACAAGAAAGAACCCCACAGGTTTTCAAAGAGAGGCAACTTTGTAGGTGGAAATAGCAAAATCAGAGGGAACAACCTGTCACACAAAACTAGCTCCCACCCACTGTCTGCTTCTAATTTCTCACTTCTTTCCATAGCTTCTGTTGCACTAGTATACTTGTAAATGTGTATGGCGCTGTAAATTAGGGACACAGGTTGGCTCAGTGTTTTATTTCCCCGCCTTTCACCTCTGTGGAACTTGGTTCGAATCCCACCTCAGACCGGAGCCTTGAATGAGTTTTCAATTCAGTCCCTATCTGATTGCGTTGGTTCTCGCCATTGGGATTTCCCTCCTCCCACAACTAAAACTGAACATTTAATAACTCCCCTAATATTCTTAGCACCAATTGTGCTGTTGGATTTGTAATAAAACAAATAAATAAAAGTACAATTTATATTATTAAAGAAGTTTGTGTACTCACAAAATAGAAGGAGTGCTCAGGAAAGCGCGGCCACCAAAATCCTGTGGGTACTTGAACATCAAAAAGAAGTAAAGATGGCCGACCACGATCCCCAACAGTTCAAAAAATCCCCTACACATGAACAGAAAACAAAGCATTATTCAGTTAAATTGATCATGTTATATGAACACAGCCGGATTCATCAAACTTGTGGTAAACAGGGTAGCTTGGTTAATGTATCATTAATTAGAAAAATTAATTGCCTAACATCACAAGGCCCCTTCAAGGTGAGGGCTACACAAAACTGGTTTGGGCTGTCGACCCAAATCAATTGACACCAGGGGCACGTTGCCTCCTACTCCTGGGGCTGAAACAGGGTTACCCCCTTCACAGTCCGTAAGGATGTAGGCATGGGTATCGACCACTAGGAGCCTGGCTGGTAGAGCAGAATGCACTACCTTCCCAACTTTTTATGAAGCAATTATGGTTAAGTGCCTTGCTCAAGGGCACAAGTGGCATGAACAGGATTTGAAACCACACTCTGCTGCTGACAACACCAGGGCTTGGGTCCAGTGATCAAGACCACTCGGCCATGACATGTGTTCCATAAATTTCATTTAATCAGAGAAGTTTTGTACAGAATCAAGGACCCCTTTAAACTGTTTGTGACTCATATAAATTGATCATCAAGTGACTTGTCTTTGAAACGGACTATACAAAGACAATGATTTGCAATTTTCTTTGATAATAATAATAGTATCAGTCATTGTGTTTATATAGCTCCATTGTCACAGGATTCAACGTGCCAACCATGTTTAAGGCAGGGTTGCCAAGTTGTTGAATTATGAAACCCATTTATGTAGTACCTTGTAAGGATTTCGCAATGTGATGTGGCGCAATTTGCAGCCAACCATGCCAGAAACCCTTCTCTAAGTGATAAAGCACTACTGGGTTCTTTTACCTGCATTACACAACACACAGGACCTACAGCTTTGTGCCATCCAATGGACAACAACAATGGTCAAGTGTCTTGCTTAAGTGTCAAGACCGGGACTCAAACACTCACTCTGCTGATCAGAAACACCAGGGCCCAATTTCATAGAGCTGCTTTTAAGCACAAAAAGTAGCTAAGCACAACAAAATTATGCTTACCAGAGTAAGGTTACAAGCCAAACTGCCATGTCACGTGTACAATTTGTGACTGGTATCCTGCTCATTTCTGCTTAGCAGAAAATTGTTAAGCAATATTTTCTGCAGCTCTATGAAATTGGTTCCTGAGCTTGATTCAAATCTGCTTGACCGCTCAGCCTCAACCCCAAGGATAAATTATGAAAAAACATCAGGGGAGAGATTGCAGGGAGGGGGTTGGTAGAAACTAAAACAGGATGATTGTAATCAGCTAACCCTCCTCTGATGATCATGTTGAATGCAACCAGAACCCACGGAAGGTACATGGCCTTGAACTGAGTACCAAACCAGAATTGGACGATGGTATCACGGTTGAGCTGACACCACACATACAAGACACTTAACACCATCGGGTCCATCAAGATCTATGTAGAGAGAGGACAGAAAACAAACCATAGTTAACCCTTCGGAGACCATAAAAGCACTGCCCCCAAGACAATGACATGTCAAAGGGGAATATTGCATTCGGATTGGGCGCTTTGGGCTATAAAAAGAATTGGTTATGAAATGAATAAGGTTGGAAAGATATTTCAAAAGTAGAATATAATGATTCACAAAAATATTTCTTGAAATTGTGTGGTTTTTGTGTAATTTCATGACAGAACACAGTCCGCTATTTTGTAGGCTAACCAAAATTTTGACTAAAAAAAAAGAAATTAGCGGACAGTATGTTCCACTGGTTGTTATTAAAGAGGCAAACTCAAGTTTTTAAATTTCTACTCACTAATTAAAATACACTGTAGGTGTTCTTGTGCATGGACAACTCATGAAAAGGAAAAGGAGCAATTTCAAACAGCAAAATTTTCGATAGATTTGAAGGCAATGTGCCCCTCATACTATTGCTACATGTACAATTAGAAAAGAAGCAATTTTTTTACTTGGAACTTCAAAACTTACCTGCAGTGGTGCAATAAAACCAATGATCTAATTGGAGTGAAAGTTAAGGAGATTAAAGGGAAACACACTTCTTTATAGGAGACGAGGTTCACAAACGTGTTCTTCAAAATTCAAAAAAAGTTTACAAACTTGCTCTAAAGATTGTTATGGTGGAAAACTTCCCATGAATTAGTTTTGCTTGAAATGCTATAGTTTTTAGGAAATAATTAAAACACTTAGTCTTTATCACGCGTGATAAAATCCGATGTTTGAAAACAGTGAAAACATATAATGGGTTTTTTCACTGTTTCCTCATGACTTTGAGGACCGATTTAGCTAAAACTTTCACAGGTTTGTTATTTTAACATGTTGGGTCACATCAATTGTGGATACTGGTCTTTGACAATTACCAATGTTGTACATGTGCTTTAAAGAGCATGACAGACAGAACTTCGAAGGCATCATAAAAAAGATGGAAGAGAAATCCTATAAAAGCTACGAATCAACCCTCTCTTTGCTCCAAGTTTGATTGAAAAGGATACAACCAGGCAGGCCCAGTTGAACATGAGCATAAACAAGTAATCTGCAGGCTTGCCATCAAAGATACCTGGAAACAAGACATACACAGAAAGACTGAGCAAATCATCAACACTATTTTTGAAAATAAAAAATGACTTTAGGACTATTTGTATTTTTTATTCAATTCCATTTATGTTTTGAAGTATTTCTGACAAGTACTCTTTTTAGATGGATCTGATCCCTGGCCACCATTAACAGGGTTAGCCCTCCAGTAACTAGCCAGCAGTACCAAATAGCTTGTCATTGCACTAGTCCATCACCTTTTCCACTGCTCCATATTTCACATGAAATAGGGACACTTTTCAACACCAAACTAGTCAGCCGGACCACTTGGAGTGAATTTTGACTGGTCTCTTGTGTGTTTTAACTGGCTTTTGGCCAGCAGACAAAAGGGAGAACGCTGACTAATCTACATCACTTATATTCCATAATTACTTAAAATATTGCTTAACAATTTTCTGCTTAGCAGAATTGAGCGGGGCACCGGTCACAAATGGTACGCGACATTGTGTTTTGGCTTATTCTGGTAAGCATATTTTTTTTCGTGCTTAGCTACTTTTGGTCTTGCCCGAGTTTGATGGATATTAATATTGTACCAGACAAAAAAAACAGTGTGTGCAATTTTTATTTGAACAAGCACTAAGAGAAAATTATCTCATTTTTTCTTACAGGTACATGTAAGTATTCTTTGATACTCAACAGAAGTCGGCCCTACATGTTTAATATGAAGATCTTTTTCCACTGAGGTATTAATACCCAATTGAAAAACACAAGACCGCTGCACTTGTACGGTCATTAGTTTACAGGCCCAGCGCTATAATCACTGGCCTAGGGCCAGCAGCCATGGCAGCAGTGAGGTCCACTGTAAGTTTTATGCCCTGACCAATCTTATTAGAGTCCAAACAATTACATATAAAAATGTTTGTTTTATTTGTCTGTTTTAACCCTCCTACTGTTCGCAACATTTTCAAGTGAGTTGACCAACCATTTGAAACCATTCAACTGCCAAAGTTGTGTATGGTGGCACAACTGTGCACAGAACTAACTGTGTACTGTGTACATGCATTCCCTCATGGTATCATATTGCAAGGCTGGCATAGCTTATCTATCATTCAAAACCACAGTGAATGGTATTGAATGGTCAGACAGCAAGAGGTTAAAGAAACCACCACAAAGCATAATAACTGGGTATTGGGATATATCAACAACTATTTCAGAACTATCCACATTCTTAATCAGCATTCTCAAGATGGTATTTAACAAATAAACAAGTATATCTCCTCTGTATTGTTAAAATGATTTAAATAAACGTCAATTGATCAGAGGAAAATCTACCTGTCTCTAGGCGATTGGAGTACGAGTACATGAAATACAGTGTCATTAAAAAGTGAAACCCAGTCCGCGGTGATAGAGGTATGAAGAACAATGCCGTCACTGGCCTCCACAGCTGCGGTCATGGCAAATTCGGAAAGGAAATCAAACGCAGGAGAAAAACACACACACTTGCATTTGTCAAATCAAATTACTTTGCGGATGTAATAAAAAAGTAAGAGAGGGTCTGTTGACAAGAGTCTCGGCCAAAACTGGAGCAGGTGCAGGAGGTAGGAGGGTACTGTAAAAAAGTTGGCTCGAAGATACCAACCCAAAGATGCGTCTAAAAGAAACTCAATACAATCCCATTCCTGGCTATGTAAGAAAACTCACCTCTCTCTAATCTATTGGAGTAACTGTAGAGGAAAAAGAGCTGTATGAGGTAGTGAAAGCCGGTCATCGGAGTTATGGGATAGAAAAAGAGAGCTGTAATGGGTCGCCATATCTGGAAGGAGGGAAATTACATGCAAGAGGAAAAGGGTTATAAGGATCAAGGAAAAGCCCCTTTTGACCACATCTATCACAAATTAACCAGAGGAAGCAAACTATTGTTTGAAATTCAAACTAAAAAAAACTTAACAAAAAAACAAATAAACAAACACATAGGCCTGCAACACAATGACATAATGCGGGAGAGAGCCTGTGGGAATAGGCGAAAGGTACTCCTAAGAGAGGGCCAAACTTTTGCTTCTTCGAAAGTTTAACTGCACGCAAAAGCTGTATGGAAAACATTGACTTATAACTGTACAAAAAGCCCCTTCACCTTAGGCCCCACTCAATCATGCGAACACAAATTTGACATCACAACTCTAGTCTACATAACATTCCCAGCGATTATTTTGCAAGAGTTTTCAAGTTGAGGGAATTGAAGTATGAACCAGGCTTTACATTTGTGTGATTTTATGAAATTCAATACACATTGATCATGGTTTAACAACAAATATATGTATTCATAACAAATAATAATAATAATAATAATAATAATAATGATACTTATACCACGCATTTTCCATTAAAAATGATCAAATGCGCCTTACAATAAGACGAATTAAAATTCAAGAAAATACATACATTTTAAAAACACACCTATACAAATTAAAGGTAAAAGTAAACCGAGACAGACTGTGGGTAGGTTGCATCATGAATTAAATCAATTAAGTGAATGGATATGTTGATTTTACTAGACCTTGATTTTACTAGACCCAGTATGAGTATGTTGGAAGTAACTGGGGCGCTGTACTCATTAAAAGTAAATTGACATCTGCGGTCCTTCTACAGAGTCCTAGATGTCAAAGTTACTGGATCTAATATTGCTTAACTGATCCTCTTACTTTCAATCCAGTTTGTGAAACATCAGTTTGTCATGTTTACATTAAAATCCCCAATAAATTTTGTTGAATGCTCTATATGATGTTTATTTTTAATGCTCTATATGTTTATAATAATTAATATGTAAAAATGTAGAAATATTACAGTAAAAAAAATAAACAAATAACCATTTGAAAAAACAAACATTATTTTTCAACATAATCAAAAGTAACAATAATCATCATAAATGAAGCATGACGTGTCCAAATGTACCTGGAATCTGTACACAACTTGCTGAAAGTTGAGGATCAACCACATCGGGTTGAGGATACCGAACTTAGCGAGGAGTGGGATGACCACAGACCCCGTGAACCATCCTCGCGTAATCAGCGGAATTCCCCGGTACCAATCGCCGATGTCGCTCTGCTGTGCCATTACTGCTTTTGACTAGATTATAAAACCCAAGATCTGCGTCTTAGAAGTGCTACAAAGAAAACAACACAGCAATGGTTTCAGAACAACAGATGGTTTTCTGATAAATTGGTGATTTGTTGGCAGTTTAAGTTACGGCCGTGATTGTTACGATGAACACATTTTGGGGACTTGCCCATTTTTTTATGTGTGCAGATTGCGCTGCTCACTTTAAGGAATTTTAGCCTCGCTTTCGTCATTCCCAGATTGCGAGCT
This sequence comes from Leptasterias polaris, assembly GCA_037783415.1. Classification (NCBI taxonomy): domain Eukaryota; kingdom Metazoa; phylum Echinodermata; class Asteroidea; order Forcipulatida; family Asteriidae; genus Leptasterias; species Leptasterias polaris. The sequence continues at coordinate 234,507 of JAZGTN010000141.1, forward strand.
CAATCTGCAGATTGTCCCTCCATTATTGGTATCGCGCACGGGCATTGAAGAAAGTTTGTTGCCACCGCCACCCCATGGACAGTCTCATAATGTTGTTGTTTGGGGGATTTATTTTGGGATTTTTTTTTTTTTTTCAAATTTAGAATAACCTCAAACAAATGCATGGGGTCTACGCCACATCTTTTTCGAAGACTACACTAGACTGCTGGGGAGTTGTCTAGTGAGTCCGTAGACGTCTCAAATCGGGCCCTTCGTGCCGCCGTCAGTATGAGGCATTTTTACCGCACCCCCTCCACTGACTGTGGCGATGGGGGAAAATAAACAAAGCTCTGAAATGAAGCAGTTGATGTTTTCGGAAAACAAAGCTCCTTACATTTTAAGCAAGAGCAATTATTAACACCAGTATATGCATGGGTAGTGACGGCATAATTATTAATTATTAGCGAACTATTAGGTTTTTTTTGTTTTTTAGACTCATTTTTTTTTTTTTTTTTTTTTTCGTTAAAGTGGAGCTATACAGCCCCATTTATTTCATTCCTCACATTAATAACAGAAATACAATTTTACTTGAACAAGAAACAAATTAACAACAATTTATGATATTTACAATTAGGCGGTTAAAAATAGTGCATATAAAAAAGAAGATAGCGAACATGAAACAATGAACTAACAGGTTCTACAATGAATCTAGAAACAAAATCGTAAGTGATCATCTTGAACACAACAAAGAACACTATTGCGACAATATAAAATATTGAAAATGTTGTCCTCTAATCTTTTCCTTTCAAAGGACAGAAATTTACGAAGGCTAGCTTTGTATGACATCAATATGTTACAGTTGTTGTTTCCTTCATAGGCTGCTTTACATCTAACCTTCCATATAATTCTGTGTAAACGTGCTACCAAAAAAATACACAAATTATCTTCAACTCCTACTCCCAAAATTCTATTGATATCATTTAAACAGAATGTGCCATTATTGGTACATTTACGCACAAGACTTTCAACAAACAACCAAGCATCTGCGTGTTCGCTACAGTTTATAAACAGGTGCTCAATAGTTTCAATACTAACTTTACACAGAGGACAATTGTCATCTTGGGTTATACCGTAGTTCTTAAGTTTGTCCTTAGTGGGAAGAATTTTGTGTTTCAGTTTGAACCATAAATCTTTTTCCTCAGAGTTTAAAATTGTACACCCCCCATTGTTCCATACATTGTTCCAATTAAGAGTCTCAGCAAAGAAGTAATTATTCCAAATTGTCTCAACACCAGGTGGATTGTATCGGTTTTCAATAAATTTCCTGTAAAACGTTTTGACATTCATTTTGTCTAAATTTAAGGATATGTCATTACCTTTGTCCTCAAAGTTAATGCTACTAAGAAAGTGATTCGGGGGGCCTTCCCTCGTTTCACTGACATACTCCGCTTTAATGTTTCTTTTTAAACCCGCTACAATGCGACCAGCATTAATGGGCAAAATATCACACTTAGTGGCTAATCTATTAAAGGAAATAATCCGACTATCTTCAATAATCTGTTTAAGACAGAGGATGCCCTGTGATCTCAATATAGAACTATCTAAAACCTTCTGATTGTTGTCAGTGATGATGGTGTTATTCCATAATGGCAAATTACAAGTTTCATTAAAACAACTAAAATTATGACGGACGTTCACATTTGATTGTTTAATGCCATTAATGATAGCCCTATAAAAGGGTTGAGTTACGGGAGCGACTGACTTTGGGCAAGTTAAGATAAGCCAACCGAGACTGTTTTCACCACTTGCTTTAAAGAGACAATATTCAAAAAGGCATTTCCATTTACCAGTACTTTTTCTAAAGTTGCTCAAAACATTCATTTTATGAGCTTGAAGTTTAAGTTTAATGTCTATAACACCAGTACCGCCTTTCTCTGTAGGGCTACACATAGTACTACGCTTGATTTTGTCAATTTTTCCATCCCAATAAAAGCACCATTTAATTCGTTCCATCTGATTAATATATTCTTGAGGGCATGATAGAACAGAACCATAGTAAGACAAACCTGATCCTATTAAGCAATTACAAACTAAAGACTTTCCTTTCAGGGTAAGATCTCTAAGTTTCCATTTATTTAAGACAGTTTCTATTTTACCAATGCGAGGAGCCCAATTTCTGTCTGTGTTGTCGTCATTACCAAAAAATATACCAAGAATTTTCAGATGATCGTTAACCCAGGTAAAAGATCCAGGTTTGTCTTTTCTATTTTTCCAAGTGCCAAGCCAAAGGCCTTGAGATTTTAGAAAATTCACTTTGGATCCCGAGCCTTTACCATAAGTGTCAATAATATTCCCGAGAACATTGAAATCGTTTTCTTCAGTGATAAAAATAGTGGTGTCATCAGCATGCTGAACCAGTTTAAGAGACTTGTCACTATAAGGTAGAGAGAGACCTTTAATACCATTATTTTGTCTTATTAAGCAAGCTAACCCCTCGGCGCAAATCGAATATAACAAAGGGGATAGAGGACAACCTTGTCTAATTCCTCGTGTAACACAAAATGGTTCGGTAATAAATTGATTAACTAACACACTACTAAAAGGGTTACTGTACAAAATTTTTACCCAATTAATAAGACTTTGGGGAATGCCCATTTTGTCCATTATACCAAACAAGTATTTCCATTCAATTCTGTCGAAAGCTTTTTCCTGGTCAATGCAAAGTAAAGCACCCTGTTTGTTTTCATTATTGATATAATAAATGCTATCTCTAAGGACCATCAGGTTATGTTGAATATTCCTTCCCTTGACTCCACAAGATTGATCTTCCCCAATAATAAAAGGCATGATTTTTTGAAGACGATTGGTGACAGCTTTGGAAATTATCTTGTAATCTACATTTAGCAGGCTAATTGGACGCCAATTTTTCAGATTATTTCTCTCCCCCTTATTTTTAAAAATAAGACGGATAATGGCATTATTCATAGAAAAAGGAAGACTTCCCTTCCTCTTGCATTCATTAACAACATCTTTAAAATCATCTTTCAACAGGTGCCAAAACATTTTATAGAATTCAGCAGTTAGGCCATCTAAACCAGGTGATTTTTCTCTACTCATCTGGTTAACTGCATTCAAAATTTCATTTTCATTGAAGTCACCGCTTAAGTCGTCTTTGACGTTTTCTTTGAAAGGAAAACTATCAACACTATTTAAAATATCTTCATATTTCTCATCATCTATAACATCACTAGTGTAAAGGGTTCTGTAAAAAGAATTTACACATTGACACACAGAAGTAGAGCCTTCAAAGAACTTGCCCTTAGCGTCAACTAAACCATTAATAACATTGTTGTTGAACATTTGACGTTCGGAAAAACGAAAAAAAAGGTTCGGTCTTTCACCATCTATTTTATCAATATGACTCATTTAGACTCATTTATTATCCTATCATCTTCTTTATTTATTTATTTGTTTATTTATTTATTTATTAGTTTATTAATTGATTGATTGTTTGATTGATTTATTCATATTTATTCATCCATTAATTCATGCATTTATGTTGGAAAAGGAGATTGTTTGCTTTACTTTTTCGTTGCTTGTGTTATTTTATTTATTTGTTTATTTATTTATTTATTTATTTACCATTTTATTTGTTTATCCATGTATCATCCTACATTGTATTATTTATTACTTTATTTCTTTTTTTACATGTACTTATTTATTTATTCATCTATTTAATTATATTTTATATCTATATTTTTTAATTAAATATTCATTTAATTATTTATTTGTTTGTCTAATTTCTAGTTAATTTATTATCTTGTTTATTATTTGATTGGTTGTTTTGATTGCTTTACTCATATTTGATTGTTCATGTATTTATGTTGGAAAAGGAGATTGTTTGATTAACTTTTTCGTTTTTCCATTTGTTTTCTTTTATTTATTATCCTATTTATTTGTTTATCCATCCATTATTGCATTATTTATTGCTTTATTTCTTTTTTACATGTACTTATTTATTTATTTATTCATTTATTTATTAATACTTTATATCTATATTTTTAATTTAACTATTTTTTTTTATTTTTTTTGGTCTTATTTGCTTGTCTTATTTGCTTGTCTTATTTCTAGTGTTTGTTTTTGCCATGTTCTTGTTGTAAAGCTTGGTTAACCTCTTTTTGTATCAAATTTGTTTTTGTTATTTTAAGTTGTGCTTTGTGTATGCAGATTATATATATTTATTCTAAATTATTTTAATTTTTCCAAAGAGAGTATCTTATTTAGTGTTTGTGCCTCCCTATGTGACTGGATTAACAGGCTTTCGAGCTACAGTGTTTTATTATACTTTTGTTGATCCTGGCCATCACATTACGGTTGTTTTGTAATTTAGTTTTGCCCTTACGGTTTGTCTTGCTTTGTTTTTACTTTTGTTTACTTTTGTTTTTATATATCCATTTTACATACTGTCTGTTTGTAATTGTTTAATGGCCAAATAAAGAATAAGAATAATAAGAACTCAGAAAACATGCATTTTGTGCAGTAATTTTATACGGCTGGAAATAAAACTAACTCCGAAGATCACGATGATGCACGAAAACGGCAAAATTATGGTTTCTTTCATGAAACGTTCTTCTCCATTCATGGAAGACCTTTGGGTCATGTTTTTTCTCTAGTTTGTAGCCCAATAGCCCATCGAAGCCGGTGTGTCAAAAGTAAAGTTCTAATGTTAATATTATCAACATGCAGGAACACGGGATTTTGGGGTTTTTTTTGGGGGGGGGGGCGGACTTTATTTTTGATTTGGGGAGTTTTGTGTTGCTTTTTGGGGGGGGCGGACTTTTTTTTATTTTTTAGATTTGGGTTTTTTTTTTTTTTGTGGGGGCGGACTTTGTTTTTGTGGGGGGGAGATTTTTTTGGGGGGCGTCCGCCCCCCCCCCCCCCCCGCAGTTTCACATTAATTATTTTGATAAAAACTGATATAATTTGTCCATAACCACATTACTTCGAAATGTTTCTCAAAATTCTTTATACTAAATCTATCAAAAGCTGCTGTACTTCTTTACCAAGTAATTTTTTATTGCCATTGATTTCAAGAGTAATTACCCAAAATACCTACTTTTCGCAAAAGCTCACTTTGAGCAGCACCGTCAGTAGCCTTTTGTCAAGGCCTTCGTGACTTGAACAGCTTTGTAGAGCCGCGATCCCAATTCCAAGCGACTGAAATGGGAGACCACGCACGCGAGTGGCGAAGCCACGATCAAGAGGGCCTTTTCCAACTTGTTTGCGGTTTCTTATGTGTTTCTTTATAATCTCGACTTTTGCTACCCGAAACGGTAGCAAAAGTCCAAACCAATCAGAAGTGCATAACGCGCGTTTCATACTTCATGAATAAATTCATTAAAAAAAAAACGCAAACAAGTTGTTGGAAAAGGCCCTCGTGGCTTCGCCACTCGGCTCGCGCGCATGGTCTCTCGTTCGAGTCGCTCCACTGTTTACAAAGCTGTCCAAGCCACGATGGCCTTGCACCGTCAGCTGCCCAGTCTAAAGATTGAGCACTCAATCTTAAACTTGTGCGCAATCTGGGGATTAAGTCTAAATGCGCTTAGCGTTAGCATTACGTGGCGAATACACAACCAATAACAACTTTCGCAAAAATACAACTGCTACAGCGCCCTCAAGAGTTATATAATGAGCCGGGTGGTTAGCCAAGGAATTGAAACAATCAGTGGGGAGCGCCATAATCCAAAACATTCTCCAGAAGAACCTGCCCGTTCCGTTCAAAGGTAATGATTTGTTTGTTTGGATTTTAGCCAAACCTAGGAGCCTATAATCGATGGAAAGATTTAAACTTGCTAGAACGCTGTGTATTTTGTTTATGTAGATAATATTTTAGTTAGTAACAAACACTAGTCACGACACTTGTCTGACTTGTTTGCATGAGATGAGATTTGAGTTAGGCGAAACTTCGGCTACGGACGTACACATCACCATACATGTACATGACGTATGTATAGAATTGTATACATGTAGCCCCACTTGTGTGGCCAAGCGAATACCGGCCAAGCAGCTTGGACACACACAAGTGGGGCTACGGAACTTACGGAGTGTGACAACAACCGGTGTCACTATTTACCGGAAAACACCAGAAAGTACCGGAAAACTACAGGAAAACACCGGAAAACACCGGAAAACACCGGAAAACTACCGGAAAACACCGGAAAACTACCGGAAAACTACCGGAAAACACCAGAAATTACCGGAAAACACCGGAAAATACTCAGGTAGAAGCATTCCAGAAAAGCGTGAGTTTGAAACAGCACCGACACAAGACGGCGCGGCTGGCGTAGCTACACAGGAATACGTATACGAAGAACTGAGGAATAATTAAACTTATCAAAGTCCTTCCTTTATCTTTCTACCGGAAAACACATGTAAACTACCGGAAAACACATGGAAACTACCGGAAAACACATGGAAACTACCGGAAAACACATGGAAACTACCGGAAAACACATGGAAACGCGTGTACGTGTGTCATAGTGCTTGCAAGCCGCATGCACTTACACTATGACACACTGTGTCAGTAGCTGACTGCCACCACCTGTGTTTGCGGCGAACTTTGACTACCATATTGTAACGGGCTGCCCCCGCACCGTAGTCTCCAACCTGTATTTCTACCAACAGAACAGACGGCAACCGCACTGTTAAATGTCGAGTGATATTTCGGGCAGTCAGTAGAGTGATAGAGGGCGGGCTTCACACCGGGCTCTTCGTCAACTACTATACTGTCAACACTGAAGGCTATAAAAAACTTGTTTTTGTCTTGACAGACCCCGTTTTTCAAATTTTATTCAGCGTACGTCTAGAGATTTAAATAGGAAACGAAAATAAAATAAAAATGATTTGTGGGTTAGCGTTTTCCTTTATTTGTTCCTTTCTGTCTCTCTCACCGATTTTCCTACCGTACCAGAACCATCTATGCCATCTATGATTTTTCCCTTTTTATTGTATTTAGTTACCTAATTTATAGTTGTATTTTAGCCTCAACATTTACATATTGCCTCTATTTTGTATTCTATATATTGTTGTTATAAAAGGACAGTAATTCAATAAATATGCCACTGGATGATGTTGTGTTTGTTCCCTCAGTATAATGTCACTGTTTATTACCTATTTAACACAATGGAATGGCCCGCACTGAAGGTCAGTGCTGTTTATTCACTGTGTGTGTGTTTCCTGTGTGTGCACACATGTTACTCCAATGACTAAATCTTTTTTCAGATTTTTACTATCAAAGGTTTCCATATGATTGTTTATTGCGTGCATCCTTGAGAAATGACCTTAGTCATGCAGCGCTACTTCTGATTGTTCACTGAAAAGACTCATGGGTCGTTAAAACCGTGGACCTTTGGTGACACAAAATGCAGTAGATATTTATTGAAACATTATTTGAAATATGGTCTCACTTCCGGTTGACGCGGAAGTAAAGGTCAACATGGGGTCACAGTTACCCAAGGCTAATCTCCAATGCCCAATGAGTCTATAACTGTAAAACGTTTGAAAATCGGTTGTGTAGTTCTTGAAATATGGTGTCACTTCCGGTTGACCCGGAAGTAAAGGTCAACATGGGGTCATGGTTACCTAAGGTTAATCTTGACAGAAACAAAAGCTGTTCCGACTGAAAGGTCGGAACAGCTAAATAATAAAAAAAATAAAAATCTGGACGAAAACAAAAGCTGTTCCGACTGAAAGGTCGGAACAGCTAATAATAATAATACTAACAAGTACACAAAAAGTAATGCCGACGCAACTTCTTACATTAAAGTTGTACGTTTTATAAACTGCACTGATAATCGAGAAAGATAAAGGAAGGACTTTGATAAGTTTAATTATTCCTCAGTTCTTCGTATACGTATTCCTGTGTAGCTACGCCCGCCGCGCCGTCTTTTGTGTCGGTGCTATTTCAAACTCACGCTTTTCTGGAATGCTTCTATCTGAGTCCGGTATTTTCAGGTGTTTTCCGGTAATTTCTGGTGTTTTCCGGTAGTTTTCCGGTGTTTTCCGGTGTTTTCCGGTAGTTTTCCGGTGTTTTCCGGTAGTTTTCCGGTGTTTTCCGGTGTTTTCTGGTGTTTTCCGGTAAATAGTGACACCCACAACAACTGACATGTAAAAGTTATATGAAAGAAAGGCCTACTGATAGCCAGGGGGGGGGGGCGGAAGGGGTGTTGCGCAATCATTTGCGATCGCTGTTTGGGTACACTCCATTTTAAAAATAGGTAATGACCATTAAAAAACAAAAAGAAATCCATGTATACCGTTAAAATTAAGACAGCGCGGTGTGCGCGGAGCCTTCTGCCTAGCTTCCAGCGTACACTGCGCTGTCTTTAGGCTACGCGCACACCACGTTGTCTTAATTTTTGCGCAATGCGTGAACGGCGCCTGCAAGGCAGTGCGCAAAAATTAAGACAGCGCGGTGTGCGCGGACCCTTCCGCCTAGCTTCCAGCGCACACTGCGCTATCTTTAGGCTCCGCGCACACCGCGCTGTCTTAATTTTTGCGCAATGCGTTAACGCCGCCTGCATGCGCATTAGCAAACATCATGGATGCCGGGCAGTCAAATCGTGTCAGTAACGCCTCGGATTTTCTTCATAATTACACCAAAACGAGCGCGCACAAGTGCGTTTTAATGTGCTGTCCACAAATCGGATACAATGAGTGACAACTGGGGAAAAAATCTCGGCATAAAAACGTGAGTTTATATTCGAAAAATTATCCCACCTCCTGGAGGTACATGGGCGTAGGGCCAAGGATCGGAGGAAGTCCAGAGTATTGGCACTATAATGGGGCTAGGGTGGGGGAGCTATTTGCATTTGCAGAATGTGTGATAGCAGAATCCCAGAAAATTTGAATTTTTGAATGTCTTTTTCAGGTAAATAAGGTGGAATATGTTATTCCCATCCCACCTCCTTTTTAGTTTTTTGTTTTTATGACAAGGTTGGCACCAAAACCACATAATGACAAATTTCACACTCATCTTTTTTTCTAAAGCCAAAACTGGGCTCAAAACCCACATAATTAAAGAATAAGTTCAGGAGGGGAGCTCCACAGTCCCCACGATCGATCACGGTTCTTTGCAGAGGCTTTCCTGGACAGTACATCCTGTACTGTAGAGTTCTATGGGCAATCCCAACTACAGTTGGGATGCTCCAACTTGAACACTCAAGTTGGGACCAGTCCCAACTATAGTTGGGACGATTGTCAAGTTGGGACGGAACTGTTTCACTTTCAAGTTTCAGCCTAACAAATCAATAACCTGATAACATAAGTTTATACCGATGTGGGATAAGCACTGTGTACTGTACCTACTTCTACTCTAGAAACTAGTATAACTTAGGCTCCCCCGTGAGCCTTAGAGGGGTCTAACATTTTGGGCCTCTGTTTTGGGGTAAATACGTTGGTCATGTGAGGCCTTTTTGCTGAGTTACATGCAAAAACATCTTCAAAAAATGAAATTTACCATGCAATACTCACGGTTGTTTTGCTGTCAAAGCACTCAATGCATTTAATGAACATGAATGGTCGGACCAACCATTCTGTAAAAAGTGGTGTTACAGGCTCCGTTCACGCATAGCGCACAAATAAAGACAGCGCGATGTGCGCCGGAATCCATTGTGAATGTATATTAAATGTGTTGGGAAAGTTTTAGTTGTGTAGTACAAAGGTAACTGAAGTTATTGCTGGCTAAAGACCAGAAAATGGTGATCTATCAATGACCATTTTGAAAACATTCAAGAATTCAATCCTATGGGGATTATTCTTCCTGCATGGAAATATTCGCTCCTGTTTTTCGGTGATATCTCAAAAACTCAACCACCTTTTGAAGTGAAATTTTCACAGGTTAGTTTTATTGTATGTACCTATATTTATATGGGATTAACACAATCAGTAGGCTCCAATTACCAAACATATGCAGCACCTATAAAGCAGAGCCATGCTCTCAAATGTTTTTGTTCAAATGTTTTGTTGGCTTAATTGGCTTACATTTTTGTGTGTGTTTTTTTTATGGCAGATTGTTGTGCTATATTGTAGGCCTAAATATTCATAAGGCCCTAGAATGAGTCACTACATTGTTTAATGTAGATGAACGGATAGACGCTGGATAGCTATCTGTACACAAGACTGACTTTAAACGTAAACCAACATGATATCTGTTTAACACTGAAGATTAAAAAGCAATTGATTAACTTATTATGTTCTTCAATACCACAGTAGTACATTCAAGGAAATGTTATCCCGACAAATGAATGATGCAGAGTTGTGATGTAAGCAAGAGAGATGCTGGTAAGATCTGGTTGAGAAAGCCAGCACCTTCTGGTGATGATGGGTAAGCCAATTAAATAAAGGGGATAAGCCAATTAAATCAAGGGGGTAAGAAAAAAATGCTAAGCAATCTCTGGAACATAACTCTTGGAACTGAGGGAAATATTAGTCCCATTTTCTTGTTAACTTATCGTTTTAAACTCATACCCTTGCAAACTTGTACCCTTGCAAACTCATACCCTTGCAAACTTGTACCCTTGCAAACTCATACCCTTGCAAACTTGTACCCTTGCAAACTCATACCCTTGCAAACTTGTACCCTTGCAAACTCATACCCTTGCAAACTCGTACCCTTGCAAACTTGTACCCTTGCAAACTTGTACCCTTGCAAACTCGTACCCTTGCAAACTTGTACCCTTGCAAACTCGTACCCTTGCAAACTCGTACCCTTGCAAACTCGTACCCTTGCAAACTCGTACCCTTGCAAACTCGTACCCTTGCAAACTCGTACCCTTGCAAACTCGTACCCTTGCAAACTCATACATACCCTTGCAAACTTGTACCCTTGCAAACTCATACCCTTGCAAACTCGTACCCTTGCAAACTTGTACCCTTGCAAACTTGTACCCTTGCAAACTCGTACCCTTGCAAACTCGTACCCTTGCAAACTCGTACCCTTGCAAACTTGTACCCTTGCAAACTCGTACCCTTGCAAACTCGTACCCTTGCAAACTCGTACCCTTGCAAACTCGTACCCTTGCAAACTTGTACCTTTGCAAATTAAGTTCGCTTATGAGGCATCCTTGGTGTTATTATCAGAAATTTATGTAATAATAACTAAGTCGAAGTAAAAACAATACATGTTTAGCGTCCCCGCCTGCTTCCTTTTTGGAGACCGCATGTATTTTATTTGTATTTTTACCAATTCAAAATGAGATTAAAAAAACAATTTTAATGTTAACTGATCAAACAGAAAATAAAACACTTGCAAGCATAATTTAGCCTGTTCCAGTTTACATGGTCAAAAACCGTTGGTTCAGTTACACATTTACATTTATTCTTGGAAATTACTGAACCCTATTAAATTAAATCAATGTAAACATGTTCAATGTCTTGTCTAACCTGTTTCTTTCATTATTGTGCGTTGAACTGTGGAGAAACCAATAGTTGTTTTAAAAAAATTAAGGAATCGCCGCCATCTTGAAAAAAAAAAAAATGCCCCTTCCGCTCTCTTTTCTTTCAGGAACTGGGCCTAACCCAATATTTATTTCTCTACAGGTTAATGGTACAGATCAGTCATAATGCCAGCAGCTCCTTCACACCCAGTGGGAGGTGTGTCCGCTTCTTGCACACAGCATTCAGCAGTAGTGGAGACAGCTGTGTCGCAGCAGACCACCAGGGAAACATCTATGTGTTTGATCTCGCCAAAAACAGGTAAACATACAAATAAATGTACCCTGAATTCACTTTAAAGGCAAAGTATACCTTTGATTTTGGAACCGTTCGATTGTTTCAATCCTATGTAAATGTATATAATACAGTAAAACTAACTTGTGAAAATTTCACTTCAAAGGTGGTCGCGTTTTTGAGATATTGCCGAAAAACCGGAGCGAATGTGTCCACACAGGAAGAATACTCTCTCTAGGAATACACAATATGAGAAACGTTTCTGACAGAAACGTTTCTTAGATTAAAGTTTTGGGGCATAAAACCTGATATCTTTTTCCATAACCACATTACTTGAAATGATTCTCAAAATGCTTTACAAACATGTATACAATCGAAAGCTGCTGTACTTGTTACCAAGTAAGTTTTTATTCCATTAATTTCAAAGAGTGATTACCAAATAACACCTTCCCTTTAAGCTGTTTTTTATTAGAACACTAGGAAAGCCTGAATTGAAGCTGCTAATAGAAAAACACTGCTTTGTCGTTACCTTCAACTACCTAAAACATTCATAATTGTTTTATTAGTGTTATTGGAAAGGCAATTCTGACTATATATTGTGACTGAACCATGTTTAAAGAGGAAGGGAAATGTCAAATTCAGTTATGTGATGCACTCATTTTCCAATAGACCCATTGCACAACGCGCAACGCACATACACGCGCGTCTCCTGTCCGCCATTTTGGGAGTCAAAACGTGCACAAAAGGAATGGACTCCCCCAAAAAGGCAGAAATGGTAGACGCGCATTGTTCGGAGGTGCGTAAACACATGTACCATCCTTTTGTGCACGTTTTGACACCCAAAATGGCGGACAGGAGACGCGCGTGCAAGTGCGCTGCGCGTTGTGCAATGGGTCTATAGATAGAGTCCTCATGTGAGTGGAGAAAAAAGTCTTCAACCTCACGTTGAGATGGTGTAAATTGCTATTGTATAGGATAACCCTCAAGGGCAAAATTTGTGAGCATCCAAAACATTGGATGACATCATTCTGAGAAACAATGGCAATTTACACCATTTTAGCTGATTTTAGCTGTCAATTTGTCTTTACTTACATGAGGAAAATGAGTACATTGCAAAATTAATTGACATTTCCCTTCCTGTTTAAGAATGTAGCACCAAAACAGTACCATGTGGTACCATACATAAACCAGGGTTTGCCTTCAACTTTTTCAGTGACAATATCAAGCTGGAATAGTTGACCTTTTGTTTCACTAGCCCATCAGTTTTTCACAGTCCATATTTCATATTAAATAGCAGGGCTCAAATTTTACACTGGACTGCAGGTTGAGGCCAGTGATTTTAGCATCGGGCCAGTAAACTCAAGACCAGACAAGTCCAGCGATCTTGTGTTTGTGTTCAAATCATTAAGGGAAAGCTCAATTAAAGAAAGAAGTTAAAATTAAACGTCCTTTTCGTCTGGCAACTCACACCTGTTATATCCATGTAATTCCTTTTCCAAACAGTGGAATTAATTGGATCATGCATAAACCAGTAGGGCTGCTGACTGCCCCAGGCAGATTAACTGCATTATGCTTATTGACTCAAGTAACTCAATGTAAACACACCCACTCTGTGAAAAGGATGTAAACTTTCTGAGTTTTTGTGGCCAAACCCGGAAATTCTTTAATGGAGCTTTCCTGTAACGTGTTGACTTTCAGTCTGATGAATAAGATTCTGTTGCTTATTGAAGAATACTTAGGCCTGAACATAACACAAATTATACAATAAATGTTCTCTAAGTGCTTTTTCGAATTCAAATAGTGTAGCTATTGAACTATGTAGGCATCTTGGCTTTACATTAAATCTGGTCTTGTACACAATACTCTGGTCCAGTGAATATTTTGAGCTACAATCTCTGTGGTCTTTTGGGATTTTCCCCCAAATGTGAGTCCTGAGTAGGGATGCTTTTTAGACACCAGACAAGCCAGCTGGATCACTTATTTAAGCATTATGGCTGGTTCCTGGTGTTTTTACTAGCACTTGACCAGCGGACGACTGTTAGTGTTAAGAGAGAATTCAGCATCAACTCATAACTTTATATCTGATCTTTTATTATAGATTCCAGTTAGTCCAGAAGACTGGTCAGGCGTGCACATCTTTAGGGTTCACACTGAGACGGAAGACGGAGTACTTGGCTGCTTTGGCCGATTGCTCCCTGAAATGTTTTGATACTGGTGAGTCTCCATCAATGGAAGATCTAGGAGGGTTGATAGGGGTGAAGGGTTGATAGGGGTGAAGGGTCAACGGTTTAATCTATATGCCCCGCTGGCGAAGCTGAAGGGGCATATACCGGTAGTGTTTGCCTTGTCCTTCTGTGTGTGGGTGGGTAGGTATACACATTCAATTTGGGGACCTAATACAAAAGAGGCATTTGTGTTTGTCAGCACACCATTCTTGTTTTTGAAAGGAAATAAAGCCTTTTGTTTAAAAGTGTTCTTAGTTTTAGAGAAATTATTTAGTTTTAAGTGCTTTGATAGAACTAACCTTTTGGAGCGGCATGGGGCAGGGAGAGAGAAATTGAGTTGAATTAAATTGAATTGAAATGGTTGGTTAATAAAAACATCATCACAGCCAGTGGCCGAATTAAAACAATATTTGTCTGTATTGTCTTTCATTACCAATATGGATAATTATTGGACACTTCTCAGCATCATTTCCAAAACAATTGTGCCCTGCTCGTTTGTCCAAATAAGGTTGTTGTCTACATGTAAGACGTTTTCTTATTTAAAAAAATTTAAAAAAAAATCCACTATTTGTATAATATTCCATTCTGATGTTTTTTGCCAACAGACACGAAGGAGCTAGTGGCATGGATGAAAGGTCATGGAACCCCAATTCATTCCATCTCAATTCATGCCTCTGGCCGCTACGCCCTGACCACCTCCTCAGATACCAGCCTGCTGTGGGACTTGGACACCTTCACCAGGAAACGGAAGCTCAATGTTCGAGATGCCGTCGGCATTTCAAAGGTAAGTTGCTGGGTTTGATTTGGAATTGTCCTTTTATTTACGTTTATTTTCCCTATTTTTCCTTTTGTATTTTCAACACCTTGTGGTTAAACCAACCTCTTTCCTCAACCCCCCCCCCCCCCCCCGCCCCTTGTCTCCTTATTCATTGTTCATTCTTTGCCTTTCAAAGGTTAGTTGCTGGGTTCGGAATTGTCTTTTTATTTACGTTTATTTTCCCTATTTTCCTTTTGTGTTTTCAACCTCTTGTGGTTAACCCTTTAGTCACTGTTCTGCCCGAAACCGCCCAGCCATTTACTCACTGGACCGCCCAAAACCGCCCGAGATTAAACAACACTTTGTATCTTGGGTTTTACACATGGTAGCGGGTTGCAGCAAACAGCCGTCGAAAGAGCGTGATCTAAAGATTGCGCCAGTCTAAAAATATCCCGTGGTCACCATTGACAAAAACCAAGTAATCTCCTTCCAAAGGTTCAAAGGTCGGAAATCTAGCACGACGTGTCAATGCTTCTCTGTGTGTGCGTACCGTATCGTATGTACAATGCATTATGCGCACACACGCACTATAATATATACTACGAAAGCGACGATGTTTCGCTGGGCTTTCGCCATGTTTTTCACACATTATTGAAAGGAGTTTACATTGTAGAGGAAATGTATTGTTATCCATAAGTAATATAGACAAGATTGTTCATTTCTAAAGGTATGTTTTGATATTATTTCAATCACTTTGTCAACATTTTGTTCTTGTTTGAAACGATAGCAAAGTTGAAAAAGTTGTGTGCACAACTTTCCGTGAAACACTGACGCTAACGTAATGCAAACTAACAGTTGTCTATTTTCGTTGGTGTGTCAACATATTACAATCTGAAAGCTTCAATTCAGTAAAAGCAAATACATATATGTGTGAATCATTCGAAAGATAATTTTATCCTCTACAAAATAAACCAAACTTGTAATACAAAAAAATAATTACAATGGAAGTTATGATACGACTTCCAGATAGTGCATTAATTCGATGACTTTTCCCCGCCCTGCTCAGTGAGTAAATGACTTTGTTGAATTTGCTCGTAAGTGCTAAAGGGTTAAACCAACCCCTTTCCTCTACCCCCCTTGTCTCCTCATTCATTGTTCATTCTTTGCTTTTCTGTGAGCTTTCTGCCTCTCTCCCTATTTATTTATTTCCACCAGTATACCTGTTTGTGTTGTATTGTCATTTAGAGAAAGACTCTGCTAGGGTCGAAACATCGGGCCATTAACTTTTTTTTTAATTTTGGTTGGTAAGCAGTTTGCAACAGCTAATTATATTTTGATATTTTCCTAAACGGTTAAGCGGAACTTCTGATGGCTGAATCATTGAGGGGTAGGCTCGATTCCTGGTCATGACGCCTCTGTCCTTGAGTAAGGCACTTCACCATAATTGCTTCTTTTAACCCAGGTGTATAAATGGGAACCTGAGAGGGCTGAGACAGTATTGTGTTGGATTAACCCATTAGCGGTTATACACAAGAAGCTTTGAGTTATTTGCTCCCAAGTGAGAAAGTTTGAGGAATGGTCTTTGAAGAATTAGGAACTTTGATCACTTCCTACTCAAATACCTGCAGTTGAGATGTTGAAAAATATGAAAAGGTAAAATAACAGGGTACCTTAATTGACTTGCAGGTGTTCTTCTTGCCACTGAGTAACACCATCATGACCTGTTTCCGTGATGATTCCATCTTTGCTTGGGAGTCAGACACCCTGCAATGCAAATACCAGCTCCCTATCCCCCCTGGAGATAGTCCACACTACAAGGCGTTTGCCACACCAAGGTAGGTCTGGACGGAACATTGAATGGCCTATGGTTTTAGAGCGGCCGGCCAAGTGGTTAAGAGCACCAGACTCAAGCTCTGTTGTATCTCATCAGCAGAGTGTGGGTTCGAGTCCCGGTCTTGACACTTGTTTCCTTGAGCAAGACACTTAACCATTATCGTTTCGTTTTTCATATGAGACGTAAAGCGGCTGGCGGAGTAGTTAAGAGCACCGGACTCAAGCTCTGTTGTATCTCATCAGCAGAGTGTGGGTTCGAGTCCCGGTCTTGACACTTGTGTCCTTGAGCAAGACACTTAACCATTATCGTTTCGTACTTCATTTGGGACGTAAAGCTGTACATGTAGGTTCCTTGTCCTAGGATTGGTAGTGCACTGCATGTAAAAAGAACCCAGACCACTTATTGTGGAAGAGTAGGCGTTAACCCCTGTGTTTCTGGTTCACATAGCAAGCACCCTTGTTTACAGGTTTCCTCAGGCTTAAGAGCTACAGTGATTAAGTTTACTTACAATGTATGAGACATGCTTGGTTTCATTACCAGAAATTTTAATGTATAACAACAGTAACATTATTCATGACTTTTTTTTTACCATTTTCCTGTTTTTCCCAAAGACTTGACTTTGCCTTCAATTCAGTTCTTTTGTGAAAATATGAAAGCTGGAAAAAAAATGCATAGCTTTTATTTTGTCCGAACCTCCTCTTTTCCGTTTGAAGTGGGAGTCTGTTATTCCTGGCACGCAGGGTGTTTCATTTCTAAATGTAGAGGAGACCACTAAAAATTTCAAAACGATTTTCAAGTAATTAATAATAAATGGTTCCGATATAGCGACATATCCTAGTAGCTACGTATAGATCGAGGCATTTTACAATTTATTATCCCTGTTCATCAGCCATATTTAGACCAGTCCTCAAATTTTCTCAACTCCATGGGGAGCATACAACCCCCAAGCTGCCTACATTAAGGCTAAGGGGTTAATCCAACACAATACTGTCTCGGCCCTCTCAGGTTCCCACTTATACACCTGGGTCAAGAGAAGCAGTTATGGTTAATTACCTTGCTCATTGACATAAGTTTCATGACCACGAATCCAACCCACAATCCAATAGTTCACCCATCAGAACTTGAGTCAGATGCACTAGACCGCTTGGCCACAACATGCTACAATTCAATTCAATTCAAATCAACATTTATTTCATACTACTCTTCTCAAAATATAACATATGTACAGAATAATGCATAGATAAGCAAAATAATAAGCACAAAAGATCGTGGAAAGAGTTAATCAATGTATACCAAAATAGATGAGAGTATGAGGCTGTCAGATTAAGCCAAGGCTTGTAGAAGACAGCCTAGACAGACAAACTACAAACGTGGAGACATGACAAACAGGTGACGCAAAAAAAAAAAAAAAAAAAACACACAAAAAAGGCAAGGATGCAATAAAATAAAAATTTCTAGACTAGCATGGCTAAGTAAATGGGCGATGATAGGAGCTGGGCTGAAAAATAGAAGAGAGCTGACAATAGAAGAGAGCTATGCCACATAATGGGAGAGGATAAATCCCTTATTATCACCGGACACAATGCTTGCACATTCAATATTGAGATGTCATGGCTAAGCAGTCTATTTCACTGCACTCAAATTCTGGTGTTCTGATCAGCTGGGTGTGTGTTCGAGTCCAGTTCGTGACACTCGTGGTTTTGAGCAAGACAAGGATCCATTATTGCTTTGTCCTTCAGATGGGATGTAAAGCTGTAGGCCATGTGTGTTGTGTAATGTCTGTTGAGAGATCTAGTGCACTTATAATTAAGAGAAGGGATTCACCCCAGTTTTTCTGGCTTGTTGGCTGCAGAATGCGGTGACAACTCCCTTGTAAAATCTTACATGAAGCTACACAATTTGGGACTCATAATTTAGGCCTATAGCTCTGCACACCTGTCATAAAAAATAACGCAAAATCATCAACACTATGAGTGCCCATCAGTGGCGGATAGCTGCATTTTATAAGTGTTCTTATTCAAAGAGCACTTCCATTGGAAAACTTTTAAGACCAAGACCAGGAGCAACAGAGGCCATGGCCCTTGTGGCCTTCGAGTAATTCCAGGCCCGCATCATTGTCACTATCATTAGTCACATCTCTCTTTAACTTTTTATAGAGATGGTCGTTTGTTAGTTGCTGGAGGCAAGTCCAGGTTTCTTCACATCTGGGCCCTGGATACACGCCGTTTGTTGAGAGTGATTGAAATGCCAGTCAAAGTGCGAGTTGTCAAACAACTGGAGTTCCTTCCGGAGAGTTTCGATGGCGGCTCAAGTCAGGTAGGAATGATTTGTGGATAAGGGACAATGAAAAAAGAATTTCAGAGCATGTGGTCTATCACATGATTATTTCATTGGTTCTATTACTGTTTCCCTTGTATAGTGTAGCAAAATGCTACAGAAAATGTCTCAGTTGCTAATAAAAAACATCATTTGCCACTCAATATTAGCAAAAAACTTATTCAGTCTATATATTTTGCTATGCTAAATTGTTGGACGAAATCGCTCCCTGTACTGACCACCAAATGAGTTCCTGTTAAATATTGATGCAGTCAGATAAACCCTAAGAGCCCAGGGCCAAGTTGTGTGGCGTGTCGTGGCTGAGTGGTCTATTTTATCGGCCCCAAGCTCTGGTGTCATCAGCAGAGTGTGGGTTCCCATCCCAGTCATGACACTTGTGCCCTTGAGCAAGGCACTTAACCAAAATTGCTTGGTAAAAAGTTGGTAAGGTAGTGCATTCTGCTTTACCATCCAGGCTCCTAGTGGATAGTGGATGATACCCATGCCTACATATTTACTGACTGTGAAGGGGATAACCCTGTTTCAGCCCCAGTGGCAACGTGCCCCTGATGACAGTTGATTTGAGTCAACAACCCAAATGAATTAAGTGTAGCCCCTCACCTTGAAGTGGCCGTCCATGGACTTGTGATGCAAGGGGATCTCTCATAACAAATGTGAAAAATAATAATTAAGCAGGATACATGTCACATGTAAAACAGTAATTTTGTTGTGTTTAGCTACTTGTTGTGCTTAAGCAGCTCTATGAAATTGGGCCAAGGGCTCTGGGTTTTTTGAAAATTACCTACAGTCTCCAAATCAACACATGTTGGAAGGCAGGAGAGCCTCTGCACAAAGTTAAAAAGCTCAACGTATTCTGACACAAAACAGTGTACATGTGGTTCCTGCCAACTTCGAACTTTAAATTTAGTTTTTGTTCTTCAAATCTATGTATTCAAGAGTCTCAACATTTCTGTTTTGCGCTGATTACAATTCCAGATCGTTGGCGTCCTGAGCCAGGATGGCATCATGAGGTTCCTGAACATTACCACATGTAAGATGCTCTTTGACTTGGGAACGCTCGAGGATCGTGTTTCTGGTGTGTCCGTCAACCCGACTGGTCGTCACATCACAGCAGTGGTTGAGAGTGGCTGCGTGAATGTCTACAGCGTGCCGGCACTGATGTCAGATTTTAATAAGGTTAAAGCTTAGAGCTAGAAGTTAAAGTTATTGTTTTTTGGAGTAAGCTGTATAAACTGTTACATTGTAGGTGACAAAAAAGAAGCTGCCATCTTTTGTCTATAAACCCCAAACTGCAGCAGTTAAGAACACTGTTATCCACTTCATGTCAGTATTTTAAAAAAGCATTATCGTGACTCTGCTTTGTATAATTTTTTCTGAACTTTTTTGAGCTTTCAGATTAATTAACATCCTTTTGTTGGTAGAGTGTCTCTTTTATTTAATCTTTTACGAATGTGTTCTTTTGAGAATAGCGTTGTCACAAAGGATCATTGATGAAATAAAGTAAAGACAACAAACGTTCTCATAGAATGCACCTGGATTTGTTGTTCTCTTTTAAGAATGAATGACATAACCTCGACCGCAAGCCATGGCCGATAGTATGCCTTGGTTTGCTAGAATCTCGGAATGCTCGGACTTAGCTCCCCTTGAGCCCAATCAATGATAAACAACGATGGCAACCTGTCCATTCTTGTAAGCCACATTTAAATGACAAAAAGGTCTGGAATCGGGGATTACACAATAACCCCTGGAAAGGAGATTTCAAGCTTGAATTCCAGAATTTAAAAGCACACACCAATGTTACTTACCTCTTGCAGAACTACCTCTCCTGCACATTTATTTTATGAGGGCCCCAATGATCAGCTGTACTGGATGGGTCACCCTCATTAAATATGGTTTTAAATACAAAAATAAGAAACCTTTGTCCCTCTTTGTTATGGGGGAACGAAGCATACATGTAGCATGGTACAGGCATGCCTACGTGTGCATGCTACACAACAGAATGTCTAGGGCGTGCATACACATCAGCCTGACATTTATAAACATCCACAGTAAGCCAGTTTGAAAAAGTTAAGCATGTATCCACGTCATCTGATGTGAAGTGGTTATAGACTGCACTAAGAATGAAGAAAACATACTGATGGAAATTATGTTATAATTTTCCCCTTTGTTTTAGAACTTAAAAGCTGATTTGGGGTTGAACATAATTTTTTTTACTAGAGCGGGATTTGAACCAACGACCTCCGGATTATAATTTAAAAGCACATAACAATGTTTCCCTACCTCTTGCAGAACTACCTCTCCTACACTTTTATTTGATTTGTAAAATTTGAGTAATTTTTTATCCCATTAGCCACCACCGGTTATAGTCAAAGTTGCCTCCGGTAGGACCAAGAAGAAAGTCACACACGGCGATACGGCCAACAGCACCACCCTCAGGTCCATGACCCCAGGGAGGCTACAGATGCAAGGGACAACTAGGGAGACACCAGGGGTGACACACACCGTCACAACAGGAGTAAGGAGGCCTAGATCTATGCAGACAGGGGAATCTGAAAATCAAGCTGAGGTATTTCAGGCCTTTTGTGTTTAACTCTTTCAGTGCCTGCTTTTGTTTTGCGTTTTGAACCTAAAATGCCCAGCTTTCTTATGTTATTTTAATTTTGGTACAATACAAAATAATAATAAGTTTTTCTCACTAAACAAAGTGTATCTTGTTGATTTGTGTTGCCTTGGTACATTCCAAAGTCAATTGAATTTTTTTGAGTAATATTACCCTTTCGTCATAACATGTTTGTTATGGGTCGTACATGTACGATTTACATGACACTTTTTGAGTACACAAAAAAGATTGTACAAGTATGATAATGGCAATTTTTAGAATGCATAAGATAGGGTATTGTACATGTATGACCTAGGCAGTGAAAGAGTTAAAAGTTTTTTTGTTTTTTTTAAAATCACTGGGCTAGTAAACTTTTTTACTTTCCAAGATCTTAAAGGGAGGGTACACCTTTGGTAATTACTTTAAAAAAATAATGACTATAAAAACTTACTTAGTAAAGAGCACTGTAGAGCTGTTGATATTATAAAACATTGTTTGGAAACAACCCCCTTTGAAGTAGTGTAGTTTTAGAGGAAGAGGTAAGTAATTTTTCACCAAATACTTTGAATCTTAGAAAGGCTTCAGCCAAATTGTTCACAGGTTTGTTATTTTATGCATATGTTGGGATACACTAAGTGAGAATACTGGTCTTTGACAATTACCAAAAGTATACCCTGCCTTTAAGATTATTGTCATACATGTGTAACTAATATTTTCTGCTGTTGTTTTGTGATTTTTTCTTCTTTGCATTTTGTGTTAGTTGTTGTGGCTGGTTTTTGGCTTTTTGTGTACAAACAATAGTCCCCATTTAGTGGGCCTGCGTACCTGTTCTGGGTTTCTCTTTTGCACCACATGTATAATTTGGTGTTTGTGCAATAAAGGTAATAAAGTAGACTGAACTGATTCTAAGTTTGAAAACAGAATGAAAATAGACAACAAACTCAAACAGGTACACAGTGAATAAATTGATCTTTATTTATTTGTCAAGGTCTTTTCCTCCATTTGTTTTTACACTTCATCAGTCTTAAATGTTTTGTTTAAAATGAGGGGGGAATAGAAAGCTCTGGGGATCACCTCAGGAGACGTAGTTTTACCCGAAACAGTCTACATTTCTTACTAGACATTGTCAATGTGCACAGGGCTTGTGTTAAGGGTGAACCTTTGTTTCAATTTGTACAGGTTACTGATTTACCTGAGGGGCTAGACCTGAACAGACTGCATTCAGTTCTCAAAGGCTACGGAGAATATCCTGCAAAATACAGGTGGGTCTCTGGTCTCCAGTATTATACCATGGTAATAAAAATAACATTAAAGATAGTCTTTATTTATGGTGTGCTTTTTTAAGCCAATGGGAGACTTTTGGAAATCTCTGCCACTAGAGGGCAGCAGACCTACCAGGTAAAGTTGTTTGGCTGTTACACTACTAATGTACTAGTACTACACAGTGTTAGGCTTTCGGATGGCGGGAGAAAAGGAAATAAACAACTATGTCGTCTGTCTGTGATCCCACAGTCTGGCAGTGTTGTCAGTGTATGTTCCGTCTCTAAACATGCTTTGAGTAAATCATGTCACATGCAGATTGGCCTCCTAGACCGGCCCTTGTCGTTTGTGACTGTACGGATTGCAATGCTAGTGCTACTCGCCACACTCAGCACACCACTTTTTGTTCCAGAACAGTTTGGTACTGCACACGACGTGTTTGGTATTGTGTTATCAAATCAAAAATACAGTAGGGTTGAATCTAAAACGCGAATTTTTTGTTGACGAGTGCCGTCATCACTCCCATGCTTTTCCTATTCCTAAAATTTTGACTTAACCTGGTGACGAGCGCCCTCTCTTGGTGATTAGCTGAAAGTCTAAAGTCTCCCATTGAGCCCCTCAAAGCAGCTTATATCAGGGCCCCATTTCATAGAGCTTCTTAAGCAGACAATAGAGCTGCTTAAGAATGTTCTGCTTACCAGAAATGAGCAGAACACCATTCACAAATTGTACATCTGACATCGCAGTTTGGCTGGTAACCTTATTCTGGCGAGCATAATTGTATTGAGCTTAGCCATTTTTTTGCACTTAAGTAGCTCTATGAAATTGAGCCCAGTACTTAAGTACTTAAGTAATTTAAATTACTATAATAATAATAATAAGACTTGAAGCGCTTCACAAAAATACATAAACCACCTGTATATTACAGAAAGTACACACACACACAAATGTTAAACATGCAGGTTTAGCATAGTGTTTATCATGCCCTCAACATGCTCAATGGCTTAGCCCCAGGCTACATTTCTTGCCTCATTCAACAATCTTTACCCGCACAGGTACCCATTTACTCCCGGGTGATGAGAAGCACTTATAGTTCAGTCTTGCACAAGGTACACAAGAACAGGCACTCTGGTGATTGGGCCACCAGAACTTGAGTTCAGTGCACTACATAGCTTGACCACGACATGCTAAATTTTCGGCGTGCAAAAAACACCCAAGTATAGAAACAATCTTCTATATTACCATTATTTGGTTTGTGGTGATTTTAAAAAAAACCACATGACATCTTTATAAAAATTTCTTTTTCGTGTATTGACCCCCTTGCACAACGCGGAGCGCACCTCTGAAAAATGCGCATCTACCATTTCCAACATTTTGGGAGTCCATTCCATTGTGTACATTTTGACTCCCAAAATGGCAGACAGGATAGACGCGTGTAAGTGCGCTGCGTATTGTGAAATGAGTGTATAGATATTTTTACTTTTTTTAATGTGATCTGCAGAATGTTCATCTGGCGTTCCGTTCTCCGTCTTCCTGAGAACCATGCAGCATTCAGCAGTCTAGTCGACAAAGGAACCCACCTCGCCTGGGCTAAAGTCCATGAAGACTACCCCATCAAGAGTCGCAAGCTTCTAAGGGTGTTGCAGAGGTAGGTTTACACTGGTGCTTGAGTCTAGAGGTAGGTTTACACTGGTGCTTGAGTCTAGAGGTAGGTTTACACTGGTGCTTGAGTCTAGAGGTAGGTTTACACTGGTGCTTGAGTCTAGAGGTAGGTTTACACTGGTGCTTGAGTCTAGAGGTAGGTTTACACTGGTGCTTGAGTCTAGAGGTAGGTTTACACTGGTGCTTGAGTCTAGAGGTAGGTTTACACTGGTGCTTGAGTCTAGAGGTATGTTTACACTGGTGCTTGAGTCTAGAGGTAGGTTTACACTGGTGCTTGAGTCTAGAGGTAGGTTTACACTGTTGCTTGAGTCTAGAGGTAGGTTTACACTGGTGCTTGAGTCTAGAGGTATGTTTACACTGGTGCTTGAGTCTAGAGGTAGGTTTACACTGGTGCTTGAGTCTAGAGGTAGGTTTACACTGGTGCTTGAGTCTAGAGGTAGGTTTACACTGGTGCTTGAGTCTAGATGTGGAAGTAGAGGTCAAAGACTTCGAGATCAGTGTGCAAGAATGTGACCAGCACTTTCAAGACCTTGCAAACCTAGAAGTTTAAAGAGTGGCTCCAATGTCAAATTCATTTTTCTTGATGCACGCATGTTCCAACAGATAGAGTCCTTATGAAATTGGGAGCAAATATTACAAGACTCTAGCCTCACATCGGAATGGTGTAAATTTTCATTTTAATTTATACTCTTTCACAGCGAAATGACCGTGGCATAATTGGAAATCAACAGCAAATGGGTCTGCACATTCAAAAGACAGAATTTTTGGTCAGCCAAACTGTCAAAATCAATGCTGTTTTGAGAGATTATCATCGAATTTCAGGAATAAACTAAAAAATTAGTGCATCACAAAACTGAATTGACCTTGGCGCCTCTCTTTAACACCAAAGTTCAAAACTCAATGGTCCAATGGCAAAGACTATCATCTGCAAGTCCGAAAGTAAGACAAAGACCTGGAGGACCAGGTCCTGTGAATGTTTTTTTGAGGAAGGCATAATACCTTCAATTGACCCAATATACCTGACGTCATTATTACAATAATCTCGGTTGCGCCATTTTTGGAGTCAATGTCCCTGTGTGTTATACAGTGTAGTGCAAAATTTATGCAACACGGCGTTTACACGCTTTCAAGATGACTCCTAAAACGGTTTGATGTGCAAGGAAGGGATCAATAGCAGAACTTTCAAATTGATAACATGAGATATTTAAATGTGTAAAATGGAAACAATTTTTATCAGAATCATCACTTTTTCCGCAGGACATTGTCGGCACTGGCCCACTGGTCTGCCATCTTTGGTGAGACTGACTACCTACCGTTGATGGCATTTCCTTTTGTGAAACTCTTCCAGAACAACCAGCTTGTCTGCTTTGAAGTCATAGCTACAGTCTTAAGTAAGAATTCTCCCCCATTTTATTTCAATAAATCATTGTGTCAGTATAACAGCGTTAATAAATCTTGCACCATTTTCCAAAGGACGTTTGCTACACAAATTTTCACTCTCCACTCCTGCTTATCTTGCGCTCTTCTGTGCTCCAAGTAGATGGTGCTGTGAGCAATGATGTCATTTTCTTGTCTCTTTTCAGGCCTACCTCGTCTATTTTGAAACTAACGTTGTATCTCCTAAAACAGCATTTGCGTTTTATTTGAGTCTGAAACTGTCAAATGTTGCTTTAAAAAACCTGCATGTACACCAAAACCAATAGGCACCGAGATACAATATTTTTGCACTGAGCAGGAGTGTTTATTGTGTGTGAGATACAAGGTTATTACAGAATCGAGAATGACGTAGTTGCACTGACACACAAAAGAATTTCTATGCAGTTATTGTCCATGAAACCTTGGTAGGCCCTTGGAACCTAGCTTGACTGGTACCTTGGTTCAATTTCATAAAGCTGTGATTCAAACAATTGCTGCTGAGCAAATTTCGTTTCTAAGCGAAAGATTTGCAAGACACCTGTTGTAATGTACAACAAAAAATAATCAATTTGATTATCCACACGAAAATGAAATGAGAATGTTTGAATTATTTTGTGTGTGAACAGTGTGACATGGTCTCAAGGTGTGTTTTACAAATAATCTTGAATAACTGAAATGTCCATGTTTCACTCTGTGTTTTTGTTCTGTGGTTCTGTGAACTCGGCTCTTTGTGTGTCACTCAAACATCTGTAAATCTTAAAGCATGCACCAACATTGGTAATTGTCAAAGACCAGTATCCACTCATCGTCTGACCCAACATGTACATAAAATAACAAACCTGTGAAAGTAAGTTCAATCGGTCATCAGAGTCACAAGAGAAAAGTGGAAAAAACCTTCGAAACATCATGAGATCAAAACTATTTTACTCATTTCTCAAAAACAATAGCATTTCTTGAAGTAGGTTTTCCACAATGACCCTCTTTATACCATGTCAGTTTTGTGCAAATCTGTGTGCATTTATGTTTTCAATCTTACCAATGTTGTGCACACCCTTTAAAGGGGCAGTGTCATCATTATTTAATGGTATTCACAGATTAAATGACCAGCAGCAGTAGCTGAAAGGGTAACTTAAGAACGTTAAAAGTATAATCACAGGTAAAAATACAATCAAACACAGCTGTACATGAAATTATGAACCCACACCCAGCTACTGCACGTGCGTGCCCTCCCTCCGAATCATATCTATGGAGGGCACGCGCGCGCATACAATAAATGTGGTAGAGTTTATAATTCCATTTTCAGACACAGCCTTGCTTTGATCATGACCATAGTGCCCCTTTAACTCGTGGGTTGTTGCTCTAACCGTCTACTGTTTCATTTCTTGTACCCAGGCAATTGGTGCCAGCAGTGGTTTGAATTCTTCCCGAATCCTCCTGTCAATGTGCTGTCCATGGTGGAGAATGTTCTGGCCTACCATGATCGAGCTGTCCTCCAACATTTCGTCAAGTATGGTGTTACATCCCAGGTACACAAGAAGGGTTCTACATTTTAAAAAACTTACAATAAAGCCTTGTGTTTTATTCACAGGGAGTTTCTTAACCCTTTGAACCCTGACCTAAATATAGGTACGGTACCTCCACCCTGAGTTATTTGCATGAAATTTGAATGACAATATATAGAATGCGTAATAATAATTAGTATTACCTCCACTCATGTCACTATCGGACACTGAATGCATACATGTATTTGTATGCCTACTTGCCTGCGAAGCTTCATAATCATCGCTTTGTGTGTCAATTTCATCGTCAGTTTCGTCCTCAAAATCACTATTATTTCCGTAATCTGAAGCATCCATGTCCTCCTGTGAATCTTCATCGAGTACCCTTTGCAGTGCCTCATCCGTATCCATCATATTTCCTGCCATTTTGGCCAATTTTCATTGAGAAATTTCACAAAAAATAACGTTGAACCATTACCCGACCCGTTACTAACGCTGGCAGACGTGATGTCATCGCAAAGTGGTCACATGACCACGTAAAGTCACATGATCCACTAGTCACCTGTTCCGAGGCCGGAAAACCGGCCTTTCAGGTTATTGTACTTTGTGTGTGCGGCCGGTTTTGCGGCCTTTCGGGTTCGAAAGGGTTAATGGACTGACTTTCCTACTGTAGAAGTGTTTCTCAATGGCTTTGAGACCGGCATGGTGGATTTTGGGGGTTTTTGACCCAAACTTCGAAAACACACAAAATTCTCAATATAACTCAAACTTTGCCTAACTTACCTAGTTGCACCAACAAAATGTCTTCAGTACTCCGATCTGCATCATTGGAAACCATAAACTAAATATTAAAAAATTCACCCCATGTCTGAAAATTTGACCATGCCGGTCAAAATTTTACCATGCATGGTGGATTTTTGGGGTTTTTGACCCAAACTTCAAAAACGCACAAAATTCTCAATATAACTCAAACTTTGCCTAATTTACCTAGTTGCATCAATAGGATGTCTTCAGTACTCCGATCTGCATCATTGGAAACCATAAACTAAATATTAAAAAATTCAACCCAGGTTTGAAAATTTGACCATGGACTCTCTTTAAGATCTTACCTCAGGTAAACTTGGTTGCTAAGCAGTTTGCAACTGCCAATAATTTATTATTTGTTTTCATTCACACAAAAATTATGACAGTTTTGATTCTGTGCATACACAGTAGTCAAAGCTAGCTATGGCCATGACTAGTAAAAATATCTTCAAGCCACTAAATACACCATAAATGATAAGACTGGTGGATGATAAGACTGGATAAGACTGGCCCATGCCTTCCTGAAATGGGCCGGCAAGTTTTAATAATAATATTAATTAATAATAACGGGCATTTATAGAGCGCTCTTACACTGGGTACCACAGCGCTTGCAAGAAACTAAACAATAAGCGGATAAATAAAGGCACTCAAATGGGAAAGACAGTTGGTCTATGGAAATCAACCATTGAACAGGAAAGTTTAAAGACGTTTCTTGAAAACTTCAAGTGGCTCAGCGGAACGAATTTGATGAGGGAGATTGTTCCAAAATGCACGATCCCCAGCAGTTTTCTGGTGGGCCGTAAGTTTCGTTTTCCAAAGGCCCTGTTAGCTAAAGCAGTTGATGTTATTTTGACCCCTGATACATCCTGGAAATGTTCAGGAAAATACGTGGCAAATCAGAACGGACGTAAAGCCGTAGGTTGCGTGTGTTGTGTAATGCACGTAAAAGAACCTACTGCACTTATCGTAAAGAGAAGGGGGTTTGCCCAGGTGTTCCTGGTTTGATCGGCTGCATATTGCACCACAGCACCTTGTAAACCATTACATGATGCTATGCAAATGAATAGGTCTCATACTTCAAAGCATAGCTCCGCATTTCTTGCAGGAAAAAAATACTGAGTGCTTTGATACGCCCCTAGGGGTGTGATAAAGCGCTATACAAAAACTCAGTATTACTATTATTATTATAACCTTGTTGCTCGGGCAAATTACTGAGTGTGCAACAAGTTCTTATCTCAACATACAACCTTGTAGCACCGACGCTACAAAATATGTTATGCTTTTGAAGGTTTCTTATTTAATTTGCGGTAACACCATGTGTGTATATCTACCTTGCTGTGTAGATTTGTTCTTTGAGATCTTGTCTTGCTATTATCCGTTTGAGATTTATTGCTTTTGAAGACACCGACTCTATTTTGTCATAGAGCAGGCCAAACTTTAATACGACAAATCTGATGTTTGACTTTGTTCTTTTGGCTACTCAATCTGCCTGGTTAGGTGTATGCATGGCCCCTACTGCAGACCCTGATGTCTGAGGTCGTCACCAAGGAGGAATGGCAGAGGTTGTGGGATAACATCTTCTCCAATCATCCTGCTTTCTTACTTCTCATTGTTGTTGCTTACATCATCGGCTCTAGACAACCTCTACTTCAGTGCACAGACGTGGATGATTTCAAGGTACTTATCATGGTCGATTTCATTTTATTATTATTCTTCTTATTATTATCATTATTTTATTCTGCATTAAAATCAAGCATACAGAGAAAATACGTAACAAGTAAACTGATTAAAAGCCAAGGATAACCCAAAAAGCTGATTGAATATGGTTTAAAGGTATTATACAGGATTGAATATGGTTTAAAGGTATTATACAGGATTGAATATGGTTTAAAGGTATTATACAGGATTGAATATGGTTTAAAGGTATTATACAGGATTGAATATGGTTTAAAGGTATTATACAGGATTGAATATGGTTTAAAGGTATTATACAGGATTGAATATGGTTTAAAGGTATTATACAGGATTGAATATGGTTTAAAGGTATTATACAGGATTGGCAGAGCTGACAAAATAATCACAGACAGTGTTCATGTTTTGTGTGATCAACCACATACATGAAATAACAAACCTGTGAAAATTTGAGCTCAATTGGTCATCGAGGTCACGAGAAAATAGTGAAAAGAGACCTTATGTGTTTTCTGTTTTTCAAACATCGAGTTTATTATCGCGCGCGATAAAAACTATTGTTTTACTCATTTCTCAGAAACGATAGCATTTTAGGCAGAAATATTTTAAGGAACCCTTTCTACCATTACGTACTTTAAATCATGTAAGTTATGTGTGAATCTGTGAACATTTGTGTTTTTCGATCTTACCAATAGTGTACAGGGCCTTTAACCCTCGGGGTCCTTAAAAAACACGAAGACAAACAAAGTTGTTGCCTTATTGCAGATTAATTTATATTCTGTTTAGTCAAAGAAAAGTTTACCCTTTGCCTTCTGACTGGCACCCCGGAACAAATATATTGACAAAATAGGGAGACCACCAACATTAGGGGTAAACAGCTCAGTTGGTAGAGCCTCGACATTCAGGGCTCGAATTTGGGGAGAAAATCCACAAGACTACAGGGCTTGTAGCTCAAAATCTTTACTGGACCAGACATTTTTTTACAAGACCCGATTCAAAATGTGAAAAGAAAAAAAACCTTGTTGCCACAGTTTAACATGCATTTGACTGCTTTTATATGAACCCGAACTGAGACAAGTAAGAGAAGAGTATACTTGATCACTCATAGAATTGAAAGATAATTTATCAGACCCAAAGTCAACATTTGAACATAATTTGTTTATGTTATTTAATTGAAAAACACAAGACCATCGGACTTGTTAGGTCATAAGTTTACTGGCCCAACACCAAAATTACTGGCCTCGGGCCTGTGGTCCAGTGTAAAATTCGAGCCCTGCATGTTAATCTGGAGGTCACATGGTTTAAGTCCTGCTCTAGTAATGTTTTCTTTGTTCAACCACAAATTAATTAACAATTTTGCCCAGTCAGTTTCCCCTGTGGTTTATTACTTGAAAAAGTTGAACCTCTCACAATAAGAACACATAAGTGGTTTCATGTTCAAAACATTGGTCTTGGGTGGGCCGTGACGGAATGTTCCTGGCGTGGAATTACACAGAGGCCATTACCTCTGTTGCCATGGTCTTGGCCTTGGTGTCCCTTCAAACATTTCCCATAGAGTTTAAGATTTTCCTATTGAAGTGCCCCTTGGCAAAAGAAAAATGGGCTTGCCCTCTCAAAGATGAAACTCCAGGCCTGATGTTCTCGAAATATCGGACGTTGTTGCAAAGCATGTTACAAACAGTTTGTGTCTCATGCTATGTTTTACACTTTGTATAATTAATGAAACAATTTGTAGGAAGTAACCTCAATCTTGTTTTCAAGTGTGACCTAATTCTACTGTAAGCCACACCCACTTCACACAAACTGGCTCCACTGATTACCAGAAGCCCATAGGAAATGCATTAATCAAGGCTTTCTTCGAGAGTTTATGCCTGCAAGGACCAGTAGAGAGTATTTCTAAACTTAGTCGTAACTTTGCCATAAGTTGGAGGTTGTTGTTTATCTTGTTTGTAAGTGTGACATAGTTCCACTGAAAGCCACGCCCACTTCACCCAAATGGCTCCACTGATTACCAGAAGCCCATAGGAGTTGCATTGAGCTAGTTTATTGGGGATGATTTATGCAAGAATAGTTTAATAATTGAACTTGGCGTTTATCTGCAAAACTTTTTCAGTACTTCTTCCACCACCGCAATGCTGTCCACGTCGGCACAGTCATCAGTGAAGCCTATAGACTATGGGAGGGCACTCCAGATGACATCCATCCCAAGAGAATGCTGGAGGAATTCAAGCCGCTGACGAAAGGACAGTATCCAATCTTCAACAAGTACCCCAAGTTCATTGTAGACTATCAGGTAGGCGGTTCTCTCTTTTAATGAGGTTATAGTTGTTAGTTTTCTAACTTTTGCTTTTCAGAAATGTTCCACAGGGAAAATTTGTCCAAAACCTACTGAGAAGATGCATTTCCTTACTGCATCACATAACCAGGGTCCAGTTTCATAGAGCTGCTTAAGCACAAAAAGTAGCTAAGCACAACAATATTTCGCTTACCAGAATAAGGTTACCAGCCAAACTACATGTCGCATGTACAATTTTTGACTGGTATCCTGCTCATTTCTGCTAACATTTCTGCTTAGCAGACAATTGTTAAGCAATATTTTCTGCTTAAGCAGCTCTATGAAATTGGGCCCTGGGCTCAATTTCATAGAGCTGCTTAAGCACAAAGATAAGCTAAGCACAACAAAATTGTTTGGATGTTGACAAATGTTTGCACTGGAAGGGTATCCAATACAATGGCAATTTACACCATTTTAAGGTTGGAGATCTTGCAATTTTTCCTCACTCACATGAGGGCTCTATCTATTGAAAAATAAGTACATTACAAAATTAAATTTCCCTTCCTCTTTAATAGACTGTGCAAGTCTCGCGCGTATCCGAACGAGAAAACACGTCAAACGAAGAACATTTTTATTTCTGAAATTAAATCTTTGTTTTAAATTATATCTCATGACAAAATCTGAACAACAAAAATTAATCATTACAATTTTATGAAAAGGTTTAGCTTTTGAAAAAAAAATCACAATAGGATGCCTATTTGATGTTAACTTTTTAGAAACCCCTTACGCGGATATGTGAAGGTCAAACAGGTCTTAAATGGACCCATATCGCAGTTTAAAGAGGATGCTGACGCCTCAACAACCATAGACTGCAATGAAAAGGGTTTGCTTTGCAATTACAGCATCTGGCGATTATAATTGCGCATCCAAAACAAGCGTTTACGTAAGTTTTATGATCTGAGGCGAGCACAAAATTCTTAATTTTTTGCAATAACCGGAAGCTGAGGTCAAGTTTAATTCTCGGGTTTTCTTCGTTATATTGTTGAATTGGTTTTACTTTCATATTTTGTTATCACTTTAATAGTATTACATTCCAACAACATGTATACTTTTCTAGGTCATAAACTACGTTAAACTAAAATAATTGACGAAAAAAAATCTCGCCCACGTAAAACTCCATATGGTTGGGACCACTATGGTCCCGGAAGTTCGAATGCGCGCGAGACTTGCACAGCCTATTATTTGGCATTGTGCGCTACATACTTGGCAGCATCTAGGCTGTATACTCCCTAGGGAGCTGAAATGGTTGAATGAAATAAATGGCCCAATGACCACAGTCCAATTTCACAGAGCTGCTTAAGCACCTAAATTAGCAAAGTACAACAAAATTATGCGTTCCAGAATAAGGTTACCAGCCAAAATACCATTCCAAACGTATCATCTGTGATTGGTATCCTGCTCATTTTTGCTTAGCAGAACAATTTTAAGCACAAATTTTTGCAGAAGCAGCTCCATGGGCCCAGGGTAAAAATGTTGGAGCGTCATGAGCGTCACATCGTGACAAATATGAGCGCTATCAGGCATGAGAATCTTCCGGTTTAAACCGGAATTCCGGTTTTTTCCCTTTCAAATTTGTGCTCTTCGAGTTCAATGTGAATTTGATATAAAATTTTGGGGGTGAGTTGTTGGGGTATACATTTGGATCTCGCTAATCCCTCTTCTTGGTCTTATGAGAAATTGTAAGTTTACACGCTTCCGTTCGTAATAAATTGCCGCCCGGCAGCGGCCGGCCCAATATGCGTTGATTTGTTTCTTCCATGTGCATGCAGCGCGTTCAATTGATATCTGTAGACTTCTTTCAGTCTTTCCCCGCTTCATTCATGGTACGGTTTGACCGTAATACATGTATGTTTACTGTTGCAGCAAAGGAACATTCGTGGAGACATTGAAAAGTCTACTGACAACAACGGTGTTTTGGATGCGCGCGCATCGTTATACTTTTTTTACCAGTCGTCAGTACGAACCTTCATAGGCTTAAGTGCCGTTTCTTCGATACGTTTAATGTGTTTTACGGCTGGAGATATTTTTACGCATTGAACTATGACCTGGAAGAAACTTATAGACAATGAGTGTGCGACACACGTGTGGGGAGATTCGTTAACGTCTGACGTCTCACATTATTTTTCCAAAATGCTATGGTTTATAAACTTTTGGGATCTTGGAGATACGAAAAGGTGTTTGAAGAACAAGTTTCAATGGCCAAAGGGGGGCAACACTTAACACAATTATTCACTATAACAGGTAAAAAGACCCCCAAAAATCAATTTTTGTAACAAAAGCATGACTGCTCCGTTCATAATAATTTATTTTCGTGGAAGTAAGTTCCGAATATCATTTTATTTTGAGCTTTTTAAGACAATATACGTCTAGTACTGTTATGATTTCATCTTTGTTATAAGTATTTTCCTCCTATTAACATGTCCTCGATCCCACAAATGGTCCCCAAAACGCCAGAGGTAAACTTGCCCAAATTCCGGACACGCAAAAATTTGGACTTTGCCCAAAATCCGGACATGCAATTTTTAGCGTAAAAATGTTTCCGTTTTTTTTATCATCGCATATTCTCATGCCTGGCTATACAGGAAGTCACTATTATTGCCGTTATTGTTAAACAAACTTTGTGAATTTGTCAACAGGCTCAAGAGCGTGAGCGCATCAGACAGGATGAGCTAGAGTACCTCCACCAGCGTCAGGCAGCGGCAGAGCTACAACGAGAGCTCAGTAAGAGACACGGTGAGGAAACGGCTTGGTATCGCCAGCAGAAGCTGCTGAAGGACGCTGAGGAGCAGCGAAGGTCTCTCCTCGCTGAGGAGGAACAGCGACTCGTTGACCAACGTGTCAGGTGAGGGTGGTGGTTGGTGTATGATTTAGTCATAAACGAATTGATGGACAAAATGAGTAAAGAAACAAACGTGCTTTTTCCAACTGGCTAATTTCAGCGCCACCACTTCTTCCAAAAAGGAAATACTTCGTTGTTTTTCCCGTCGGACTAGAGTCCTATTAGTGTATATCTTCAACATGAACAGCCTTAAAACCTATATGTACATGTACTAGAGCCTACATTGGTTTGTTGAATCATTTGGTAACTAAATTGACACACAAACATGACTGATATCCCGTTCTCTACACTTCCCATCACGCAAAAACCAAACATAAATAGCGATGATGATAATAACGACTCCTGGTTTTTGAATGTTTTTAATGGAAAGGTGCTTAAAAAATGGGAATAAAAGAGTGGTGACTCAGTCTTAAATGGCCGGTTTAAAATCTTCCAGGGTGATGGCCGCGCGATGAAGGACTGAGCCAAAGGTGAGGTCCTTTAAAGCACGACCTTGACACTGCCATCAGTCACCGCTCTTTTATTTCCTTTTTCAAAACCATTTAACTGCATGAGTAGTGGCACAGCTGTGCATAGGACTAATTGTTAACATAAACTGTGTAATAATAATAATAATAACAACTAGTTCTTATACAGCGCATTTCAGAATAACATATCAATGCGCTTTACATTAGTGCCCTGATCATTGGGCCAATAACATTCCTTTAATCTTTCTCAGCTCCCTGGGGAGTTTACAGCCTGAGCTGCCGCGGCGCTCCGAAGCTTTTTCAAACACAATATCAACCTCTACCCTCGCAGGTACCCATTTATACCCCTGGGTGAAGAGAAGCAATATATAGTAAAGCACCTTGCTCAAGGAGACAAGTGTCATAACCGGGATTCAAACCCACACATAGATACATTTAACAAACAGTAGGCCGACAATCATTCAAAACCAAAGTGGATAAATTGAATGGTGAGACAGTAGAAGGGTTCTTCAATTCTTGAATACCTCAATTTAACCTCTGACCTAGGTTACAAGCCATGAAGCGAGAGCTGAGGATTCGAGAGCTTCAGCTCCTGGACGGAGCCAAGAAGAAATTCATGCATCATCAACAGATGCAGAAAGAGGCGGACCTTGGAAGGCTGGATGATGAGATCTCTAGAAAGGTTTGTGAAGAGTGAAACTTAGTCTTTCTTTTTGGTCTTTCCTCCACCCCCTAGAGTTCAAGGCTTGGGCCCGACTCATGTTTTTGATTCAAAAACATTTGAATCTGAGGAAAAATTCATGCATGAATCGTCTCTCAGATTTCTGATGGTTGGTGTTCGTTCGTGAATGCTGCGGCTAGAGATGCGATTGGTAGCACCTGCTGTAACCGTGCTAAATATGAATGGATTCAACATTCTTATGAAAATATTGTTACAGTTTTTGTGCTGTTTTCTAGGCAATTACACACTGTATTCAGCTGAAACTTTCTCATGTGACTTTATTGTATCTTTCTTTATAATTTTGCCAATAAATCAGCATTCAAAAACCAGTCTGTGATATTACTTTTTAGAGAAGTAAATTGTGGCTGATTTTGTTGTTGTTTGTTTTAATTGCAGAGTCTCCTAAGGGAGCAGGAAACCAAAGCAGCTATCGACGATGTAGAGATAAGAAGAATGGAACTTCAGGCTCAGAAACAAAGCCTAGAACAGGTGAGTTCAAATGGGATATCACAACAATACTGTAATCACAAATGATGGATTGGATTTTATTTTTCGTAAATGGGTTAGTCCAACAGGTCATGACTTTAGTGTTTCTCTAAAATCAGAATGGTAAAAATAATAATAATAATAGTGGCTTTTTATATAGCGCTCATATCCGTCACTCAGTGATGCTCAAGGCGCTTCAACAGTCATTATTTTCCTGCAAGGTTTGTGGAGCTGCGTTTTGAAGTATGAGACCTGATCCTTTAAATAGCACCATGTAATTGTTTACAAGATGCTGTGGCGCGATTTGCAGCCAATCAAACCAGGAACACCGGGGCGAACCCCTTCTCTTTTCAATAAGTGCACTGGTTTTTTACGTGCATTACACAACACACGGGACCTACGGCTTTACGTCCCATCCAAAGGATGAAGCAATAATGGTTAAGAATCTTGCTTAAGGACACAATTGTCACAACCAGGATTCAAACCCACACTCTGCTGAACAGAAACACCAGAGCTTGAGTCCGGTGCTCTTATCCGCTCGGATTAGCGAGGTATTTCAGTAGGTGTATATGGAACAGTCTGATGGACCACCGAAATGGTCCATTCCAATAATTGGATTGTTCAAATTGCTAATGCGCATATTCTCTCATGTGGGAATGTTCCCGTAGGTCTGCACAATGTCGTAGTCCAGCAGAATGTTCTCTGGTGGTCCACTGGAATGCATGCATATTCATGCAGGAACTTTCCTTTGTGCCTGGATTGTGCATGGTTCAAATCCCGCTCTAGTCAATTTTTCTTTGTTCAACCCAAAATCATTTTAAAATTTACCCAGTCAGTTTCCCTTGTGGTTTATTATTTGATATCTGATATAAAAAAGTTGCATCCCCTTAAGGTGATCCACTGGCTGCCGCTTCCCAGTCAGTTTCCCTTGTGGTTTATTATTTGTAATGTTTTTGTGTAAGTCTTTCAGGTAGCGCATTCCAAAGTCTAGAGTCTTTGCCCAATATGGTCAAATCATTATCTTATTCATTGTAGGATCTGGCCAAGAGTTCTGCGTATACGACATACCAGCAGAGAGCTGATGAAGACGTTCACAGACGTCAAGCCGAGCTGGAGGAGAGAGTCAAGGGTAGAGCTTGGGAGAATGACCAAGACCAACGACATTCAACCAGGAAGGTATGTAAGGCGAGGTGGGCTTACGGAAGGGCCCTTTTTGGGTTTCTTGCACAATGGAACAATGGACTCCAGAAAGTTTTTCTTTGTTCAACTTCTTTGTTCATCCGTAAGGTTGTGTGTTCGTACGCAAAGGCCTTTGGGATGTCTTATACACAGTGGAATTAAGCTGCACCACAAGGTTTTGGGTTTTTTTCAACTTGGGGCCCCACAGGGGAGTTCTTCAGAAAAGGGAAAAAAGGAGCAACAATGGCAGGATCCCATAAACCCGATCCACAAGGCTGCCTTTCTCTGTAAGGGTCAACTGTAAGAAACAATTTCATTTTCTTGAATGAATTTTCACTTCTTGAAAACACTTGATGCAAAATAATTTCACTGGTGTCACTTGAAAATCTTAAATGAAATACTTCATTAAATGAATTTCATAAAAGATATGATTAATGGCTGGAAATAAATTGTGTGCATATGACATCATTGAGTAGGACACCCTCCTGTTAGGTCAAAAGGAGGTTTCTCATTGGCCAATCCTGTACACCGCAAAAGGGACAGGTGTAGAAAATTTACTATTCAAGCTTTGTCCAGTATTTTATTAATTGTTATAAATGTCTGCTCTGTAACCAGTTTTATGTATTGTGTATTACTTTTTCTTTGTGATAATCTTTAGTCTTAATTAATTCCAGGTTTGTCCAGGATTGTATAAATTTTGTATAAATGTCTGTTCTTTAACAAGATTTATGTATCTTGTAAAACAATTTTCTTCATGATAATCTTTATTCTTTACCAATTCCGGCTTTGTCCAGGATTTTATAATTGTTTTTATAAATGTCTGTTATTCGCTGGTGTAGCTTGTATTTCTTCTTCTTCATGATTACCTATATTCTGCTTATTGTTATTTTTTTATCGGAATAATATTTGGTTAATTCCTAATATCTGGCTTTTCCATTTTCTTTTTGTCTTTTTGATACTTATTTTTCATATTGTAAGCATGTCATAGTAGTATTGCTCTGTGGTGCTACCTAGACCATGTAATGTGCTTTTAAACCAAAACACATGAACGTACACTACACAGCTTTGAGTTTCCATTGTTTCATCATCATTTTACCTCATTTCATTTCATTTCATTTTATTCGCCAGCAAACATAAACAAAAAAATAATAAAAAAATTAATTAATTGCAAATCAAAGGATCTACAAGAACAAACAATACAACAGTTTAGAGAAGAATACAAAAATAAAAAAACACCTAGCAATTAGTACTGAGAAACCCGGCTTGGTGGGCAGATACATGTCGGATAGGAAACTACCTCCAGTGGGGGTGGTACCCCAAAACGATTAGAAGCCAAACAAAAAACAAAGATCCCTGGCAGGGAAAGCCAAAAGTGACAAAAAATTACTTTCAAAGTGGCTGACCTATTGGTTCTAAACCACAAAAAGACCAAACAAACACTCCACCAGGAGGGATACACATCATCCACCGCCAAGCCGGGCAACTCAGAAAAATACTAACTAAGATGGTGGGGTGAAGTCATCAATGCAAAAGTTATCCTTTATCCTTTACCGGTAATTATTTAAACGCTCCTGGAAGTTTTCTTAAATTTTTTTTAAAATCTTTTTTCGATGCTCAGCAAATCCAGAATGATATTGCCAAGGCAGAGCAGCTGAGTGGAGGATTGGACGTACGGAGAGAAGGTGATTACCAACGGAGAATGGACAACCTGGAACAACAACTCAGGAACTCTGAAGTAAGAATTAAACAAGTCGGGGAGTGTTTCGGGGGATCTTATCTTGAACTGTTTTGACCATTGGACATGAAAATGCACCCTAGGAGTACTAACTTCTTCCAAGTCAAGTTTTTTGTTTTTTACAACAAACAAAATATTTTAATATTTTTGCAGCTGTTGTTAAATGCAGGTTCATATCTGGGCTCAATTTCATAGAGCTCAGTATGTAAAGTAGCTAAGCACAAAACAATTTTGCTTACCAGCATAAGGTTACCTGCCCAAGCACTATATCACACGTTCCATCTGTGACTGGTTTCCTGTTTAGTTTTTGCTTGGCAGAGAATTATTAAGCACAATTTTGTCATAAACAGCTCTTTGATTGTGGCAATCGATTTGTACTTCTTACTGTTTAAGTTACATCGCTGTTTCCTGTAGAGGAGGATTAATCCCTCGTTAATCTGTCTCATTTTGGGTCTTGTTCTTCCAGCTTTCAAGACTCCATGACGAGAATGTGAAGTTAGAGCAAGACGTTCAGTCAGTGATGAGAAGAATTGCAGGCAGGAAGGTACATATTTTTTTTTTTTTTTTTTTAATCACTAATTATTTAGTTATGTTATTTACTTATTTACTTATTTATTTTATTGTTATTTTGATTATCTGTTTTTGTATTAATTGTATTTGCGTGTTTGTTGACTTCTCCAAAAGAGCAGGCTTGCACACGACAAGCACTGCTTTTTGCAAACTTCCACGTATTTGCCGCCCTTTTGTTCTCTGTCACTTTTATCTTGTATAATACCTTTTTATTGTAATATAGTGTTAATGATTGTTGAATTGTTTTACTGCAACTGTTGTGCCTTGAGATGAAATAAAGTTAATTAAATTTATTGAATATTTTCGAAATACTGGGGGATTGTTATTTTTTCTGAAGCTTTCAGTTGCACAATACAAATAAGTTTCTAATAATATTGCTGTATTAGATTTATGACTGGTAGTTTGTACAAAACTCGTCATGACTTTAAAAACACAGTTGTGTTCAAAAGATGAAATTGAATTTAGTTTTCATTGATTTGTGTTATTGCAGTTGGAAGAGGCCACTGAGAAAAGTAAAGACTTCCACAGGCAGAGGGACTTCTCCAAGCCCAACGGTAGTTACATTAAATTTTGTTATTTTTTTTCAAACTTGGATTCAGGGACCTGATGAAAAAGATGAAAAGCGGCCCATAGCAAAAGCTAGAATCAAGTTGCATAAAAGAACTACAAAACACCCAAGGATCCCCACATGTAAAAACAAAAGAGTAGGGCATCCTAAAATATTTTTATTCGTTATAAACTACCCTTAGTTTGTTGGATTTGCTTATTTATTTATTCATCAAGTAATAAACCACAAGGGAAACTGACTGGGTAAACTCTAAATAGTGTTGGGTTGAACAAAGAAAAGGTGATCCCTCTGCTGCCGCTTCCCAGGTTGTATTGTTAACTTGGGTGTGATCCCTGGCTATACCGCAGTAACAGGTTGAATGGCTTTTGACTGGCACCCCCGAACAAAGATATTGATAAAATAGGGACATCGCCAGCATTAGGGCTAGATAGCTCAGATGGTGGAGCATTGGCACATTAATCCAGAGATCGTAGGTTCAAGTCCAGCTTTGATAAATTGTCCTTTGTTCAACCCAAATTTATTTATTTATTTAGATAATCATACTTTTTCATTGCATTTTATACAAGTTGCGCTGATGTAACCTAAGTTTGTATTAAATAATAATAATAATAATAATAATAAAACAGCATTTATATAGCTCATTCTGGATCACAGATCCCTCGATGCACTTTACAAAATAAAAAGGTTATAAAGATACATATGCAAGACACTGAAAATAAAATAATCAATATGTCTAACTGTATACTATAATAAAATAGCCATGTTACTCTGGTAGAAAAAACAATGACGATAGTGGTAGCACTTAAAGACTAACTAATTACATTAAAAAACTGCGTGAGCTTTCGTAGCAACAACTACTTCATCAGATGCAATGAAGGGGACAAGTCAAATACATGGGGTATATATACAAGAAACTTATGTGGAATGAAGTCAATAACTGTACACTGTATTCTACTTCAACAGAGTCACCAGTTGGTGGGACGGCCAACCTCAATAATAACTCAGCAGGGCTGAGAGGTAAAGCCTTGAATGATCTCAGCAGTTCAGAAGATGATGAAGTGCCAAGTAAGTATTCAGGGCCCCCCTTTACCAAAAGTGAATGCGATAGCGTAAGATGCAAAGAGTGCAAGATAATTTGTCATCCTTCTCTGGAAGCCTGATGCCCCTTGTTGTAGAGGTTGTCTCAACATGACCTTGAAATCATCCATCAAGGGCCAAGTTCGCTGAAGGACCAGGGGTTAACTATTGGTTGCTTAGTGATGTACGTAGAGCATGCGCACAGAAGTTGTAGTGCAAACGTATGATATCATTTTCTTATAACTGATCCACTCTGCACTGTGCTATGGAAACAGCTATTGATAACCAGCGATGCGACCATGCCCCGTAGGCTGGTTCCAAATAGTCGACTAGTGTAGTCCAACTATCGTCGACTACACAGAGTTCGAGCTAGCTTAGTCGAACTATGGTCAACGATAGTCCTTGCGCGAACTTGGCCAAGGCTGTCCCTGGTCTAAGGGGGTAACCCAGGACTCGAATTTGTTGTACAATTCTACAAGACTGCTGGGCCTGTAGCTTAATATTTTTACCAGACAAGAATTTATTTTACAAGACCAACATTTTAATGAGAAAGAACTTTCGACAAAGTTTACCATGAACACTGTTTTTATTTGAACAAGCACTAAAAGAAGGTTTGTCTTGTGGGCAAGTAGGCCTATATTTTGAATAGTCAACAGAATTAAAAGATATTTTTCAGTCAAAGGTTACCATTTGAACATCCTTTCTTTTTGTTGAGGATATGACATGGTGAGGTGTTATTATTCAAATGAGAAACACAAGACCGCCGGACTTGTTCGGTCACAAGTTTACTGGCCCAAGGCTAAAATCACTGGCCTCAGGCCTGTGGTCCAGTGTAAAATTCGAGCCCTGCGGTCCATCTCTAACACCATGCTTGATAGAGAAAGATGGGCACAACTTATGAAGTCATCATGGGAGTGAATGACAGGCATCAAATTGTTCCTACTTTATTCTGAATATAATTTGGTTTTAACCTTCCACCGATGTGTGTTAAGCACTGTATACTCAGTACTTACCTGAGTTCTGTGAAAAAAATCCACTCGCAAATCACTCGGTTGGGATTCGAACCCACGACCTTTTTTATTGCTAGAGCATGCAGATGTCTTACCACTAGACCACTGAGCTAGCCTGATGGCTAGAGGCAGTTTGAATCCGTAGCAGCGGGTACCGCAACGATTGAATAGATGTTGAATGTTTGCATCGGGGATAAAAAGAATATAATTTGGTTTTAACCTTACACCAATGTGTGTTAAGCACTGTATACTCAGTGAAAAATATCCACAGGCAAATCACTTCATTCTGATTTCCAATTTTTGTTTTGCCCTCAGAAAATCAGCAAAATCTGTTTTTAAAAGTCTATAAAAGCCTGTATCATGTGTAAATGTTGGTCAGCTCTTGTACTCAAGAAAATTTTCCTTACTCTTTTCCGAAGACCAAATATCATGCCTGGACCGAACAAATGAATGAGCAAGGAAATTTGGCAATTACTTTGTGTGAGGAGTCTTTTAGACACAGGTTCATGCCATGTAGAAACTGTGCCTGCTCACAAACTCATGAAGCATTTCCGATTTATTGTAACTTTCCCAGTTTCTCTGGATCGAGGCCGAGACACCTTTGAGCAAAGGGAGAAGAATCTGATGAGGAAGGTACAGGAGCTGCGGAAGAAGATCGCCATGGAAACAAGACAACAACATCCTCCTCCGAGTTTTGACGTGGATGATGAAAGCGATCAAGAGTAATGGGCAAGATCATTATTTTTGTTTGTTTGTTTGATATCTAAATGCATTGATTTTCAGTATTTCCTTGGAATATTGTTTCTAAAATAAATGTTAGGTTTAACAAAGACAAATTTACTTGAGTTGGATTTGAACCTGTGACCTCCGGATTAATTGCCGGCGCTCCACTAACTGAACTATCTATCCCCAATGTTGGTGGTCTCCTTATTTTGTCAGTATCTTTGTCCTTGGGTGGCAGTCAGAAGCCATTCAACCTGTAACTGAAGTATAGCCAGGGATCACACCCAAGTTTACGATACAATCTGGATAGCAACTTTGTATTTCAAATATAAAGGAATAAACCACAAGGGAAGCTCACTAGAGCGAGATTTGAACCTCCGACATCTGGATTAACGTGCCGGCACTTGTCCTTTTCTTTGTTCAACCCAAATTTAATTAAAAACTTTACCCAGTATCCCAGTTGGCTTATTACTTTATGTTTGTGAGATTAATGTAGAGAAACCGGCCAATTGCTGTGTATTGCTTCTTTTGTTTGTGTCTCGGCTTTTACTTTTTGGTTTAATTTATTGTCGTAGTGCCCTTGCTAAATTTGGCAAAATGTATTGATGAAGTGTTATGAAACAAATATTGACTGTTTTCTGTGATTCATGGAGTGTTCGATTTTTCCTCAGATTCACCTCAGGATAATAGAACACTTAAACAGAAAAACACCTAATTATGGGGAAGCTAATTCTACAGTAGAACTAGGTTTCTCATCTACACAGGGGAGTGTCAGTCATTGCTGACAAAAGGGTCAGAAACAATGACTCATATTTTGAGAGATGTTTTGAAAATGATGGCATTTTTTATATGTTGGTAACACCTGGATTTCAAGGCGCTTCTGGGAACAGTATTATCCTCAGTGCAAGAGACGTGGATCAAATAACACGATTTATTTAACTTTTGTTTATTTGAAGCTTTCTTTTTCAACAGACAGACATAAAAATGTCAGACTTCAGAAAGTCTGAAATTTCTCAACCATATTTTACTGTTATATTTCGCTGCCAATATTTGTATAGTCAACATGTAAATTGTTAAGTTGTTTTGTTATCGATTGCTAAAGACACCGAGTGCCTGTAAATTGAACTGAAAATTTAAGCATGCAGAAAAATATGGTTTTCCTCCACTTATGGATTTAAACGAAGTCTAAAGTGACTGTGGAGTTAAACT
This sequence comes from Leptasterias polaris, assembly GCA_037783415.1. Taxonomy (NCBI): domain Eukaryota; kingdom Metazoa; phylum Echinodermata; class Asteroidea; order Forcipulatida; family Asteriidae; genus Leptasterias; species Leptasterias polaris. The sequence goes on from JAZGTN010000141.1 coordinate 279,214, forward strand.
TTGAAATGTATATATGAATGTACATAATGTATACATATAGTTAAATGTGTGAGTGATAAACAATAAACAGCCCTGAATAAAACACTGACAATATCAAGTCAACTTAAATATTTATTTCAAATTGGGGTGCTCCCTAAAACAAATATACAACTTTTTACATATTACATATATCCATAAAATTTCCCCCCAAAATTACAAAATTACCGTCTGTCTACCTTTGAATCCTCATGTTGAAGAAGGTGAAAAAAAATGTACAAACTTTCAGGTTAATTTCTAAACCAACTTGAGTGAAAATCGGCGCTTACCAGAAGACCAAAAATCTATATTTTACAGGTTAGCAAGGAACTTTTGCTTGTGAGTTTGCATATTTCACACTACTAAGCATTTTCAACTTTTATAACTTGCACAGATATCCTGCGCTTACCCTGCAAGTGGTGAATAGTGACAGTAAGTGTAGAATTCTGTGGTAAGCAGATTCATGGAATTGGGACGAGTTTTATTTTCCTTATCTATAAGGAATGAGGTTTGCGGAGCTGTCAAATCTCTTTGGTTCTGCAGAAAGTTCCCTGTTCTGATCAACAAATTTGACAATCTCCCTGATCTGCAATTTTTGCCCCTATTATGTTGAATGTCATTGTAAGTATCTCCCTGTTTGTTGTACAAAACTCCCCTGATTGTAAGATGCACATGTTGGGAGCTCTGCAGCTTTTGCCCAAATTTGATAACTCAGACCACAACTAGCTCTGTACAGCAGGATAAGTTTGAATACAGCTCCAGGTTTAACAATAACAGCAGTACAACTTTCGCTCTAGTATTTTACTTGAATTGAGAATCGGTGAGCTTTTTTCTTTGGGGATTTATTTTTTATTGGGAAGCCATCTTCCATTACTTGTTAGAGCATCTTTACAGGGCATCGAAGGAAAGTTATCCCAAACTCATGTTGTGACACCAAAACTCTCCTTATGGATTTTTTTCCTGGGAAAATGAATGTCTGAATAAAAAATAAGAACAGCCACACTATTCAAACATCAATATGCCAAAAAAAAGGAACTGGCTTTATGTACCACCTGCTTCACTTTGGATAAACATGGAATGGATATTCAAAAAAAGTAATTTGATATGGTAATGTCATTCTGCTGATGAAGCTCTTATTTTCAAATTATGCCATTTGCCTTGGAAATTAACACAGGAATGCATCCAAATTAAGCAGTATTGTTAAGGGTGCGTCTTAAAAGTCAGAGCGGTAGGAGGTAGGAATGATCTAACCACCAGAATGTCTCATTGGAACATTCAAAATGCCAAAGTGCATTGTTATCTAGTGTAGGAATATCTTCGTAGTTTGACAAATATTGCAGCGCAGCAGAATGTTCTTGTGGTCCACTGGACTGCAGCATATGCCTACAGGAATGTTTCTTTGCACCTAAAATGTACCGAACTTTTGAAATGCTCCCTAAAAACCATGACAGGGCTTATAGAAAGCATATAGGTTTTGATAGGAAGTGGAGGCGGTGTGTCAACAATTATCTTGAAAAGGCATTTCTTTTTATGGTGAACCTTTTTTGAGAAAATGGTGAAAGTCACCTGTCACCAAAGTGGCTGTATTGTAACAATTGATATATTTTTTATTGGAATAGGTCTTATGCACATGATGTCACTGTAGTGGGGCGCCTTCGCAGAAAATAAAAAGCTTGTTTATTGGCCCGTCCAGTGCGCTGCACGTACTTTACTGTGCGTTTCCAATGTTTCATCTCCGTTTTACTTCTAAGATGGTTGCAGGATGACATCAATGCATAGGTATCCGAATGAAGACAAGTTGGGTGAAATGTGGAAGAGATGTTTCTGTCCTTTCAAAGTTTTGCGAGTAGATAAATTGATTTTGGGGTTTTCATGTTGCCTTTACTAACTTGATTCTTGTGGCTAATGACCCCTTGCACTGATGACATACATGGGTGCTGTCTGCCCATGGAACCAAAATCCATGTTAAGATATGATGCACGTTTATGTTTAACTCTTTGTGCACGTTTTCATATTGTAACTGCTCCATTTGTGTGTCTATAACTGCTAAAATGCACACTACACAGTAGAATGTCAGGAATGGGACTCCCAAAATGGCGCAACCAAGATTTATCATGTGGTGACGTCGGGCAAATTTGGTCAACAGGTTGTTATGACTTGGGAGGCCTTTGCTGACTACTGGGAGGTGTGGATCTGTCAACCAAACAAAATATGAAGATTAGATTAAATAATTAATTCAACCACTTCAAAAATAGAGAAGAAAATATTCCCCAGAACCCAATAAAGGAAGACGACAATATTAGCTCTTATCCATTAAAACCAGACCAAAAGTAGCCACGCAGGCCATTCACTTTCATAAAAATACTACAGCGACAGCACAGAGGAAGAGTTCTACACAGGGCTAGACCAAAACAAACTTCTCGTGTCTGTTAACTGTGTATATTTTAAAATCTCCTTCACAAAAGTAAAAACAAATTGTGTGTGTCTGTGAAAAGAACATAGCAAAATTGTAGTATTTTGCAACTTTTTTAAACCGTAAAAATTTGCCTTTTCATCCCATACCGTCCCTCACAATAATATTCTGCCCATTTCTTGGTTTGTTAAACCTTTAGATACAATATCAGCCGCAAGCGGCTTGTACTAAAATGTTCATAAAGGCTGCAAACGGCCACAAGGTACGATCTTCTTCCACTCAAAAAAGAGTCAAAGAAAAGGTATCGGAACGAATTGACATTTTCTAACGTTTCCCATGTTAACATAGAATCTACAATTCTAAAGCAAGTTTTATGTATTTCTGTTTTTAATGATTTTTCAAACATTTTTCCCTGAAAATAAACGGGGCAAAAAAAATCAAGATTAGCACTGTCCAGGCATAATGGTAATGGTTAGACAGAAAAGAAGACTCTAAGGTTTGCATGGTGGAAAGACAATAAACATATGAAATTTGCAGTGACACCATGTAGTAAGATCTCCGAACGACGACGGACAGAGCATACTGTCCAAAACATTGAGTCCATGGTGTCACCACAAATTTCTTTCAAGGTTTCAAGGTTTCAAGGTTTCAAGGTTTCAAGGTTTCAAGGTTTCAAGGTTTCAAGGTTTCAAGGTTTATTTTATTTCCACAGTATCAAATCTTATACAGGCAATAATAAATAAACATGTTTCAATATTAATACAGTTAAGCCAGGTTGATATAAATACACTTTGGGGGAAACTGCAGGATTCTTATGATTATTATAACAAGTAAACTTGCTCATCTTCTTCAGGAGAAGTCAAACAGAGTATACTGTTTGAAATGTTGAGACCACACCAGCTCTTTTCAGAGCCAACCCTCCTTCCAAAAGAGATTTACACATGGTTCAACCAGTGTGAGCTCTTTATCCTGTTTTTATGCACAATAATTGTGTAGAAAGATGGATTACATTTTTGGACTAGAAAACTTTTGAGTACAACTAGTTGTACTCACAACTGGTAAACTTGTGAGTACAACCAGTTGTACTCACAACTGGTAAACTTGTGAGTACAACCAGTTGTACTCACAACTGGTAAACTTGTGAGTACAACCAGTTGTACTCACAACTGGTAAACTTGTGAGTACAACCAGTTGTACTCACAACTGGTAAACTTGTGAGTACAACCAGTTGTACTCACAACTGGTAAACTTGTGAGTACAACCAGTTGTACTCACAAGTTTACTAGTTATAATTACTTCTTATTTTCCACACCATGAAAAGCTTCAAACATTACTTAACTACAATAATAAAACAAGAAGACTCAATGTAGGATACTTACAGAACGGGCCTCTTGGGTGTGTAGTTAAGCTGATGGAAACAAATAATAACCACCCTGATTATCAAATATATTTATATTGAGTGTGTCGTACAAAATACAAGTAGTAATTTTTCTCAAAAGTTATAAAGGGTCGCGGTAATCTTGGATGGGGGAGGGGGGCTTAAAAAAATCATGTACCTGACTTTAGCTCAGTATGAGCTGATTATCCTGTTTTTATGCACAAGAATTGTGCTATAAGATGGATTTAAAAAAATATCTTTGTCTTTGAGAAATGAAGAAGAAAAAAATTCCCACTAAAGAAAATTGTTTGTTCTCAGCAAAAGTCATCTGTTGCTGTACTTCACGACATACGGACACTGCATCGTCAAGTCGCAGCAAAATATATCTAGAAAATGTTACATTATCTCAAAAAACACAAATAAAAACTAAAATGAAAGACACATTGCATTCATTGATTTGTTTAGTTTAGTTACCTGCACTTTTTCACAAGTTTACATATTGTTTAAGTAGCGCTTTATATATGGGCGTCTTAAAGTTCTTATTGTATTATTTTTAAGGCAGGTTTTTGAAGTTGTTTATTTATTTTTCATTATGAGACCCATTTATGTAGCAGCTTCTTAGAGTTTCCAAGGTGCTGCAGCACATTCAGCAGCCACTGCCAGAAACACTGGGGCAAATCTTTTCTCTTTGAGATAAGTGTACTGGGTTCTTTTACACGCAATGCACAACACACAGAACCTAATGCTTTACATCTCATCTGAAGGAAGAAGCAATAATGGTTCAAAACCAGGACTCGAATCCACACACTGCTGATCAGAAAGACTAGAACTTGAGTCATGTGAGTCTAACTGCTCAGTCAGCAATGATATTCAGTCAATACTTGTCTGGTTTATACTTAAATTCTTATCCACCTACCTGGATGTGATATCTGTCAGAGTTGTGTGATACTTGACTACTGGAGCTTGGGGTATTACTACCTACACAACACAATCAATCATAACTTGAAATACGTCTTTAGTGCTAATGTTTACAATGGTACCTAACTAACAAGCCATCAGACACAAAAACAAAAGGACAGACATACATGGGACACACCAATAGCTAACCTGAAATAAAACACATAACATTTTCACAAAGAATACAATGAATTCATAATTAATGAAGAGATAGCAAAAAACAGTTCAAGCTAATAAAAGTGATAATATACAAACAAGTAAGAGGAGTCATTTCATCTGGGTAGGTCATTTTAGTTTATAAATAGCATTTTTGTTTTAGAAGTTGGGGACAATCGAAGTCTATAGTCCGAGTCTAACCAGGGCCCAATTTCATGGCTCTGCTTACCATAAGCAAAGAATCGGCGCTTACAGTAGCAGGGAATTCCGGGCTTACATCAAGCGTATTTCACGGGTTAGCAGGGAATTTTTGCTGGTGCTCTTGCGTAGTCCGCATTACTAGGCATTACTACGCTTACACAGCTAGCGCAGAAATGCGGCACTTGCTCGGTAAGCGGAGAAATGGTGATCGCAAGCGCAGAATTCGGCAGAGCCATGAAATTGGGCCCAGCCTGTAAGCACAAAAACTTGCTCAGCACACTGAAAAGTATTGCTTAGCAGAAACAGGTTACCAGCCAAAATTACATAAACTTTGCATTGTTGTGACTGGTGCCCTCCTCAATTTTTGCTTAGCATAGAAATTTGTCAAGCAGTATTTTCTGCTAAACAGCTTTATGAAATTGGGCCCCAAGTGTGAAGCCAAACTTTCTTTCATCCATACACTCTTACACAGAGCTATTCCAACAGTTTTATTCCTCGTACTGCATCTGTTTGGAACTCCTTGCCTTGTGTATGTTTCCCTCCATCCTACAATCTTGACTGTTTTAAGAGGAATATCAATTCCTACCTTCAGCTATCTGTGAGTTATATTCATCTTACAAATTTTCTTCTTGTAGCCCATTACCAAGAGTGGCATTTAGCCTATTTTGGGGGGACCTTTATAAAATAAAGGAATATCACTGTCCTATGGGTGAGCCCCCATTGCTCATTTGTACACTTCGCTGTAAAGTGGACTTACTTTGGGATGCTGTGTCATAGTAAGGTGAAGTCAGAGCACTGCCTGGTGTAGAGAAACCTCGTCTGATATTCATAAATAAAATGTTAAAAAGAAGTGAATAATCCATCATTTTAATTATTTTTAATTACCAGCCGTGGTTTGGTTCAAATGATTTGAGTGGAAGAACTTAACAAAGACGGATGTGAACAATTTACCTCGTAGACCCTTCTATTGTAGCGCTACAGCCCGAAGTTGGAAAACTATGGGAAGCCATAAATGCAAAACAAAAACAGGTAGCTACAGTTTGTAACAATGTTACACAAATATTCAAAAATAGTATTGAATTTGTCGATAGTGTTGAATTTGTTGGAAAGCAACCAATCATGGGATGTATTTTTGTCATTGAATGTTTGCAGAAAATGTTGATTTTTGTTGCAACATCTGTTAACACGATTGAATGTTTTGCTTACATTCGGCCGTCCATGCCAACCAGCGCGGTTGGTTTATCAACAATGGAAAGGTCTATTCACACAAAAAATGATTTGCATTTGGTGTTCGATATGTGGCATGGTGTACTCCCCTCCCACTGTGACTTCATTTTGGTGGGAATCTCAGGAACTCTTTCTGAGGATTTTGGGGAAAGGGGTACTTCTGTACAAGAGGGGAAGAGTGTGTGATTGTTATTATTACATGTATATACTTCCGGTAATGAAACCAAGGATGCCCTATAAGTGAACTTAATCACTGTAGCTGAGGAAACCTGTAAACAAGGGTGCTTGCTATGTAAACCAGAAACACAGGGGTCAATCCCTACTCTCCCACGATAAATGTTGCGTTCTAAGGTGTACTGAACTTGCATTAAACCTTTGTAGTCAGGGAATAAGACTCAATTTTAACACTCCTGAATTAGAAGCTCTGATGAATAAATGATAGTCGGTAATTCTTAGCAATGAAACAAAAGAACAAAAGTTAGTTGGGAATTAAAGAAGTTTGAAACAGAAAGCTTCATTATGGACATACATGTACATACATACAAACACTGGGCTTTTATATAGCACCAATACATTTAGACCACAGCGCTTTATAAAACAGACAATATCATTAAAAATAATACAGCAAATGAAGAAAAAAAAGAAAAACAAAAAAGAAGGAACTTCCAGAAAGCAACTAATGACAAAGATATTTCTTAAGTGCTTTCTTGAAAATAGGCAGCGACACACATACCTGGAAGAAGCGGGACTAACGTTCATAGGTGAGTCCGTACGACGACCGGGTGTGGAAATCTCCATGACTCCACCCAGAGAATTAGCAGATCTTAAAAACAAGGATCAACAATAAGGTGAAAAGGTTGGCCTTCTTTGAAACCTTGTAGGATCAAAGCTTTATTTTTATATTTTAATATGAAGACCAAATATCATAAACATATGTAAAACCCCATGCTGAAATCACCAGGCACTTCTCAAAAATTCTGAAATGGCATTGATAGTGAATAATAATTAGTTCTTATATAGCGCATTTTACAACAACGTAACAATGCCTGTTACATTAGTGCACTGGTCATTGGATCAATAACATTTCTTTAATCTTTCTCAGCTCCCTGGGGAGTATACAGCCTCGGGCTGCCGTGGCATTCCAAAGGCTTTTCCCAAACACAATATCAACCTCTACTCTTGCAGGCACCCATTTATACCCATGGGTGAGGAGAAGCAATTATAGTAAAGCATCTTGCTCAAGGACACAAGTGTCAAGACAGGGATTCGAACCTATTCCCCGATGACTTGAGCACCAGAACTTGAATTTGATGCTCTAAACCGCTTGGCCCTACACCCTAGTGAAGATAACCGAAACATTGTGGGAGAAATTGTAAAAAACTAGATGCATCAATGTGATGTAATGTCTTAAACATTCTACATGTTGATAAATACTTACCTTGAAGGTCTATAAAATTAGGTTTTATTTGAGAGCTCTCCTTCTCATCTATTTGATGAGCAAATAAACCCAATTTGAGGTTTTGGCTAAAGTGCCTGGTGTTGGCATGGTGCGTTAATTACTTTGATTTGTCAAATCTTAATTTAAGCCGATCTGAATGTGCCAAAAACAACCATAAATACTTCCTGGCAAAACATAAAACATATTCTCACTTGCAACCTTGAGTGTCCACCTATTTTTGATGACATAAAGGTTGGTTATGTGCCTATAATGGTTTGTTTCATGACATTCCCAATGATTGGAAATGAATAAACTCTTCCAAAACAATTTGAATATATTTATGCTATCAGTACTATTGTCTCAAAGATGCTACAAGGAAATTTTGGAAAGATCTATTATCACAGTAAAACATGGACTTCTAATAATTAATTTGGGAGATAAAAATCTGTGCAAAATATTTGGCTGCGTTTGTTTGTTAAGAAAGACTGTAAAGTCCTACCTGAATAATGTGCCCGATTGTGTCAAAGTCATGTTGGCATGGGGAGTGTTCGGTGTCCCAACAGTTCCTTTAAAAAAACAGATTTAAGTAGTCATTTATATTGCTTATCCCTACACAGTCAAAGATTAATTCAAACTGCTAGAAAACCCTATTTATGAGTTCTGGCACAACCATTTATGCTGCGATCATAATCCATGATCATGTCTTGCTGGTTAGAATAAGTTTGCTTTTTTTTTTTTTACAGAAACAAATTCTGAAAGGTGGTGGAAATTCATTGAAAAACTAATAAAAACACAACCACTTCTTTTAACTTAGAAATGGTGAATAGAATGTGTGATATGCTTACAAAACAAAACAAAGTGGGGGGGGGGGCAACAAAATAAAAAGATAATTTTAGGTTGAACAAAGAGAAATTGACTAGAGCGGGATTTGAACCTGCGACCTCTGGATTGACGTGCCGGCACTCTACCAACTGAGCTATACCTATAATGTTGGCAATCTCCCTGTTTTGTCAATATCTTTGTTTGGGGTGCCAATCAAAAGCCATTTAACCTGTAACTGCAGTGCAGCCGGGGATCAAACCCAACTTTACGATACAACCTTGGAAGCGGCAGCAGAGAGATCACCTTAAGGAAATGAGTTAGGGGTTTTTTCTTAAAAAGAAAATTGTAAGCTGTGTCATCTGGCAAAGTGACACTAAATGAAACCCTTAGTACTCCCTGTGGTCATTATGGTGCAAACTGCCTGCCCAGCCATCACAGCTGTATCATGTTTATGACGAGGATTGACGAGTCTGAGACTGAGTTATAAATCCTCACCTATTCTACCATTAACAGGTGGACCACGAATGCTGTATCTTGCCGGCCCAGGAGGCGTTCTGGCTACAGGGCCAGGTGACTTTGGTTGCTGCTGTCAAAAGAAGAATTTTAGTACTACATTAACCCTCTAGAGACCATTCATTTCTATGTAATCATCACCATACGCCCTTACATGGCTGTTATTGTTGAGTTTTTGACACAATTTTTTGTTGTAAAAGAGTCTGCAAAATATAATATCAAATAGAAATTTGGGTTTGTTTTAGAAACATAGATACTATGTTAATATGAAAAACATTAGGAAACGTCAATTCATGTCATAACCTTTACTTTGACCTTTTTGGTTGAGTGGAAGAAGTCGCTTTGGGAATTTTGGTACAAGCCGTTCACAGTCGCTATGGTTAATGGGGCACATTGCCTTCAAATCCCTTAAACTGTTGCAGTTTGGAATTGCTCCTTATCCTTTTCAAGAGTTGTTCGTGCACAAAAACACCTACAGTGTTTTGCAAATAATGAGTAGCAATTAGAAAAACTTAATTTGTCCTCTTGAAATACCACCAGCGGAGTCAAAAATTTGGTTCCACAAATTAGCGGACTGTATTCCGTCATGAAATTACATAAAAACCACAGGGTATATTAATGTGAATCATTATATTCTACTTTGAAAAAAAAATCTGTCCAACCATATTCATTTCAAAACAAATGCTTCTTATAGCCCAAAGCGCCAAATCCGAAGGCAATGTGCCTCGATAATTACCTGTAGAGAAATAGAGAAGCTTAACAAAAAACATGGCTTCACAAACTGTTTCTCCTTAGCAGAAATTCAGCAGAGTATAAAGAATAAATCAAAAAATAAAGTCATCAAAATACAACTTTTTTTTTGTATGTGGTTTGCAAATTTTGGGGTAAAATTGACCTTACTAACTGCATCAGCTGGAGTACTGCACAAAACTTGTTGCGTTTGCAGTTTGAATAACTGAGCAAGGTTTGTATGTGTACAAGAGTGTTTTATACAACACATTCAATTTGAATCAAATGAAATTATTATCCCTATTAATTTTACTCACAGATGATGGTGTTTTCGATGATGCATCACCATGCCGATGAACTCTGTAATTGAATTCAAAAATAAACAATGTCTATGATGCTAGGATACAGCAGAGAATTTAAATTGAAACAACACATTACGTTAACAGTAGAGTACATGACTTCAATTTCACACTAGACCGTCGGCCAGAGGCAATTGATTTTAGCATTGGGCCAGTAAACTCACAACCGGACCCTTGTGTTTTTCAATTGAATATTGATACCTCACAGTGTGATATATTTAATAATAGAAAATGATGTTCAAATGTTGACTTTGAGTTTGGCAAATATCTTTCTATTTCTGTTGCGTATCAAAGTATACTTACTCACAAGACAGAGGAGATAAATCTTCTTTTAGTGCTTGTTCAAATAATAAAAACAGTTTACATGTTAACTGTGAAAGTTCTTTCTTATTGAGATTCTGATCTTGCGAAACAAATTCTGCTATGGTAAAACTTGTGGATTTTTTTCCCCCAATTCAAGGCCTGCTGTGAATATCTCTGAAAGAGTGTAATGACGGTGTGATGAAATTCCTGTCTGCTTGAAATTTTACTGTTGCTCATTCATACACCTCAAACTCAGTGATCTAAGGATGCCTCATAAGTATCCTCGATCACTGCAGCTCGCAAGCCTGAGGAAACCTGTTCACAACAAGGGTGCTTGCTTTGTCAACCAGAAAATGTAACCCTTTATGGCATTGACAATCCTATTACATGGGACCTTGGGCTTAATGTCCCATCCAAAGGACAAAGCAACTATGGTAAAGTGTCTTGTTCAAGGACACAAGTGCCATGACCAGGACTCGAACCCACAACTGCTGATCAGAAAACACCCGAACGTAGGTCCGGTTCTCTAACCACACAATCATGTTAGAGATGATTTTTTAAAGACAGTAAGCTAATAGTGAGAATGAAGTTTTCTGGTCAAACTTTGGAAACTAGACCAAATTTGTCATAAATTGAATACTAGTGTGTACAGATTGCTCATTTAACTGGAACAATGATAATGAAAATAAATGTTTTTGGGAAGGACGAAACAGTCTAAGCGTTTCTGATGGAGACATGAAGACTGTTTTTTTTAAAAACTTGTTCAAAACAGGGGAGATAGCATTTCATTTCATTATATTTATTCTGGTTGTCAAACCAAGGGCTCCCAGAAAAACAAACTTAATCACTGTACTAGCCAAGAACCCGATGGAGAGAAGGACGGAAGTTTCGGTTTTAGATGTGGGAGGAAAACCCCAGAGAAATATTCCAGGGAAAACAAATGCAGTCAGGTAGGAACTATAAAACTCAATCCATATAGTGCCACTGGCGGGATTTGAACCGGGGTCCTAGAGGTGGAAGGCGAGGAAAGACACCACTACGCCGACCCGACCACTAGCATTACTTCAAAGGAAGTTAGAGCAGAGAGTGAGACCATTATCCAAAAATCACTTGAATGCAGTTAAACTTTTCATTTTGATAATCAGAAATCAATTTTAATCCTTTGGAAAACCAAAAAAAGTAAAAAAAACCTATTGGATGAGTACGGTGAGGACGTCCTGCTGACAGGCTGAGAGGAACTCTGATGGACTGAAGAAGAAAGAGGAAAATATTGATCATTGAAGTGAGAAAAATGCCAAGTAAAAAACAAACTCTATAATAATAAGATTTGAGGTTTTGCGTGATGTTTAATTTTGATAGAAAGACTAGTGGTGTGTGTAAAATCCAGCTTTTTTTAAGAAGAGTGTAAAAAAAAATAATAATCAGCTGTGAGATTTCTTAGTCTAAATGTAAAACAGTAAAAACAACCCAAGTTCAGTGTCAACTCTTTGCTCAAAAGGTGAGACTGTTCACCCACAGACAATCTCCGTAAAAAAAAAAAATACAAAATTAACAACATTTTGTTCCAAGGGCCTAAATTACATGAAATAACATGGATTAAGTGACTTTTCCACCAGAGCGATGTCACTAATTCCTCTCATTTATTTTTGGGTTGAACAAAGAAAATATGACTAGAACGGGATTTGAACCTATGACCTCCCGATTGATAGCCTGCACTCAACAAACTGAACCCTCTAGCCGTTATGTTGGCGGTCTCCCTATTTTGGCGGTTTCTTTGTTTGAGGTTGCCAGTCAGAAGCCATTCAACCTGTACCTGCTGTGTAGCCAGGGATCACACCAAAGTTTACGATACAACCTGGGAAGCGGCAGGAGGGAGGGATCACCTTGGGGGATGTGCTTTTTTAGTTCAAATATCAAGTAATAAACCACAAGGGAATCTGATTGGGTAAATTTTGAATAATTTAGAGTTAAAACAAAGAAAAATTGACTAGAGCGGGATTTGATCCAACGACCTCCAGTTTAACGTGCTGGCACTCTACCAACTGAGCTATCTAGCCCTATGTTGGCGGTGTTCGTCAATATCTGGGGATGCCAGTCATCAGAAGCCATACAACCTGTAACTACGGAATAGCTAGGGATCATACCCTCTCATTTACAATGAACTTACTCATATTGTGGATAGGTGCTGGAGTGCTTGAATTGACCAAAATCCGTCCTGGTGTACCCGGTCTAAATAAAAGAGTTAAAATGATGAAAAACAGTTATTGGGCAAGTGTTTTGTTTTTAATAGGAAAGCAAATTGCATTCAAAATCATGTTTTTAAAAAAAGTTGAAATTGAAACATCTATTTTTCCCCCACAATGATTTTTGAATATCAAATACTGCATATACCCCAATTTTGTGTCGTGGTCAAGTGGTCAAGCCCAATGGACTCAAGCTGTGGTGGTTCTGATCAGCAGAGTGTAGGTTCCAGTCCTCTTCGTGATACTTTTGTGTCCTTAAGCAAAACACTTAAAGACACTTAGGGGGGGGGGGTACCTTCCCTGCTAAAAAACCCTCCCCTCCTCTTGCCCCAACCCCAACTGAGGAAATAAAAATGTAAAAATGAATGGTTCGATACATTAAATAACCCCTTCTTGCCCCCTCCCCCCACAATGATAATGTCTGGTTACACCACTTGTTGTAGGCAGAGCGCACACTGCCTGTTAGACAAACGCAAAATATCTTGACATGCAATTGGACTCCCAAAATGACAGACCATGGGCAGACAGTCACCGCGTATGACATCAGTCAGAAAGGGATCTATAGTTTATGGGATTTGAGGCATTCATGGATCTATAGATGTTAGTCTTTTTTACCTGTGGCTGTGGGCACCTGATCCACTTAAAACACGTCTTAATGTGGCGTTTTCCTCTTGCAGACGACGTAACTCTCTGTTAACAAAAAGAACAGACAGGAATAAATTACATCAAGTAAAGAAAGCAGCTCTTTTCTATGTTTTGTGCAATATGAGTAAACTATTTTTCTTTAGGATCCAAACTTTACAAGGTATATGTTGAAATGATAGAAAGTCCACCTTTTAGAGAGCGTCTCAAAAGTCGATGGTGGGAAATTTCTAATTGGACCTGCACCAGATAATCATTCCAGCGCGTGCACATGGACTGCAAGAACGTTCCATTGGAATGTTCAAAATACTATATTGCGCATATTCACTCATGTAGGATTGCTCTCGGCACAATGATGGGGTCTAGCGGAACATTCTGTAGGTCCAATGGACTGCTGGCGTGAACCCACAGGAACGTCCTTTTGTGCCTAGAACATGCACGACTTTTGAAACGCCTTAGTAACCCCTGGAGGTATTGACTTTAAGAAGCCTTTGTGGTTTAGCATCCTCAGCACTACAGATGAAGATCAGAAAGCAGGATTTCTTTATATCAGGAGAAAAATAACGGATCTCTTTTTTCACCAAGCAGACACAAAAAGTCTCAAACAGATAAAAGAGTGACATTTCTCTCAACCGTGTATTTCACACCATAATTTGTTTGATTTTTCACCCTACCCAAGAAACAACATTGTCGGTTAGGAAGGTAGCAAGGTGAAATTTACTCCAATGAACAGAACTTATTCTCATGTTCTAGATAGACTTAAATGACATATTATTGGATGATAGGACCGCCTACCTTTCCATATCCGTTGCTTGTCCATGCTGTCTCTTTAAGATCTGCGTCATTGATGCCATCTTAGAATCCTGTTATGTCAAGAAAAGGCGATTCAAAACAGAAAGTGTTGGGTCACAATTTAAATAAAAGGTGACATTTGATGCATTTATGTAAAAGTCCTTAAAGGTATTAAAAAGGATCGGTAAGGATAAGGCACTTTTTCTAAATATTTCCCTCTTGAGAACACTGTATCTGAAAACCTTGAAAAACACGCAACAGCAGTGGTTTCGTCTGTTACAACCAATGGACAACTGGACAATGTGTTTACATGCTGAAAAATGTGCTTGGTTTTTCACTATTTTCTCCTGACTCACACAACAGATTGATTTTCACAGGCTTGTTATTTCATGGTTGATTACACAAAACATGAACACTGTCTGTGACTATTTTGTCAGCTCTACCAATCCTGTGTAATACCTTCAATACAACTTTTTTTGTTTAAGGATTGGGAGACTTTTGATAATGTAGTACCATCAGTCTTTAAAAAAATATCCATTGTTTTTAGTAACTATGGGAACGTTCATGATGTCATCTAGCTGGTTCAAGTCTCCCATCGAGTGGGCAATAATTTCTTTTTTGTCATGTTCTATTTTTAACTACATGTACTTTACACCTGATGAAGCGAAGCTTTTTGACGTTAGCTCTTTGCCTTTTGATGTTTCTTCAAGCCTAGAGGATTGGTTAACGGAAGGCCAATTGAAGTTTCAAAGACCCGTTATAGTAATAACATGTATTTATTATTTCAAGCTACAGAGGTCCCTCAAAGCACCCTGTTCATCAAGCCTTTAGCATTCCTGATTCCTGAAACTATCTCAACTCCTTAGGAGTATTCAGCACCGGTAGAAAAATGTGCGCACAGGTCGCTAATCATTCACATCAACAATCCCCACCCTCACAGGTACGGATATACTCCTAGGTGATGAGAAGCAATTAGTTATAAAATGTCTTGCCCAAGGACACAGGTGCAATCACGACCGGGACTTGAACCCACACTCTGATGACTCAGCCACCAAGTCCCAATTCCATACAGCTGTTTAAGTAGAAAATGTTGCTTAACAATTTTCTTCTAAGCAGAAATGAGCAGGATACCAGTCGCATGGTACATGTGAATATAATAATATAAGGTTCTTATATAGCGCACAAATCCTAGGAGCTAGATCGAGGCGCTGTGAAGATGGAACATGCGTTAGAATCGATACAGTTCTGTTTTGAGCAATTTCTTAAATGTAGCAGCTGAGGTAGAAGATCGGATGTTGTAGGGAAGATCTTTCCAAAGGCAGGGGCCAATACAACCCAAGGCACCCAAGGAATATGTTTAAGTTTTACTCGTAACCTTGTTCTGGTAAGCATGATTTTGTTGTGCTTATAATTTTGTGCTTATAATTTTGTGCTTGAGCAGCTCTATGAAATAGGCCCCCGGACTAGATTTTAAGGTGCTAGACCACACAGCAATGACACGCTACCATCTCTGGTACAAACTGAAATGATTAATAATGTCAATTGTCAATCCACCTTTTCTCTGTTGTGAACTGCCAACCTCTTTTTGTGACTAGCCTGAAACTCCAACACCTTGAAAACAAAAATAGAAAAGAGAAATCAAAAACAAAGACCTTAACCAAATTTAATTCATTAAAGATGCCAGGTCCGATCGATTTTTGGACAATTTGACCCAAACATTTGGATTAAAGTTTTAATTAGCTATTTTTTATAGATTCAAGAAAGTTACAAGATTTTATTTAAGGAATTGCACACAAAACACAAACGCCAATGGTAGTCGTAGTTGATTGATTTTTTTTTAAAGTAACCATTGTGCAACCCCACTGTATTTAATAACATCAAAGCAACAATGATTCTTAGTTGGCAAAGTGACTGAATTGCAGTCTGGATGCCCTTAGTCTACCTGATTCAGTGCATTGTTTGCCAACCTAGGCTCAATGTGCTCACTGTAAAAATTTATTAGGGGAGTGTTACACCTTTCCACACCCCCTGGTCACTGCACCCCTGCGAATGACCCAAGTTCTCTCTCAATGAGTGAAGTATCTTAGGCCTTGTCCGAATAAGTGGCTGTGGCTTGATCATCATGTAATTAAACATAGGCTTCCCTTAGCAACAGCCAAAGCCAAAGCTGCAGCCACCAAATCAGAAATGTTTTATATATTTTCTTTTGTATATTCCAAAGATAGTCTAGGAGAGACTCTAGATGAATCTCACGCCGAGCTGAAAAAGTATCTGGTCAAAGATTGTCCGAATTTCTTGGGCGTCTTGATCCCCACAATAGTTTCAGGGAGAGAATTCCAAAGTCGGGTGTATTATGGCTTGAGAGATCGCTGATGACTTGCAGTTCTAGATACCACCCGTCTGATTGTCATTGGATGGTAATGTACAAAGCTATGCACATGACCTTTGTTGTAGAATGTATCTGAATTGCCAGCTATATATCATGCGTTGAAGTTCAGCACGTCCTTAGCAACACCCTTAGCAACAGTCTAAGCCATAGCTGTAGCCGCCAATACACCAATCCATTAAGCCACGCCCATTTCTCATTGACCAATCACAACCGCGAAATCTGATCACCATTTGAGCCGTTTGGTGATCTTTGCACTAATGGTGGATCAGGTTTCGCGGCTGTGATTGGTCAACTCGTAAGGAGGCGGGGCTTAATGGATCGATCTATTCGGATACAGCTGTAACTCACTCACGAATGGCTTACCTGTGCCAGTTGCTTGTGCTGTTTCCTTTCAATGTCAAGAGGCTCTTGAAAGAATATCTCTACATCTGGCTTCATCTAAGAACAAAAATATCAATCTTAGAAAACAATCTACCTGGATGAGATTTGAACAGATGTGAACATTCCTAAGAAACAGCTTCAGAGCCTGGGATCCCCCTTTTTCTAGACCCAGAATCTCCCAGATGTTACTATTCATGAGGTTTACAGACTGTGTGCATCACCAGCAATACAACAAGTACAGGTTTGGAAATAATGTGGACTATTTATATAAAAAAAGTGGGGGTGAATGCATTACTTTATTTAAGAAAATTTGAAGGATCAAGGAGATTTTGAGAAAATCCTGAAAAATCCTGAGAATTCATTTGCCTAAAACTAGGCAAAAAAATATCAACAAAAATGTGTTTTGGGGAATTCATAACAAACAGATTCAAAATTCATGAGGTTTATTAGCTTATTTCATTATTTTGACAATTGGCCTGAAAACTTCTCATGACAGTATTAATCAATTTTCCCAAATTGTTTTTTTTCCGAGCTTCTATTTAGAGTTCAGATGCTTGGATCTAGACTGTCCCATGTTTATAACAATAGCTAGTTTTTAGCGCTTTATCTATGGGCGTCTCAAAGCGCGTATGAATATATTTGTTTAAAACAGGTTTTTCAAGTTTTTGAAAACTATGAGACTCCTTTTTGTAGAACCTTATAAGATTTACAAGGTGCTGCGGCGCATTCAGCTGCCACTGCCAGAAACACTTGGGCAAACCCCTTCTCTTAGCAATAAGTGTAACAGCGCAAGGACCAACAGCTTTACGTCCCATCTGAAGGACTAAGCACTAATGGTTAAGTGTCTTGCTTAAGGACACAAGTGTCAAGACCGTTATTCAAACCCACACTCTGCTGATCAGAAACACCAGAGCTCGAGTCCAGTGCGATTGAATGCTTGGCCTTGACACTCCATCAGTTTTTTTAGTATTACAATGTAGGTCCAATGCGGAAAACATAAAGTGGTACTGTACCTTTGCTGATAAAGATAATAATGTGCACTGATTTCCACATATAGGACATTGATGCGTTGTCTCTAAAAAATAAAACAAAGGTATTTTTTTTACAAGAAGTAAATATCTTTTTATGAAATTCTTTCAAAAACATTTTATTAAAGCAGATTAATAAGCCTTGTCTGCAATGTTATGTTTTCCCTCCTGAACACTTTAAAAATGAAGTAAAAGTAGAGAATTCAGGAATAGTAAGCTTATTATCCATAAATTTCATTTTAAAGACATTGAAAAGTATTCAAAATTAGTTTTTTAATTTATATAAGAAAACGCACTTTCGTTAATGCATTCACTGCAAAAGATGTGCGCACAGTTCGTCAGATAGAATTTGCGTGGATCAACACCCGGCCGGTGAAAACAGGTATTGCAGTGCACCCAGTCCGTCATTGTTTAATCTATCTGGTAAAAACAAATAATGACACAAGGGTTACAAGACCACAACGTAATAATGATCAGTTTCTAAAATGTATTGTTTATTGGTTTATTCAAACATTTTAAAAGTCCCTGTCAGAGGCAGAATTGAATTTGAATTACAATGTAAATAAAATGTATGTTTTATCAAATAAAATAAAAATCTAAAAGTTAAATTAAAGAAACTACGCTAACATTAACACACAAAAATAAACAATAATAGGCTCTCATTGTAACGAAAAAAAAATCAAAATGGATGACCTGAATCGATATTTGTGTTATTTTATTGTTTGACAGACTTTACTAATGTTACTGTGTTAAATAAATGTAGGATCATTCAGGGCTCGATTTTTGGGGGAACACCCACAAGACTGCATCTTGAAGCTCAAAATATTTACTGGACTGAAATTTATTTTACAAGACCAGAATCAAAATGAGTTGAACACGCACTAAGAGAAAAAAACTATCTCATTTGTCTTATGTGTAAGTGTACTTCAATACTCAACTATAATTGAAAGATATTTATCAGACTCAAAGTCAAGTACTTTCTTACAAAGAAAGCCTATTATTATCCAACTGAAAACTCAAGACCACCAGGCATGCCTGGTTCTGAGTTTACTGGCCCGACTCTTAAAATCACTGGCCTAGTGTTAATTTCGAGCCCTGCTGATCATTCTTGGGTAGTACCTGGCGAAAAGAAAAATTTTGTGTAATTTGTATCTGAAAGCTTACTAAGTTACTTGTTATAAAGAGGGTAGTGAAAACATTTCGTCTGACGTGCCCCGTTGATTAGAAATCAATAAAATTAGGATCCCATGTCAAAAAATTTAAATATCCAGAGATCGCCTTCTGGCAACTTTATTTAAAGTTTTGGAAAGGTACGTGATGTTTGTTTGAATATTGCCTTCAATACGGCCAGAAATGCGTTTGGTACCCATTGTCACCACGCTAAAATTTGACGATGTTGATGTTCTTGATGAAAATACCATGACAGGTTTTTGCTGTTTTCTCAACAAGCATGACAAGAAGCAAGAAGAAAACACCTGAAAACTGTTTTCAACTGAAACTTTCACAGGCAGACAGGTGACTTTTATTGTATCTTTCTTGAAAATTTTGCATATAAATCAGCATTACGTTGACAAAAACAAACTGGACAATGACCATACCCTTATTAAAAATGTGATAATGTTGTTGAGTTAAAAAAAAAGTAATTGAGACTGAGTGATGATAACACTAACAACAGTAAGCATAAAGACTTAATGTAGATTAGGAACGTTGAACACACACCCCTGCACACAAGTCACAATTGTCAACAAAACTAAGTTAGTTTAAATAAATAAGGCATAAATAAAATTAATTTCACAGACTCTACTTGGCTAGTTTGATTAAACATAATAAATGCATGACTGTTATGAAAATTAAGCCTAATCATGCTGTCTCAAAATAATTCCGTTTAAAGGAAAGTGATAAAGCAGCACTGACCTGACGTCCATTGGTCGCAAGTTTTACCAGAATGCAAATTTCAAATGCTCGTCCACTTTGCGAGATTTGGCGAGACTTACTATTTCATCATCTTCAATGGTACCCGTCGATAGTGTTTCAGAAACGACAAGTACATTGGTGACCAGTTTGTATGTTTTGCATGATTGCTCGAGTGTGGACATGTGTCATTCACACGTAAACAGCACATGTGCAATGAATACATCGTGCATTTCCGACACATAGAGCAGGCTGTACATTCAATCAAGAACATTGGATCTTGCCGAATTTGTAAGTAATTTATGATGTTGATCGTGCATATTTACTGTTTACCAAGAATTTATTTCGATACTGTTGAAGAAAATTGGGCTCAATTGCAGAATACCCCGCAACTCATAAGCACCACCTCGTAGCCGGCGGCTACGGCTACGCAGTCACGGTTTAGTGACCGCACTATGTCGGTGTAGCCGCGTAGCCGCGTAGCCACTCTACGGCACACACTTTGGACTTAGACTTTTTTTCAATACTCCCATTGCTTTTGCACGCAACCCTGATTATACACGTGTTCCGTAATAGGACGGTCGGTGTAGCCGCGTAGCCGCGTAGCCACTCAACTGCACACACTTTGGACTTAGACTTTTTTTCAATACTCCCATTGCTTTTGCACGCAACCCTGATTATACACGTGTTTCGTAATAGGACGGTCGGTGTAGCCGCGTAGCCACTCAACTGCACACACTTTGGACTTAGACTTTTTTCAATACTCCCATTGCTTTTGCACGCAACCATGATTATAATACTCCTATTGCTTTTGCACGCAACCCTGATTATACACGTGTTCCGTAATAGGACGGTCGGTGTAGCCGCGTAGCCGCGTAGCCACTCTACGGCACACACTTTGGACTTAGACTTTTTTTCAATACTCCCATTGCTTAGGGTTAGGGTTAGGGTTAGGGTTAGGGTTTAGGGTTAGGGTTAGGGTTAGGGTTAGGGTTAGGGTTAGGGTTAGGGTTAGGGTTAGGGTTAGGGTTAGGGTTAGGGTTAGGGTTAGGGTTAGGGTTGCACGCAACCCTGATTATACACGTGTTCCGTAATAGGACGGTCGGTGTAGCCGCGTAGCCGCGTAGCCACTCAACTGCACACACTTTGGACTTAGACTTTTTTTCAATACTCCCATTGCTTTTGCACGCAACCCTGATTATACACGTGTTTCGTAATAGGACGGTCGGTGTAGCCGCGTAGCCGCGTAGCCACTCAACTGCACACACTTTGGACTTAGACTTTTTTCAATACTCCCATTGCTTTTGCACGCAACCATGATTATAATACTCCTATTGCTTTTGCACGCAACCCTGATTATACACGTGTTCCGTAATAGGACGGTCGGTGTAGCCGCGTAGCCGCGTAGCCACTCTACGGCACACACTTTGGACTTAGACTTTTTTTCAATACTCCCATTGCTTAGGGTTAGGGTTAGGGTTAGGGTTTAGGGTTAGGGTTAGGGTTAGGGTTAGGGTTAGGGTTAGGGTTAGGGTTAGGGTTAGGGTTAGGGTTAGGGTTAGGGTTAGGGTTAGGGTTGCACGCAACCCTGATTATACACGTGTTCCGTAATAGGACGGTCGGTGTAGCCGCGTAGCCGCGTAGCCACTCAACTGCACACACTTTGGACTTAGACTTTTTTTCAATACTCCCATTGCTTTTGCACGCAACCCTGATTATACACGTGTTTCGTAATAGGACGGTCGGTGTAGCCGCGTAGCCGCGTAGCCACTCAACTGCACACACTTTGGACTTAGACTTTTTTCAATACTCCCATTGCTTTTGCACGCAACCATGATTATAATACTCCCATTGCTTTTGCACGCAACCCTGATTATACACGTGTTCCGTAATAGGACGGTCGGTGTAGCCGCGTAGCCGCGTAGCCACTCTACGGCACACACTTTGGACTTAGACTTTTTTTCAATACTCCCATTGCTTAGGGTTAGGGTTAGGGTTAGGGTTAGGGTTAGGGTTAGGGTTAGGGTTAGGGTTAGGGTTAGGGTTAGGGTTAGGGTTTAGGGTTAGGGTTAGGGTTAGGGTTAGGGTTAGGGTTAGGGTTAGGGTTAGGGTTAGGGTTAGGGTTAGGGTTAGGGTTAGGGTTAGTACATGATAGTACATGTACATCGGCGCTCCGCTCGCAGTGCGTTGCCACTCCATTAAAAAGGTGCTTTTTCGGGTTGCGGGGTATTCTGCAATTACTCCGAAAATTGTGTAGCTATCAAAGCTGGGGGTGCTGAGTGGGTCGATATTTTTTTAAAGTGCTTTTGGGGAATTTAATTGACCAAATAAAGATGTTTTATTTTAGTCATGTCCAACATGTCCAAGATCAATGTCACTTGTTAATGTAAGTTGTTTAAATGTTAATGTTGTTATTGTTATAAATGTTAATGTTTGTTAAGCCCGGTTCATACTTCTGTATCATATAGTTGGCAAAGCATCCTATGGGAAACATCACATAAAAACTCGCTGCAATTGTTTTACAACAGTTATTATTTGTTTGTTGCGAATTTGTGAAGTCGAATTCGCTTCACATTCGCATTCGAAAGACGTAGGAATCGGGCTTAAGTCTGAAGATCTATAATACTAAAACCGTAACATTAATATTAATTGACTATCTTTATCTTTTCCCTTCAAAAGTAAAATATTTGTATAAATTTAAAAATAAAGATGATTCGTATTTGTTTCTTATCATAAGAAACAAATACCAATCATCTTTATTTTTAAATTTATACTGTCTTATGACGTAAACATTAGTTACAAACCTGTTCAGAATTGCTCCAAAACTTTACTCGAGTTCACCCATTCTATTTTTTACATCTCGGTCAAAATAAATATTACTTCAATTTCCCTGTACTAAAATAGTACTCCTAAAACTGTGAGGTTTGTTCCTCATAGTCATAGTTCTAGGATACTTTACTTGTGGGGATCGGTTCATGAAAACCGGACTTATGGAAGGTCAAAGTTAAAAATATTTGACCTTGTTTACATTACAATTTTTTGTGACCTTGTACCAGCGCAACGTTTTCGCGGTTGCGCACAACAGCCAATTCCCCTTGCGTAATTGAACATTTCCCAAGGGCCGTATCAACGTGTTTGACAATCAAGCGCGAAAAAGCGCGACAACTAATAGTTTTAATTCAAAAAGTAATTACATAATTAAATACTCAACTAACTGTCATTTTTGGTTCATTATGGGGCCCTAAGAGGATAACTACTTACAGTTCACAATGAATTTGAGCGCAGAAAACAAGATTTCTTGTGATTTTACAGAAAGTTTTTCACAAATACTCCCAACAAAACGGACGTCAAATTGCATATCAATCGCGAGAGAAAAACTCCATCTTGAAAGTAGTTCCGTTTATTTTTATGAACGAAACGATTAACATGGGTTAAATCTATATCCCTCCGCACCACCGATCTCTCTATAGCGTTGTACACGTTGAGGTGGTCACAGTTTCCCATTAACAAAAAGTGGCTGCGCGGTGAACAGCGCCCTCACTCGGTATTGATTGACACTACCTATATACTTTGTACACATTTTTTGTGTGTGGAGCTTCCCAGTCTTTAGAATTCCCCTATTAATTATGGAGACCTTTGTTTTGCCTTTTCTGTTTTGTCCTTGGTCTCCATATAATAATTAAGATTGCAAATGTTAAAACATGTGTGCCACTCCCATTTAACTTGCCGTTGGTTTTTGTACTTTGGGTAGACCTATTCGGCTGCCACCAACAGACCAAGAAACTTGTGGTACAGTTTTCCGGATTAATCTTGAACTATTCTAGCCGCAATAATCATTCATAGCTCTTGATGTCACTTAATTATCCTTCAGTCTATGACTGTCGGGAGGATCAAGGGTTTTGTTAGAGCTATTCCTTTGGGTTTCAATTATTGCAACTAACTGTTATTCCTGATATCATTGTCATAATCTGTCTGACTATTTAAACAAAAAAATTAACAATAATCGTTCTGACTGTAGGCCTAGTAACTGTTATAATCAATTCAATTAAATTCAATACCACACTTTCAAGTGAAAGCGAACACATTTTCTTGCATCACATTGGATAAACAATGCGTCCTGATTATTGTGTCACAAAAATTTGTTTTCGCGTAAGGTATGAACCTGGCTTTAGTAATAGTGTAATAATATTTAATCTATTTTAAAACCACTCGTTCAAAACAGGTTACTGTGTTTCATTAAATTTTTACGAAAAATCTATTGACGTCATCAAGTGATTAATTGTTCAATTTAATGCATGTTCCTACAGGTTGACACCATGGATGCGTCACTGACATCACAACAGGTCCGTCAGATGTTCATAGACTTTCACGTCAATCATCCGGTCTTCAAACATGACTTTGTTCGATCCAGCTCCACCATCCCTCTGGACGATCCCACCCTACTCTTTGCTAATGCTGGCATGAATCAGGTAAGTCAAGGAATGTTTACGATATAACATAACATAACAATTAAAATTTATAAGGCGCTATTCCATCAAGATCATAGCCCACATAAAAGCAATTAACATGGAAAAAGGTGAGTCTTTAGAACTTTACGAAATGTAGATAAAGTAACAGATTCCCTAATGACAGTAGGAAGATTGTTCCAAATCATTGGCCCAGCTACACTGAAAGCTTTTTGACCTAGAACTTTGTTTGCTCGGGGAACATTCAAGCCAGTGATGTCAAGTGTGGACCGAAGAAATCGTGGTGGAGTGTAATGTGACAGTAAAGTGGAAATATATCGCGGAGTAGTTTTGTTCAAGCCTTTAAAAACAAGAAGAGCAATCTTAAAATGAATTCTTCTCTTAATCGGTAGCCAATGAAGTTCCCGAAGTGATGGGGGTAATATGTTCTCTCAAGGGTGTGGAACATATTAAACGAGCTGCACTATTTTGTAATCTTTGAACTCTGTCCAATTCATATGATGTGGCACCAAATAAAAAGGAGATTGATTAGGTATGATTAGAGGTATTTAAAAACAGGATGGGTAACGGTAAAAAACATTGTTAATTTTTAGTCTGAAAGCTTTCTGATTATGAAGTTCATACTAGAACCGTTTTTTTTTTAATGAAATATTTCCCCCTGAAATGAGGACTTGGGAGAGTACCGAGTTTACAGGGCTTAACACACATAGGTGTATGGGTAAAACCAGGCATGATATTCTTCCTATTTTAGTCGGATTTCCAATTTGTATTTTGCCCTTAGGAAAATCAGAAAAGTGGTGATAAATAGCCTGACAATTTTATTTAACCATACACCATATGAACAAGTAGGTTTATAGCCCTTGGGCTCAAAAATATTGTCCAACTTTTTTCCAAGGACCAAATATCATGCCTGTAAAACACAAATATTATTCTTTATCCTCGATGCAAGTTTATCATAAATACTAAATAACCTTCTTATCTTGCTCATCAATGATGGATTGATTTTTTAGTTTAATCCTTTTATACACTGTTACCACAGATCACCAAGTACCACACATTCCAGGATAGCATGGGTACATGGGTTTCTTCTGTTTGTACAGCTGGTATTATTCGGAAACCCCTTGGCTTGTGTACTGTGGACTTAGTCTCCAGAGTCTCCTGTGGTATTTTGTGGCAAGGGCCAGTCGGGCAGAAGAGTATACCCATAGTAACTGTTGAGCTTTGTATTTTCTCTTCTAAAGTTCAAGTCCATCTTCACTGGAACTGTTGATCCAAACAGTGATATGGGAAGACTGAAGCGTGTGGTCAACAGCCAGAAATGTATCCGCGCCGGTGGCAAACACAACGATCTTGACGATGTGGGCAAAGACTCGTACCATCATACCTTCTTTGAGATGCTGGGAACGTGGTCCTTTGGAGACTACTTTAAGGTTTGTCCACTCCGTCTTTTCTCATCCTTTGTCCAATTCAATCTCAGCCATTAATTTCACTTTATTAAAAATGTATTTTCATTGATACAGTTTTGAATCCCCTTGCAGGCTTTCTTTTCTATTTTGTTGGTGTTTTTTTCTATCTTTTTTTATGATTGTTTTCAGTGTTTATTGTTGCTGTTCTTTGATGCCTAGTTGGTTGTTTTCAATCCAAATTCATGTTTAATTATTGTTTGTTTGTCTGGCAGTGCTAAGAGAGCAACCAGAAGTCATGTTTGCAATCATTCAAGAGGCACTGTCTTCTCTTTGTCTTTTCTTGTGTGTATGTTGTTGTTTTTTCTTTCTTTTGTTTGTGTGTTTGTTGGGTTGTTTGTTTGTTTGTTTGGTTGTTTGGGTTTTTTGTCAGTCATTGGTGGTCTGTTTTCAGTGTTCATCAAGTGCAATTTTACGCAATTTACAATTTTATGTGTAACATTTTTAGGCTGTTTTCATCCTTTGAATTTAATTGAACTTTCATAACCTGTCTATGAACAATAAATTTTGTATGGGCATGTCATGGCCAGATAAGTGCACCAGACTCAAGCTCTAGTGTTTCTGTTCAACAGAGTGTGGGTTCGAGTCCCGGTCGTGACACTTGTGTCCTTAAGAAAGACACTTAACCAATATTGCTGCGTCCTTTGGATTGGATGTAAAGTCGTAGGTCCCGTGTGTTGTGTAATGCACGTAAAAGAACCCAGTGCACTTATCGTAAAGAAAAGGGGGTTTGCCCAGGTGTTCCTGTTTTGATTGGCTGCTGCATATTGCGCCACAGCACTTTGTAAAGCATTACGTAGTGCTATGTAAAGGAAAAAGGTCTCATACTACAATACGTAGCTCCACATACTTTGCGAGAAAAATACTGAATGTTGGAGTGCCATAAGCATCACTGAGTGACAGATTTGAGCGCCACATAAGAAGCCATTATGAGTGTGATGTTGTTTTACACTGCTAGTTTTACCATGTCACTGTGAATTAACTAAATTATGAAATGTGTACTTGGGTAAAATTGTTTTATAGGTATTTACTGAAAAAGCTAGCTGGCTGACACTTTCTCTCTGAATGTGAACAAATTTATAATGTTTGTTTAAACGTTTGAATAATTGCTTTTGTGCACAGTTAGAGTGTTGTAAGATGTCGTGGGATCTGATGACAGATGTGTACAAACTTCCCATTGACCGGCTCTACGTCACATACTTCGGTGGGGACAAAGATGCAGGTCTGGAACCAGACTTGGAAACCAGACAGATATGGCTGGATCTTGGGTAAGCATCATTGGGGGATGTGTTGGATGTGAAGAGAATAGTGTGTGTATAATGGCGGGGCTCGAAAGTCACACTGGACTACAGTCCCAAGGCTAGTGTGAATTTGCTATGGGCCGGTGTACTTTGATCGGAAAATGAATAATACTTTACTTCATCTTTAGTTTAAAAATAATTATTTTCAAATGTTGACTTTGAGTCCGATAAATATCTTTCTATGGAGTGTGCCGGTATTACCCATACGACAAATGAGATCAATCTTCTCTTAGTCCTTGTTCAAATAAAACAGTTTAATTGTGACACTGTGAAGATGGTTTTTTTGCTCATTTTGATTCTGGTATTGTAAAATATCTTGTGGTCCAATAAAAGTTTTTGAGTTACAAGCTTTTTATCCAAATTAGAGTCCTTAACCCTCCTACTGTTCGCAACATTTTCAAGTGAGTTGACCAACCATTTGAAACCATTCAACTGCCAAAGTTGTGTATGGTGGCACAACTGTGCACAGAACTAACTGTGTACTGTGTACATGCATTCCCTCATGGTATCATATTGCAAGGCTGGCATAGCTTATCTATCATTCAAAACCACAGTGAATGGTATTGAATGGTCAGACAGCAAGAGGGTTAATGTCATGATGTCATACAAATAAAAATGCATTGGACACGGGTCCGACCCATGTAAGTTTGACAGATCTTTCTCTCACTACATTTCAACCCAGTGTTGACGCGTGTAGAGCGCTCAATCCGTGTCAAAACCAACCCTGCTCCTTTCCTGGTAATAGTAACCTCCTATTATCCACCTCATTCAAAGCTTCAAACATCACTTACTCTTTATTGTGTTTTCTGTCTATACCTGTTTGACCTTTTAGCCTCCCGACAGAGCGAGTCATGCCATTCGGCATGAAGGATAACTTCTGGGAGATGGGGCCAACCGGACCCTGTGGACCGTGTACTGAAATCCACTACGATCGCGTTGGAGGGGGCAGGGACGCTTCAGAGTACGTCAACATGGACGACCCAAATGTGCTGGAACTCTGGAACTTGGTGTTTACACAGTTCAACAGGTCTGATTCTAACATTGTTTAGTTATAATAATTATAATAATAATAATTATCGTCAAGTAAACTCCATTCTGATTGGTCGATCCATAGCAACAAGAGTGTGATATTAACCTATATTGCATGGCCCATATCACACCCTGTTTTGACATGCTGTTCAAACTCCACGTATTGCGCTGTAAAGCTGTCTGTCAAGTTTGCTGGGAGTTAGTGTAAATTCGTTTTTACACACAGCTCTGTGTTTCAGTCACTCTGTGGACATTCCTTTGTTCTGTACACTTCAGAAAATCCTATTCTTCAACACTGTCGGAAACACTGTGTGGACGTGTGTCAGTCCCCATAATGTTTCAAGTCCCTATGAGGACCTCTTTTGTTCTTGGGTCCACACTTCCTATGTAGCATGTTAAAATATAGGACGGCTGCATCCCATATCAAACTTTGGCCTTGTTGGTTATTGGATTAGGTGATTTTCTAGATTGTAGTTTCTCAGCTGTGCCTTTAAAAAAGGAGAGCAGGACAAAGTCTAGCTGTGCCTGGAAATTGTTTTACCTTTTTTTTTTTTAACTGCAGTTGCACGCCTGCTTTTGCAACTACGAATTAAAATGGAAACCCAGACTTTTGGTCTGTGTAGTCAACGTAACGCAGGCATGATATTCTTCCTACTTTAGTCTAATTTGGGGTTTTCGGTGCCCCTGTGATTGAATAGCCCAAAATGCTATTAAAGCCTACACCATGTTTATGTGTAGGTCAGCCCTTGTACTCGATAAAACTTTCTTACTTTTTTCAAGGACCAAAATTCATGCCTGGTAACAAAAATGACCATGGAATTGTCCCAATGATTAACAGTTTTCATTGTCTATTTATCTTTATAACACTAGGGAACAAGATGGATCGTTGAGGTTGTTGCCCAAGAAGAACTGTGACACTGGCATGGGGCTGGAGCGTATCCTCTCTGTCATACACAACAAGGACTCCAACTATGACACTGATCTCTTCATGCCATTCTTCGATGCTGTTCAAAAGGTAAGACTAACCCTAAACTCTGTTTGGTAATTTTCCCGGAGTCTGTAAACTTCCCAGAGTTGCCCAATACAAGGCAACCAATCAACTAAAACCATTGGAGTTGTATTAAGCTGTCATATCTGATCAACTTGTCCTCTTTAGGCAACTATAAATGGTAAACTTGCAGATTTCTTTTTGGGAGAAGTGTTGGTTCTGTGAAAAACCGTTGCGTTCTTGATGTCTCGAACAGTATACTCTGCTGGTCTTCAGGAGAAAGAAGATGCTGCTCACCCAAATCAGCCTATTGCATCTGTTATGGAAATTATAACGCCCCCCCCCCCCTTCATAGATTCTGCTGCGTGATTGGTTTAGAAAGCTTCACATAGTATGTCTTATTTTTATAAGAAAGCCACTCAAACGTGGTAAACTATACCCATAGCAACCAGTGCACTATACTCATAGCAACCAGTGTACTATACCCATAGCAACCAGTGTACTATACCCATAGCAACCAGTGTACTATACCCATAGCAACCAGTGTACTATACCCATAGCAACCAGTGTACTATACCCATAGCAACCAGTGTACTATACCCATAGCAACCAGTGTACTCCTGTAGCAGCAACAGTTTCTTGGTTCCTAGATGTCTAAGTTCATTTATCGTACGGGGTGTTATGTAAACAAATAATGACTGAGTTTTACTTGTGTTAAGTTTAAAACACGGCCTCCATTGGTGATCCCCGGACTGTTGCTTCACCTCAGGGGATAATAGAATGCTCCAGTGACCACCTCAGGATTTGTAGTTTTAGCCATAGCACTCGAAGCAGTCAACATTTGTGTATAATGCACATGTACGCCTATTTCACAGGTTGGTGGGAAATCTTGGCTTTTGGTTGGTGAGCCTTCTTCGTGTTACAAAGCATTCAAAGCTTACACAGTTTGCGCAGGAATTAAGTGCCGGCCATGCAAGCAGAATACTGTCTCAAGTGCAAAATACAGCGGTACAGCACCACCATGAAGTTCAGCCCAGAATTCACAAATACTTTGAAACCTTTTATTAATTTAAAAATATTTCTTCTTACATTTTTTCATTAGGCCACTGGTACCCGACCGTACACTGGTAAGTTGGGTGCTGAAGACAGCGATGGTGTGGACATGGCGTACCGAGTTGTTGCCGATCATATCCGCACTCTTACAATTGCTCTCTCTGATGGAGGTCGACCTGATAATGTGGGAAGAGGGTAAGTGTAATGCTACGTGTATCTGACTGCAATTTATTTAAAGTGGGGCTCCAACTGGCGGAGGTCAGTTTTGTGATGCACTCATTTTCCAATAGAGTCCTTATGAAAAGGGGAACAAAATCACAAGTTTCTAACCCCAGGTTAAAATGGTGTAAAATGCCACTGTGTTTGATACATGTACCCTTCAAGCGCAATTTTTTGTCAAAATCTAAAATAATAATTTAATGACGTCACATTTCAAATGTATGGTCTGTACATTTGTGTACAGAGAAGTTTCAGTTCATTCCTGGGCGCAATATAAATGAATAAATTATTATTATTATTATTATTATTATTATTATAGAATATTCCCCATAGGAATACACAGTTTTTGAGATATCACTGAAAAACCGGAGCGAATATTTCCACGCAGGAAGAATATTCCCCATAGGAATACACAGTCTGTGGCGTGTCGTGGCCGAGCGGTTAAGAGCACCGAACTCAAGCTCTGGTGTTTCTGTTCAGCAGAGTGTGGGTTCGAGTCCCGGTCGTGACACTTGTGTCCCTGAGCAAGACACTTAACTATAATTGCTTCTCTCCACCCAGGGGTAAAATGGGTACCTGTGAGGGCAGAGATGGTTCTTGTGATTGATTTAGCTTAGTAGCGCATATATTGCAGCACAGGCTGTATACTCCCCAGGGAGCTGAGATGGTTTTAAGGAATGAAATAAATGGCCCAGTGACCAGGGGTAATAATGTTCGAAGCGCTTTGAGACGCCCTTGGCGTGATAAAGCGCGATATAAATCCATATTATATATATATATATATATATTATATATTATTATTATTATGAAAATGTAGGTACATACAATAAAACTAACCTGTGAAAATTTCACTTCAAAAGGTGGTCGCGTTTTTGAGATATCACTTAAAAACCGGAGCGAATATTTCCACGCAGGAAGAATATTCCCCATAGGAATACACAGTCTGAGAAGCGTTTCTGACAGAAACGCTTCTCAGATTAAAATTTTGGGGAATAAAAAGTGATATATTTTTCCATAACCATAGTACTTCAAAGTTAAAAGTTTCTCAAGATTCATTATACTACCAAAGCTGCTGTACTTCTTACCAAGTAAGTTGTTATTGTCATTAATTTTCAGAGTCATTACCAAACGTGTACTGTGCCTTTAAGGTGCAGTTAGAGACTTATAATTTTTTCCCCTCTCTCATGAAGACTCTATCTATTGGAAAATAAGTGCATCACAAAACTAAATTTGACCTTGCTTTGTTCTGTTTATTTACCTCATTTTTATTGATTATTTGTTCTCCCTTCAGCTACGTCCTGAGACGCATTCTCCGCAGGGGTATTCGTTATGCAACCGAGAAGCTCAAAGCCAAGCCAGGATTCTTTGCCAGCCTTGTCAATGTGGTTGTTGAAATTTTGGTAAGTGCAATATTCTTGTATTGATTTATTTACAGGTCTTTTTTCATGCAGGGGCCTCATCGGTGATTGTACTAGTTCTCCCTGGTGCCCCTGACACATATAAAAATCACAACAAAGGACAAGAAAAGAGAATAATACTTGTTTTTATTTTAGAATATATATATTTTTTTATTTATTTTTTTTATATGCAAGACGAAAAAAACACACCAAAACACGAGACAGACAGACTTGGACAAAAGTCATGCACAGAAGGACAAACGAAACAAAAGAATAAACAGTTTTTTTCTTTTCTTATCAGACGCTGGTCCCGCATGACCAGCTTTACTTTATATCTTGCCAGTTTACTGATCTCTCCATCTCTCTTAATCAACAATCAACAACAATATTTAGAGTTCATATTTCAAGTGAATTTCAAGTGAATTTTAACTACTGCAAGCAAGTTTGAAACTTACACGAGCTTTGATTTCACAAAGCACTAAGATTCATGAGATGAGTTGTCAATATCACTGTAGTGGTTTGTAATGTGACATCACACTTTGTTTAGCAATTAGGAGTGATGCACTGTTAAGATCAATCTAAGCTCTTCTTGAAATCGGCCCCAGACATAATGTGCATGAGCATTTACACAACCCGTGCGTTTGAATGGTTTTCAAATAATTGGTCAACTTGCTGGAAAATGTTACTGAGATTCTATTGGTTCATGGTAAGATTCATCCATTCCCCCGCCCCTCATTTTGCAGGGAGATGCCTTCCCAGAGACAGCCAAAGATCCACAGCTCATCATGGATATTATCAACGAGGAGGAAGCTCAATTTCTTCAGACACTCTCCAGAGGGCGCCGTGTGCTTGAGCGGACCATCAACAAGCTTGGACCAGACGTGAAAGTGCTGCCAGGTAAAACGACATATCCAATATCCAATACATAGGTTTAATGATAACATGAACATCAGTTGGGAAAAATTCTTAATTGTTTAAAAGTAACCAGAAACGGAGGTCAAGTCCTATTATCAGGTTTTCTTTGTTGATTTGTTAAATTTGTTTTACTTTCATATATTTCATGGCTAAATTTTCCTAACAATATGATATAACTTTTAGAGCCATAAACTAAGCTAAACTAGAGTAATTGAAGAAACTGAATCATGCACACATAAAACTCAATATGGGTTGGGACCACTTTATGATTGGGACCACTTTGGTCCCAGAAGTTTGAGTGATAGCGAAACTTGCACAGTCTATATGGATATAATAGCATAAAATTTAAGCAATCCATGAAATGCATGCAGTTGATTTCTGTGCAAATCTCTGTTTGCTGATTATAGGGAAGTCTGCATGGCTTCTGTACGACACCTATGGATTCCCAGTTGACTTGACATCGCTGATGATGGAGGAGAAGGGAATGACCATAGACATGGCTAGGTATGAAGAAGAAAAGAAGAATGCTCAGGTAAGTCACCCTCTCGATTTTTTTATATTTTGTATATAATCTTGTTTGAAATAAATGTTTTGGGTCGAAAACAAGAAAGACAAAAACTGCAGTGGGACTTAAATCTGCGACCTCCGGTTTAACGTGTCGGCAATGGTCCAACTGAGCTATCTAGCCCTAATGTCGTCCGTCTTCCTATTTTGTCAATAACTTTGTTCGGGGGTGCCAGTCAGAAGCTTTTTAAACTGTAGCTGCCGTGTAGCCAGGAATCACACATAAGTTTACAATGCCACCTGGGAAGTGGCAGCCAGGGAAACACTTTAAGGGGCTTTGACTCTTTGTTTTTAAAAGTATTGAGTAATAAATTACAAGGGAAACCGACTGGATAAACTTTAAATAATTTTTGGGCAAACTGACTGAAGTGGGACTTGAACCTGCAACCTCCGGGTTAACGTGGCTATCTACCAGCTGAGGGTAAAGTATCTTGCTCAAGGACCCAAGCATCGAGACTGTTCAGGCTGGGATTCGAACCCAGACTAGACTGCACGTTGGGTTGTGCTACATTTGGACTGAAAATGGTGCCCAAGCATTCACGTGCCCTCCATGTCGCAACTCTCTCAATACACAGCTCTGACAGCACTAGTTGCTTTTGAGGGTCCCTTGGTTTCATTACCTGGAAGATATAATCATAATTTTGCACTTCCGGTTGTGACCATTCCAACTTTGTTCTCAGATCATGTCTCAAGGTAAAGGGTCAGGAGTTGACAACACCATTAGTCTTGACATCCACGCCATAAACGAGCTACAAGAGAAGAGAAAAGTACCTCCAACTAACGACAAGGTCAAGTACAACTACACCAGTGATGCCAAGGGAAACTACCGTAAGTTGTAGCGCTTCCTGTTGATAGAGTTAAAATCTACTAAGGTTGGATGTCTAACCAGCTAAACCGCTAACCATATAGCTAGTAAACAAATGGTGAAATCCATTTCCAAATTTCCTTAATGGTTAAACGAAGTTTACAGTAAAAAAAAAAAGGGGGACCTTCTTTTTCTTTAGAAAAATGTTAGCACCAGACACTGTCCAGAGAGACTGCCTGACATCCATTTTGTTGGTGAAAAGTTCCTTATCATAATCCCCTCTACAAATGTATTACTTTATTTTCAATCCCCCACATATCGTTATACATTTTGCTTTGTACAAGACCCCACTGTGATTTGTGGTGTTGTGATTGTAAAGACTGGGTTACTGTGTTTTTGTATCAAATCCTTGAAAGTTTGTTGGCATCTGCTCCTTTTAACAGATAGGCTCATAGTTCTGATTGGAATCGGTAGAAACAGTTAAACGGAAGTCACAAGTTCCGTTTAACTTTTCAAGAAAATAGATGTAAATGCACAACTCTAAATTCTACCAAGCACAATTTTCATTATGCTGCTTACTGCAGCATTCTGAACTTAACCAGATTGCCTCGTAGGACAAAATAACGTGGAAACCTCTTATGCAACACGCAGTAGTGGTCCTATAATAATAATAACAATGGACATTTGTAGTGCGCCATATCTGTCGGAAAGACACTCCTGGCGCATAGAAAAGGAACTCTGCTAATGAAGGTACTTAAAGCTAAGACTGAACAAGTGTGTTTTCAAGTTAGTTATGAAGCTGGAGAGAGTGTCTACTAGTTTTGAGGTTCAGTGGAAGAGCATTCCAAAGAGATGGTCCAGGATTCATGTTTTTCTGTTCTTTGCTGGGTGTTGGAAGGTGGACACTTCGGTTTTCAATGATAGAACAAAATACGGAAAAGCTATCGTTAACTTTAAATAGCTGTTTGTATAGATTCAAAACGGGTATAAACTTTCATTTTTGGTACATATTTCACATACAAATCTGCCAATGATAAGTAGTTAAATAAAATCTAACATTGAAATATAGATAGTTCCCAGTAGACGCCATCTTTACGGGCAAACTGCATTTTGGCATGCAGGCGCGTCAAGCGCTCTAATTATTAACGCAGCCGCGTTGTTCACTGACCAATCGTGCAGTGAGTTTTGTGAAATGTGCGCGTGTTGCACGCCGTTCTCACGCGAAACGCATGACTGTGTGTTCCAAACTGCCCGTAAAGATGGCCGACTTACGTCATACTGCAACCTATCTATTGTTGGGATCTCAACATTATCTCACGTCCATCAGCCATGTACAATTTTACATGTTGCATGTATTTTGGGCATTGTCCATGGGATTTGTGAATGTTTATATGGTCTTCATTTTGAAACAACGTCATCTGTCAAAATTCATTTAGAGTAAGTTTTGTTTTAAACTTCATAGGTAAAAAATCTAGCCATACGACTGTTAGTCGTTCTATTAACAGGCCGTGAGTTTTGTAGTTGTTTGCTTTAAAATAATATGTCAGAAATTTGTTTGCAGAGTTTGAGTCTTGTGTTGGTACCGTCATCGCGCTGCGCAAGGACCGACAGTTTGTTGAGGAAGTCTGTGGTGGTGAGGAGTGTGGCATTCTCCTGGACCAGACATGTTTCTACGCCGAGTCTGGAGGCCAGATATACGATGAGGGGTTTATGGAAAAAGAAGACAATGCTGTAAGTGACTTGAGGCGAGACTAATCTGATGTTAAATAGGAAGTATCAGTTTATCAACAGCTGCATCTGCCATTACATTGTGTACAAAATGTGTACAAACTTTAGCTTCCAATAACAAACAGTGCTAGTTATTTTTTAAAGTACATGTATTGATGGGGAGTGGATAATGCAGTAAGTGACTGGAAGAAAGACTACTCTAGTTTTTTCAGTCTGATTGGTCTATCAAAAACCTCTGCTTTACCTTAAACAGTGACTCAAGCCTGTATTTAAATTTTGAGTAGCTTTCAAAAATTTGAAATTTTAATCCAGTATTCACTTGTTGTAACTTGCGAATTAATTTTGACTGGAGAAACAGTACTCCAGGGCTGGGTTGATCCAGTTGGACTAGCTAGTCAAACCATGCAGTGCTTGAGTGACATATAGATCGACTATATCATCATCATCATCATCATCATCATGTTTTATTGTCACACATATATATATATACACACATATACAGTGAAATGCACTTTGGTTAGCGTGTCTAAAAACTTTAAATACAAAAAACTAAAAACAGACTAAAATCACGTGTAGGCAACACAAACAAGTAAACGTACATAAGTAAACGACAGTAAAAAGCAGCAAAACCACAAGAAAATTAAAATTAATCATTCAATAAACGAATAGCACTGGGATAAAAACTGTTGCGAGTACGGTTAGAATCAGCTCTATAGTTAAGTCCAATCAACTCAAGTCACCCACCAGAATTGCTTATTTATGTTCATGACGGTTGGGTTAAAGAAATAAAAAATTAACAACTTTGAGATTTGCTTTCTGTTTATCAACCATTATTGTTAATTTGTTGTATTTTGTTACTATTACTATTAATGCTCAAACGCCATTTTTGAAAACGACATTGACATCAGCCTGTGCTTAGAGGTTATTATGCAATCCCAAGCTAAAGCTGTGGTTTCCAAAAGGACCCTACATGTAGTTACATACTCTAAGAACTTAACATTTAATGTGCCAATTTTTCCCTGGTTCACTACTCCACTAATATGCTGTTTCAACGTTCTTCATCTGCCACAGGATATTGAGTTCAGGGTCACCAACGCTCAGGTCAAGGGTGGATATTGCCTTCACATCGGGAAGGTGTCTTCTGTGGATGCAGATGGCTCAATCAAGGTCGGGGACCGGCTGAAACTTGCAATTGATGAGGTAGATATACGCGGGACCTTGAAAATATTTGTAAATCGGTGCATACAATTTGTACCTTTAACCTGAGCCGCATAATAATGAGTTCTTTAAAAGACGATGTCGCTTACAATTAAAAGGCATACATGACTTGTAGCAGGCTTCAGTAATTTGAGGCAGCATGTGGGCCCAATTCCATAGAGCTGCTTAACGGCCAATTTTAAACTTACTGCGTGAGTTTTCATTTCTTAGCGCTGCTAACCGTAAGCACACGAAAAGGCATGATAACCTTCTAGTGCTTACTGTATGAAAATGAATGATGGGACAATGCAAATCTATGGTAAACGTGCAAGCTGGCTGCCTAATTTTCTTGCTAACCTGTGAAAAACGCTAATGCTTAAGCAAATTGTTCTGCTATAGTGAGCACACAAATTTGCTTACCATTAAGCAGCGCTATGAAATTGACCCCTGGTCGAAGGTAATAATCTGGTGGACACACCAACTTGATCAGTGAATTTGTGAGGATAATTAAATGGCTATAGCTTAGTTTTTGTGGAAATAAGTCGTCAGTTTTAAAGCCAAAAGTTTAATTCATTAGAAGTGGGTGTTGTATGACATCAATCACCCTTAAAGACATTCCGTTTGAAAGGATGGCATTCTGTTTTGGCACCAATCTTTGCAAACCAGCTTAGAACCTGTAACCAATGCCTGTTTCTGTTGGTGTTTTAGAAACAACATTTTGGGAGGGCGGGCCGCCCTGCCAGAGTATTGGCCGCCCTGCTAAAATAATTGGCCGCCCTGCCCAAAAAAATGACAAACAGACTATTTTTAGCCTGCACTTAATACGATCATATGAGTAGCCGATGAGCCAAGCCCGACTTCAAAACCGCAGCATTGGAATTGCAATCGTTCATTTCAGTATACAAACATTAAAACACAATGCACCAACAATCGCATGGTTCTAACAGCTGAGTATCCACCGCTGCACGTGCACGGACCGGGCCCACAACAACGTTCGGTCGCCCACCAGTAGTCCATGCATAGCGCATACACAACACCACGGTCCAAAGTCCAAGCTAACCAACGTTCTGCACGCTGTGATTGGCCGTTGATTGTGTTGATAATTACCATATTCATAAGAGAGCTTGCTAGACTCCAACGCAGTACACGTTCACGAGCCGAGAAGGAATTGCAACACAGTGTGCCGCACGCCTGCAGATTGGTACAATGTACAGGCTTGAAGGATATTCAAACATTGACAACTTTTGCCGATAGAGGGCGTTGCGGGGCAAAGTTCATTGAATTTGTTCTCAGTGTGCGTTGCTAACAGATCGTTGAATCTCGACGATTTTATTGCAAACGAAGTTCTAAACAACGGAACCTCTAATCACAAATCCATGAAAATGGTTGTTGATGGGAAAAGTATTATTAAGAGCAGAAATTAGGGGATAAGATCATCCAAAAACGATTGGTTTTTTTTAATGTATTTTTTTTTTCATTTTGAGAATTGCACGTGTAGGCTATCCGATCACCACCAATGCATATCCAGTTTTCTTTCTACATCCCTGTGATGTTTTTGGCGCGGCGCACAAAGCAAAATGTATAACAAATTGTAGGTTTTGACTTGGTTTTACAAACAAGGGTGTTCCGATTGAAATGGACGTTAATTATTCTCCTTAGATAGTGTCGGGGCCCGGGGATTAATAACATTATTTTTAAGAAAAGGATTATCTCAAGCGTTTTTTTGCTTTCAAGTCGGGTGACGTCATATACCAATGGGTGCCATTTTGATTATGTCATGCCGCCCTCCCAAGAAAAAAGTCTGTGGAGAACACTGGCAGTCTACGTTGTTTTTTCATCAAGGTTTTGAGGAACTAATAAGAATGGAACTTTCCACTCAAATTGAGTTTCAGTGTTGATAACCGGCGATGATTTACTTTTATGTTTCAGGTACGGCGAAGGCCCGTCATGAACAACCACACAGGAACACACGTTTTGAACTTTGCCTTGCGCCAGGTACTGGGAGAGGCTGACCAGAAAGGATCATTGGTGGCGCCAGACAGGCTACGTTTTGACTTCACTGCTAAGGTGAGTACCTCAACATCCAGAAGGTAATCTATGGTTAGGGTTAATAAACAAGCTCTCAGAGCCTCAAGTGTTCTCTGTTCTGTCGTTCTATTGAACATGCACTATAAACCTCAACAGATATGGGTGATACGCAATACAGTGCACCATCTGCAGTTTGCCCAGTAGAAAGAAAAGTCGCATATCCCCTTAAGGCCATCCCTCTCCTGCCGCTTTCCAGATTGTATCGTAAACTTGGGTGCGATCCCTGACTATACGGAAGTTACAGGTTGAATGGCTTCTGAGGGGCACCCCCAAACAAAGATTTTTACAAAAGAGGGAGAACGCTAACATTAGTGCTAGGTGGCCCTGTTAATCCGATGGTCGCAGGTTCAAATCCCGCTCTAGTCAATTTGTTTTGTTCAACCCAAAATTAGTTAAAATTTAAACGGTCAGTTCCCCTTGTGGTTTATTACTTGATATTTGAAATAACAAGTCCCGTCCCCCTAAGGGGATCCCTCTCCTGTCGCTTCCAAGGTTGTACGGTTAGCTTGGGTGTGATCCAAATAACAATCTACAAACAGAATTCATCCCATTTGTCTGTCTTCCAAACACTCATGCACACTTATGTAGGCATGATATTCTGCCTACGTTAATCTGATTTCCGATTTTGTTTGCCCTTAGAAAAATCTGGAAAAAAACTGTGATTAAAAAGCCTCAAAAAAATCTAATAAACACTACACCATAGACAAATTGGTCTGTCCTTTTACTCAATAAAATTTGCCTACTTTTTTCCAAGGACTAAATATCATGCCTGCTTTTGCCTGCCAACCTTTTACTCAGCTGGCTCATTTGTTATCCACACTTTTCTTAGCATTTAAGATTGATATATATCAACCTCGTCGCGCTATTTTTCCCAGCATGCCTTGCTCCCGCTCATACCCCCTGGAATTGGTTCAATAAAATGTGCTAAAATCTACCATTTGAAATCGAATCGCGTCAAAATACTTGCATTTTTACACGCGCGTACCATCGCGTACTAAGCGTCCTTAAAGCGACATGCAAGCGCTCGAAAGTTTTCAACATGCGTGGACGCAAAGTATTCACTTTAGATAGCCAATCAGCGTTGTTTTTCAGCACATCCCTACTAGGGGTTAGTGACGAGAGGTATCGATACGGCACGCTGGCCATGGTAGCAAGGCTGGATATATATAAACCTTAAGATTAGTCTTAGCTCTCTGTGAATTTGAGCTTTCTTCTTTCATGCAATCCTTTAAACCATCCTCTTGTTCATCTCATCACCTCAGGGTGCCATGACAACCAAGCAAGTGAAGGAGACGGAACGTATTGCCAATGAAGTCGTTGCTAAGGCTGATAAGGTGTACACCATGAACACTCCACTGGCACAGGCCAAGGCCATACAGGGTCTACGTGCCGTATTTGACGAAGTACGTCTTGTTTTGGGTTTTTTTTTTTTTTTTTTTTTTTGTTAATGAAAAATGGCCCACCACAAGGCCATAGGAAAGATGAAGATCATTTAAAGAGAGGGAAGATATCTGTTCACATTTCCCTTAAACTAGAATGGATCGCAAGATAGTGGATTGCAAAAGACAGGGAGGGAGTTCCAAAGTGCAGCAGTACAATATCTCACATATCCTATGAGATGTCTTCCAAAATTTCAAAAAGAAACACCCCTCTCCCTAAATTTGTTTTAATATAAAGAAAATTGATTGATAACAAAAAAAAAGAAAAAAGGAGAAGAGATAAATATATAGATAAATATTCTTCCATTTTTCACCATGGAAGTACCATCAGCACCTTGGAACAATCATACTAGATAGAGATGCTCTACAAATGCTACCATTATTAATATATTTAGTTTACACAAGTTTTTAAACCTGTGTATTTTCATTGTGTGATGTAAAGGTGTATCCCGACCCGGTACGTGTGGTGTCAGTTGGCGTTCCAGTTGAAGAGTTGGTGGCCGATCCTACTGGACCCGCTGGCTCTATGACCTCTGTGGAGTTCTGCGGTGGCACGTAAGGGTTTTCAGATAATGATCATACCGTATGAAATAGAGTGCAGGGTTCTCCCAAGGTTTTTCAAAGCCAGGGGACCCAAGTTTTGGAAGTTTAGCCAAAGCACGCCGAATTGAAACAAGGTCCTTAGAATGTTTCCTTCTTGGTGTTTATATTTGTTTTAAAAGCTCAACTGTGAAATCTGGAGCATTCTAAAGGGTTATATTGGTGTTTTTTGTGAATTTGATCTGATGTTAAAAAGAGTTATATTATATTCTGTGCTCTCCTTTTTGGAGCTTTAAATGGATATGTTTTTGTTTGTGGTTGTTTTTGATTCCTCTGACGAAGGTCCGGTTTGGATTGAAAGCTAATGCCATCTCCCCTACTAATTTTATATACAATAGTAATTTATTTGCACATCGACTGCAATTTGCGCGGTACTGATTTATCGGCACACATTTCTAACAGGGTAACTTGTGCATGGGGAGAATCCTGGGATGCTGTGCAATCTGCTTAATTATCTGATAGACTTTTATCACGGTGCCGCCATCTTGTTTCTCTTCCATACTAATCAGTGTGACCAAACTGAGGCTGGAAGGTGAAATAGTCTGGCCTTATTGGTCAACTGGGAATTAGAACTATTGTTGCAATTAACAGGCATGATATTCTTCCTACTTTAGTCTGATTTCCGATTGTTTGCACTTGAAAAATTCGAAAAATTGTGAT
Source organism: Leptasterias polaris (assembly GCA_037783415.1). Lineage (NCBI taxonomy): Eukaryota > Metazoa > Echinodermata > Asteroidea > Forcipulatida > Asteriidae > Leptasterias > Leptasterias polaris. Next base: position 321,023 of record JAZGTN010000141.1, read on the forward strand.
TAAATAGCCTGAAATGTCTATTAAAGCTTACACCATGTGTACTTGTAGGTCAGCCCTTGTACTTGATAAAATCCTCCTACTTTTTCCCAAGAACCAACTGCATTTAGTATTCAGGGAACCTGACCAAGTCGGACTCCAGAGTCGCAGTATTCCAAGATTATGTTCCGACAACCTCGTTCCCAGGGGTGATCGATCTCGCTGCGCAATTTTTTACCCAGCATGCCTTGCTCGCTCCTGGAATTAGTTCATTAAAATGGGCTAGAATCTGGCACATTTCAATTAGGCCTGTAGTCGATCCATTACACGCGCTGTAGTATGGTAGCCGGCAAACTGCCGGAATCAAGTCAAAGAGCAACTGGTGCCCTCTCATTCTTCTTTGATCTAACTGTCTGCAGTTTAGGGTGACCGTGTAAAAACAAGATTAATTTGAAATCGAATCGCATTGAAATACTTGCATTTTCACACGCGTGTACTAAGCAACCTTCAAGCGCCATGCAAGTGCTCGGAAGTCTTAACACGCTTGGATGCAAGGTATTCACTTTAGATAGCCAATCAGCGTTGTTTTTCAGCACATCCCTACCAGGGGTTTGTGACGAGAGGTATCAATACGGCGCGCTGCCCACTGTAGCAAGGCTGATGTCCCGAGTCCAAGTACTAAAAAAATGGTCTGGAGACTGGTCTTGAGTTTGAGGACAGCATCGAGTCCTCTAGCAGTGAGGTTCGGGTCCCAGTCATTGCACTAATAAATGGCGTAAGGCCGTCGGTCCTAAGTTTTGTGTAATATACATACAAGAACCCAGTAACATTAAGAGATGGAGTTTGCTCTAGTTTTTGTGGCATGGTTGGCTGCTTATTGCTCGGCATCACCTTGTTATCCCTTATAATAAAAGGGTCTATTAATTCAAACTTAAATCTGCATGTCCATCAATAAGATAATGAGCCCTTTCAGACATCCATAGATAAAGTACTATATAAGAACTGAATATTATTAACATTGAGTTTTGTTTTGTATGTTCTACAGGCATTTGCAGAACAGTGGCCACATCGGCAGCTTTGTAATCACCACTGAAGAGGCCATTGCTAAAGGAATCCGCCGTGTTGTGGCAATCACTGGGGAGGATGCCGATAAGGTAGACAATGAATTTTTACATTTCTCTGGAAATTTGTTTGTCATACAACATTCTAGACAACTTGTCTGGTGTGTAAAACATTCAAGAGTGTGTACAAAATTGGATATTGGGCTGGCCCTTGACATTAATGTGCACAACATTGATAAGATTGCAAACAATCTTTGTAGATTTACACATACATGGTGTAAAGATGGTCATGGTGGAAAACTTCCCTTGAAATAGTTTTGCCTGAAATGCTATAGTTTTTGAGAAATGAGTAAAACAGGCGAGACCAAAACGTTATGTTTGAAAAAAGTGAAAACCTGTGAGGGGAATTATCACCTTTTTCTTGTGACCCCGATGACCTATTGAGCTTAATTTTATTACAGTTTTGTTATTTCATGTATTTGTTAGGTCACATATAGTGTGGGTATTGGTCTTTGGCCATTACTAATGTTGTACGCATGCTTCAATCGTTAAAGTAAGACGCCAAAGCAAATGCGATGAAGCTATTCAACATCCCTAACAATTGTCTAAGCAGATTTTTGTTGATATCCTATATCAAGATTTAACAAATAAATAAATACAAATTATTTTACCATCCATGCAAGTTTTTTGTTGAATTACTTGCAACATATTTCTTTTCTCTCTGTTTTGTTCTCGTTTCTTAATCCATGTTTGGTCAATCTCCCCTGCATCCCGTGAAGTTCCATCTCTTTATTCTTTACAGGCCATCAGTCGAGGCAAAACCATGGAGGTATCCATTGAGAAGCTGGCCAAGGAGATCCAAGATAACGGCCAAAACAACCAGAAGCAACTCACAAGGAAAGTGGTTGAGTTGGGCGATGTAAGTGTTTCTTGTCTCATTTGCATGATTGTTCCCAGTATCCCCCCACGAACAGCACCTGTTTCTCTCAAATTAATACACAAATATTGGATGCAGATGAGTGCATTGCCTCAGAATATAATCCTGAGGCGAAATCTGAACTATTCCATTTCACGAGATTTCACCGAGTGATTATAATCTGAGACAATGCAGGAACGAAATGCATTCAGTATTTGTTTTACTTAACACACACATAGATTTTTGTCAATTGATTTTTGGCACAATAAACACAAAATAGACACAGACACTAATCTACCTCACACTCTGAAAATTTCTTTAAAAAAACTTTTAAACAACAATAGATGACTCCATGTAGACACCAGCCCTATCTGCCGTAACATGACAGACGGGCAGGAACGACACTGCAAAGAATTGCTGAAAAGTGTCCAAAGTGTCCTATATTCATCAAAATAGGACTCTTAAATTTAATTTTAGAGTGTCACAAGACAGAATTGCACACAAATGCTTTGGCGCCGGAAGTAGCCAAAACCTTGTGCCTATATAGCAGATACGTGTGCATGTGTTGTATATTCACTTGCCAACTGGTAGCTTAGCAGGGATGAGATATTTCAGACTTAAACCTGAATTTGAACTTTTTCTGTCTGGTGGAAAAAAAATGATGTAAATTTCTTCAGATATGAAGAAATCCTGCTCTTTGATCTGCTTCTCTAGCACTGAGGATACTTTTCACAAAAGCTCCTTGGAATCTATAGCTCCATGGATTACCAAAAGGGGGAATTGCCATCATTTCAATGAACCTCCTAAGATCTGGATACCAGTTTCAGACCTTTTTATTCAGCAGTGACTCTCACCCCTAGTTCAGTAATACAACATTTCAGTCATTGCAGCGCAACTGTACTTAATACAAAGTTGTTTATGACACACTATCAAGAGGTGACCATGTTTGAATGTTGTGATTTGTTGTAGGGACAAAAGCTAAGAGATCATTTACTTTCCTATATATGCAGGATCTGAATGTTGCCATCGTACAGCAATGGAAGAAGGACGAGCTGCGGATCCGACTGAAAGAATTGAAGAAGATCATGGATGACATGGATAAAGCACGCAAAGCTGCCTTGGTTCAAACTGTAAGTACTTACTCTAATCAACCATGGTTATTCGTGTTACTGTGCAGTGCACATTTTTTAGCACCGCGGCCGTGCACGTGGTTAGAAATGTGCACCATAGATGCAGCTTGACTACCAAAATGGCGGACCATGGGCAGACTGCTAGAGAAAAGAAGAATCCAAAATCATTTAAAATTTACCCAGTCGGTTTCCCTTGTGGTTTATTTATATGAGAAAAGATGAAGAAAAACAAAAAACAAATGTTGCATCCTCTAAATGATCCCCTGGCTGCCACTTCCCAGGTTGTATCGTAAACTTGGGTGTGAACCCTGGCTGTATGGCAGCTAACGGTTGTATGGCTTCTGACTGGCACCCACGAGCAAAGATATTGAAAAAATAGGAAGACTGCCAACATAGGGCTAGATTGCTCAGTTGGTAGAGCATCGGCACATTAAACTGGAGGTAGTTTGGTTCACATCCCACTCTAATCAATTTTTCTTTGTTCAGTCCCAAACTTTAAAAAAATTATCTAACTTTTTCTATCATCCAAAGAAGTTGGAAAGCAGATGACAACACCATGCCGTTAATACCGAGTATTGCCTCCAACAATTCACCAATTTTATTGTTAAAAAAATGAAGGGAAATCTTTCTTAATTTATCCATCAGGCAAAGGAAACTGCCAAGCAGATGATTGCAGATTCTCCTGATGTGCCATTCGTGGTGGCCAAGATGGTGGAAGGGGCACCGGCAAAAGCCTTAGATGGCGCCCTAAAGGAGTTCAAGTCCGGCTTACCGAACACTCCAGCCATCTTGTTTAGTGTTGACAATGAGGTGGGGAAGATTCTGTGCATGGCTCAAGTACCAAAGGTAAGAAAACTTTAAAGGCAAAGTATACCTTTGGTTTTTGGAACCGTTTGATTGTTCTTAATAGTGGCCCTTATCCGTAAAAAAAAATCCGTAATTGGAACACACAATCTGAGAAACGTTCACGCTGAAACCTTTCTCAGATTGAAATGTTTTTGATCCCTTTCTTTAAAACCATATTCCTTTGAAAGGAATTGTCTCTGAAAATATTATACATTATCGAAAGCTGTAGTTCTTCTTACCAAGAAAGTTTTTTATGGTCATTAATTTTTGGAGTAATTACCAAAGGTATACCCTCCCGTTAACGATGCTTTTAATAAAAGTATTTAAGTTTCTAAACTTTCAGACCTAAAAAAAAAACCAATTTGGTGTTGCAAAGTGCTTACCATCTGAAATGACCAGTGGTATAAATGCGAACATTTTTAATGGCCTGACTTTTTTACCCTTGTGGAATTGTTATCAACGGTTACATTTTTATGATCACACTGGAAGAAAAATGTTAAATAATGAACACAGCACCAAAAGGGGTTTTAAAAAATAGACGTCCAGTTTTCAATAAAGTGTTTTTGTTCAAAACAAGTCAGGCATGTTGTTACACTGTGGATAAACCTTTGTGTCTAGGATCCTACCATAAAAATGCAGTGGTGTTATGATAACAATCACAAATTGTAGAAAGGTACAGTTTACTCATATATTAGATGCCCATTTTTTACCTGACGCTTCATTTATTACAAACCATGAGCAGTACTCATCCCTCCGTCTTCTTCTCCATCAGGATGTAGTCGCCAAGGGCTTGAAGGCCAACGAGTGGGTCAAGCAGGTTACTGAGGTCATCAACGGGAAGGGAGGCGGCAAGGAGCTATCTGCTCAGGCCACTGGTGACCGCGTTGATGGAATTGAGGAGGCTGTACAACTGGCCAAGGAGTTCGCTCAGCTCAAGCTTGCTAGTTAATAAGATGTTGTAGTTTAGAACTCGTCTAACGTCAAGAGAGTTTCAGGACGATAGACCCTTCTCAGATGACGTCACTGGATATGTACACACATAGGGTCCGATTTCATAGAGCTGCTTCAGCACAAAATTCTGTTTATGAAATGTCTGCTAAGCAAAAATAAGCAGGGAACCAGTCGCAGACTATGAACATAATATGGTATTTTCGCAGGTAACCTCTTGTCTGCTAAGCAAAATTGTTTTGCGCTAAGCTGTTTTTTTGTGCTTAAGCAGTTCTATGAAATTTTTGCGGCTGTACCTGATAACTGTTTCAGTCATTGTCCAGTGATTAACCAATGGCCAACTCAACTGGAACAGATATCGGATGTGACCACAAAAACGCACCCCTGCAGGGTGGTACATGTGCCAAGAAATGCAATGTATTGTGGTACTTGCGCATGTAATCCAAAATGGCTGACCACCCGTGGTGCTGTAGAAATGTGACTTCAGTGAGAAGGGTCTATCCATTTATCACGTTGCCGACATCTTGTTTCTCTTCCACACAAATCAATGTGACCAAACTGAGGCTGGAAGGAGAAATAGTCTGTCTTCCTTTGAAATGAGAATTAGAACTGTCTTTGCCATTTGGTGTTCAGGGAATCTGACACAGATTGTAGCAGAGTGACACAAGCCTTTTAATGCAAATATGAGTGGATCCTACAAATGAAGTCTTAAGTTCTTGGTGGTTTTTTGCTCTTCGAGCGATTGTGCTCGGTAAACTTTATTTTTCATCAAACTTTTCCTAATTATCTAATGATGAGCACTAAAGTTAGGGGTTTAATGGTTTGACAGTTTCTTAGGGAACTTAAACAATCATGCCTGTAGTTCAAATTCACCTTGGGTTGTTTGGCAAACTTCATTCGCCGTGTTAATTGCAGCTAATAAAGAAAAACAGGGACCAGCTGGGGATGAAGAAAAAGAGGTTGTGTTTTATTGTACACTGATGTGTAATGAACACTATTCTCGGTGTACAGTAAAACCTGAATACTATTCTTTATCCCTGATGCAATTATTACATCAACCAAATGATTTGCGGTAACTGCTGCTTATTTAATAATAATATTAATAATCAGTTCTTATATAGCGCATTTCACAATAACGTCTCAATGCGCTTTACATTAGTGCCCTGGTCATTGGGCCAATAACATTCCTTTTTAATCTTTCTCAGCTCCCTGGGGAGTATACAGCCCGGGCTGCCGTGATGGTGCTCCGAAGGCTTTTTCAAACACAATATCAACCTCTACCCTTGCAGGTACCCATTTATACCCCTGGGTGAAGAGAAGCAATTATAGCAAAGTGTCTTGCTCAAGGACACAAGCGTCATGACCGGGACTCGAACCCACACCCCGATGACTAACCACCAGAACTTGAATCCAATGCTCTTAACCACTCGGCCATGACACCCTACACCCTATTTCAGGATTTGAACTGGCCTCTTATCACCAGGCACACTCGGAGGTCTAGTTGTATATCTGCTCTGAGAATGTGAGGGGTTGTGGGTTCAAATCCCACCCGAGTAGTACGCCTGTGGAATTTTTCAGAAGGATTCCGGTAGGCACAGAGTATACAGTGCCTTTCACTCATTAGTGTATGATAACACACAAACAGACTAAGACCAAATAATGGAAAACTTCTTTGTGGAAAAGGGATCACTGATAACAATTTATACACTATTTTGGTGGGATGGACAACAAATTGTTTCCTTTTTTTCCTTTTTAAAAATTGTTTTTAATTGACAAATATGCAAGATAAACTGTAATCTAGAATTTAATTAGGAGGGAATGGTTGAATAAGGAAATCAATTTTGAACATTTAACTATTAAAACAGGATATTGAGGTTGGGTATAAGATATTGTGGAACTCAGAAACTCAATTCAAGAAATTGAAGGATATTAGTGAAACAGTGACAAACAATAACAACAAAGAATAACAAAGGTTTTTGCCTATTTAAAAGTTGGCAATGATCTGTGACGAATCTCTTTGTTTGAGTCTAATATAAGTGATGGATCATGTTCAACATTGTTATTTTGGTTGTAAATTCATCAAATTCTATTAAGTCTTGATAAAGTGTATTAAATATTACAATAGACGGTTATAATGTTCAGGAAACGTTAACATGATTTTTGTATCCAAGTGTTTTTAAATTTCACAAAAAAACATTTCAAAATTATGTTTTCAGACATTAATTATTTTATGAGAAAATAGAATTAGCTGTTGCAAACTGCTTACCAACCAAAAGGGCATATGATACTAATGCAAAAAGTACTTAATGACCTGACGTTTAGACCATAGCAGAGTCTTTCTTGGAGGCTAAATGACAACACAGCACACACAAAGAAGTACACTTGTGTAACACAAGAAGTCAAATGGAAAGAATTGAAAAGAGAGAGTAGGCAGAAAGCACACAGCAAAAGCTCAGAATGAACAATGAAGAATTAAGAATTAACTATTTGAGGTCTATTGTGGAACTAAATTTGCACTCAAGTTTAAGTGAGTGGCAAGCTTTGTGATTAGTTGGTCTGAAGGAAGAGAAACTAGAAAGTTTAGAAAACTAGAAATATTAGCAAGATCTAGGAAAATCTAAAAACTGGGAAGGTTCTTGGTTCGATTCCCACCAAAGATGATAGAGTGCCGAAGGTGCAAGCTGGGGAACTTGGTCTGATATGTGAAATGTGCACTGCATGAAATTTCAGCGCATAAATTTTGACCAATGACCATTGCTATCAATGGTGCAACAAAACATTTGCTTGCTGAAATGGCGCCCTTGTTTTTTTCAGTTGCCCCTTCAGCACTCTGTAGTCTTTGGGTGGAATGTTTCTAAGTGGTTTATAAAATGCAACGGTGAATTACAAACGGAACTTAATGTTGATGACTGTTTAAAACTGTCTACAGATTCATTATAAGTGGTCTATACTGCAGCCAATTGCTACAACAGAATCGAGTGATACCTTCAATATGACTTTTTTTAAAATCTCATGTGAAGTCTATTTTTCTCCTTATTTATGTTTTGTGTTTTTTTTCCTGTTCAAGTCTTAAGTAAAAACATAAGGCATTAATTGCTAGCGGTATTGATAATTAATGTGTTTAATTTGGTACGTGATGCTCATTAAGTGTGTGGTTGTAAAATAAAAGAAATTATTACGCCGGAAACCATTATGCAGCCAACGTCATCATGCAAATTCATGGATCATTGCATCATTGTCACTTGGCCAGTGTCTGCTGTGCTTGCCATTTTGGGAGTCAAATTGCCAGTAAAAATGTAGCTGCGCCGGCCAGAAGGAACGGTTACTAGCAGTTTGCCCTGCTGCCCCAAACACCCAGCATAACCAAGCACTCGCTGCGTGGATCCATAAACTTGTGTACATACATAAACTTGTGTACATACAAGAACTGTACTTATGTACCGTCTTACGATGTGCTTGTACATCATGTACATACAATACAGTGTGTGTGACTATACCACGCATAAACGATGGGCATATTTATTGGGGTGGGGCCCTTGTGGGGTCTTTTTCACAATGGAATAATGGACCCCACAAAGTTTTTCTTTGTTCAACTTGGACCCCACAGAGGAATTCTTCAGAAAAGGGAATAAAAGAACAACAATAGCAGCACCCTACAAACCTGATCCATAAGATTGTGTGTGTGTGTGGATAGGCCACATTCAAAATGGAGACCTATAACAAAAAAGGACAAAGGGGTCCTCGGTTGGGTGAAGGTCCCCAGTTAGAAAGTGTGTACAAAACCAATGGGAGCTGTTATCAAAAAGTTAAGGACAAACAAAAAATGGGCCAATAGGAGGTCCCTGATTGCAGGTGTTTACACACTTGCGTGCGTGTATATTGTCCTTAAGACTGTGTGTTCATGTGTATTGTCCTGATGACTGCGTGTGTGATTGTGTATCATCTGTATTGACTCTGTGCATTGGTAATTGTCATTACGGGAAAGCTCCATTAAAGAAAGAGGCCGGAGTTATACATCCTTTTCGTCTTTACCACAAGTCTTGCCTGTTATCTCCAGGAATTCCTTGTCCAAACAGTGGACTCTAATCTATCATTGGATCTTCATGCGCATTATTTTGAAATCTGAGGAGTGGAAACCGAGCTCCATGTAGTATTTATTATTTGAAAACCGCAAGCCAGTTATGGTCATGTTGGGTACAAGGTCATGTTGGGTACAACAAGACTGCCCTTGTTGTTTCTGTCCTTGGGTAGTATGGATTGCAGCCTCACCACCACGGGTAGCACCCCCTGTCCATACTCTTGTCAATAACCCCTGGTAGGGATCGATGTCCTGAAAATCAATGCTGATTGGAAACCGAAAGGGACTGCTTTGCGCAAGTGTCTAAGCGAGATTCCTTTTTAAATGAAGTATGTTTTTACACGGTCACCCTAAACTGTATACAGTTAGGCATGTCACAAGATTAAAGAGGAAAGAGTGAGAACCAGTTGCTCTTTATCTTGCAGGCTTTTGGGGGCTACCATACTTGAGCATACACATAGAGTCGATCGGCCACAGGCCTAATTGAAATGTGCCCTATACTGACCCATTTTATTTAACCTTTACCAGGGGTTAAGAGTGACCATGTGCTGGAAAAAAAATGCGAGATCGATCACCTTTGTGAACAAGATCGTATGGATTGGTCCTTCAGCTGGGACGTACATGTAGAGCCGTTGGTCCTGTGTGTTGTGTACTGCTCGTAAAAAAACACAAAAGTTGCACTTATCGCTAAGAGAAGGGGTTGTTTGCCCCGATGTTTTTGGAAGTGGCTGCTGAATGCATTGCAGCACCTCTTAAACCCTTATAAGGTGGTTCATAAATCAATCAAAACACAGCTCTGCTTATTCTGTTGAAATTGAATTATGAGTGCTTTGACACACCCTTAGGGGTGTGATAAAGCGATAAATAATTATTGTCGCATGGTTTTCATGATGTATGATGGGCTCTACTGGGTGCACTTGATGCACTTCGTGCACAGGCTCTGTACTGGGTGCACTGAGCTCTACACTGGGTGCAAATTTAAACACAAAAATGTTCATAAATTTAGATTTTTGTTATCTCTGATTAATGTTGCTTGTATAACCCTTAACCAGTCATTATTGCTACAACGTACACACTAAACAAATATTTATTACAAAACTGATGAGATATCCTGAGAACTCAGCTCTGTGCATTTCATAATTTGAAAACAAATTCGTTCAATACCTCAGCACCAAAGTTTAGTTTCAGCCCCAAAATTACACAGTCTTGGCCTTGGTGCCCTTGAAAGTTCCCCATAGGTTTTAAGATATTCCAATGGAAGAGCCCTTTGCAAAAAATAAAATGGCCTTACTCTCTCAAAGATGAAATTCTCTCTTGACTTGTTTAATGAATTCTTGTCGTTTCTTTCCCTGACAGTAACGGCATCAGGGTCAATGACCCTTTTGACCCCGTTCACCTCTCACCTATTGAATCTGACATCACCTGGGTCTGTCCAAATGAACACTCACTTTATCAATTCGGTAAGATTTGGGTTTCTGTTTCTTTTTAAGTATTTCTTAGGAGTTGTGTTCGATTCCCATTGACCCAATGTCACCAGAGTCCAATTTCATTGAGCTGCTTATGCACGAGCAAACATGTGGGTGTGTGCAAGTGTGAAAATTATAACTCAAGAAGGACCCAAATGCCAACTCAAAACTGGGCATGTGGAGTGGTCTCGGGATTCCCCATACTTCTCCCCCCTTTAGGCTTGTCATTGTTGGACCCCTTTGGTCAAATGTCAAAGTCATTATGGCTAAAACAAAAGAAATGTTGTCTAAGCAATACCCCGAGAAGTACTTGTCATATCAACTCCAAACTTGGTTTGTGGATTGGTCTTGAGATCCCCAAAAAGCCTATTGCTTTTGGACCTTAGGCAAAATTTAATAGTTGTTACGGCTAAAACAAAGGAAATGTTGTCTGAGCGATAACTCTTATAGGACTTGGCATATCAACTCCAAACTTAGTGTGTGGATTGGTCACGAGAATCCCAAGACGCCTATTCTTTTCGGACTCCTTGATAAATTGTCAAGGTCATTATGGCTAAAACAAAGACATTTTGTTTGTGCGATAACTGTAGAAGGATATGGCATATTATTAGAAATGATGTCTCAGTGATATTTTCAGAAAGACTTGGCATATAAACTCTAAACTGGCGTGTAGATTGGTCTCGGGATTTAGAAGCCTATTGTTTTCCTGTGCCAGAGTACTTGTATATTGTATGTTTGTGTTGTACTGAGGGAAATGGCCAAATAAATAATAATAATAATAATGTGTCGTTTAAAACAATATTTACTCATTTATTATCATTAGTTGGTAGTAAGTGTAAAACAAACACAATGTTCTTAGATTAAGAACACTGTGTTTGTTTTACACCAACAAGTGATAAAAAATGAGTAAATACCAATGCAATTTTGTTCTTATTCCCAACTCTGGGGGAAAGGCGTCTTTTGATTTACACACTTAACCTTTTATTTGTTCAATTATTTTCCTGATTTCATGATTTTGTTAAGAAATCTTTCTTTGCTGTTTTCGAAAGGGAAAAAAGAAGTGTAATTTTTATTTAGTTTTATTTTCGTGTACAGTGCTGTTTATTTATTCTTTTTGTTGTTGTTTTTTATTTGATACCCATATGGGCCCTTGCATATTCTGCCTATATGGGATTGCCCATGTTTTCCCCCATTTGATACCAATATGGGACACTGCATATTTGCCCATTATGGTCTAGCTAATTTTTTTCTCATATGGGCCCCATATGGGAATATTCCCCATGGGTTGGCCCTGGCCCATATGGCCCAGATATTTCCCATATCGCTACCTGGGAAACTCTTTTTGAAACCAGCCGCTTTTTTGACACAAGCACTTTTTCGTACCAGCTGTTTTTTTGAACCAGCCGCCTTTTCGTACAGCCTCTTTTTCGAACCAGCTGCCTTTTCGTACCAGCCGCCTTTTCGCACCAGCCGCCTTTTCGCACCAGCCGCCTTTTCGCACCAGCCGCCTTTTCGTACCAGCCGCCTTTTCGTACCAGCCGCTTTTTCGTACCAGCCGCTTTTTCGTACCAGCCGGTATTTCGTACCAGCCGCCTTTTCGTACCAGCCGTCTTTTCGTACCAGCCGCCTTTTCGTACCAGCCGATTTTTCGAACCAACCAATTTTTTAAACCAACCAATTTTAACGTCCCATCCGAAGGACGCAGCAATAATGGTTAAGTGTCTTGCTTAAGGACACAAGTGTCACGACCGGGACACGAACCCACACCCTACTGATCAGAAACACCAGAGCTTGAGTCCGGTGTTCTAGACACTGACCACACTTTACATGTGGTGACTGTGACTCCACAGAGACCACGTAGGATTATAACTTATAATCATCACAAACCTACGTGACATTTTTTTATGAATCTCAATCACTTCATTACTACTTTTTGCAATATAACTATATTTAAGGGTAACCCTCGATCTTCCAGATCATCAGGAGGATTGAGGGTTACGATTATTATTTCATACTTTACAACATGAAGTTAACCAGGCATGTCATTTCACAAAACTTAGTTTGACCGGTACTGTTAATATTATTTCTAAAACTAAAACTAACTGGGGCACTCCGCTCTATTTATTTTTTTTTCATTTCTGAAATTTTGACATCTGCGGTCTGAAAACCGCACTACTGCAGATGTTCCTGGGTCATAGTTTAGTTCAGGATCATCGTTGTTTTAACAAGCCAACCTGTTGAACTAAGTAGTTTGGTGCATGGATCGGGTTACAATTATTGCAACTTTGGCTATGTGGGCAAACCTGCATGAGTCCAAAAGGCATGATGGAAAGGTGACCATTCCAACTCCACATCCCAAGATCAAATACGGAGTAAGAATTGCTGTATTGGATGCTTGGGAACCGTTTGTAGATGATGCAAGGAAGAGTGTCTCCTACAGGATGTTACGATCGATCCAATGCGTAACAACCAATGCGTTTTAAACCAATGCGTTTAATGCCGCTGCGCTAATGTGGTACTCAAAAAAAATTTACAAGGTTGGCAGGTCTGCAGATATAATGCTGTAACATACCTGTCCCGTCAGAGGTGCCAAATGTTACACCTGTCATGAACCAGAGGTTCACTCCTTGGTGTACATTAAATGAAGAAGTTCATCAAGGTCCATTTTCATGGCTCTGCTTACCATAAGCAAAGATTTGATGCTAATATGGAAACAAGGAATTCCGTGCTTACTTCAAGTGTATTTCACAGGTAAGCAGGGTGTTTGCTTACAAGTGCATATGAGTACTTCAGGCATGCTTTGCTTACACAGCTAGAACAGAAATTCAGCGCTTGCCATGTAAGCCGAGAATGGTGATCGCAAGTGCAGAATTCAGCAGTAAGCAGAATCATGAAATTGGGCTTTGCTGAGTTAAGTGATCCATTTTACTTAGCCGTAGTTGTAGCATTTACAGCACAATGCTGGTATGCATGACTACCATACCTGTAGAAGCTAAACGTTAAAAAGTTGACAAAATAACCTTATAGACTGTGCAAATCTTGCATGGGCATGTGTTTGAACCTTAAAGTTTGCATTTTTGTTTCTTTCACACTTCTTTAAAAGGTTCCAATACCCGCTAGATTTGCATCAGTTATTTGCAAATTGTAACAGGATTGTAATCTACATACATGTACCTACTAATCTTTTCCTTTTGTAATCTTCCACTCTCATGCTCCAAGCCTAGGACATTGTTTTCAACATAACGGCAAATATTAATTAACAATGTGCTTCATCGGTCTGCTCTAAATTGTAAAGACATGGTATAGTTCTGGTGTTTGGTTGAAATAAATGAACAGCTTGCATTGACCCCTTGCGTATAAGGTCACAAGCTCAAAACAGCTACACAGAGTGTGGGCCTGAGAATACAAGAGGTCCACAAAGTGTATGGACCTGAAACTGTGGACTTGCACACATCCACACAAGGTTTTTTTACAGTGTTGAAGAATTAGATTTTTGTTAAGTACTCAGAACTTGTTAGGTACTCAGGAATGTTCACAGAGTGTTAGCAACACAGAGCTGTGTGCCCTCGCTGACGTCAATGAAGACCTATCATTGGCCGAGGGTTGTGCAATGCGCGTACACAAGTGCACTTTTTCGTTGTTTGACCTCGGTGGTGGCGGCAAATGCAAGGGGTCTATTCCAAATACAAACATTAAATAATGATTGATTCTTGATAGTACCAATCGACTTTAATGGTATTGTTCTTCCAGCTGACAAAAAAGTAATCTCTGGGAAAATTTGTGTTTGAATCTGATCTTATTGATCTACATGTATATGTACCATTCATTTAAAGAAAATTACATTGTTTTTCTCAAAGCCAGACTGCCTATCTTCAGTGATATTTACACAAGTTAGATTTTTATGTTTTATGAATCTAGAGGGTTTGAATGAATGGTACTCTGCACAAACCATCTTTCTAATTATTGGATGTTGACCAATAGTACATTTCAGTGTGTGAAAACAATTCCTGATGCCTAAAGAGTGGACATAATTTATAACTCTCACATAATATTTGCAAAAGCTTTCATTTCCCTATTGGTTTAATCTGTTTTCTGTATTTTTCTTTGCTCTATTCTCTCCTCACGCTTTTTTTCTTTACTGTGTTCCCCTCCTTCCATTTTCCCGTTTTTGTTTAACTTTATTTTATATGAATTATTTTTTTGTTTGCAGTTGCTGCAGAGGATGTTGGCCTCAAAGTGATAGACCTGGACAATGTTCATATGTTCACTCGCTACACATCTTGCATCTCTGAGGAAAAGGGAGGTTCTGGGAACCCCTCAGTGGCCACTGGCAAAGGTAGAGCTTCACCCCCCCACTCATCATTATCATGTCAATCATGTAAGCCGTGCACCTATGTAATGAGATACAGTTTAATAAATCACCAATATCACAAATGATATGTCTGTTTAACAATGTCTTCTTGTTTATTTCACAACAACAACAAGTTTAAAACAAGTAAGTTTACTATATAAAAAAGGATACGATCGTATCAGGCCTTATTAAGAGATCTCTATTTTGTTCAGTTTGTGCACACGCGATCCACGGTTACCGGTATAGTTGGTGTACACTGTTCCTCCCTAGGTAGTAGTAGTTCCAATCCCTCTCCTGATGCACTGACGATCCCCTCCCGATGAAGAGTTCCGGCAAGGATCAGTGGTGAATACTCAAGTTCCAAGGGACATCCATCCAGTAGGGCAGGGACACACACACCACAGTTATTCTCCAGTTTACCTGAGAACAACTGAGAGCCAACGATTACTTGATATGTTAACCGATGTTCTGGTAGGGTTTACGTATTAACTTTCTATTAATGGTTCATCAAAACACAATGTATACAACAAAAACATAACTTTGTTTACAGTTACACAGAGACGAATTTATCGGTACATGCAACAACATGGCTGCCTTCTGTCACATGGTCCTAACTAACTTCGGCCGATTGAGGGCGCTATAATGATTTGGAACAGGGGCTACACATCCCCCCTTCTAAACTGGTGGCATCGTCCCGATGCTACTTTTAGTCGGGAAGAACAGTGGCTTGCAGAAATCTGGAATCCAATGCTCTAGTGCGTTCACGCTGAGTTTGTTACATGTTGGTTGCCCAAACGTATCATAGGTGAATCTCTTAGGTGGTCGACGCTGTCTACCTGACTTGGATACATCAACCTCATCAGAAGTCTCCACACTGGATTCAACAGCAGAGTCTGTCTTCACAGACACATCAGCAGTTGAAGTGTCTTCTCCTGCTACCACGTCTTCCATACTTGTACTCTCACAAGGGCTAAGCATGCCATCGATGACCACTTCTGCGCCAATGTCAAGATATTCACCCACCTCTGGCATGCACTCAATCATCTCATTGCTAACCCCGCTTGAATCTTTCAAGATAGCAGCAGGAACTTCACTTCCGAATTCATCAACTACTGGGTATGTGTCACTAGTTCCACCACCTACCGAATCATTCGACTGACTTTCGCAGGAAATCTCAGCATTAGGAACCAGCATAGCTTCTTTGTCACAAGCTAGAGAAGCAGCCTTTTCACCTTCTCCATCAACATCTGGGTTGTTGATTATGGGCTCACTCACTTCTTGACTTACATCACATGGATCTGTTTCCATCTGTTCAATCCCTTCTGGACTAACACCGATGGAATCTGACTCCATCTGTGACCAGGTCGAAGTGTGGCTGTTGGCTTCATCTAGGGGTAAATTGTCATCATTGATAGATTTCCATCCCGATGGAACGAATGGTTCTGCATCCATCTGCAACGGGCTGGTAGCAGCAGTGAGATCTTCAGAACCTTTCTGAATCTCCTCACCATCATTTTCTCGGAAACTGGAATTTTCAGGGACATTAACTTCATCACCTGAAACCGGAGCATTCTTTTCACATTGAGACCAGATGGTGATGATATTACTTGTGTCATCATCATCGTGATCTTCTGACAAACTTTCTTTTGCTTGTCTTACTTTACTTGGCACTTCCAACTTCTGGTGCTTCATTTGTCTTGTCACCGGTCTCTTAGGTGTTTCCACAGCAGGTGGTGTTTGATTTTCGCCGGTGAGTACTCCAATAGGCAGGATCATGTTGCGATGCAACACCTTGGGTGCACCGTTCCCTGTTTCTGGTTTCACTCTGTAAACAGGAATCCCATCATTTGGATGACTGACAACACAGTACACCGTGTCTTTCCACTTATCTGCAAGCTTGTGTGGGCCTTTGAATCCAACGTTTCGAATGAGTACCCTATCACCCTCGTTCAACTCGCTACCCCTCACCCTGAGATCGTAACGCTTCTTGTTCGATTCAGACAGTTTTGCAGACTCCTTCGTGGCAAGCTGATACGCATTCTCCAGACTCTTCCGGAGCTCAGAAACATACTTGGAATGGTCTTTGTTTGTGACACCATCTGGGGTTGTGCCGAAACGTAGATCAAGTGGTATTCGTGCATCTCGCCCAAACATGATGTAATATGGTGAGAACCCTGTACTATCATTCCTTGTACAGTTATATGCATGTACTAGTGGACCAACAAATTTGCTCCAGTTCTGCTTCTTGTCTTCAGGAAGAGTACCAAGCATGCTCAGCAAGGTTCTGTTGAAACGTTCGGGCTGAGGATCACCTTGGGGATGGTATGGTGTTGTTCTTGATTTCCTAATCCCCAGAAGATGAGTAAGCTCCTTGATCAACTTATTGTCGAACTCTCGACCCTGGTCGGAATGGACACGTCTTGGTAGTCCATAGTACAGGAAGTACTTCTCCCAGAGTACACGAGCTACAGTACGTGAGGACTTATCACGTGTCGGGTATGCCTGAGCATATCGTGAAAAATGGTCAGTAACAACTAAGATATACTGGGCACCACTGCGGTCTGCCTCCAACTTCAAGAAGTCAATGCACACTAAATCTAGAGGGCAAGTAGTGCTGATATTCACCAGTGGAGCGGCTACTTTCTGAGTTGTCTTGTAGGACACACATCTTGCACAGTTGGAAACCCACTCCTCTATCTGAGTTGCCATCTTCGGCCAATAAAACCGACGTCGGGCTAAAGCAACGGCACGCTCAGCTCCAAGGTGTCCAAGCTCATTGTGAACTCCGACTACGGCTTTCTCTCTGAACGAACTTGGTAAAACCAACTGAAAGCATTCTTTCTCCTGGGTATCTACTACTCGACGATACAGTACTCCGTCCCGCAGGCGTAGCTTACTGAACTGATTCATCATCAATCCAACTTCCTTTGGGAATGTCGAAGTTCCTTGTGGCTTTCTGCCTTCTGCAACAAAACCAAGCACCATTCTAATGTTCTCATCTGCAGCTTGCTCTGCTTTCCAGTCAACAGATTCACCTTCAAGATCTGGAGACTGAACAAAGCTCTCATAGTCAACGGGTACTGCTTCTGCACTCAATGCCAAGGAATAGATGAGCGAATAACTCCCAGCTTCAACTGACTCGGCTGTATTATCTTGATGATTCATGTCCCCTTGGTGAGTTTCGGATATCGCACGCATGGTGTCTCCTTCAAGTATTGGTGAACAATCATCTGCATCACCTTCGAGTCTAGCTTGGAGAATGTGGATCTTCTCAGTCTGATCTGTCCCAGAAACTTCGCTAAGGATTCTTTCATGAGGACGCCTTGAGAGCGCATCAGCATCTTGATTGCTTCTCCCCGGCTTGTAGTGTATTGAGAAGTCGTATGATGTAAGGGCTGCCAGCCACCGATGACCTGTGGCATCTAATTTTGCTGAAGACAGCACATAAGTGAGAGGATTGTTGTCGGTGAAGACCTTAGTACCACGAGCTGAATATAAATAGTCTTTGAACTTGTCTGTGACTGACCACTTGAGACCTAGGAATTCGAGTTTATGTGCTGGGTAATTTTTTCTCCGATGGGGTTAATCCTCGACTTGCATAAGCAACTGGTCGTAACTTTCCTTGTGACTCCTGGCACAACACTGCGCCAAGCCCATCGCGAGAGGCATCTACATGCATCACAAATGGTTGCGTCACATCAGCAAATGCCAGAACTGGTGCTGAACATAACTTGTCCTTCAGAGACTGGAATGCCTCCTCACATCGAGTTGTCCAGCAGGATGCAAACGTTACTTTGCTGTCTCTACAGTTGCTTGGAGTAGTCCTATTGGACAATGTCTTTTTCTTGTCGACTGCAGTCAGTTCATGAAGAGGTTTGGCTAACTTCGCAAATCCATCAATGAAACGCCGATAATATCCAGCTAATCCCAGAAATGAGCGAACCTGTTTGACATCTGTAGGGGTGGGCCAAGACCTAATGGCTTTTAGTTTATCTGGGTCTGTCTGCACACCTTCCCTTGACACCACATGCCCAAGGTACTTAACCGATGAACAACATAGCTGGCACTTTTCAGGAGCAATTTTCAGTCCATACTCAGACAATCGACACAGAACTTTGGCCAACCGTTCCTCCATCAGCTTTAAAGTGGGGGCAAATATGATTATATCGTCCATGTACACCAGTACTTCACTTAGATTCAATCCGGACATACACTGCTCCATTAATCGTTGAAAAGTAGCGGGTGCTCCCTTTACTCCTTGTGGCATGCGTTCAAACTGAAAGAATCCAGCTGGGCAGATAAAGGCTGTCTTTTCCTTATCCTCTGGTCTCATGGGGATTTGGTAATAACCAGATTTTAGATCTATGACTGAAAACCAGTTGCATCCATGTAGACAATCTAAAGCCTCCTGCACAAGTGGTACTGCATACTGATCGGGTATTGTGCGGGAGTTCAAGGTACGGTAATCAATGCATAGTCTCATCTTTCCAGTTTTCTTTCTCACGATGACTATTGGGGACGCATAACGACTTTTCGATTCAGTTATCACTCCAATGTCCAACAAATGCTGCAAATGATCTCTGAGATCACACAAGTCAGCTGGTGAGATGCGTCGTGATCTCTCCCTGAACGGTTGTTCATCTGCAAGTCTTATCTCATGCTGGACTCCCTGTGTCAACCCAACATCCCACTCATGTCGAGAAAATACCTCCGAATGGCTGTATGCAACTTTCATAATTCGGTCTCTCCACTCAGCATCTATTTGGCCCCAGACAAATGGAAAAGCTTTAAACTCATCCTCGGTTATCTTAGGACTTGTACTCGGAGGGACTGATGATCGACAGTTCGCACTTGTAATATGACATTGAGCAGAGTCTGCAACTGATGAAACTGAGGTTCTATTCTCGTCTGACTTGGCAATGCTCACCGAAGTCGGTAGAAACACTTCAGCTATGACGCATGTGTTCGGTAGTTGAATGTCATGATCTGTTTGATTCTGTAAGCAAACCTTGATTCTTCTGAATCCAGCTCCGATTTTTACCAGCGAGCACATTGTTTCTATACCACTGGGCAATCGGTGTGAATTCACTTCATCAATCAAGGCAGTTACAGGTCTTCCTAATCTATTTCGGACAGTGCCTGAGACAAACCTCCGTGACCTGGCAGAGATGACAAGATTGTTACGCCCGCGACTCTTACGATTAACAAGTCCAATTCTTCCTTCCGGTCCAGCCTTCTCAGTCACTTCAAAGTCACGGTATATTTGTCTGCAGGCTGCACTGATGTGTAGATTTTCCTGGCTATTGCTCTCTCTCTGGCTTCCAAAAAGAGACTCATAGCAGTTTCGAATGGCTCCAGAATTTGTCCCTATGATTAGCTGATGATGTGTAGAATCACGCCCATCTGGTACAACCAACGCCAACACAGCAGATGACTGACTTGTACCACAGAAGTCTGCGTCAAACCCGATGTCCACATCTGTCCAACCCAAATAAGGAATTTGTCCACCACCGCCATGCCAAAGCACAAGATCCTCTAATGGATGTAGCATCTTCCCCAATTTCTTGAAGAAACTTTCATGTATCAAGGTAACTTGTGATCCACTGTCCAGCAGACATCTCGCTTTAACTCCATCCACATAGCAGTTCTCTACTAAATTATTACCAACTAAACCAACTGGTATGTCTGTACCTGCCTGGAAATGAATGGGTTTATGCACACTAGGCCCTACTGGCTGATGTTGGGCGTCTGATTGGACCCCGTCAGATGCCCCTTGTCGTTTCCCTGTAAGAATTTGATGAGCTTGTCGTTTACTTTCTCAAAGTTGGGCTTATTCGGACACTTTCCCTTATAGTGGCCCTCTTCTCCACAACCATAGCAGAAATTAGGTCTAACTCGTCTGTTGTAGTTCTTCTTTTCAGTGTAGTGGCTAAGAGACTTGGCACTTGTAGGTTTTGTGGTAGCAGAAGGGGTTTCAGCAGGCTTGTCTGCTCGCTGCTGCAACTTCTCCTGTTGTTCTGCCTCCTCCCGTCTAACCATCTGCAATAACTTCAAATATGGAGGTGGTTTATTGCGGGCATCCTTCAGTCGCAAGTTGACAAGGAGAATGTCGGTGTACAGGATCCCTTTGATGAACTGATCAAGAAGCAGAGAGTTTATCTTTTCTCTCCTAACACCACCCTTGCGAACCAACTTCCGGAGCACAGCTTGAAGACGAGCTAAGAATTCAGATGGAGCCTCCTCTCGCCGTTGATGCATAGACTGGAACTTAAAACACAGCTCCTCTGGCGACTCTGTGCTACCAAAAGCCAATTCAAGTGCAGCTAGATACTCTTCTGCAGTGGCCTGGGGTTGGTCACTCCGCAAATCTGTTATGATGTTTGCTGCAGGGGGCCGAAGTGCTTCTCGTAACCTCCTACGTCGTTCGGCATCATCTGGTTCTTCCTCCAGTTGACCTGTAACTACTTCAATCCAAGTGTCAAATGGATCTTCATCCTTGGATGGTACTCTAGCACCTGAGAACGGCCTAAGTTTCCTCCCGCCTGAAATACTGCAAGAAGATAGAACTTGGCTGAGCGTCTTACTCGAACCCTGTGTCGGAGTTGCTTTTGTCACTTCATCTACGCATCGCTCTGCCTCCAAGTCTTTCAACATCACTCGGGACTTGAATTTAGGTGGCTGGTCAACCAATCGGTGAATGCAGAACTTGATTTCATTCCCTTTCACACTGACGCTGAAAGTCTCAGAGGGAGGCAAAACTACTTCAGCCACTTCTTGGTCGAACTCGCAAAGTAAGTGTGTGATGCTTTGGTGTTCCTGCCTTGACACTCCCACGAGGTGTTTTATTGTCTTGGAGAGTGCTCGCGCCAGGGCCTCGGTCGACTCATCTAGCCCTCTCTCACTAACAAGGAGCAGTGCGCTACCTATGGGGATGTCATCTTTCTTACACCAATCCTTTGCTAGCTTCATCAATCCTGAGTCTGCCATGCTTGTTATTTATTTATAAAAACAACAAATCTATTCTTTCAATAGCAATATTATTTGAAATTTGGGAAAGTAAATCATGTCAACAATTTGTTCAATTCAATTTGACTTTTATTTGCATACAAAATATAGTGTTATAAAATTTCAAAAATGACAAAAAGGCAAATGCACAATAGTAACAACCAAGGATTGTAAATGAATGCCCTTCACAAATGAAAACACTAAAATGGGATAAATCAATCTAGATCATAGAATAATGTTTGTAACCGTTGGCTCTCTGGTCTTTAGTTTAACATAAGTTTGGTGACTTATCAAAGTATCTCGCAGAGTAGAATTGTTGATATTATTATTTTAAAAACAAAATTTCTCCCCTGCAATTTTGGAATAGGTCCTGGCAAGGTCGCCAAAAATGTAAGCCGTGCACCTATGTAATGAGATACAGTTTAATAAATCACCAATATCACAAATGATATGTCTGTTTAACAATGTCTTCTTGTTTATTTCACAACAACAACAAGTTTAAAACAAGTAAGTTTACTATATAAAAAAGGATACGATCGTATCAGGCCTTATTAAGAGATCTCTATTTTGTTCAGTTTGTGCACACGCGATCCACGGTTACCGGTATAGTTGGTGTACACTGTTCCTCCCTAGGTAGTAGTAGTTCCAATCCCTCTCCTGATGCACTGACGATCCCCTCCCGATGAAGAGTTCCGGCAAGGATCAGTGGTGAATACTCAAGTTCCAAGGGACATCCATCCAGTAGGGCAGGGACACACACACCACAGTTATTCTCCAGTTTACCTGAGAACAACTGAGAGCCAACGATTACTTGATATGTTAACCGATGTTCTGGTAGGGTTTACGTATTAACTTTCTATTAATGGTTCATCAAAACACAATGTATACAACAAAAACATAACTTTGTTTACAGTTACACAGAGACGAATTTATCGGTACATGCAACAACATGGCTGCCTTCTGTCACATGGTCCTAACTAACTTCGGCCGATTGAGGGCGCTATAATGATTTGGAACAGGGGCTACAATCATATCATTTCTCAATGCAGGGTTCTCATCATGCACAAGCTAGTGTATCGGGCCAATATACACAAACTGCCTGCCAATAGGCTTAAATGTTTGGCCGATGCGCAAACAAAATGTATATATATGTATGTATTTTTTTTATTTTTTTTTATTTTTACTAATTTCACACAAGAAAATCAAGATGAAACCAGATACCACAGTAGGGCTTTTAAAGCCAAGATAAACACCAATTAAAAAACACTCCGAGGATCTTGTTTCAATTCAGCGTGCTTCGGCCAAACTTCCAAGATTTTTGGTCCAGAAAGCCCCACAGTTTTGACAAATCCTAGGGAGAACCCTGCACACCATTTTGGACATCTTGAAGGTGTTAATACAGGACAGGGGATGATCTCTACAAGCAATTGGACAGAACATTTCTTGTGCACACTGAATGCTAATATTGAGTAGCGAAGGATGGGTTTTGAGTAGTAATCTGTATGTTATACAAGGAAATTGTTCACTGCAGTATCCCAATTCACCAGTAATATGCAGTTCTTGTGTTTTAAGGAAGGATGCAGTTTTTGTAATATCAACAAGTAAATGACGATAACAAGTTACTCTGTAAAGAGCACTGGAGAGTTGTTAATGTACTAACGACCACGTTTGAAGCATTGTGGTTTTAGAGAAAGAGGTAATTTTTTCACCCCAAGTTTGAATCTAGTGTTATAGGAGCTGTATATAGTTGTGGTATACCATGCTAGGGCCTTCAACTCTGTTATCTGGTAGCCAAGTCAACAGAATGTGGGTTTGAATCGCATGGGGAAATTTAGAGGAGGTGCTTAAGCAGAATAATTGCTTAACAGATGTATTGCTGAGGGAACAAAAGTGTGTAGAAACCCTATTAAATTTGGGCCTGATGTGGAACCTCTGCCCTTAAGCAAGGCGTGTAACTACATATATACTTGCTTTTCATTAGCCGCAAGGGTAGATTTTGTTATTTGGTTCATTAAAGGCAGGGTTTACCTTTTGTAATTACTCTATAAATTAATGACCATAAAAACTTACTCGGTAAAGAGCACTGGAGAGCAGTTGAAATTATAAAACATTGATAGAAATGACTTCCTTTGAAGTTGTGTTGTTTATGCGAAGGAGGTAATTTTTCACTTAAAAACATTTGAATCTGAGAAGTGCTTCAGGCATCTGAAAGACACGATTCTATGCAACAAGGGTGTTTTTTCCTTTATTATTTTTTGGCAACTTCGATGACCAATTTAGCCCAAATTTTCAGATTTTTGTTATTTTATGCATATGTTGGGATACACCAAGTGAGGCTACTGGTCTTTAACAATTACCAGAATTATACCCTGCCTTTAACTATGCTTTGCACCAAATTCAAATTCTGGTGGCTGAGTCATCAGTGTGGGTTCGAATCCCGGCGGTTACATTTTGGTTCTTTGGTAAGACACTGAACTATAATTGTTTCTCTTCACCCAGGAGTAAATGGGAAACTTCAAGGGTAGAGATTGTTGATGTTTTAAGCAACCTGAGCGTCAATTTGGCTGCAGGCGCTGCATACTCCAAAGGAGTTGAGATGGTTTCAGGAATGTCTAAGGCCCAATGACTAGAAGTAGTTATAGTGTAAGGCACTTTGACACAATTATCAAACTCGCCTAATAAATGTCTGTAATCATTACACAACAATCTATTTGAGGCAAATGGTATCAGAGTTTTGTATGGGTTTACTCAAAGTAACAGTAGAATCTCCTTTTTCACATCATTCTCTCAACAGACACTAAACTTTGTTGAAATTGCTATCAACTGCAAGGACAAACTAAGCAAGAAGAACAAGGTGGGAGCAGCTTTTACTGATGATGGATTCGCTACGGGTTTGTATACTAAGCTTGATTGTAACAAGATTCCAGGCAATTCAGACTCTGTAATTGGACACTGTCAAATGTAGTGAAAGAGACACACAAATATATTGTTTTGAAAACAGCTATGCCATGCCTGATATGGGGCAGAGGGTATCCCCTCCCCTCAAATGTTCCCATACTGTAACACTCTTTTCTTCTTGAACAGAAGCATTCCCCCCTAAAATGTTTTACAGAATTTCCGATATTTTAAGCACACAATGAAGACACAACAGGGGGGTGGGGGTACACCATTTCCCTATCGAGCACCAAATGAAAACAGCTTCCATCTTTGGTTTGAGTGGAAAATAAACCTGGGCTAAATTTCAAGGCTGTTTTCCAAGGAATTCTGGGCTAGTTGTGTAAGTGAAAAATGCTTAGTATTGTGAAGTATGCATGCACACATGCAAAGTTTCTTGCTAACCTGTGAAACATGCTTATTTGTTAGCGCGCAAACTTTTGTGTTACTGCAAGCCTAGATTTATCGCTTACCAGAGACATGAAATTGGGACTGGGTGGATACACTATATTAGAACTATTTTTACATTACTTCTGTCTCCTATATTTTATGGAAACAATTTTAGAAACTTTAGAGATTTTCAAATTTAACACTTAGTGGTTAGTAATGTCTTAGAGATGCCATTTTTCTTTGTGATGGGCATCCCAACAAAATACAAAGAAGAGAAAATAAGAAAAAGTTAAAGACTTCAGCCGAAAATCCGTGTTCATCGTGCGTTGTTACTGTGCATAGTGCGCAATCCTTATATGCGTGCCAAGCAACACGTATAATTTGTATGGATAACGCAGTATGCAGTACAGATGAGATTCATGGAATTGTGTGCATTGTTGGCGTCCATCTTTATGCAATGCATGACAGACATGTGGATTTCTGGCCTAAGGATGGTTATTGGTATTCATCGTCCGTTTGTTTAGCAGGAGTGGCCTACATTTTGAAACTGCTGGACCAGTATCAAGAATTTGACTCTCTTCACTGGTTCCACTCTGTCCGTTTCAAGTACCAGAAAGAAAAGGTAACAAATTTACTCCAACACCGTTGTATGATAAGCACTGTATATTTGTGATGCGATCAAGCTAAATGAGTCGTTTGTCGGAAATTTTATTACGGAGAAACAAGCCAAAACAGGCCAACAGGGGTAACATTTTCAATTTTTTTTTTTTGGTAAATTCAAGTGCCAAAATATATTTATTTTACATTGGCGACTTCTTTTCTGATAAATAACATCACTAAGGGGTTAAAATTAGCATGGAAACTTGCCGATGTACATGTGAGAGAAAGAGAAATCAACGAAAAATTTGAAAACATTGTTTGCGTACGTTTGTTACGTGGAAAGTTGTGCACACAAGTTCTCCCAACTGTACTGTCATCTCAATGGGGAAAATACTACAAAAGTGATTTAAAACAATCACAACATACCTTTGAAAATGAATACGAGTGCCTCTCTTACCTACAGATAACTTCTGCACCTCTAACCCTTTGAAAAATCCTATCAAATCGCGGTCCGACCTTTGAACCTTTGGAGGGGATTTTTGCCTATGGGCACCATCTGCTATTTTTAGACTGTTGTCATGTCGAGATAGCGTTCTATCTACGGCCGTTTGCTGCATGTTAATCGCATGTTTAGAACTATAAATACAACTTGTCAAACTTCGAAGGCGTTTCGGTGCCGGTATTCGAAGTAATACGCAGGGCGCCTGCGGACTGTATGCGTGCGCGCTAAAAGGGTTTTAAACCCCTTTCTCTTTGTTTCATTTTCTCATATCACTTGGTGTTTCTGCTTTCACAACTTTTGAACAAAAGGTTTTATAAACATGTAGTTTTAAAAATAGAAAAGCATAGCTTTTTCTCTTTTCAGATGTATAAACAAATTAAAAATGACAAGGGTCGACAAACGACTCATTTTGCTTGATCGCATCACATTTATGACTTTGTTACCAAAGAAAATATTTCACACAAAAAATGGTTCTAGTACGAACTTCCTAATCAGTAAGCTTTCAGACTATGGCCAAGTTCTCGCAAGGACCATTAGTTAACTAGTGGTTGTTTAGTGACGTACGTAAAGCATGGGCACAGAAGTTGTAGTGCAAACGACTCTAGTCATGTCATGTCAACGCTACCGCTGACTAAACGTATGATATCATTTTCTTATAACTGATCCACTCTGCACTCTGCTATGGAAACAGCTATTGATAACCAGCGATGCGACCATGCCCCATAGGCTGGTTCAAAATAGT
Organism: Leptasterias polaris; assembly: GCA_037783415.1. Taxonomy (NCBI): domain Eukaryota; kingdom Metazoa; phylum Echinodermata; class Asteroidea; order Forcipulatida; family Asteriidae; genus Leptasterias; species Leptasterias polaris. Next base: position 347,968 of record JAZGTN010000141.1, read on the forward strand.
TTACTAGACAGAGTTCAGGCTAACGATAGTCTTTGCACAAACTTGGCCTAAATTTAACAATGATTTCTTTTATCCCCACCAATCCTGTATAATAACTTTAAACAATTTTTTTAATATGGTTGAACTTGAGTTTGAAAATAATTGTCATTTTCTACATGCTGTGATGAAACAGCAGGCTGGTGATGAGAAACTCCAACAGACTGTCAGCTTGACTATCAAGAGACTGGACACATATCAAAGGGTAAGGAAGTCTTACAGGTAAAGATCCAGGAGGATGAGGCACCTTTGAAGATGTGACCCAAGCATTAATCATTCTGCTGGCAATTCTGAGGTTGCTACGAGGGTTGCATTTCTCTTTTCCTGCAATTTATTGTTCTTGGTATTGAACCAAAGAAAGTAAATATATAGAGACAATAATAGAGTAAATGTGATACTGTAAAGGGTTCCATTAATAAGCAAAGCTTGCTGACAGTGGTCCCTGTAATGCTTTCTCAGTCCATTGAGTCTAGAATAAGAGAGAAGAGATGACCACTGAATAATCATCTCAATGCCTAAATGGATGATACGTCATTGTTTTTTGTAGCACATTTCATTCCCCAAAGTCTCATACTGAATAGGTGCACAAGGTAGTTCTTTAAATTTGGGTTTTAAACTCTTCAAAACATCTTTTGTAGGAGTTTGACTTGCTGTACTAAAGTCTTTAATAGCAGCGCTCGTATCTTCTTCCGGGCTGACAAGACGGCAGCACAGGAGCAAGAAGAGAAAGATAAAGAAGGTGAGTTTTAGGTTGGCATTCAAGGAAGATTTGATTTGGAGTGATTTGGATTGCTTTGATTCAGAGTAATTTGGTTTGGAGTGATTTGAGCTCAGTAATTACCTCAAACATAACCCAAAACTGATGGTCCTTTAGTCTTGTTCTCTTCACCTAAACATTTACTCAGTAATTGATTCAAATAAGACCAAAACTGATGACCCTCCTCTAACCTTCAGATCTACTCAAAATTGCTTTCATGAAACGGACGGTTACATGTGTAACCGACAGTTTCAGAAATGGTTACAGGTTTACAAAAAAGAACCGTAAATGCTCAGGCTTAAGTGATGTACGATAAGGTTTACTATTGGTCATGGTCTCTTCAACTGAACATGAACTCTGTAGTGCCTCGAATATGACCCAAACTAAAGCATTTTTGTTCGTTATCTCTTCAACTGAACATGTTCCTAGTAATTGCCTCAAATTTGACCCAAACTGATGTATTTATGGTGACGTCCTCTTCAAAAAAACATATACTCAGCAATTTCTTCTATTATGAGCCAAACTGATGTACTATTAATAGGCATGTTCTCTTCAACTGAACATGTACTCAGTAAGTGCCTCGAATATCAGCCAAACTAATGTATTATTGGTCATGTTCTCTTCAACTGAACAAGTACTCAGTAACTATTTCAAACATGACCAAAACTGATGAACAATTGGTCATGTTCTCTTCAACTTAATATGTACTCAGTAAGTGCCTCGAATATGACCAAAACCGATTTTAGTCAGGTTGCTTAGGTCCAAATTTTGATGATACCGTGACCGACTGGCCCAAAGCACCAAACTTGGTAGATATGTTCTTTTGGTCCTAGAGAAGATATTTAGAAGGGGTGACACCTGAAAAAAATCTCGTAAGGGTACCTAATTTGCATAAATCAAAAATGGTACCTAATTTGCATAAATATAAAATGTGGCCATCTGTTTCAGTATATAAGTGCTGTAATCAGCCCTATATTAAATATTGAAATGATTTGAATTACTTATTTCTAATTTTAAAGTCAAAGTACACTGATGCTTAGACTCATTATTACTAATTAAGACCAATTAGAGCAAGATTATTAGTTATGTAATGAGTCATTCATTTAAATGCATTCAATATGCAACTAAGATTTTGGTGCGATGTTTTCTACCCCTACAAATTAGAGGTGCTTAGTTTGCCAATCAAATATTGTTTTTTCCCCCATTCTGATGTATTCAATTTGATATTTTGTTTTAAAGCTAATCAATTTCAGTTGTTATGTATTGGTGTATATAAATGAGTTTAACGCCTGTACTCTTTTTAACTGCAAATGAATCATTACTATTCTCAAAACACAAGTTGCCATGCTGCTGAATGGGCCTATTGTAAAGCACAAATATATCACTGAGTCACAGGTTTGTCTTTCCATAGCTCATATGATCTTCTTCAATGCAAAAACAAAGTATTTTTGGCATAAAACCACCAGGCATCCAAAGGAAAGGGAGCCATCCTTCCTCTCTACATTGGGCTATGTATCCATACACTCATTAAGATGAAAAAAAAATAAAATATCCGGTATAGACTGGCCATCAGTGTTAGCTACGACTGCGCCATTGAAAAATTGCCCAGCAAATGCTGTATGCAAGCACTTTGAGGAAGAACTTGTCTGTCCTACAAGAAAAGGTCTGTTCTCAATTGGGGTTTTGAGTAACATACATCATAAACCCTGCTCTACAACAGCCGAGGCGCCTTCCATTAGGCGCCTTCCATTGTACTGGAATCAGTTATCTTCCAGTTTCCCACTGCATCCATATTTACTCCCTGAGGATTACACAACTGTTCCAGCAAGTATAGCAAGCCACAGCTCTGTGGCTTGCTATACTTCTAAACTTAAAGTACTAGAAACTTCTCTAACTACCATTGAAGGTAAACTAGAAAATGCAAGAGCTGCAGAAGTCTCCTGGATAGACATATTTGTTTCGCTCTTAACGGGCAAGCTCGAGGAAAAATTACATTGCCTGGTTTGCCTTCCATGCGTCAACTCAAGGGCTCCTTCAAATCTTGATGTTGTACTAAATGATGTCTTGCCCCTTTACTTCGAAATGGCTGCAACCATTACCATGATCAAGCATGGGATGGAGATCCAAGGGCAAATAATCATCTTAACCCTTCCCAGACACCACTTGGCCCGAGACCCAGTGGTCTTCACATCGAGATGGTTCAGCTATAATTATGGCACCCAATTGGAAACTTTCTGAAGGATCTGGTTGGACTGCTGCCTTATGCGAAGCTGGCCACCACACTATATAGAACCCAGCCACAGTCATCAAGTTACAGCTATAAAACACTGGCAAATCTGCAGAGAGATGCTTAGGCAACTGAAGGCGAAGTCCGACAGCGGACGGTTTCTTTTGAAAATGATCAAGGCAAGCCCCCCCCCCCCTGTTACAGTGCTGGGATATCATCTTGAAATATGAAACACTTGTGTTGTTTTTCATCCGTGCTTACCGTATCCAAGATTTTAATCTCTTTTTGGAGGCTTTGATGCCTTGGTTCTTTGCCCTTGATCACACCAACTATGCTCGCTGGATCCCCCATTCACATGGGCGCTCAGTGGTATTAGTGTATATTTCACCTCTGTAGCCCCAGGTTGAATCCCGAACCAGAGCCTGGCATGTGGATTGTGTTTTCAGTCTCTACCTGGTTGCTTGGGTTTTCCCTGTTTGGAGTTCGGGTTAGACAAGGATGCCTCATATCACCAGATCTCTTCAACCTGTTCCTTGAGTTTGTGATGAAAGGACTCCGAGAACTTGAACCAGGAGTACAAATGGGAAACAACATCAGATAATTATGCAGACGACACCACCCGACTTGATCTTGTTTTTGAACTGGATAGAGCATGTTAAAAATTGGGCATGAAAGTCAAACCAGCCAAATGCAAAATTATGACAGATGACCCGAGAGACATCACCCTCAACAACAATCCAACAGAAAAAGTAAAGGAATTCGTGTTCCTAGGAAGCAATATCCCATCTGTGGCGCACAATCTGAGACACGAAGGCTCTACCACACAGTCAGTCTGCACACAGTATCAAATAAGAGGTCAAACAGTGGGTCCTTCAAAAGACTCAACACAAGTTCTCATGCTTCTTGACCATGGTCATGAGCAAAACAACCATCAGGTAAAGGTATTCGGTGGCGTGGTAGGACACATCGTAAACCCAGCTCCACTGTTCGAAGAATATGGCTGGACAAATGTTCCAGAGGCAGGCAGTGTCTGCAGAGAGCTGTTGAAGTGCGAATGTCAAACACAGCCGCGGTGATCCAGAAACTGCAGATGCCGCAAAGCGCAAAGCTGGCTTTTCTTGCACAGCACTGCCCAAAAACTTTAATTTGTAAAATTTGGGATAGTTCAACAACACTTTTCAGATAATGAGGTAGTGTTAACAACAAAATATGAAGCATTTTAATTTTGTTTTATTTCAAACCACGATACTTAATTTATTATTATGGTGGCCATCTTGGATGTTTGACTTAAAATAATTACCAAAAGGCACATCATAAGTTAACTACATGTTGTTTTAAGTGCAGGGTATGTAAACAGACTCAAAAGTACAAATTTTAAAATTACTAATTTGCTTTCAAAATGAAAAAATATACCAAAACAGTGCTTAACTATAGGATTTAGCAGCCATTTTAAAATTATGCAAATTAGGTACCCTTCCAAAAATATTTTTTGGTGTCACCCCTTCTAAAATTTATTTCTGAGGCCCATAGAATGTACCTGCCAAATTTGGTGCTTTGGGCCAGTCGGTCACGATTCCATCCCTAAGCTACCTGACTATTTACTGTGGGTCTTGTTCTCTCTAATTGAACATGTACTAGAATTTTTTTTCATGAAACGGACGGTTAAACGTGTAACCGACTGTTTCAAAAACGGTTACAAGTTTACAAAAAATAACTGTATATGCACAGGCCTAAGTGATGTACAATTAGTCATAATTATTCTCTAACTGAAGATGCACTAAGTAAGTGCCTCGATTATGAGCCAAACTGATGTGTTATTGGAGATGTTCTCTTCATTTGAACATTCAGTTATTGTCTCAAATATGACCCAAACTGATTAATTTTTCACCTTGTTCTCTTCAACTGAACATGTTATTGTTAACATTTTTATTTCATCATTGTCCATTCATCTTACATAGTTTAACATTACATTCAGTTACACAATGACATATTTAATGGTAATGTAGGCTATTACAATGTATACGCAATATAAATAATTGATTAATAGCAATTTTGTATATAATAAGCGGTAGGAAAACAATTGGGTTCTGGTTCAGTAATTACCTCGAATATGAGCCAAACTGATGTACTTTTAGGCATGTTCTCTTCAACTGAACATGTACTCAGTAAGTGCCTCAAATATAACCAAACTGATTTATTTTGGGTATTGTTCTCTTCAATTGAAAATGCACTCAGTAAGTGCCTCAAATATGACTCAAACTGATTCATTAGGGGTATTGTTCTCTTCAACTGAACATGTACTCAGTAAGTGCCTCAAATATAACCCAAACTGATTTATTTTGGGTATTGTTCTCTTCAACTGAACATGCACTCAGTAAGCGCCTCAAATATGACCCAAACTGATTCATTATGGGTATTGTTCTCTTCAATTGAAAATGCACTCAGTAAGTGCCTTGACTATCAGCAAAACTGATGTATTATTGGTCATGTTCGTTTTAACTGAACATGTACATTTACTTGTTTAGTATTTGTTTTGCTGATTAAGGGGGGGGGGGGCTAAACTGATATTGTATTTTAAGTATGTACTGTCCTTTGTTGCTCCATGGGATTAGCTTCAAATGTGGCGTAAAATTAAAATTCAGTCAAACTTTTCCTTTTTTTGTTTAAGGTTCACAAGTCAGGAGTTCTTAATAATGGCTAACTCGTCCAATTAAGGCCTAGCCAGCTACTTCTACTCTAACGCCTAGACCAGATATGGAGAGTCGCTGAGAAACTGGAGTTTGGCATCAAGGGTATAAACAAGGGCCTGGTGTCATTTGAGGCTGGAGCATTCACCGCGTAAAAGCAGTCGGGATTAGGTACAGAAGGATCCAAGTATAGGATTAATGACTATCTTGATAATAAATTTGCCTGTTTCGGGGGAATTGGAGTCAGATACAGCCAGAGTATACTCAACCAAAGATGGGGAATTATTGCTTATTCACTCGTCTAAACAAGATTATTTTGCCAAGACCCTACGGTCATTAGTTCTACTTTCAATAATTTAGACATATCAGATTTCAATTATCATGATTGTAACCACACAAACAATTTATGAAACTCTGAGTTTGTATGTATTTTTACTTGAATAGTAATTGCCCTGAGGTGCGTGATGCTTTGTAATCAAAGAGCAGACAACCAAACATGGACCAACACACTGAATATTCATTACAGATCCTGCCCATTGGTTGGTCCAACACATTTTTGATTGCAGCGTTTGGTTACAGCACAATTTGCTCCCAATTGTTTGCATTAGGCACACTTAAAAATAATTTGGAGCAATTATTCAGTAACTTAAATATGATATACTATAACACTAAATGAAATCGTGAAAATATACAAATATTGGAAGCAGGAGTGCATTATCAAAGAATATATTCACAGGGTGAAATCTGGTCTATTGCATCCCACGAGGCGAAGCCAAGTGAAATGGAAAAACCAGTGTTCACAGAGAGAATATTTTCTGCGATTATGCACGAACAAAGTGCATTCGATCTTTTTTTTATAAAAACCCACAAATAATAGATCCTTGTCATTTAAATTTGTTTTCACAACAAACACAAAAAAGACACAGAAACTCATCCACCCCACACTTTAATAGTTCTGAAAACTGCTTCTAATTATAGTGGATGACTCCATGAAGACACTAACCTTCTCCACTCTAGAAACAACCTTGCCTCGTTTGGACAAATGGTTGGATGGGCATCTGTCTGATATTAAAGGGGGGGAATACCTTTGGTTGTTTCTCCAACAATTTACGACCATACAACCTTTCTTGGTAAAGAGCACTGGAGAACTGTTGATATTAAAAAACATTTTAAGAAAAAAAAAAACCTTTGAAGTCATGTAGTTTAAGAGAAATATTTAACTTTTCACCCCCAAAATTGAATGTAAAAAAGGTTGCAGGCACGAAGCATTTTTCAGGCATGTGAAAACAAGCAATTCTATGCAACCAGGGTGTTTGTTTTTTTCATTATTTTCTTGCAACTTCGATGACCAAGTGAGCCCAAATTTTCACAGGTTTGTTAATTTATGCATATGTTGGGATACACTGAGTAAGGATGCTTATTGTTACCAAAAGTATACCCTGCCTTTCAATTTTGAAGCATTTCGGCAGTAAACACAAGGCAAAATAATGGATGTCAAATGATTCATGTTTTACCAATCAAATGACAAGGATTAGTGTGTGTGATGTATAACAACAGTTAGCTATTAGCCTGGTTTTAAGTCATCAAATGACCTCTATCATGTTGTATCTGTAACTATACATAGCTGTTAATCAGTAGTTGTTTTTATGCTCTAAATATCTCTGCTCATATTAACTTGAGTAATGCAACAAAATGTTGGAGTTTCTAAACTATTTTTATGTAAAGTTGAAATGTAACTCTGAGGAGAGGAACTTATTTTGAATTGCAGGTTTTCAAAATATTATTATTAACGACTTCACGTTGGTTGGTTGACATGTAGACATGCACAATTATTTTGAATAGAAATATGGTTGATGTGTATGAATGCCTGCATCAACTTCAGAGTGTCGTCTTTTGGTTGTGGTCAGATGAATGGCTGACATATAATTATGGCTTCCGATATTCCACTGGTAGCTTGTAATAAGCAATGCATCGACCATGTTATGCTTCAAGAAACCAAGTGTGTTAGGAAATTTTGTATTACATTGTAGTATTTCAGATATAAATATTTCTCATGACATTCTGTTCTTGTAATAAATTAATTAAAAATTAAGCTTTGAGATTTAAAAGTTCTGAATTATGTTCAAGTTGTTTTAATTACATGCAATCTGTTCAGTCTTGTCTTAACCGCCAACTAACTCAATACAATATACTTTGCAAACTTGATAGCCAGTGAGGATGGGGGATGGGACGTTTCCATCTATAGTTGGGTCCCCCAACTGTAACACTTAAGTTGGGACCAGTCCATAGAAATAGAACCCAGAGAACGCTGAGTGTGTCATTGTGCGTGCGATTTCGTTGTGAGACCATTTCGTTGTGAGACCATTTTTATGGACACGCGTACGCCATTTTTTAAAACGTGTGTATGGCTAGAGACGTACGCTGGGTGTTACGGCGCGCTGCCCATGGTAGCGAGGCTGGTCAGTGATAAGCCGGTCAGTGATAAGCCAGTGATAATATTTTGCCATACAGTAGACGTCATGAACATTGACCAATGAAAACACGTAGAAACGGTCTATGTGCGTTGCCATTTTGCCATACACGCGTGTCACGTGATGATCATTTTGCCATACACAGACGACACAGAGGGCGGTTGAGCTCAGCGTTCTCCGGGTTCTATTTCTATGGACCAGTCCCAACTAGGCCTATAGTTGGGGTAATTGTCAAGCTTGGGCGGAATATAATGCAATGAGGATAATATATTTTGGCTGGGGTTTTGCCTAGAGGGGATAAGGGTTGATTGATAGGGGTGGAGTTTGGGTTTAAACATCAACAGATAATTTTATTATAAAAGTTAAAATTTTGTGTTTTTGCACCAATGCTTTGACTTGGATAGAAGTTGAGCAATGTCTTATATTCTGTAACTTTTTTTGCTGAATTCTTTAGCCAAAAATCTATTCTAAGCACAAAACCCAGCTGCATTATTTTTTTTAGGGGGGGTGAGGGGGGAGTGGGAGGACTGTCTGAAGATTGCCGAAAAAATCTGACTGCAAGTTGATTAAGAGGTCACACACAAGTTTGAATTGGAGCTTTGCACTGGGCTGTGCAGACCTGAATACGGATTGCTAATTATTGTCAATGATCTAAAAAACTATACCTCCTGGCAGGCCTTGCACTTTAATAGCTTTTGTAAAAAAGCCCACCAGGCCAGTCATCTGTACCTTTTTCTTTCCCCCAAGAAGTTTGGTTAGCCCAAATTTCAAGCATGAATTCAGCATACCACTTTACTCCTACACTGGGACAGTACCAATAATTATAACCATCTGAAATATTAAAAATGTTAGTTCTTTTGGCATTTCCCAACAATTGTTACACGAAATGACTTCCTAAATGCCCAGCTACTGTCTCTGATTATTTGAGCCATTTTTTCTTTGTTTAATTCATAAATTTTTAATTAATTATGTTTTAATTAGTAACAATTAACAACCACTGGGAGACTAGCTAAACAACCCAATATCTTCACAAGGTTCGATAACAATGCCCTAACATCTTGGGGAAGCCTACCCAGTTTTATTGCCCAGACATTTCCTGGGGGCCTCTCCAACAACTACACCGGCTGACTATCAAAATAAAACATCTGTGAAGTTTAACTGGCTTTCTCTTCGAGTTATTTCACAAGCAAGCTCACACAGTTTGATGGCATTTGGAGGGGGTGGGGGAGGGTTCGTTGTGTGTGGAAGACCAGAAGCCTGCTGCATACTAAGAACAAACGGCTTCACGTATCAGAAACAAAAACACTAACGGAACAACGCAACTTTCGGGCATAATACCCTCCCCACTCCCCACCCCCAAACCCCGAATGATTTAGTCGATGATGTGAAGTACTTTGGCTCCCTGGGTGATTACACTTTGGGAACCTGAAGTAAACAAAAATGTGTAATGATGGAACATGCCTTCGTTAATCTAAGACAATAAAGATTTAATTGGTAAAAGAGCACTGGAGGGCTTTTGAGTATAAAACACAGAAACGAGCCCTTTTGAGAAAATGTAATTTTAGAGATAGGTAATTTTTCACCTCAAAATTCGAATCTGAGGAAGGCTTTAGACATAAAGACTCTTAGGCATAAGAAATCCCACAATTCTATTGAACAAGGGCATTTTTTTCTTTCATCCTCTTCTTTCAATTGCGATGACAAAATGAGCCCAAATTTTCACAGGTTTGTTATTATCAGCTGTTGGGATACCTCCCATTAGGCCTACGGCTACACTAGTGAGGACTCTGGTCTGGTCTTTGATGACGGTTACCAAAAGTATACCCTGTATTATTAATTACTATTGACGGGTGTTTTCGTGCAAAAACTTGAATGAAAGTTTATGTCCTATAACTTCTTCGAATGTATACAAATATATTTGAAATTTTTGACCCCAAATCGGAACCTTCGGCCTACATCTTTTATTCGAATAAAAAGTAGATTAAGACTGCTCCAAAATACAACGACAGAGGGCGCTCAAGCCACCCTGCTAATTCCATGTTCACATGCCTGGATTGTGTGCAACGCTGCACGCCAAATGTACGCGATTGAAATCATAACATTGTGCTAGAAATGTCGGAATTTACTCTTGGAAATTGGTGTTGAAGCCCACATTATATAGTTACTGTAAACTAGAACGTGTTTGCCGGACTGTCTATTTCTACCTCCATGGACTGACAGAGGAAAGGTAGAGTGGTTACTTTGCCCTGAGGAGCTGACAACGTCTATGGAAATAGCAAGCAAAGTTTACAACGTGCGTACAACCACCAGAGATAGTCAGTGTACACCACCACACGGCAGGCACCAAACTCACCGTACACTGAACTGTGTGTGGCGTCCACATGATGGAAGGCACTAAAAACTAACGCTTCCAGCGGTTCGGTGCCTTTCGGCCTGTCGGGTGCCTTTCGGATGCGACGGATACACGCACACGTACGTCCGCCGGGCCTTGCATATTATTATATGCCAAGTTGGATGAACCGTGTGTGTGTGTGTGCCGTTCGTTCTTCAGTAGTAGAAGCATGGGCTCCATGGTAGGGTTTTGCCTGCCTAGACCAGGGCAGGCGCGGTTATGGACGGAGGGGAGGGAGGGGAAAGTGAATCAATCGAGGACGACAATAATTATTGTCTGTTGTGATGTGCTATTCATTTTTGGCAGATCTTTCGTTGGTAGTGGATTATACAGAAATGTATGAGGGTGTTCACAGTCACAGAAGAAAAATATAAGTACACAAATATTCAAGAACATGTCAACGTTTATTTGGGTTAACTTCAGCTTAAACACAAAAACTAATAGTAGAAAATGCAATTAAAAAGTGCTGTTTTCAAATTTTTATTCCTCTAAACAAGTACTGACAAATATTCCAGAATATTTCAACGTATTTAAACTAACCTCTGTGACCTGGTTATTAAAAATTCCCATGATTAAATACAAGTGCTGTTCCCCATATCAAGGAACAGGTCTCAGACGTTAGTACATGAAGCAAACTAACCTCTGTGACCTGGTAATTAAAAAAATCCCATGATTAAATACGAGTGCTGTTTTTAAATATGTTTTTCCATCCTCATATCAAGGAACAGGTCTCAGACGTTAGTACATGAAGCAAACTAACCTCTGTGACCTGGTTATTAAAAAAATCCCATGATTAAATACAAGTGCTGTTCCCCATATTAAGGAACAGGTCTCAGACGTTAGTACATGAAGCAAACTAACCTCTGTGACCTGGTAATTTAAAAAATCCCATGATTAAATACAAGTGCTGTTTTTTAAAATCCCTATATCCTCATATCAAGGAACAGGTCTCAGACGTTAGTACATGAAGCAAACTAACCTCTGTGACCTGGTAATTTAAAAAATCCCATGATTAAATACAAGTGCTGTTTTTTAAAATCCCTATATCCTCATATCAAGGAACAGGTCTCAGACGTTAGTACATGAAGCAAACTAACCTCTGTGACCTGGTTATTAAAAAATCCCATGATTAAATACGAGTGCTGTTCCCCATATCAGAAGGAGGTCTCAGACGTTAGTACATGAAGCAAACTAACCTCCTGTGACCTGTTCCTTGATATGAGGATATAGGGATTTTAAAAAACAGCACTTGTATTTAATCATGGGATTTTTTAAATTACCAGGTCACAGAGGTTAGTTTGCTTCATGTACTAACGTCTGAGACCTGTTCCTTGATATGAGGATATAGGGATTTTAAAAAACAGCACTTGTATTTAATCATGGGATTTTTTAAATTACCAGGTCACAGAGGTTAGTTTGCTTCATGTACTAACGTCTGAGACCTGTTCCTTGATATGGGGAACAGCACTTGTATTTAATCATGGGATTTTTTTAATAACCAGGTCACAGAGGTTAGTTTGCTTCATGTACTAACGTCTGAGACCTGTTCCTTGATATGGGGAACAGCACTTGTATTTAATCATGGAATTTTAAGTTTTTAATAACCAGGTCACAGAGGTTAGTTTGCTTCATGTACTAACGTCTGAGACCTGTTCCTTGATATGGGGAACAGCACTTGTATTTAATCATGGGATTTTTTTAATAACCAGGTCACAGAGGTTAGTTTGCTTCATGTACTAACGTCTGAGACCTGTTCCTTGATATGAGGATGGAAAAACATATTTAAAAACAGCACTCGTATTTAATCATGGGATTTTTTTAATTACCAGGTCACAGAGGTTAGTTTGCTTCATGTACTAACGTCTGAGACCTATGAGGATATAGGGATTTTAAAAAACAGCACTTGTATTTAATCATGGGATTTTTTAAATTACCAGGTCACAGAGGTTAGTTTGCTTCATGTACTAACGTCTGAGACCTGTTCCTTGATATGGGGAACAGCACTTGTATTTAATCATGGGAAGTTTTTTAATAACAGGTCACAGAGGTTAGTTTGCTTCATGTACTAACGTCTGAGACCTGTTCCTTGATATGAGGATATAGGGATTTTAAAAAACAGCACTTGTATTTAATCATGGGATTTTTTAAATTACCAGGTCACAGAGGTTAGTTTGCTTCATGTACTAACGTCTGAGACCTGTTCCTTGATATGGGGAACAGCACTTGTATTTAATCATGGGATTTTTTTAATAACCAGGTCACAGAGGTTAGTTTGCTTCATGTACTAACGTCTGAGACCTGTTCCTTGATATGAGGATGGAAAAAATATTTAAAAACAGCACTCGTATTTAATCATGGGATTTTTTTAATTACCAGGTTACAGAGGTTAGTTTGCTTCATGCACTAACGTCTGAGACCTGTTCCTTGATATGAGGATATAGGGATTTGAAAACAGCATGTGCATCTACTACTATTAAATACTAGTTTGGTGTCTAGTTGAATCTGAACGTTTGACATATAAGTTCTGGAATATTTGTGTACTTGTATTTTCCTTCTTTGACTGTGAACACCCCCTCCTACATTTGTTTTAATAATTATGGTGAACAATACACACAGTTTGGATCTAGGGCCGAGGGCTAGGGCTACCATTCCATTGGGATAACTAAAAATGCAGAGTTGTGAATTTCCCTTTATAGACCTATTTTGCGCACACACAGCCAACGGCCAACGCTCTGATCTGTACATGGGTGCGTGTGCGTGTGCGTGTTTCCTTCGCCCGTCGCATCCGAAAGGCACACGACCGGCCGAGGAGGCACCGAACCGCTGGAAGCGTTAGTTTTTAGTGCCTTCCCCACATGATGGGTTCTAATCATTATGTATCACACTGTCTGGAATCCATACACCCAGAAAGACACTACCAGAATCGAAGCCATACAACGACGTGCTGCCAGGTTCGTTCTCCAGTCGTACCACCGTACTGAAATCGTGTCACCCATGTTGAACACCTTGGAATGGGACACCTTAGAAAGGCGACGCCAGGCAGCCAGCCTTACACTATACTCTACAAGATTCAGAACCAAACTATTGCAGTCAATCCAGATTTATACCTTAGCCCAGCCATCTCAAGTAACACCAGGGCATACCACCCCAAGAAATACCAGATCATCCCAGGTAGGATACAGCTTTTCTCCAATTAATTTTTCCCAAGAACTGTCATCTGGTGGAACACTCCCAGGCAACATCATTGCCTCACCTTCAGTTGAGGCATTTAGGGGAGTGGTGGCTGCTCACATGTAAGCAGCGCTGAGTTTTTACTTGCACATTGTACATACGCACCCCTGCACTGCTCATGGACAGGAAGTCCCTCGGCATTATATCCAGACTTATGGATCCTACCGAGTATCCAAGTAGAAGTAGAAGTCACAGTCACACAGCCCATCGTTGTTCAGACTCACTTGTTTCACTGTAGTGTAATGTAACCATGTTAAACTATGTGGATTGATACTCAAGTGGACTGTCAGTGTCTGTGTCACGACAACAATACAAAAACTGGAGCTGCACTTGCAATTGCAGACGCTCTAAACTAGAGTAGAATAAGAAGAAAGCGATGGCCTTCATTCAGTAGCCCATGAAGCGATTTAGTTGTATTGCTCCATGATGAATTAACAAACATGACTCCCATGACATGAGTTTTGAGTGTCCTGTCTACCGTTATTTTGGCTTCACACTATCGCACTAGTTCACGAATTCACCAGCACAGCCGTGTACTGTGTAGCGGGGATCTGTATGGATGGAAGTAATGTTGAACTTTCACAACAATAGTGGTAAGCAAACTTCACTTACTAACTATGTCTATGAACACTATGTAACGTTATTAAACGTATAGTAACAATTTCTTTTTTTCAAATATATTATAACTATACATCAAATTAAAGGTTACGGAAATATTTCCCTTATCAGCCCTATTCCTAGCCTTGCTCAAGGCGGTCACAGTTTTCACTCAGAAAAAGACGCCGTAAAACCCACCCATAGCCTAGATCCAGTAACTGGGGCGCTGTACTCCTTTTTTGAAATGTTGACATCATCGGTCGTACTAGCGCTCCAGGTTATTATTGTATGGTCATGTCATGATCCGACTCTCAGTAATATCGACAGGTGCCCTGCCTCAAACTGCGTAGTCGTAATGGTTGAGGCAGGGCACACGTCTAAAATTTTAGAAGGGTGCCCTGCCTCAACCATTACGACTATGCATGTGCTGCAAAGGGAATTTTGTTTAATAGTCTATGGGAGGTTGTTAAGTACTGGGACAAAGGAAAGAACAAAAGATGTCTCCACAGGAGTGTACAAAATTGAATGAGCAGAGTGTGAGTTTGAGTCTTGGTCTTGACACTTGTGTCCTTAGGCAAGACATTTAACCATTATTGCTTTGTCTTTCAAATGGGACATAAAGCCGTTGATCCCATGTGATTGTGAAATGCACATAAAATTATAAGAACCCAGTTACAATTACCACTAAGAGAAGGGGTTTGCCCTAGTGGCTGTTGAATGCGCCGCAGCACCTTATAAACCCTTGTGACTACCGCTTTGATTTCACTGTCTTTGATGTTGAAAACACTGGTAAGTCTCAAGTCCATAATAAAGGAATCAAAGTGTAGTGAAGAGGTTTTAAACTAGTTGTTTTTAATGTGGTGAGGCCTGGTTCTAAATAATTTTACAGAGACAAAGTTGAGGTAAAATTATCAAGAACCAGGCCTCACCGAGTTTAAATGAACAGTTTTTCAAACCAAATCAACACACTGATTCACATTCACGAACACATTTCCGTTAAAAACATCCAAAACCCTGAATTTCTATGCATGTGTTTAGCACTGAGAAACTTCAAGGCTTAAGTTTCAAACTATCGTCTGTAAGTTTCAAGCCATCATACGTAAGCCAAATATGTGACCTGCCAACTTGCATTGTAAATTGGGCCCTGAATTTTAGGTCATGTTGGGTACAAGACTGCCCTTGTTGTTTCTGTCCTTGGGTAGTATGGATTGCAGCCTCACCACCACGGGTAGCACCCCCTGTCCATACTCTTGTCAATAACCCCTGGTAGGGATCGATGTCCTGAAAATCAATGCTGATTAGAAAACCGAAAGGGACTGCTTTGCGCAAGTGTCTAAGCGAGATTCCTTTTTAAATGAAGTATGTTTTTACACGGTCACCCTAAACTGTATACAGTTAGGCATGTCACAAGATTAAAGAGGAAAGAGTGAGAACCAGTTGCTCTTTATCTTGCAGGCTTTTGGGGGCTACCATACTTGAGCATACACATAGAGTCGATCGGCCACAGGCCTAATTGATTAAGAACACTGTGTTTGTTTTACACCAACAAGTGATCAAAAATGAGTAAATACCAATGCAATTTTGTTCTTATTCCCAACTCTGGGGGAAAGGCGTCTTTTGATTTACACACTTGACCTTTTATTTGTTCAATTATTTTCCTGATTTCATGATTTTGTTAAGAAATCTTTCTTTGCTGTTTTCGAAAGAGAAAAAAGAAGTGTTATTTTTATTTAGTTTTATTTTCGTGTACAGCGCTGTTTATTTATTCTTTTTGTTGTTGTTTTTTATTTGATACCCATATGGGCCCTTGCATATTCTGCCTATATGGGATTGCCCATGTTTTCCCCCATTTGATACCAATATGGGACACTGCATATTTGCCCATTATGGTCTAGCTAATTTTTTTCTCATATGGGCCCCATATGGGAATATTCCCCATGGGTTGGCCCATATGGCCCAGATATTTCCCATATCGCGCTACCTGGGAAACTCTTTTTGAAACCAGCCGCTTTTTTGACCCAAGCACTTTTTCGTACCAGCTGTTCTTTTGAACAGCCGCCTTTTCGTACCAGCCTCTTTTTCGAACCAACCGCCTTTTCGTACCAGCCGCTTTTTCGTACCAACCGCCTTTTCGAACCAACCGGTATTTCGTACCAGCCGCCTTTTCGTACCAGCCGCCTTTTCGTACCAGCCGCTTTTTCGTACCAGCCGGTATTTCGTACCAGCCGGTATTTCGTACCAGCCGCCTTTTGGTACCAGCCGCCTTTTCGTACCAGCCGCTTTTTCGTACCAGCCGCTTTTTCGTTCCAGCCGCTTTTCCGAACCAGCCGATTTTTCGAACCAGCCGATTTTTCGTACCAGCCGCTTTTCCGAACCAGCCGATTTTTCGAACCAGCCGATTTTTCGAACCAGCCGATTTTTCGAACAACCAATTTTTCAAACAACCAATTTTTCGAACCAACCAATTTTTTAAACCAACCAATTTTTCAAACAACGAATTTTTCGAACCAACCAATTTTTTAAACCAACCAATTTTTCGAACCAATCAATTTTTACTAGAAGAGTTTGTCTGAAGAATTGTATTGACATTCACTTTGAAAGTTCTGGGTTAGCCTGGGAGTGGTAAACTGCTGGAATTTTTTCCAGGCAATAGAAGCGACCAGTGTTGAAAAATTTCTAAAGATTATAGGTGGCTTATGTTTGCCCTGGTAACCAGGACCATCGTCTTCCTCCGCGATGTGTGGTGGCATCGATGGATTCAAGTTAGTTCAAGTAATAATCAAAATTTAATGCTAAGCACAAAAGTACAAACAAATAAATGTTGGTGGATTAATACATCAATTTAGATTGTTAAACAGTTTCAGACTAGTCAGTTTGGCCAGCGTGTGGCCTCCCATCTCCTCTCCTGTCACTCCACACCACCTTGTTTGGACTTGGATAACATGCCTGTCCCTGATTAGCAGTTGTTTGGGAGTACAACCCTCAATCATTGCGACTGCTCAATTTTGTTTTTGTTTTGTTATATTATTTATGAGAAATCGCCCAACTTCACGAGGCCGGATGGCTACCTCAAGGCGAGGTCTACAAACACTTAACTGATTTAGGCTGTCCATCCAAACAATTACTGTCACCAGGGGCATGTGCACCTAATCCTGAGACTAAAACAGGGATACCGGTACCCCCTTCACAGTCTGTATGGATGTAGGCATGGGTATCATCCACTAGGAACCTGGCTGGTAGAGCAGAATTCACTACCTTCCCAACTTTACAAGGCAATTATGCTCAAGGGCACAAGTGTCCGGGTATCAAACCCATACTCTGCAGCTGACAACAGCTGACAACAATGCATGTGTAGTTTTAATCGGCTTACTAGATAAACCTTGGTATACCTGAGCTAGACTGCAAACACTAACCCTTCACTCCTTTGTGGGGTACTTTTGCGCTGCACCAACAATAGAGTTCGGTTTAATAAGGGAACCTAAAAATCACTTGAGCGCAAATCCCTTCGTTGCTCGGGGCCGTGACAATTTTGGAACAACTCCGTGCAGCCACGCGTGCGAACGCGTTCTTAATTTATCCATGGTCCCTAAGAGCACCGGACTCGAGCTCTGGTGTTTCTGATCAGCTGAGTGTGGGTTCGAGTCCCAGTCGTGACACTTGTGTCCTTAAGCAAGACAATCACTTCATCATTCGGATGGGACATGAACATGAATCCGTAGGTCCCTTGTGTTGTTATAAAAACCATCAATGCATGTAAAAGATAAGTTGCGATAATCGTGAACCTCTACACTCCCGATCGTCTGTCGGGAGGATGGAGGTTATGATTATCGTTGTTGGGAGGATAGAGGGTTAAGATTATCACTAGTAAAATACCCCAGTACACACTTATCGCTAGGAGAAGGGGTTTGCCTCAGTGTGTCTGGCAGTCTGGTGTTTGTTTTCAATCTTTGAAGGCTGCACCCATTAATAATAATATTAAGAAGAATACTCGGTTCTAATATAGCGCTTTATCACACCCCTAGGGGCATATCAAAGCGCTCATTATATTTTCCTGTAAGGTATGTGGAGCTACAATTGTTTAAGTACGAGACCCTTCTCATTTACAGCACCATGTAGTGGTTTACAAGGTGCTCTTGCGCAATATGCCAATCAAACCAGGAACACCTGGGCAAACCCCTTCTCTTTTCGCACAACACACGGGACCAACAGCTTAACGTCCCATCCGAAGGACGCAGCAATAATGGTTAAGTGTCTTGCTTAAGGACACAAGTGTCACGACCGGGACACGAACCCACACCCTACTGATCAGAAACACCAGAGCTTGAGTCCGGTGTTCTAGACACTGACCACACTTTACATGTGGTGACTGTGACTCCACAGAGACCACGTAGGATTATAACTTATAATCATCACAAACCTACGTGACATTTTTTTATGAATCTCAATCACTTCATTACTACTTTTTGCAATATAACTATATTTAAGGGTAACCCTCGATCTTCCAGATCATGAGGAGGATTGAGGGTTACGATTATTATACATGAAGTTAACCAGGCATGTCATTTCACAAAACTTAGTTTGACCGGTACTGTTAATATTATTTCTAAAACTAAAACTAACTGGGGCACTCCGCTCTATTTTTTATTTTTTCATTTCTGAAATTTTGACATCTGCGGTCTGAAAACCACACTACTGCATATGTTCCTGGGTCACAGTTTAGTTCAGGATCATCGTTGTTTTAACAAGCCAACCTGTTGAACTAAGTAGTTTGGTGCATGGATCGGGTTACGATTATTGCAACTTTGGCTATGTGGGCAAACCTGCATGAGTCCAAGGCATGATGGAAAGGTGACCATTCCAACTCCACATCCCATGATCAAATACGGAGTAAGAATTGCTGTATTGGATGCTTGGGAATCGTTTGTAGATGATGCAAGGAAGAGTGTCTCCTACAGGATGTTACGATCGATCCAAACATGATTTCAAATCATTCAGAAATGTTTAACACTGAAAAAATCCAGACAGTTTTGCCTGTAAACAAAGATCCGTTGTTGATTTTGATTTGACGACTGCATTGTTTACATTCAAAGTATTGTGTTTTTTTCTTCAGGGCGCCCTCAAGTGACAGAACTTCTTAAAAGTCAAGCGAACCAAAATGTCGCGTGCAAATGTTTATTACCGTGTTTGTACAGTGGGATTTCCGTATAGTGTACACTGGCTGTCACAGGTCTGCAAACGAACTTCACAGAGCAGAGTCGGTAAGTTCATGAATAATTTACTATTTACTTCTTTGTACATGTCAAGAAATATCTTGTTCAAGTAACATAATCAACTGCATCAATTTGAAAATGAAATGTGAAATATAATTGTACAGGGTGAGGTTTCAGAGAGTTAGAAAATACTTCAAGCTCCCGTCAAGAATGTTTGTCCAAACCCCCAGGCCCCACCAAGTTGCACAGCTGTTCAGGTTAATTTGTTTAGCTCAAAGTAGAAATCACTTGAAATCGCACGCAAGGTTTCATTCTGCCAAATCAATAGTTCCAAACCTGCACGCGCAAATTGGAACTTGTGCTAGTTGCTCTTTTGCGCTCTGTAAAACTTCTGTGCCAATGAATATGGAATGAATTTTTTACAAACCTTGAATTGCGATGAAGGATGTCCAATAATGTTTGAAATTGAATGTAACATATTTGAGTGGTGGTCAGGTTTGGCAACGCTTTCAAACATTTGCCCTTTTTAATCCAATCTATTTTCTTTCTTTACAGCTGTAATTGACTCATAGTCATACTCAAAGGGTGTGTACAGCATTAGTATTATTGTCAAAGATCAGTATCCACACTTGATGTGACCCAACATTTACATGAAATTTAAGCTAAATTCGTCTCATGAGAAAACAGTGGAAAACCCTATTGTATTTTTTCACTGTTTTCAAACATCCAATTTTATCACCAGTGATGAAGACTAATTATTTTACTCATTTCCTGCAAAATATAGCATTTCAAGCAAAACTATTTCAGGGGAAGTTTTCCACCATGACCATCTTTATACCATGTAAGTTATGTGCAAATTTGTGAACATATTTTCAATTTTACCAATGCTGTACACACCCTTTAATAGGGCCTTGATTGAGGCTACAAACCAATCACAAAACAGGCTCCCAGTGAGCCTTATTTAAATGCCTACTATAGGCCTAGTAACTGGGGCGCTGTTCTCCTTTATTCGAAGTTTTGACATCTTCGGTCGTATTAGCGCCCCAGAAAATTTCTAAATAACAACACAATCATCAATTTGCTGTGATTTTTCGAACACTCGGCCACAAAATAAGGTAGTGTATTCTGCTCCACCAGTCAGGCTCCTATAGTGGATGATACCCATGCCTACATCCTTATGGACTGTAAAGGGGGTAACCCTGTTTCAACCGTAGGAGTACTTGTAGGTTGCAACTTTCCCCTGGTGACAGTTGATTTGGGTCGATAGCCCAAATCAGTGTGTAGCCCTCACCTTTGAAGTGATTGTCTGTGGTCTTGTGATGTCAGGCAATCTCTAATGAAAAAAAAAATGGCATACATGTAGCCTAAATCAACTCGGCATGAATTTTTAGGATTTGGGTCACGATAAAAAGGTACATTGTGGTAGGAAATAACACTTTTAACAACTGATTGTATTTTTTTACTCCATTTCAGACTTTGTGACAAATTTTGGAATAAAGGACAAAGACTTGACTTTGATTTACCCAGCTTGTTGTAATTATTGAATGATATTCAGGGCTTGAATTTGAGGAGGGGGGGGGGTGGGGATCCACAAGACTGCAGGGCTTGTAGCTTAGTTTTAACTGGACCTGGAGTTATTTTCAAGAACAGAATGAATAATTTGAGTTCTTCTCAGCGTTCGCGAGCCATAGCCGATCACTCTCATCTTCCCATCCTGCTGCTGGACAGCATTTTTAAGTCTTTGATGCAACCCATGTCACTGTCATCTGTTCAAAATGCTCCTCATCTTCCCTTAACATCTTGTTAACATCTCGTAATTGAGCCTCTGTTAAGTGACTAAGGTCAAACTGGGGGTCCATGTTCCCTTTGTGTGCAGTGGAGACTTCATTTAACAAGTGTACATTTATCTTGTGAAATTGGGATGGGCCTCTCGGGAAGGGTTTAAGTGAAAGGGGGTTTGTTTCCGCAGTATGTATCATGATTGGATGTGTTTTGCATTGTCACGATGAAGACTTTGCTGGAGGGCCCCTTATTCAGCCGAACAATCTGATGGTTGAGAACGAAGAACGTCCACATCCGGCTCGAAGACAGCGGTAATGTCTCGATTCAGCAGACATCATGTCGCTCTGCAGGCAACCTCGATAACATTTCTGCCGGGTATGGTGACTCCCTTTCTGCCAACCTTTACACGGCAGATGTCTTCTGGTGGCTCTTCTTGAATAAGGTGTGCAAGGGCTGTCACTGCTCTCCTCATCATTGATAGAAATGCCACTCTCACGGCTTGAACAGGAGTTGGATGGAGGGTGTCACCTTGAACAATTTCTTTAATAACGTTGTACCTGATTATGGGAACACCATAAGTTGCCCGTGTCACCAAAACTGGAACTTTAACCTCATGGTTTAGCCCTGTCGTCAAACTTAAGGAGACATTCAACCAGCCATCACAGGGGATAGGGGATCCATTTGCAGCCATAATATTTAGGTCAGTTCCTCCTAACAGCTCACACTGGTCTTAGCGTGATTGGGGCAAGTAGACTGCTCGCCAATCAGCAGGTATGATGGTGCCCTGGGCTCCTGTGTCCCAAAGTGCCTGGGTCTTTGTCCCGTCTATTGTGCAGCTAACCATACATCTCTTACCCACTAGTCGGCTGACATTAGCTTGTCTTGAGGGGGATATAGAACAGTGGTGGGACTTCATGATATTGCTTTTGTAGGTTACTGATCGTCCCGTGACAGTAACCAACTCTGTTGGCAGTTAGAACAGCCTCTCTGTCTGTTGGCATCACAGTTGGTCCTGAGGGGTCCAATGCCGGTGCTCATTAGGCTGGGCTAACTACTGTTGCAGACCAGCTATCCGGGTTTCCAGGGTGGCAATCTTAGCAATTCCTGCCTTCAATTCAGCAAGGTCAAGGACTGGCAACTTGTTTCTTCAAACTCTTTGCTTGGTCTCTAACTCCGCCCCTTTGATCGCTTTATCCACCACTGCTATCCTCCTGTCTCTCACACTACCAGGTCTGGACTCGTGTTACTGAAGCTGCACAGGCGCTGTCGAACACTCCATGACGGGGTTACATCAACAGGCACTTTTTAAGTGTCTGTTTGATATTTGTGTGTAATACATTTTTTTTGAGAACACAATCACTTTTAAATCCCCCTGAACCATCAGATATAGACACTTGTGACTCCATATTGTCTCTATTTATAGTTTATACAAAATGGTTCATTTCACCTAGTAGTAATAATTAAGTCCAAGGCTAATTAATTGCTGTACAATTCCTAGGGGAAAACCATGAGAGCTTGTCCTTGATGGATTTAACAAAAATGAAAAACAACCCCGATGGTAACAAGACATTTGGCATGCTATTTGGCAAGGTGTAGTTGGGGAACTTGGAATTTGTTTGATAAAGAAATAAATAAAAAATGGCGGAGTACTGACTGTTAAACTAAAAACGGACACTTGTTTTAATAGGCTGTGCAAGTCTCGCGCGCATTCGAACTTCCAGGACCATAGTGGTCCCAACCATATGGAGTTTTACGTGGGCGAGATTTTGTTTCGTCAATTATTTTAGTTTAACGTAGGTTATGACCTAGAAAAGTATACATGTTGTTGGAATGTAATACTAAGTGATAACAAAATATGAAAGTAAAACCAATTCAACAATATAAAGAAGAAAACCCAAGAATTAAACTTGACCTCAGCTTCCGGTTATTGCAAAAAATTAAGAATTTTGTGCTCGCCTCCGATCATAAAAGTTACGTAAACGCTTGTTTTGGATGCGCAATTATAATCGCCAGATGCTGTAATTGCAAAGCAAACCCTTTTCATTGCAGTCTATGGTTGTTGAGGCGTCAGCATCCTCTTTAAACTGCGATACGGGTCCATTTAAGACCCGTTTGACCTTCACGAATCCGCGTAAGGGGTTTCTAAAAAGTTAACATCAAATAGGCATCCTTGTCCCAGAGTTTTAATTTGTTTTCAATAATAATATACACACTATTGTGATTTTTGTTTTCAAAAGCTAAACCTTTTCATAAAATTGTAATGATTAATTTTTGTTGTTCAGATTTTGTCATGAGATATAATTTAAAACAAAGATTTAATTTCAGAAATAAAAATGTTCTTCGTTTGACGTGTTTTCTCGTTCGGATACGCGCGAGACTTGCACAGTCTATAGTGCCTGATGGCATCATGAAAGGTTAAGCATTATATCAGAGGTGCCAAATGTTACACCTGTCATGAACCAGAGGTTCACTCCTTGGTGTACATTAAATGAAGAAGTTCATCAAGGTACATTTTCATGGCTCTGCTTACCATAAGCAAAGATTTGATGCTAATATGGAAACAAGGAATTCCGTGCTTACTTCAAGTGTATTTCACAGGTAAGCAGGGTGTTTGATTGTGCATATGAGTACTTCAGGCATGCTTTGCTTACACAGCTAGAACAGAAATTCAGCGCTTGCCATGTAAGCTGAGAATGGTGATCGCAAGTGCAGAATTCAGCAGTAAGCAGAATCATGAAATTGGGCTTTGCTGAGTTAAGTGATCCATTTTACTTAGCCGTAGTTGTAGCATTTACAGCACAATGCTGGTATGCATGGCTACCATACCTGTAGAAGCTAAACGTTAAAAAGTTGACAAAATAACCTTATAGACTCTGCAAATCTTGCATGGGCATGTGTTTGAACCTTAAAGTTTGCATTTTTGTTTCTTTCACACTTCTTTAAAAGGTTCCAATACCCGCTAGATTTGCATCAGTTATTTGCAAATTGTAACAGGATTGTAATCTACATACATGTACCTACTAATCTTTTCCTTTTGTAATCTTCCACTCTCATGCTCCAAGCCTAGGACATTGTTTTCAACATAACGGCAAATATTAATTAACAATGTGCTTCATCGGTCTGCTCTAAATTGTAAAGACATGGTATAGTTCTGGTGTTTGGTTGAAATAAATGAACAGCTTGCATTGACCCCTTGCGTATAAGGTCACAAGCTCAAAACAGCTACACAGAGTGTGGGGCCTGAGAATACAAGAGGTCCACAAAGTGTATGGACCTGAAACTGTGGACTTGCACACATCCACACAAGGTTTTTTACAGTGTTGAAGAATTAGATTTTTGTTAAGTACTCAGAACTTGTTAGGTACTCAGGAATGTTCACAGAGTGTTAGCAACACAGAGCTGTGTGCCCTCGCTGACGTCAATGAAGACCTATCATTGGCCGAGGGTTGTGCAATGCGCGTACACAAGTGCACTTTTTCGTTGTTTGACCTCGGTGGTGGCGGCAAATGCAAGGGGTCTATTCCAAATACAAACATTAAATAATGATTGATTCTTGATAGTACCAATCGACTTTAATGGTATTGTTCTTCCAGCTGACAAAAAAGTAATCTCTGGGAAAATTTGTGTTTGAATCTGATCTTATTGATCTACATGTATATGTACCATTCATTTAAAGAAAATTACATTGTTTTTCTCAAAGCCAGACCGCCTATCTTCAGTGATATTTACACAAGTTAGATTTTTATGTTTTATGAATCTAGAGGGTTTGAATGAATGGTACTCTGCACAAACCATCTTTCTAATTATTGGATGTTGACCAGTAGTACATTTTAGTGTATGAAAACAATTCCTGATGCCTAAAGAGTGGACATAATTTATAATTATTTTTTTGTTTGCAGTTGCTGCAGAGGATGTTGGCCTCAAAGTGATAGACCTGGACAATGTTCATATGTTCACTCGCTACACATCTTGCATCTCTGAGGAAAAGGGAGGTTCTGGGAACCCCTCAGTGGCCACTGCCAAAGGTAGAGCTTCACCCCCCACTCATCATTATCATGTCAATCATATCATTTCTCAATGCAGGGTTCTCATCATGCACAAGCTAGCGTATCGGGCCAATACACACAAACTGCCTGCCAATAGGCTTAAATGTTTGGCCGATGCGCAAACAAAATGTATATATATGTATGTATTTTTATTTTTATTTTTTTTATTTTTACTAATTTCACACAAGAAAATCAAGATGAAACCAGATACCACAGTAGGGCTTTTAAAGCCAAGATAAACACCAATTAAAAAACACTCCGAGGATTTTGTTTCAATTCAGCGTGCTTCGGCCAAACTTCCAAGATTTTTGGTCCAGAAAGCCCCACAGTTTTGACAAATCCTAGGGAGAACCCTGCACACCATTTTGGACATCTTGAAGGTGTTAATACAGGACAGGGGATGATCTCTACAAGCAATTGGACAGAACATTTCTTGTGCACACTGAATGCTAATATTGAGTAGCGAAGGATGGGTTTTGAGTAGTAATCTGTATGTTATACAAGGAAATTGTTCACTGCAGTATCCCATGTCACCAGTAATATGCAGTTGTGTTTTAAGGAAGGATGCAGTTTTTGTAATATCAACAAGTAAATGACGATAACAAGTTACTCTGTAAAGAGCACTGGAGAGTTGTTGATGTACTAACGACCACGTTGGAAGCATTGTGGTTTTAGAGAAAGAGGTAATTTTTTCACCCCCAAGTTTGAATCTAGTGTAATAGAAGCTGTATATAGTTGTGGTATACCATGCTAGGGCCTTCAACTCTGTTATCTGGTAGCCAAGTCAACAGAATGTGGGTTTGAATCGCCAGGGAAAATATAGAGGAGGTGCTTAAGCAGAATAATTGCTTAACAGATGTATTGCTGAGGGAACAAAAGTGTGTAGAAACCCTATTAAATTTGGGCCTGATGTGGAACCTCTGCCCTTAAGCAAGGCGTGTAACTACATATATACTTGCTTTTCATTAGCCGCAAGGGTAGATTTTGTTATTTGGTTCATTAAAGGCAGGGTTTACCTTTTGTAATTACTCTATAAATTAATGACCATAAAAACTTACTCGGTAAAGAGCACTGGAGAGCAGTTGAAATTATAAAACATTGATAGAAATGACTTCCTTTGAAGTTGTGTTTATACGAAGGAGGTAATTTTTCACTTAAAAACATTTGAATCTGAGAAGTGCTTCAGGCATAAAGCCTTTCTCAGGCATCTGAAAGACACGATTCTATGCAACAAGGGTGTTTTTTCCTTTATTATTTTTTGGCAACTTCGATGACAAATTTAGCCCAAATTTTCAGATTTTTGTTATTTTATGCATATGTTGGGATACACCAAGTGAGGCTACTGGTCTTTAACAATTACCAGAATTATACCCTGCCTTTAACTATGCTTTGCACCGAATTCAAATTCTGGTGGCTGAGTCATCAGTGTGGGTTCGAATCCCGGCGGTTACATTTTGGTTCTTTGGTAAGACACTGAACTATAATTGCTTCTCTTCACCCAGGAGTAAATGGGAAACTTCAAGGGTAGAGATTGTTGATGTTTTAAGCAACCTGAGCGTCAATTTGGCTGCAGGCGCTGCATACTCCAAACGAGTTGAGATGGTTTCAGGAATGTCTAAGGCCCAATGACTAGAAGTAGTTATAGTGTAAGGCACTTTGACACAATTATCAAACTCGCCTAATAACTGTCTGTAATCATTACACAACAATCTATTTGAGGCAAATGGTATCAAAGTTTTGTATGGGTTTACTCAAAGTAACAGTAGAATCTCCTTTTTCACATCATTCTCTCAACAGACACTAAACTTTGTTGAAATTGCTATCAACTGCAAGGACAAACTAAGCAAGAAGAACAAGGTGGGAGCAGCTTTTACTGATGATGGATTCGCTACGGGTTTGTATACTAAGCTTGATTGTAACAAGATTCCAGGCAATTCAGACTCTGTAATTGGACACTGTCAAATGTAGTGAAAGAGACACACAAATATATTGTTTTGAAAACAGCTATGCCATGCCTGATATGGGGCAGAGGGTATCCCCCCCTCAAATGTTCCCATACTGTAACACTCTTTTCCTCTTGAACAGAAGCATTCCCCCCTAAAATCTTTTACAGAATTTCCGATATTTTAAGCACACAATGAAGACACAACAGGGGGGTGGGGGTACACCATTTCCCTATCGAGCACCAAATGAAAACAGCTTCCATCTTCGTCATGTCCCTTGTATGCCATATAGCAGTAATGAATATTGATTTTCAATACATTAGAAAAGGGGATCAGACTAATTCACATAGGTTTGGTAACATTGGTTTGAGTGGAAAATAAACCTGGGCTAAATTTCAAGGCTGTTTTCCAAGGAATTCTGGGCTAGTTGTGTAAGTGAAAAATGCTTAGTATTGTGAAGTATGCATGCACACATGCAAAGTTTCTTGCTAACCTGTGAAACATGCTTATTTGTTAGCGCGCAAACTTTTGTGTTACTGCAAGCCTAGATTTATCGCTTACCAGAGACATGAAATTGGGACTGGGTGGATACACTATATTAGAACTATTTTTACATTACTTCTGTCCCCTATATTTTATGGAAACAATTTTAGAAACTTTAGAGTTTTTCAAATTTAACACTTAGTGGTTAGTAATGTCTTAGAGATGCCATTTTTCTTTGTGATGGGCATCCCAACAAAATACAAAGAAGAGAAAATAAGAAAAAGTTAAAGACTTCAGCCGAAAATCCGTGTTCATCGTGCGTTGTTACTGTGCATAGTGCGCAATCCTTATATGCGTGCCAAGCAACACGTATAATTTGTATGGATAACGCAGTATGCAGTACAGATGAGATTCATGGAATTGTGTGCATTGTTGGCGTGCATCTTTATGCAATGCATGACAGACATGTGGATTTCTTGCCTAAGGATGGTTATTGGTATTCATCGTCCGTTTGTTTAGCAGGAGTGGCCTACATTTTGAAACTGCTGGACCAGTATCAAGAATTTGACTCTCTTCACTGGTTCCACTCTGTCCGTTTCAAGTACCAGAAAGAAAAGGTAACAAATTTACTCCAACACCGTTGTATGATAAGCACTGTATATTTGTGATGCGATCAAGCTAAATGAGTCGTTTGTCGGAAATTTTATTACGGAGAAACAAGCCAAAACAGGCCAACATGGGTAACATTTTCAAAAAAAAAATTTGTGGTAAATTCAAGTGCCAAAATATATTTATTTTACATTGGCGACTTCTTTTCTGATAAATAACATCACTAAGGGGTTAAAATTAGCATGGAAACTTGCCGATGTACATGTGAGAGAAAGAGAAATCAACGAAAAATTTGAAAACATTGTTTGCGTACGTTTGTTACGTGGAAAGTTGTGCACACAAGTTCTCCCAACTGTACTGTCATCTCAATGGGGAAAATACTACAAAAGTGATTTAAAACAATCACAACATACCTTTGAAAATGAATACGAGTGCCTCTCTTACCTACAGATAACTTCTG
Organism: Leptasterias polaris; assembly: GCA_037783415.1. Lineage (NCBI taxonomy): Eukaryota > Metazoa > Echinodermata > Asteroidea > Forcipulatida > Asteriidae > Leptasterias > Leptasterias polaris. Next base: position 376,899 of record JAZGTN010000141.1, read on the forward strand.
CACCTCAAACCCTTTGAAAAATCCTATCAAATCACGGTCTGACCTTTGAACCTTTGGAGGGGATTTTTGCCTATGGGCACCATGTGCTATTTTTAGACTGTTGTCATGTCGAGATAGCGTTCCATCTACGGCCGTTTGCTGCATGTTAATCGCATGTTTAGAACTATAAATACAACTTGTCAAACTTCGAAGGCGTTTCGGTGCCGGTATTCGAAGTAATACGCAGGGCGCCTGCGGACTGTATGCGTGCGCGCTAAAAGGGTTTTAAACCACTTTCTCTTTGTTTCATTTTCTCATATCACTTGGTGTTTCTGCTTTCACAACTTTTGAACAAAAGGTTTTATAAACATGTAGTTTTAAAAATAGAAAAGCATAGCTTTTTCTCTTTTCAGATGTATAAAAAAATTAAAAATGACAAGGGTCGACAAACGACTCATTTTGCTTGATCGCATCACATTTATGACTTTGTTACCAAAGAAAATATTTCACACAAAAAATGGTTCTAGTACGAACTTCCTAATCAGTAAGCTTTCAGACTATGGCCAAGTTCTCGCAAGGACCATTAGTTAACTAGTGGTTGTTTAGTGACGTACGTAAAGCATGGGCACAGAAGTTGTAGTGCAAACGACTCTAGTCATGTCATGTCAACGCTACCGCTGACTAAACGTATGATATCATTTTCTTATAACTGATCCACTCTGCACTGTGCTATGGAAACAGCTATTGATAACCAGCGATGCGACCATGCCCCATAGGCTGGTTCAAAATAGTTGACTAGACAGAGTTCAGGCTAACGATAGTCTTTGCACAAACTTGGCCTAAATTTAACAATGATTTCTTTTATCCCCACCAATCCTGTATAATAACTTAAATTTTTTTTTTAAATATGGTTGAACTTGAGTTTGAAAATAATTGGAACTATCTTTGAAAACAGAGTCTGTGAATATCATTTTTGTTGTGTCATTTTCTACATGCTGTGATGAAACAGCAGGCTGGTGATGAGAAACTCCAACAGACTGTCGGCTTGACTATCAAGAGACTGGACACATATCAAAGGGTAAGGAAGTCTTACAGGTAAAGATCCAGGAGGATGAGGCACCTTTGAAGATGTGACCCAAGCATTAATCATTCTGCTGGCAATTCTGAGGTTGCTACGAGGGTTGCATTTCTCTTTTCCTGCAATTTATTGTTCTTGGTATTGAACCAAAGAAAGTAAATATATAGAGACAATAATAGAGTAAATGTGATACTGTAAAGGGTTCCATTAATAAGCAAAGCTTGCTGACAGTGGTCCCTGTAATGCTTTCTCAGTCCATTGAGTCTAGAATAAGAGAGAAGAGATGACCACTGAATAATCCTCTCAGTGCCTAAATGGATGATACGTCATTGTTTTTTGTAGCACATTTCATTCCCCAAAGTCTCATACTGAATAGGTGCACAAGGTAGTTCTTTAAATTTGGGTTTTAAACTCTTCAAAACATCTTTTGTAGGAGTTTGACTTGCTGTACTAAAGTCTTTAATAGCAGCGCTCGTATCTTCTTCCGGGCTGACAAGACGGCAGCAGAGGAGCAAGAAGAGAAAGATAAAGAAGGTGAGTTTTTAGGTTGGCATTCAAGGAAGATTTGATTTGGAGTGATTTGGATTGCTTCGATTCAGAGTAATTTGGTTTGGAGTGATTTGAGCTCAGTAATTACCTCAAACATAACCCAAAACTGATGGTCCTTTAGTCTTGTTCTCTTCACCTAAACATTTACTCAGTAATTGATTCAAATAAGACCAACACTGATGACCCTCCTCTAACCTTCAGATCTATTCAAAATTGCTTTCATGAAACGGACGGTTACATGTTTAACCGACCGTTTCAGAAATGGTTACAGGTTTACAAAAAAAGAACCGTAAATGCTCAGGCTTAAGTGATGTACGATAAGGTTTACTATTGGTCATGGTCTCTTCAACTGAACATGAACTCTGTAGTGCCTCGAATATGACCCAAACTAAAGCATTTTTGTTCGTTACCTCTTCAACTGAACATGTTCCTAGTAATTGCCTCAAATTTTACCCAAACTGATGTATTTCAAAAAAACATATACTCAGCAATTTCTTCTATTATGAGCCAAACTGATGTACTATTAATAGGCATGTTCTCTTCAACTGAACATGTACTCAGTAAGTGCCTCGAATATCAGCCAAACTAATGTATTATTGGTCATGTTCTCTTCAACTGAACAAGTACTCAGTAACTATTTCAAACATGATCAAAACTGATGAACAATTGGTCATGTTCTCTTCAACTTAATATGTACTCAGTAAGTGCCTCGAATATGACCAAAACCGATTTACTGTGGGTCTTGTTCTCTCTAATTGAACATGTACTAGAAATTTTGTTCATGAAACGGACGGTTAAACGTGTAACCGACCGTTTCAAAAACGGTTACAAGTTTACAAAAAATAACCGTATATGCACAGGCCTAAAGTGATGTACAATTAGTCATAATTATTCTCTAACTGAAGATGCACTAAGTAAGTGCCTCGATTATGAGCCAAACTGATGTGTTATTGGAGATGTTCTCTTCATTTGAACATTCAGTTATTGTCTCAAATATGACCCAAACTGATTAATTTTTCACCTTGTTCTCTTCAACTGAACATGTTATTGTTAACATTTTTATTTCATCATTGTCCATTCATCTTACATAGTTAAGTACATAGTTTAACATTACATTCAGTTACACAATGACATATTTAATGGTAATGTAGGCTATTACAATGTATACGCAATATAAATAATTGATTAATAGCAATTTTGAATATAATAAGCGGTAGGAAAACAATTGGGTTCAGGTTCAGTAATTACCTCGAATATGAGCCAAACTGATGTACTTTTAGGCATGTTCTCTTCAACTGAACATGTACTCAGTAAGTGCCTCAAATATAACCCAAACTGATTTATTTTGGGTATTGTTCTCTTCAATTGAAAATGCACTCAGTAAGTGCCTCAAATATGACCCAAACTGATTCATTATGGGTATTGTTCTCTTCAACTGAACATGTACTCAGTAAGTGCCTCAAATATAACCCAAACTGATTTATTTTGGGTATTGTTCTCTTCAATTGAACATGCACTCAGTAAATGCCTCAAATATGACCCAAACTGATTCATTATGGGTATTGTTCTCTTCAATTGAAAATGCACTCAGTAAGTGCCTCAAATATGACCCAAACTGATTCATTATGGGTATTGTTCTCTTCAACTGAACATGTACTCAGTAAGTGCCTCAAATATAACCCAAACTGATTTATTTTGGGTATTGTTCTCTTCAATTGAACATGCACTCAGTAAGTACCTCAAATATGACCCAAACTGATTCATTATGGGTATTGTTCTCTTCAATTGAAAATAGCACTCAGTAAGTGCCTTGAGTATCAGCCAAACTGATGTATTATTGGTCATGTTCGTTTTAACTGAACATGTACATTTACTTGTTTAGTATTTATTTTGCTGATTAAGGGGGGGGGGGGCTAAACTGATATTGTATTTTAAGTATGTACTGTCCTTTGTTGCTCCATGGGATTAGCTTCAAATGTGGCGTAAAATTAAAATTCAGTCAAACTTTGCCTTTTTTTGTTTAAGGTTCACAAGTCAGGAGTTCTTAATAATGGCTAACTTTTCCAATTAAGGCCTAGCCAGCTACTTCTACTCTAACGCCTAGACCAGATATGGAGAGTCGCTGAGAAACTGGAGTTTGGCATCAAGGGTATAAACAAGGGCCTGGTGTCATTTGAGGCTGGAGCATTCACCGCGTAAAAGCAGTCGGGATTAGGTACAGAATTACTATCTTGATAATAAATTTGCCTGTTTCGGGGGAATTGGAGTCGGATACAGCCAGAGTATACTCAACCAAAGATGGGGAATTATTGCTTATCCACTCGTCTAAACAAGATTATTTTGCTACGGTCATTAGTTCTACTGTCAATAATTTAGACATATGAGATTTCAATTATCATGATTGTAACCACACAAACAATTTATGAAACTCTGATTTTGTATGTATTTTTTAAATTTTTACTTGAATAGTAATTGCCCCGAGGTGTGTGATGCTTTGTAATCAAAGAGCAGACAACCAAACATGGACCAACACACTGAATATTCATTACAGATCCTTCCCATTGGTTGGTCCAACACATTTTTGATTGCAGCTTTTGGTTACAGCACAATTTGCTCCCAAATGTTTGCATTAGGCACACTTAAAAATAATTTGGAGCAATTATTCAGTAACTTAAATATGATATACTATAACACTAAATGAAATCGTGAAAATATACAAATATTGGAAGCAGGAGTGCATTATCAAAGAATATATTCACAGGGTGAAATCTGGTCTATTGCATCCCACGAGGCGAAGCCAAGTGAAATGGAAAAACCAGTGTTCACAGAGAGAATATTTTCTGCGATTATGCACGAACAAAGTGCATTCGATATTTTTTTAATAAAAACCCACAAATAATAGATCCTTGTCATTTAAATTTGTTTTCACAACAAACACAAAAAAGACACAGAAACTCATCCACCCCACACTTTAATAGTTCTGAAAACTGCTTCTAATTATAGTGGATGACTCCATGAAGACACTAACCTTCTCCACTCTAGAAACAACCTTGCCTCGTTTGGACAAATGGTTGGATGGGCATCTGTCTGATATTAAAGGGGGGGAATACCTTTGGTTGTTTCTCCAACAATTTACGACCATACAACCTTTCTTGGTAAAGAGCACTGGAGAACTGTTGATATTAAAAAACATTTTAAGAAAAAAAAAACCTTTGAAGTCATGTAGTTTAAGAGAAATATTTAACTTTTCACCCCCAAAATTGAATGTAAAAAAGGTTGCAGGCACGAAGCATTTTTCAGGCATCTGAAAACAAGCAATTCTATGCAACCAGGGTGTTTGTTTTTTTCATTATTTTCTTGCAACTTCGATGACCAAGTGAGCCCAAATTTTCACAGGTTTGTTAATTTATGCATATGTTGGGATACACTGAGTAAGGATGCTTATTGTTACCAAAAGTATACCCTGCCTTTCAATTTTGAAGCATTTCGGCAGTAAACACAAGGCAAAATAATGGATGTCAAATGATTCATGTTTTACCAATCAAATGACAAGGATCTGTGTGTGTGATGTATAACAACAGTTAGCTATTAGCCTGGTTTTAAGTCATCAAATGACCTCTATCATGTTGTATCTGTAACTATACATAGCTGCTAATCAGTAGTTGTTTTTATGCTCTAAATATCTCTGCTCATATTAACTTGAGTAATGCAACAAAATGTTGGAGTTTCTAAACTATTTTTATGTAAAGTTGAAATGTAACTCTGAGGAGAGGAACTTATTTTATATTGCAGGTTTTCAAAATTATTAACGACTTCACGTTGGTTGGTTGACATGTAGACATGCACAATTATTTTGAATAGAAATATGGTTGATGTGTATGAATGCCTGCATCAACTTCAGAGTGTCGTCTTTTGGTTGTGGTCAGATGAATGGCTGACATCTAATTATGGCTTCCGATATTCCACTGGTAGCTTGCAATAAGAAACCAAGTGTGTTAGGAAATTTTGTATTACATTGTAGTATTTAAGATATAAATATTTCTCATGACATTCTGTTCTTGTAATAAATTAATTAAAAATTAAGCTTTCAGATTTAAAAGTTCTGTATTATGTTCAAGTTGTTTTAATTACATGCAATCTGTTCAGTCTTGTCTTAACCGCCAACTAACTCAATACAATATACTTTGCAAACTTGATAGCCAGTGAGGATGGGGGATGGGACGTTTCCATCTATAGTTGGGTCCCCCAACTGTAACACTCAAGTTGGGACCAGTCCATAGAAATAGAACCCGGAGAACGCTGAGTGTGTCATTGTGCGTGCGATTTCGTTGTGAGACCATTTCGTTGTGAGACCATTTCGTTGTGAGACCATTTTTATGGACACGTGTACGCCATTTTTAAAAACGCGTGTATGGCTAGAGACGTACGCTGGGTGTTACGGCGCGCTGCCCATGGTAGCGAGGCTGGTCAGTGATAAGCCAGTGATAATATTTTGCCATACAGTAGACGTCATGAACATTGACCAATGAAAACACGTAGAAACGGTCTATGTGCGTTGGCATTTTGCCATACACGCGTGTCACGTGATGATCATTTTGCCATACACAGACGACACAGAGGGTGGTTGAGCTCAGCGTTCTCCGGGTTCTATTTCTATGGACCAGTCCCAACTAGGCCTATAGTTGGGGTAATTGTCAAGCTTGGGCGGAATATAATGCAATGAGGATAATATATTTTGGCTGGGGTTTTGCCTAGAGGGGATAAGGGTTGATTGATAGGGGTGGAGTTTGGGTTTAAACATCAACAGATAATTTTATTATAAAAGTTAAAATTTTGTGTTTTTGCACCAATGCTTTGACTTGGATAGAAGTTGAGCAATGTCTTATATTCTGTAACTTTTTTTGCTGAATTCTTTAGCCAAAAATCTATTCTAAGCACAAAACCCAGCTGCATTATTTTTTTTAGGGGGGGTGAGGGGGGAGTGGGAGGACTGTCTGAAGATTGCCGAAAAAATCTGACTGCAAGTTGATTAAGAGGTCACACACAAGTTTGAATTGGAGCTTTGCACTGGGCTGTGCAGACCTGAATACGGATTGCTAATTATTGTCAATGATCTAAAAAACTATACCTCCTGGCAGGCCTTGCACTTTAATAGCTTTTGTAAAAAAGCCCACCAGGCCAGTCATCTGTGCCTTTTTCTTTCCCCCAAGAAGTTTGGTTAGCCCAAATTTCAAGCATGAATTCAGCATACCACTTTACTCCTACACTGGGACAGTACCAATAATTATAACCATCTGAAATATTAAAAATGTTAGTTCTTTTGGCATTTCCCAACAATTTTTACACGAAATGACTTCCTAAATGCCCAGCTACTGTCTCTGATTATTTGAGCCATTTTTTCTTTGTTTAATTCATAAATTTTTAATTAATTATGTTTTAATTAGTAACAATTAACAACCACTGGGAGACTAGCTAAACAACCCAATATCTTCACAAGGTTCGATAACAATGCCCTAACATCTTGGGGAAGCCTACCCAGTTTTATTGCCCAGACATTTCCTGGGGGCCTCTCCAACAACTACACCGGCTGACTATCAAAATAAAACATCTGTGAAGTTTAACTGGCTTTCTCTTCGAGTTATTTCACAAGCAAGCTCACACAGTTTGATGGCATTTGGAGGGGGTGGGGGAGGGTTCGTTGTGTGTGGAAGACCACAAGCCTGCTGCATACTAAGAACAAACGGCTTCACGTATCAGAAACAAAAACACTAACGGAACAACGCAACTTTCGGGCATAATACCCTCCCCACTCCCCACTCCCCACCCCCAAACCCCGAATGATTTAGTCGATGATGTGAAGTACTTTGGCTCCCTGGGTGATTACACTTTGGGAACCTGAAGTAAACAAAAATGTGTAATGATGGAACATGCCTTCGTTAATCTAAGACAATAAAGATTTAATTGGTAAAAGAGCACTGGAGGGCTTTTGAGTATAAAACACAGAAACGAGCCCTTTTGAGAAAATGTAATTTTAGAGATAGGTAATTTTTCACCTCAAAATTCGAATCTGAGGAAGGCTTTAGACATAAAGACTCTTAGGCATAAGAAATCCCACAATTCTATTGAACAAGGGCATTTTTTTCTTTCATCCTCTTCTTTCAATTGCGATGACAAAATGAGCCCAAATTTTCACAGGTTTGTTATTATCAGCTGTTGGGATACCTCCCATTAGGCCTACGGCTACACAAGTGAGGACTCTGGTCTGGTCTTTGATGACGGTTACCAAAAGTATACCCTGTATTATTAATTACTATTGACGGGTGTTTTCGTGCAAAAACTTGAATGAAAGTTTATGTCCTATAACTTCTTCGAATGTATACAAATATATTTGAAATTTTTGACCCCAAATCGGAACCTTCGGCCTACATCTTTTATTCGAATAAAAAGTAGATTAAGACTGCTCCAAAATCCAACGACAGAGGGCGCTCAAGCCACCCTGCTAATTCCATGTTCACATGCCTGGATTGTGTGCAACGCTGCACGCCAAATGTACGTGATTGAAATCATAACATTGTGCTAGAAATGTCGGAATTTACTTTTGGAAATTGGTGTTGAAGCCCACATTATATAGTTACTGTAAACTAGAACGTGTTTGCCGGACTGTCTATTTCTACCTCCATGGACTGACAGAGGAATGGTAGAGTGGTTACTTTGCCCTGAGGAGCTGACAACGTCTATGGAAATAGCAAGCAAAGTTTACAACGTGCGTACAACCACCAGAGATAGTCGGTGTACACCACACGGCAGGCACCAAACTCACCGTACACTGAACTGTGTGTGGCGGCCACATGATGGGTTCTAATCATTATGTATCACACTGTCTGGAATCCATACACCCAGAAAGACACTACCAGAATCGAAGCCATACAACGACGTGCTGCCAGGTTCGTTCTCCAGTCGTACCACCGTACTGAAATCGTGTCACCCATGTTGAGCACCTTGGAATGGGACACCTTAGAAAGGCGACGCCAGGCAGCCAGCCTTACACTATACTCTACAAGATTCAGAACCAAACTATTGCAGTCAATCCAGATTTATACCTTAGCCCAGCCATCTCAAGTATTAGTAACACCAGGGCATACCACCCCAAGAAATACCAGATCATCCCAGGTAGGATACAGCTTTTCTCCAATTCATTTTTCCCAAGAACTGTCATCTGGTGGAACACTCCCAGGCAACATCATTGCCTCACCTTCAGTTGAGGCATTTAGGGGAGTGGTGGCTGCTCACATGTAAGCAGCGCTGAGTTTTTACTTGCACATTGTACATACGCACCCCTGCACTGCTCATGGACAAGAAGTCCCTCGGCATTATATCCAGACTTATGGATCCTACCGAGTATCCAAGTAGAAGTAGAAGTCACAGTCACACAGCCCATCGTTGTTCAGACTCACTTGTTTCACTGTAGTGTAATGTAACCATGTTAAACTATGTGGATTGATACTCAAGTGGACTGTCAGTGTCTGTGTCACGACAACAATACAAAAACTGGAGCTGCACTTGCAATTGCAGACGCTCTAAACTAGAGTAGAATAAGAAGAAAGCGATGGCCTTCATTCAGTAGCCCATGAAGCGATTTAGTTGTATTGCTCCATGATGAATTAACAAACATGACTCCCATGACATGAGTTTTGAGTGTCCTGTCTACCGTTATTTTGGCTTCACACTATCGCACTAGTTCACGAATTCACCAGCACAGCCGTGTACTGTGTAGCGGGGATCTGTATGGATGGAAGTAATGTTGAACTTTCACAACAATAGTGGTAAGCAAACTTCACTAACTAACTATGTCTATGAACACTATGTAACGTTATTAAACGTATAGTAACAATTTCTTTTTTCAAATATATTATAACTATACATCAAATTAAAGGTTACGGAAATATTTCCCTTATCAGCCCTATTCCTAGCCTTGCTCAAGGCGGTCACAGTTTTCACTCAGAAAAAGACGCCGTAAAACCCACCCGTAGCCTAGATCCAGTAACTGGGGCGCTGTACTCCTTTTTTGAAATGTTGACATCATCGGTCGTACTAGCGCTCCAGGTTATTATTGTATGGTCATGTCATGATCCGACTCTCAGTAATATCGACAGGTGCCCTGCCTCAAACTGCGTAGTCGTAATGGTTGAGGCAGGGCACACGTCTAAAATTTTAGAAGGGTGCCCTGCCTCAACCATTACGACTATGCATGTGCTGCAAAGGGAATTTTGTTTAATAGTCTATGGGAGGTTGTTAAGTACTGGGACAAAGGAAAGAACAAAAGATGTCTCCACAGGAGTGTACAAAATTGAATGTGATCAGCAGAGTGTGAGTTTGAGTCTTGGTCTTGACACTTGTGTCCTTAGGCAAGACATTTAACCATTATTGCTTTGTCTTTCAAATGGGACATAAAGCCGTTGATCCCATGTGATTGTGAAATGCACATAAAATTATAAGAACCCAGTTACAATTACCACTAAGAGAAGGGGTTTGCCCTAGTGGCTGTTGAATGCGCCGCAGCACCTTATAAACCCTTGTGACTACCGCTTTGATTTCACTGTCTTTGATGTTGAAAACACTGGTAAGTCTCAAGTCCATAATAAAGGAATCAAAGTGTAGTGAAGAGGTTTTAAACTAGTTGTTTTTAATGTGGTGAGGCCTGGTTCTAGATAATTTTACAGAAACAAAGTTGAGGTAAAATTATCAAGAACCAGGCCTCACCGAGTTTAAATGAACAGTTTTTCAAACCAAATCAACACACTGATTCACATTCACGAACACATTTCCGTTAAAAACATCCAAAACCCTGAATTTCTATGCATGTGTTTAGCACTGAGAAACTTCAAGGCTTAAGTTTCAAACTATCGTCTGTAAGTTTCAAGCCATCATACGTAAGCCAAATATGTGACCTGCCAACTTGCATTGTAAATTGGGCCCTGAATTTTAGGTCATGTTGGGTACAAGACTGCCCTTGTTGTTTCTGTCCTTGGCAAGCTTTTAGCCAGGATTTGAAAATAGGGTGTCCAAATTTGACTGGATTGAAAAACAGGGCGTCCAAATTGTTGGGGTAAATTTTCAGCACGCATGTACCACAGAACTATTATTGCATTTACTGTGTACTCCACGTATGCTTTGGGTCTGGGCCGATTAAAGGGTTAAAAAAAAAGAAATCAGCACCGTACAGCCCTAAGAATCGTAGTATTTCGCGCAGTGTTATTATTATTTTTAAAGTTTGGGCGGGGTCACGACTTTTTCATATTGATTTCCCCCGTACAAGAGTCGAGTTGCGGTATTCTATTTCTATAGCCCGCGAATTAAATACGAAATGTACATGTACATTTACAGTGTACCACTACGAGGGATTGAGGGAGGTGAGCATTTAAGAAGTACTGTCCTTCAATATTACGGTGTGCAGTGAGCATTCTTTATTAAACCTGCATTACCCATACTCATGGTGGGAGGTTCACACATTACAAACAGACACGCACGTTTTGACTCATACACTGCGCATGTGCGATGTTCTGCAACATTAATATGCGCTGAAAGGTTGCCGGCAGCCAGAAAAGAGCGGGAATGACGTGCCTAGACTTGGTTCCAAGTCTGTGCTCCTGGTTTTTAGTCTACCTGCATTGCCTGAAATAGCGCCCTCTTGTGGATTAACCTCCGTCTTTAACCTACGAGTTAGAGCGCGTGATAGCCAATCTGCGGGGGGATTTTGTGTGGCTGATGCAGAAAAATAACCCTTATCTCAGACTTGAAATCAAGTCTACAACACGTGTGTCTCGAGTGCTGCCGATCTATCACACACAACCCTGGTAGGTACACGACATGTACATGTACATACACAACGCTTTTTACGTCGACATACATGTACTGTACTTTGTAAACTTGTCTACTGCGTGGCGTTTCACCCTATAGTTTCTAAAGCCTTTTGCGGTTGTTCAAGCCTTCCCACTAGTCGGGGGCACTGTCTGATGTTAAATTTGATCCCTTTGTCGGTAAACAATGAATGGGCGATCAGTATATTTAAGATAAATTGGTTGTATCTTGCATAAAATTACCTTCACTGCAGCTGGCAGGTAGTAATAGTTTTGGATTTGCGTTCGTTTTGCTTACAATTTCAGGTATTCGGATGTAATTTTTTTATATTATGTACAAAAATCAGGGCGTCTTCAAGGGCGTCCGACAATTTTTCGGGGCGTCCAAAAATAAAATAGGGCGTCCAAAAGACGCCCCGACGTTTCGCTGGCTAATAGCTTGGTCCTTGGGTAGTATGGATTGCAGCCTCACCACCACGGGTAGCACCCCCTGTCCATACTCTTGTCAATAACCCCTGGTAGGGATCGATGTCCTGAAAATCAATGCTGATTGGAAACCGAAAGGGACTGCTTTGCGCAAGTGTCTAAGCGAGATTCCTTTTTAAATGAAGTATGTTTTTACACGGTCACCCTAAACTGTATACAGTTAGGCATGTCACAAGATTAAAGAGGGAAGAGTGAGAACCAGTTGCTCTTTATCTTGCAGGCTTTTGGGGGCTACCATACTTGAGCATACACATAGAGTCGATCGGCCACAGGCCTAATTGATTAAGAACACTGTTTGTTTTACACCAACAAGTGATCAAAAATGAGTAAATACCAATGCAATTTTGTTCTTATTCCCAACTCTGGGGGAAAGGCGTCTTTTGATTTACACACTTGACCTTTTATTTGTTCAATTATTTTCCTGATTTCATGATTTTGTTAAGAAATCTTTCTTTGCTGTTTTCGAAAGAGAAAAAAGAAGTGTAATTTTTATCTAGTTTTATTTTCGTGTACAGCGCTGTTTATTTATTCTTTTTGTTGTTGTTTTTTATTTGATACCCATATGGGCCCTTGCATATTCTGCCTATATGGGATTGCCCATGTTTTCCCCCATTTGATACCAATATGGGACACTGCATATTTGCCCATTATGGTCTAGCTCATTTTTTTCTCATATGGGCCCCATATTGGAATATTCCTCATGGGTTGGCCCTCCTGGCCCATATGGTCCAGATATTTTCCATATCGCTACCTGGGAAACTCTTTTTGAAACCAGCCGCTTTTTTGACCCAAGCACTTTTTCGTACCAGCCGTTCTTTTGAACAGCCGCCTTTTCGTACCAGCCTCTTTTTCGTACCAGCCGCCTTTTCGTACCAGCCGCCTTTTCATACCAGCCGCCTTTTCGTACCAGCCGCCTTTTCGTACCAGCCAGTATTTCATACCAGCCGCCTTTTCGTACCAGCCGGTATTTCGTACCAGCCGCATTTTCGTACCAGCCGGTATTTCGTACCGGCCGCCTTTTCGTACCAGCCGGTATTTCGTACCAGCCGGTTTTTCGTACCAGCCGGTATTTCGTACCAGCCGGTATTTCGTACCAGCCGATTTTTCGTACCAGCCGATTTTTCGAACCAGCCGATTTTTCGAACCAGCCGATTTTTCGAACCAACCAATTTTTTAAACCAACCAATTTTTCGAACCAACCAATTTTTACTAGAAGAGTTTGTCTGAAGAATTGTATTGACATTCACTTTGAAAGTTCTGGGTTAGCCTGGGAGTGGTAAACTGCTGGATTTTTTTCCAGGCAATAGAAGCGACCAGTGTGGAAAAATTTATAAAGATTATAGGTGGCTTATGTCTGCCCTGGTAACCAGGACCATCGTCTTCCTCCGCAATGTGTGGTGGCATCGATGGATTCAAGTTAGTTCAAGTAATAATCAAAATTTAATGCTAAGCACAAAAGTACAAACAAATAAATGTTGGTGGATTAATACATAAATTTAGATTGTTAAACAGTTTCAGACTAGTCGGTTTGGCCAGTGTGTGGCCTCCCATCTCCTCTCCTGTCACTCCACACCACCTTGTTTGGACTTGGATAACATGCCTGTCCCTGATTAGCAGTTGTTGTTTGGGAGTACAACCCTCAATCATTGCGACTGCTCATTTTTGTTTTTGTTTTGTTATATTATTTATGAGAAATCGCCCAACTTCACAAGACCGGATGGCTACCTCAAGGCGAGGTCTACAAACACTTAACTGATTTAGGCTGTCCATCCAAACAATTACTGTCACCAGGGGCATGTGCACCTAATCCTGAGACTAAAACAGGGATACCGGTACCCCCTTCACAGTCTGTATGGATGTAGGCATGGGTATCATCCACTAGGAACCTGGCTGGTAGAGCAGAATTCACTACCTTCCCAACTTTACAAGGCAATTATGCTCAAGGGCACAAGTGTCCGGGTATCAAACCCATACTCTGCAGCTGACAACAGCTGACAACAATGCATGTGTAGTTTTAATCGGCTTACTAGATAAACCTTAGTATACCTGAGCTAGACTGCAAACACTAACCCTTCACTCCTTTGTGGGGTACTTTTGCGCTGCACCAACAATAGAGTTCGGTTTAATAAGGGAACCTAAAAATCACTGGAGCGCAAATCCCTTCGTTGCTCGGGGCCGTGACAATTTTGGAACAACTCCGTGCAGCCACGCGTGCGAACGCGTTCTTAATTTATCCGTGGTCCCTAAGAGCACCGGACTCAAGCTCTGGTGTTTCTGATCAGCTGAGTGTGGGTTCGAGTCCCAGTCGTGACACTTGTGTCCTTAAGCAAGACAATCACTTCATCATTCGGATGGGACATGAACATGAATCCGTAGGTCCCTTGTGTTGTTATAAAAACCATCAATGCATGTAAAAGATAAGTTGCGATAATCGTGAACCTCTACACTCCCGATCGTCTGTCGGGAGGATGGAGGTTATGATTATCGTTGTTGGGAGGATAGAGGGTTAAGATTATCACTAGTAAAATACCCCAGTACACACTTATCGCTAGGAGAAGGGGTTCGCCTCAGTGTGTCTGGCAGTCTGGTGTTTGTTTTCAATCTTTGAAGGCTGCACCCATTAATAATAATATTAAGAAGAATACTCGGTTCTAATATAGCGCTTTATCACACCCCTAGGGGCATATCAAAGCGCTCATTATTTTTTCCTGTAAGGTATGTATTGTATCTTGTATGTGGACGCAGATGAAATGGACTGAGTCAGGTGTGGTGTATAAATCTCAACGCTTTATTAACTCTTATGCAACACTTTATATACAGTTTGATGCAGATGAATATAACCCAATTAGATCATAATATAGTGCCGGGCCACCGAGGTATTAATATATGTTTCTTGTAGTTTAAGTAGATACGACATTCTCCCTTTACTTTAAACAATTATCTACAGTCCATGTACTATAAATTATAAAATTAACCCGAACACTTGTAACTACAATTCATAAACCCTTGAGTACTTGTTTTGTGAAACATGCATATCTTTTCAATAATACCATTTTACTCAATGTACCTTATTTCTGTTATACTTTTCACCAAACCTGTTTAATGTCAGAGTATACCAACTTAAAAGTAATACTGTTTATAAAAACAATTAAATAAAGTTTAATACATAACATAGTCACTCATCCATTTGGGTTTTTGTTTTACTCTCTCACTTCGTCTTAAGGGTTTCTTTTCCCCTGGTTCAGCCTTTGAACCCATGTTACCGGTTTTGGATTTTGTATGAGCCTTTTCTTCAAGCTCAAACTGAAACAATAAATCATCTGAATCGGTTGGTCTTGCTTTGATTAGTTTACTTATATTCCATTTCCTACCATCGCTAGTGACATATGTACGAGGACTGATTTTTCTACTTATCAGAATTGGGTCGGAATATTTTCTGTCTCCTTTCACCACAAATCCAGGTTTTTTCACTCTTACCCAGTCTCCAACATTCAACTGAACTTCTTTAACATTTCTCTTCTTGTCATAGTAAGTTTTGGAACTTTTTTGTTTGCTTACTACTCGTTCACGGACTTTGGATTCTAAATGCATCCTACTTACTATCTTGGGTATAGGCAACCCCACAATGTTAAGTTTCGTTCGCATGTGTCTTCCATGAATTAAAACACTCGGAGCAATACCTGTAGTGGCGTGTGGTGTGGTGTAGCTCTAAATACTGTCAAGTATTCGTATACTGTTGTTTTCCAAGGTTTGTTCAAATTGATAGCATTTTGGATTGCATTTTTCAACACACCGTTAAATCTTTCAACAGCTCCATTACTCTGTGGATAATACAGAGATGAAAAACCATGACGAATACCTCTTTCATCTAAAAATTCACTAAACTCTTGTGAGGTAAATTGTACACCATTGTCACTAATGATTTCATCAGGGTAGCCCTCTCGGCTGAAAACTGTTTTCAAGAATTTGATCACCGTCTTAGTTGTTACTTGCGATGTGAAACACATTTCTGGCCACTTGCTGTAATAATCAACTAATGTTATGGCATATTTACAATACATAGATGCTCTTTCAAATGGTCCCACAATATCAATTCCAACTTTACTCCATGCACTCTCGGGAAATTGAACTGGTTGCATTGGAGCTTTAGTTTGTTTGACACTCTTATCATTAAACTGACATGTTACACATGACTTCACAATATTTTCTACTTGTCTATCCATACTCGGCCACCAATACAATTCTCTTAATCTTTGTTTTGTTCGTGTCATACCCTGATGTGATTCATGAGCTAATTGCAACATAGCACCAGTTAAGTCTTTTGGGATTACAATTCTATCGTTTCTCATAATTACATTGTCACAGACTGTTAATTCATCTTGGATCACAAAATATGGTTTTAACACAAACTCCATTTCGGAACTAATGTGACGCAATTTGTTAGGCCAACTAGTTTGAACGTATCTCTTTACCGTGCTTAACACTTGATCTTCTTTTGTACATTCTTGTAACTTCTTAAGTGTGACACCTTTACACAGAGTTTCAAGTGCGATGTGACAAATAACTTCATCATCATAATCAAATTCATGCGCGACACCAGGCAAAGGTAATCTAGACAATGCATCGGCAAATTTGTTTTCATTTCCCTTTTTGTACTGCATGTCATAATTGTACTTCATTAATTTTGCTGACCAGCGTGCGATACGCATTGATTGGCGGTCAGAGCCTTTCTTAAGTAGCGTAACCAACGCCTGATGATCTGTGCGCAAGCAAAATTTCCTTCCCCACAGGTAAGTATTGAACTTTTCGCATGCCCAGACGCAAGCTAGTGCTTCTTTTTCACCTACAGAGTATTTTCTTTCTGCGCTGGATAGTGTGCGGCTGGCGCATTGGATTGTAATTTCTTGACCATTTTTCACCTGACTGAGTACAGCGCCGAGACCATACGCAGATGCGTCTGTTGTTAGAGTTACATCTAAATTAGGGTCGTACATACCAAGAATTGGGCTTTTGGCAATCGTATTCTTTAGTGATTCAAAACTATGCTGTACAACTTCTGACCATACAAACTTCTCATCGTTGCGTAACAGTGCTCTTAATGGTTCTACCACTGTGGCAAACTGTGGAATGTACTTTGAAAAATAACCAGCTAAACCCATAAATGATCTTAGACTTTTCTTGTCATGTGGTACTGGAGCATTAGTGAGTGCTTCATATTTATCATCTACTTGAATACCTGCTGCGCTAACAGTATGGCCCAGGAATTTCAAGCTCGATTTAGCAAACAAACATTTACCTTTGTTAAGTTTAACTCCATACTTTTGTAGTCTTTCTAATACAGCTTGTAAGTTTGCATCATGTTCTCATCATCTTCTGGAATGCTGAGGGTGCGGATGATAATCCGAAACATACTCTTTTGTACCGAAACAAACCCTCATGTGTGATAAATGATGTCAAGTTTCTCGAATTTTCATGCAACATAAGTTGGTGGTAGGCTGAAGCTAAGTCTAATTGACTGAATATTTTAGCATTCCTGAGCTCAGTGAAAATGTCATCAATTTTAGGAAGTGGATATTTATCTGGAATGATAGCTTCATTTACCTGTCTTAAATCAACACACATTCTTATTTTACCAGATTTCTTCCATGACACTACAATTGGGGATACCCACTCAGAAGAATCGATTTTTTCGATTACATCTTGTTTTTCAAGTTTTTTCAGTTCTTCTGATACCTGATCTCTCACTGCAAATGGTAACCTACGCAATTTCTGACTTACTGGTTGTACATTTTCATTCACCTTGATTTTATGCACAAATCCCTTCACTGGCTTCAATTCATCATTACTGAACATACTTTCAAACTCTTGAATATTTGTAGGCAAGTTTACATCATTTTCTTTGTCAGACTCAACATTATTACAAGTCAAACTTGAACCATCAATATTAATTTGCAATGCTTTTACAAGATCTCTGCCCATTACGTCTGAACCTGATTCAACAACATACACATTTGTAATTGTGGTAGTACCTTTATATGAAACAGTACATTCAAAATATCCAACAACTTTTATGGCATGTTTTGTGAATGATAACAGTTTTTGTTCTAGAGGAGTTGCTCGTAGGGCTTCGGGCAAAAAGTTCTTGTCATAAGTGGTTTTCTTTAGGATACTCACTCCTGAGCCTGTATCAACCATTAATGTTAAGTCGACTCCGTTGACTTTGACGTCGCATAATACGGATGCAGTCTTTTCCGCAGTTTTCTCTGTCGCCAAGACGTAAATGTCTTCGTCATTGCTGCTCGGTGTATCTTGATCAGCATTTACTTGCATCACTCTCGCTTGTCTCCTCGGTTGTCTACCTCCATAGCTTCCCGTCGTCGCGGCTTCTCTCTGCCTGCACACAGCGCTGAAATGACCAATCTTATGGCATGTATGGCATTCTTGTTGTTTGGCTGGACACGCCCTGTCGTTCGCCAAGTGTGCCTGCGATCCACAACGGTAGCATGATGCATTGGTAGGCGTGGCAGGTTGACTTCGGATAGTTGATGTCTTCGGTTTTGGAGAACGGCGGTAGGTTTTTGAAACTTTGTTAACCTTTTCTGTTTGCAAGTTATCCCGAGTAAGGGTTTTAGCTTCTTTTATTGCCTTTTCGAAGCGTCGTCCCATTTCTTGAGTCTTTTGAAGGGTCAGCTCTTTCTCCATTAGAAGTCTCTCCCGTATCTTGGCGCTAGTTGTTTTCTCGACGACTTGGTCTCTAATCATTTCGTCGTTCATTTCACCAAAATCACATGTTTTTGCAAGTTCTCTTAGTGCAGAGATGAAATTATCTATGCACTCACTGGGTCTCTGAGTTCTTTGTCGGAACATGTATCGTTCTGCAACGACGTTTACGGATGGCTGAAAATGGCTTTTCAGTACTTTTGCTGCGTGTTCGTATGTATTCGAACCCTCTGCCGGACTTTCTCCGCTCTGTGGCAGCGTTGAATAAACTCTTTGTGCCTCCACACCTATGCAGTGCAAGAGAATTGCTTTCTTTCTCTCTGCCGTGAATTCTTCCCCTCCTATAGCCAGAATGTAGTTCTTGAAGCATGAAAACCATTGCTTCCATAGTATGGCTGGCTCACCTGCTTCTTGTAGAAAAGGGGGTGGTTGAGACAAGGCACTGGTAATACTACTTGTAGTCGCCATGGGTGTGGTCGTTACCTCGTCGCCAGATATTGTATCTTGTATGTGGACGCAGATGAAATGGACTGAGTCAGGTGTGGTGTATAAATCTCAACGCTTTATTAACTCTTATGCAACACTTTATATACAGTTTGATGCGGATGAATATAACTCAATTAGATCATAATATAGTGCCGGGCCACCGAGGTATTAATATATGTTTCTTGTAGTTTAAGTAGATACGACAGTATGTGGAGCTACAATTGTTTAAGTACGAGACCCTTCTCATTTACAGCACCATGTAGTGGTTTACAAGGTGCTCTTGCGCAATATGCCAATCAAACCAGGAACACCGGGGCAAACCCCTTCTCTTTTCGCACAACACACGGGACCAACAGCTTAACGTCCCATCCGAAGGACGCAGCAATAATGGTTAAGTGTCTTGCTTAAGGACACAAGTGTCACGACCGGGACACGAACCCACACCCTACTGATCAGAAACACCAGAGCTTGAGTCCGGTGTTCTAGACACTGACCACACTTTACATGTGGTGACTGTGACTCCACAGAGACCACGTAGGATTATAACTTATAATCATCACAAACCTACGTGACATTTTTTTATGAATCTCAATCACTTCATTACTACTTTTTGCAATATAACTATATTTAAGGGTAACCCTCGATCTTCCAGATCATGAGGAGGATTGAGGGTTACGATTATTATTTCATACTTTACAACATGAAGTTAACCAGGCATGTCATTTCACAAAACTTAGTTTGACCGGTACTGTTAATATTATTTCTAAAACTAAAACTAACTGGGGCACTCCGCTCTATTTTTTATTTTTTCATTTCTGAAATTTTGACATCTGCGGTCTGAAAACCGCACTACTGCAGATGTTCCTGGGTCACAGTTTAGTTCAGGATCATCGTTGTTTTAACAAGCCAACCTGTTGAACTAAGTAGTTTGGTGCATGGATCGGGTTACGATTATTGCAACTTTGGCTATGTGGGCAAACCTGCATGAGTCCAAGGCATGATGGACAGGTGACCATTCCAACTCCACATCCCAAGATCAAATACGGAGTAAGAATTGCTGTATTGGATGCTTGAGAATCGTTTGTAGATGATGCAAGGAAGAGTGTCTCCTACAGGATGTTACGATCGATCCAAACATGATTTCAAATCATTCAGAAATGTTTAACACTGAAAAAATCCAGACAGTTTTGCCTGTAAACAAAGATCCGTTGTTGATTTTGATTTGACGACTGCATTGTTTACATTCAAAGTATTGTGTTTTTTTCTTCAGGGCGCCCTCAAGTGACAGAACTTCTTAAAAGTCAAGCGAACCAAAATGTCGCGTGCAAATGTTTATTACCGTGTTTGTACAGTGGGATTTCCGTATAGTGTACACTGGCTGTCACAGGTCTGCAAACGAACTTCACAGAGCAGAGTCGGTAAGTTCATGAATAATTTACTATTTACTTCTTTGTACATGTCAAGAAATATCTTGTTCAAGTAACATAATCAACTGCATCAATTTGAAAATGAAATGTGAAATATAATTGTACAGGGTGAGGTTTCAGAGAGTTAGAAAATACTTCAAGCTCCCGTCAAGAATGTTTGTGCAAACCCCCAGGCCCCACCAAGTTGCACAGCTGTTCAGGTTAATTTGTTTAGCTCAAAGTAGAAATCACTTGAAATCGCACGCAAGGTTTCATTCTGCCAAATCAATAGTTCCAAACCTGCACGCGCAAATTGGAACTTGTGCTAGTTGCTCTTTTGCGCTCTGTAAAACTTCTGTGCCAATGAATATGGAATGAATTTTTTACAAACCTTGAATTGTGATGAAGGATGTCCAATAATGTTTGAAATTGAATGTAACATATTTGAGTGGTGGTCAGGTTTGGCAACGCTTTCAAACATTTGCCCTTTTTAATCCAATCTATTTTCTTTCTTTACAGCTGTAATTGACTCATAGTCATACTCAAAGGGTGTGTACAGCATTAGTATTATTGTCAAAGATCAGTATCCACACTTGATGTGACCCAACATTTACATGAAATTTAAGCTAAATTCGTCTCATGAGAAAACAGTGGAAAACTCCATTGTATGTTTTCACTGTTTTCAAACATCCAATTTTATCACCAGTGATGAAGACTAATTATTTTACTCATTTCCTGCAAAATATAGCATTTCAAGCAAAACTATTTCAGGGGAAGTTTTCCACCATGACCATCTTTATACCATGTAAGTTATGTGCAAATCTGTGAACATATTTTCAATTTTACCAATGCTGTACACACCCTTTAATAGGGCCTTGATTGAGGCTACAAACCAATCACAAAACAGGCTCCCAGTGAGCCTTATTTAAATGCCTACTATAGGCCTAGTAACTGGGGCGATGTTCTCCTTTTTTCGAAGTTTTGACATCTTCGGTCGTATTAGCGGCCCAGAAAATTTCTAAATAACAACACAATCATCAATTTGCTGTGATTTTTCGAAAACTCGGCCACAAAATAAGGTAGTGTATTCTGCTCCACCAGTCAGGCTCCTATAGTGGATGATACCCATGCCTACATCCTTATGGACTGTAAAGGGGGTAACCCTGTTTCAACCGTAGGAGTACTTGTAGGTTGCAACTTTCCCCTGGTGACAGTTGATTTGGGTCGATAGCCCAAATCAGTGTGTAGCCCTCACCTTTGAAGTGATTGTCTGTGGCCTTGTGATGTCAGGCAATCTCTAATGAAAAGAAAAATGGCATACATGTAGCCTAAATCAACTCGGCATGAATTTTTAGGATTTGGGTCACGATAAAAAGGTACATTGTGGTAGGAAATAACACTTTTAACAACTGATTGTATTTTTTTTACTCCATTTCAGACTTTGTGACAAATTTTGGAATAAAGGACAAAGACTTGACTTTGATTTACCCAGCTTGTTGTAATTATTGAATGATATTCAGGGCTTGAATTTGAGGGGGGGGGGGGTGGGGATCCACAAGACTGCAGGGCTTGTAGCTTAGTTTTAACTGGACCTGGAGTTATTTTCAAGAACAGAATGAATAATTTGAGTTCTTCTCAGCATCCGCGAGCCATAGCCGATCACTCTCATCTTCCCATCCTGCTGCTGGACAGCATTTTTAAGTCTTTGATGCAACCCATGTCACTGTCATCTGTTCAAAATGCTCCTCATCTTCCCTTAACATCTTGTTAACATCTCGTAATTGAGCCTCTGTTAAGTGACTAAGGTGTGCAAGGGCTGTCACTGCTCTCCTCATCATTGATAGAAATGCCACTCTCACGGCTTGAACAGGAGTTGGATGGAGGGTGTCACCTTGAACAATTTCTTTAATAACGTTGTACCTGATTATGGGAACACCATAAGTTGCCCGTGTCACCAAAACTGGAACTTTAACCTCATGGTTTAGCCCTGTCGTCAAACTTAAGGAGACATTCAACCAGCCATCACAGGGATAGGGGATCCATTTGCAGCCATAATATTTAGGTCAGTTCCTCCTAACAGCTCACACTGGTCTTAGCATGATTGGGGCAAGTAGACTGCTCGCCAATCAGCAGGTATGATGGTGCCCTGGGCTCCTGTGTCCCAAAGTGCCTGGGTCTTTGTCCCGTCTATTGTGCAGCTAACCATACATCTCTTACCCACTAGTCGGCTGACATTAGCTTGTCTTGAGGGGGATATAGAACAGTGGTGGGACTTCATGATATTGCTTTTGTAGGTTACTGATCGTCCCGTGACAGTAACCAACTCTGTTGGCAGTTAGAACAGCCTATCTGTCTGTTGGCATCACAGTTGGTCCTGAGGGGTCCAATGCCGGTGCTCATTAGGCTGGGCTAACTACTGTTGCAGACCAGCTATCTGGGTTTTCAGGGTGGCAATCTTAGCAATTCCTGCCTTCAATTCAGCAAGGTCAAGGACTGGCAACTTGTTTCTTCAAACTCTTTGCTTGGTCTCTAACGCCGCCCCTTTGATCGCTTTATCCACCACTGCTATCCTCCTGTCTCTCACACTACCAGGTCTGGACTCGTGTTACTGAAGCTGCACAGGCGCTGTCGAACACTCCATGACGGGGTTACATCAACAGTCACTTTTTAAGTGTCTGTTTGATATTTGTGTGTAATACATTTTTTTTGAGAGCACAATCACTTTTAAATCCCCCTGAACCATCAGATATAGACACTTGTGACTCCATATTGTCTCTATTTATAGTTTATACAAAATGGTTCATTTCACCTAGTAGTAATAATTAAGTCCAAGGCAAGGTGTAGTTGGGGAACTTGGAATTTGTTTGATAAAGAAATAAATAAAAAATGGCGGAGTACTGACTGTTAAACTAAAAACGGACACTTGTTTTAATAGGCTGTGCAAGTCTCGCGCGCATTCGAACTTCCGGGACCATAGTGGTCCCAACCATATGGAGTTTTACGTGGGCGAGATTTTGTTTCGTCAATTACATGTTGTTGGAATGTAATACTAAGTGATAACAAAATATGAAAGTAAAACCAATTCAACAATATAAAGAAGAAAACCCAAGAATTAAACTTGACCTCAGCTTCCGGTTATTGCAAAAAATTTAGAATTTTGTGCTCGCCTCCGATCATAAAACTTATGTAAACGCTTGTTTTGGATGCGCAATTATAATCGCCAGATGCTGTAATTGCAAAGCAAACCCTTTTCATTGCAGTCTATGGTTGTTGAGGCGTCAGCATCCTCTTTAAACTGCGATACGGGTCCATTTAAGACCCGTTTGACCTTCACGAATCCGCGTAAGGGGTTTCTAAAAAGTTAACATCAAATAGGCATCCTTGTCCCAGAGTTTTAATTTGTCTTCAATAATAATATACACACTATTGTGATTTTTTTTTTCAAAAGCTAAACCTTTTCATAAAATTGTAATGATAAATTTTTGTTCAGATTTTGTCATGAGATATAATTTAAAACAAAGATTTAATTTCAGAAATAAAAATGTTCTTCGTTTGACGTGTTTTCTCGTTCGGATACGCGCGAGACTTGCACGGTCTATAGTGCCTGATGGCATCATGAAAGGTTAAGCATTATATCAGATATAATGCTGTAACATACCTGTCCCGTCAGAGGTGCCAAATGTTACACCTGTCATGAACCAGAGGTTCACTCCTTGGTGTACATTAAATGAAGAAGTTCATCAAGGTCCATTTTCATGGCTCTGCTTACCATAAGCAAAGATTTGATGCTAATATGGAAACAAGGAATTCCGTGCTTACTTCAAGTGTATTTCACAGGTAAGCAGGGTGTTTGCTTGTGCATATGAGTACTTCAGGCATGCTTTGCTTAAACAGCTAGAACAGAAATTCAGCGCTTGCCATGTAAGCCGAGAATGGTGATCGCAAGTGCAGAATTCAGCAGTAAGCAGAATCATGAAATTGGGCTTTGCTGAGTTAAGTGATCCATTTTACTTAGCCGTAGTTGTAGCATTTACAGCACAATGCTGGTATGCATGGCTACCATACCTGTAGAAGGTAAACGTTAAAAAGTTGACAAAATAACCTTATAGACTGTGCAAATCTTGCATGGGCATGTGTTTGAACCTTAAAGTTTGCATTTTTGTTTCTTTCACACTTCTTTAAAAGGTTCCAATACCCGCTAGATTTGCATCAGTTATTTGCAAATTGTAACAGGATTGTAATCTACATACATGTACCTACTAATCTTTTCCTTTTGTAATCTTCCACTCTCATGCTCCAAGCCTAGGACATTGTTTTCAACATAACGGCAAATATTAATTAACAATGTGCTTCATCGGTCTGCTCTAAATTGTAAAGACATGGTATAGTTCTGGTGTTTGGTTGAAATAAATGAACAGCTTGCATTGACCCCTTGCGTATAAGGTCACAAGCTCAAAACAGCTACACAGAGTGTGGGGCCTGAGAATACAAGAGGTCCACAAAGTGTATGGACCTGAAACTGTGGACTTGCACACATCCACACAAGGTTTTTTTACAGTGTTGAAGAATTAGATTTTTGTTAAGTACTCAGAACTTGTTAGGTACTCAGGAATGTTCACAGAGTGTTAGCAACACAGAGCTGTGTGCCCTCGCTGACGTCAATGAAGACCTATCATTGGCCGAGGGTTGTGCAATGCGCGTACACAAGTGCACTTTTTCGTTGTTTGACCTCGGTGGTGGCGGCAAATGCAAGCGGTCTATTCCAAATACAAACATTAAATAATGATTGATTCTTGATAGTACCAATCGACTTTAATGGTATTGTTCTTCCAGCTGACAAAAAAGTAATCTCTGGGAAAATTTGTGTTTGAATCTGATCTTATTGATCTACATGTATATGTACCATTCATTTAAAGAAAATTACATTGTTTTTCTCAAAGCCAGACCGCCTATCTTCAGTGATATTTACACAAGTTAGATTTTTATGTTTTATGAATCTAGAGGGTTTGAATGAATGGTACTCTGCACAAACCATCTTTCTAATTATTGGATGTTGACCAATAGTACATTTCAGTGTGTGAAAACAATTCCTGATGCCTAAAGAGTGGACATAATTTATAACTCTCACATAATATTTGCAAAAGCTTTCATTTCCCTATTGGTTTAATCTGTTTTCTGTATTTTTCTTTGCTCTATTCTCTCCTCACGCTTTTTTCTTTACTGTGTTCCCCTCCTTCCATTTTCCCGTTTTTGTTTAACTTTATTTTATATGAATTATTTTTTTGTTTGCAGTTGCTGCAGAGGATGTTGGCCTCACTCGCTACACATCTTGCATCACTGAGGAAAAGGGAGGTTCTGGGAACCCCTCATTGGCCACTGGCAAAGGTAGAGCTTCACCCCCCCACTCATCATTATCATGTCAATCATATCATTTCTCAATGCAGGGTTCTCATCATGCACAAGCTATTGTATCGGGCCAATACACACAAACTGCCTGCCAATAGGCTTAAATGTTTGGCCGATGCGCAAACAAAATGTATATATATGTATGTATTTTTTTTATTTATTTTTTATTTTTACTAATTTCACACAAGAAAATCAAGATGAAACCAGATACCACAGTAGGGCTTTTAAAGCCAAGATAAACACCAATTAAAAAACACTCCGAGGATCTTGTTTCAATTCAGCGTGCTTCGGCCAAACTTCCAAGATTTTTGGTCCAGAAAGCCCCACAGTTTTGACAAATCCTAGGGAGAACCCTGCACACCATTTTGGACATCTTGAAGGTGTTAATACAGGACAGGGGATGATCTCTACAAGCAATTGGACAGAACATTTCTTGTGCACACTGAATGCTAATATTGAGTAGCGAAGGATGGGTTTTGAGTAGTAATCTGTATGTTATGCAAGGAAATTGTTCACTGCAGTATCCCATGTCACCAGTAATATGCAGTTCTTGTGTTTTAAGGAAGGATGCAGTTTTTGTAATATCAACAAGTAAATGACGATAACAAGTTACTCTGTAAAGAGCACTGGAGAGTTGTTGATGTACTAACGACCACGTTGGAAGCATTGTGGTTTTAGAGAAAGAGGTAATTTTTTCACCCCCAAGTTTGAATCTAGTGTTATAGAAGCTGTATATAGTTGTGGTATACCATGCTAGGGCCTTCAACTCTGTTATCTGGTAGCCAAGTCAACAGAATGTGGGTTTGAATTGCCAGGGAAAATTTAGAGGAGGTGCTTAAGCAGAATAATTGCTTAACAGATGTATTGCTGAGGGAACAAAAGTGTGTAGAAACCCTATTAAATTTGGGCCTGATGTGGAACCTCTGCCCTTAAGCAAGGCGTGTAACTACATATATACTTGCTTTTCATTAGCCGCAAGGGTAGATTTTGTTATTTGGTTCATTAAAGGCAGGGTTTACCTTTTGTAATTACTCTATAAATTAATGACCATTAAAACTTACTCGGTAAAGAGCACTGGAGAGCAGTTGAAATTATAAAACATTGATAGAAATGACTTCCTTTGAAGTTGTGTTGTTTATGCGAAAGAGGTAATTTTTCACTTAAAAACATTTGAATCTGAGAAGTGCTTCAGGCATAAAGCCTTTCTCAGGCATCTGAAAGACACGATTCTATGCAACAAGGGTGTTTTTTCCTTTATTATTTTTTGGCAACTTCGATGACAAATTTAGCCCAAATTTTCAGATTTTTGTTATTTTATGCATATGTTGGGATACACCAAGTGAGGCTACTGGTCTTTAACAATTACCAGAATTATACCCTGCCTTTAACTATGCTTTGCACCGAATTCAAATTCTGGTGGCTGAGTCATCAGTGTGGGTTCCAATCCCGGCGGTTACATTTTGGTTCTTTGGTAAGACACTGAACTATAATTGTTTCTCTTCACCCAGGAGTAAATGGGAAACTTCAAGGGTAGAGATTGTTGATGTTTTAAGCAACCTGAGCGTCAATTTGGCTGCAGGCGCTGCATACTCCAAAGGAGTTGAGATGGTTTCAGGAATGTCTAAGGCCCAATGAATAGAAGTAGTTATAGTGTAAGGCACTTTGACACAATTATCAAACTCGCCTAATAAATGTCTGTAATCATTACACAACAATCTATTTGAGGCAAATGGTATCAAAGTTTTGTATGGGTTTACTCAAAGTAACAGTAGAATCTCCTTTTTCACATCATTCTCTCAACAGACACTAAACTTTGTTGAAATTGCTCTCAACTGCAAGGACAAACTAAGCAAGAAGAACAAGGTGGGAGCAGCTTTTACTGATGATGGATTCGCTACGGGTTTGTATACTAAGCTTGATTGTAACAAGATTCCAGGCAATTCAGACTCTGTAATTGGACACTGTCAAATGTAGTGAAAGAGACACACAAATATATTGTTTTGAAAACAGCTATGCCATGCCTGATATGGGGCAGAGGGTATCCCCCCCCCCCTCAAATGTTCCCATACTGTAACACTCTTTTCCTCTTGAACAGAAGCATTCCCCCCCTAAAATCTTTTACAGAATTTCCGATATTTTAAGCACACAATGAAGACACAACAGGGGGGTGGGGGTACACCATTTCCCTATGGAGCACCAAATGAAAACAGCTTCAATCTTTGGCATGTCCCTTGTATGCCATAATTCAGTAATGAATATTGATTTTCAATACATTAGAAAAGGGGATCAGACTATTTCACATAGGTTTGGTAACATTGGTTTGAGTGGAAAATAAACCTGGGCTAAATTTCAAGGCTGTTTTCCAAGGAATTCTGGGCTAGTTGTGTAAGTGAAAAATGCTTAGTATTGTGAAGTATGCATGCACACATGCAAAGTTTCTTGCTAACCTGTGAAACATGCTTATTTGTTAGCGCGCAAACTTTTGTGTTACTGCAAGCCTAGATTTATCGCTTACCAGAGACATGAAATTGGGACTGGGTGGATACACTATATTAGAACTATTTTTTACATTACTTCTGTTCCCTATATTTTATGGAAACAATTTTAGAAACTTTAGAGTTTTTTCAAATTTAACACTTAATGGTTAGTTTACTCCAACACCGTTGTATGATAAGCACTGTATATTTATGACTTTGTTACCAAAGAAAATATTTCACACAAAAAATGGTTCTAGTACGAACTTCCTAATCAGTAAGCTTTCAGACTATGGCCAAGTTCTCGCAAGGACCATTAGTTAACTACACACAAAATAAATGTCGAGTCAAAAGACTCATTTACGTGAGTCACTTACTTGTCCGTGTGGTGACACACTCTTAGGATTTAATGAGTCATTTGACTCAGTGAAGATGTGTCACATGACTCGGACTAGAATAACATGTGAGTAAGTTGACTCATTTTGCTTCGTTTAACTGAGTCACTTTATTGCTTGTTTAAACGAGTCTTGTTACTCATTGGAGACATACCACATGTTTACAAGTGAGTCATACAATTCATTTAAATTACATCCAATTAAATTCTGGTTTATTTGAAAATACTTCCAAACAAAAAGTCCAAGGACTACAAAATACTATTGGTTTACATTAAAAGTTACAATACATCATCAAAAGATTGCATGAAAATAAATAAATAATTTAATTTACACAAACAAATATTTGCATATACACAAAAACATTAACAACATTTGGATTATGCCTAAAAGCTAGATATAAATAAAACTGCGAGCAGGGTTCTAAAAAGAATAAAAAACAAAAATCAATAAAACTTATTGAAAATGTGACATGCAAAATAGGATGAATACAGACAAACACCTTTCCTCGATTCATCAATCTGTTATCGCACTGGGTTAACATAATTATTGTTTACAAGTAAAACTTCAATTTGGATGGCTTTATTCTATCACTTGAATGAGCTCTGGACTTTGATTTGAAACCCTAAAGGGTGGTTCTAAAAACTGAACACATTATTCTTCTAAAATAATTTCCACCTATTTTTCGGGCACATGTCCAAAACAAATCTTTATGATAATAAAACATTGATCTTCAAAAACATTTAACCAAAACATAAACAATAATTATTAAACGGCATTTTTTTTTCTTCGAATCTAGCTCAGGAGCTCATAATAACGTCATTCGTGGACAAGCAGGTTTGCCGCATGAAAATTTTAAACTACCATATCTCAGAGACAATAATAATATGCAAATACAATAATTTTTTCGTCACATAAATTTAAAGAGCAACATTTTTAGAGGCCTATGCATTAATTTGAATTTTTGAAATATGGTGAAAATTGCTGTGAAAAGTGAGTTTCCTTTTTTGTAAACCACTCTGTACAATCAGTGGTGCCAGTGTGAATGTAAACCTAGCCTGGTGTCATAAATTGTGACTATTCTAATCTGTCAAAATCTAAAACTTTAACAACTTGAACTCTGAGCAAACACTTTAACAAGTAGCTTTTCTGAGGAGAAACGTGGAGCATATTAAACTCAACCTGAAGGTGCTCAACCCAACTTAAAGCCTGTGGCTGCCAATATTATTATGTACTGCCTCAGGACATGTAGCAACTTTACAAACATTCTGGCAAGATCTCAGACAAACTTATCAAGACATTAGTTCGAAAATCGTATTTCACTTTTGCATTCACAGTAACTACAGCATTTATGTCATACAACATCCTGACAACTTTTGAAGGAAGGAGTAGGTGTTTCATCTGGAATTTTCAGGATAACTTTCTGTATGAAAGTTAATGTGTTAACAACCTTTTTGCTGTATGCCAAGTTGAAAACGTAATGAACACACATCAGCAGACAAATTGCTGAAATGAAGTCTGTGGTTTTGCACAAAAGATTTCCTTCTGCAAATATTGAAAATTCTGTCCCCTGATTTATGATGCTCACTCAGGTGTCTCCATTGTAGGTGATATGTGCCACTGGTGTTGATGGTTTCTGAAAAAAGATATCATTTTATTTGAGTCAAGTAGATGAAGATAACTTGGCATTTCAATTGAGACGAAAACTCAAATGCGGGGCTCGAAATTTACACTGGATGCAGCCCTGATGAGGTCAGTGAACTAAATGTTCTTTTGGGTTTTCAAAATCCAAATTCCAGCCCTGCCTGTAGTGTGAAGAGTGTCTTCCTACAACTACAAAACAAGAATCACAACTGAAGAGGTTCTGTTCCTAAAATGCAGATCTCCAAATGATGACTCTCTTCGATAAGTTTTAATTGACAGCAGTTTCAAAAGAAAACACAAATGTTTGCTTTAAGGGACAGAACTCTATCAGGGACAAACAGGCTGCCATAGATAAGAAAAGGGAATAGCATTTTGTCATAATTATTGCCAATGTTAAATGTTTACCTTGAGACGAGGACAGATTTTCAACTCCATTTTTTCTCCAAAAAGCAGGGGAAGCAACAAGAGTGATCAATATGCTCATTAAATTCTAAAATGGAAATAGAAATGTAAAACAAATGTAGTATAATAACAACAATGAGTACTCAAGGCGCAGAAAAAGCAACATAAAAGCACAAATGGCAATTAAATTCAGGATTTTAATGTTTTATCAAATTACTTTTATTATAAATTTTTTGTTTAGCAGTAGTCCAAGGTACACTCTCAACCCTATCAGGACCAGGCTTTTTGGCCTAACAGGGAGGGGGGGGGGTGTGGTTCGTTCCATATTTTCTTAAGTTTTCAAGTGATTTTCATTAAACACACCACAGCCACAAATGTTCCTTTTACCACGTTCTATAAGTTGAAGCAAACAAAATCCCCCCCCCAGGGAGCACAAGAAACATGTCATGCAAAACTGGTAAGAGACTGCAAGCAACAAGTCTATCTTGCAAAGATGCGCAATTGCATACAACATGTACTTACAAAGTGTCATTTCATCATAGAGATTCTGCTTCTCTGCATATGAAAGAACTCTTTCTTCACCCAATGCCTTCACTAAAGCTGGACGAAAGTTTTTCCTCGGCAGCATGAAAGGCACTGGCCAGCTGGACAGACCAACCACAGATGTACACTTAATACTGTAAATACATAACAAAACAGAAATGGCACATTAATGTTTTTGTTAAGGCTATAGCCTCGTCAATGAATGACCCGACCTAGGCCTGTATTCATTGTGTCAGACACAGCTACTGTAACTGTTCATACATGTACATCTCTCTGTGTCTTATGATCATGCATGTGTCATGAATACGATTACGAACAACATAATGACAACATTGACAAAATAGTTTAAATCAATAACTGTGGCTGTGCATTTACATGCTTGTTGTAATGCTAGGCAATTGGATCGAGAAAAACGTTCCTGGTAAATTGCGCTTGGCGTAGGCTAACCACGGAGCATTTTTATTGCTGCATGGACCATGGAGGTAGAAATTTCTACCTCCATGAATGGACTAAACGAATAACGTTGTCGTTAGTCAAAACGTCGCGGTGAAAACAAAGTTTTAAAAAATAAAACTACACTACCACAGTACTTTACTTAGTACTAGTACTACAGCTAACGAGTTCTCTTTTGGCTCGAAATGAAACAGCTGAATAATGAATACACCATTTACGTATTAAAACATAATTGTATTATTTTCTATATCATAAGCATGAAAATACCTTATAATCAGATGAAAAGGCTGGCTCCCACTGCCGAGTGCTGTGTTATGTGCAAATGGCGGACGATCGTTGCAACAACGCAAAGCGCCTACGGGTTTCCCGTGAGTTGCCTCAGGGGCGCGGGAAAGTGACTCACCAATGAGTCACTTAGGCAAACGGTACTCATTTTCAAAGATTAGTGAGTCAACAATGAACTGTCAGCGCGAGTCATCCACTTTTTGACTCATTTTGTTTTTTTAAAGAGTCTGGTAAGACGCGTATGGTTCAATGATTGAGTCAATTTTAGTATGACTCGCGAAAATTGTCCGAAAATGAGTCACTTGACACGACAATTGTTTTGTGTGTAGTGGTTGTTTAGTGACGTACGTAAAGCATGGGCACAGAAGTTGTAGTGCAAACGACTCTAGTCAGGTCATGTCAACGCTACCGCTGAACGTATGATATCATTTTCTTATAACTGATCCACTCTGCACTGTGCTATGGAAACAGCTATTGATAACCAGCGATGCGACCATGCCCCATAGGCTGGTTCAAAATAGTTGACTAGACAGAGTTCAGGCTAACGATAGTCTTTGCACAAACTTGGCCTAAATTTAACAATGATTTCTCTTATCCCCACCAATCGTGTATAATAACTTTAAACAATTTTTTTAATATGGTTGAACTTGAGTTTGAAAATAATTGGAACTATCTTTGAAAACAGAGTCTGTGAATATCATTTTTTTGTCATTTTCTACATGCTGTGATGAAACAGCAGGCTGGTGATGAGAAACTCCAACAGACTGTCAGCTTGACTATCAAGAGACTGGACACATATCAAAGGGTAAGGAAGTCTCATACTGAATAGGTGCACAAGGTAGTTCTTTAAATTTGGGTTTTAAACTCTTCAAAACATCTTTTGTAGGAGTTTGACTTGCTGTACTAAAGTCTTTAATAGCAGCGCTCGTATCTTCTTCCGGGCTGACAAGACGGCAGCAGAGGAGCAAGAAGAGAAAGATAAAGAAGGTGAGTTTTTAGGTTGGCATTCAAGGAAGATTTGATTTGGAGTGATTTGGATTGCTTTGATTCAGAGTAATTTGAGCTCAGTAATTACCTCAAACATAACCCAAAACTGATGGTCCTTTAGTCTTGTTCTCTTCACCTAAACATTTACTCAGTAATTGATTCAAATAAGACCAAAACTGATGACCCTCCTCTAACCTTCAGATCTACTCAAAATTGCTTTCATGAAACGGACGGTTACATGTGTAACCGACCGTTTCAGAAATGGTTACAGGTTTACAAAAAAAAGAACCGTAAATGCTCAGGCTTAAAGGAGCTCTATACTTCTAGTTTTAGGCCATGGAATGAATCCCTACTCACTGTGAATAAAGATGTATACAATACAATTTACCTGTAGAAGTTTCAGCCTCATAAGTCGTCAGGTTTTTCAGAAAAAAGTGAAAATTACACGGAAGTTTTTCAGGAAAGTTGTGTAAATCCGTTGCAGATTACAATTATTGGCATGGCGCCCTCTTGCAGCGAGAGACTCATGATTCGTGAACCGGCGATTCTTACTTGTGAATGAATTCGAAAGTTGACTAAAAATAGAGAGAGATCGGGTTCGAGGTCATGAAAGGTCACTTGCCATAGCCAGCGATCGATAACACCACCGTGCGCGTGTCTCGCGCTGTGCTAATAATAGCTTATAAATGTTTGCGGTTTTTGAACTGTACACACGGGACGGGGTACGGGTCTGGTCATCGTGTAATGTTTGTACATGTACTATGTACTTGCAACGAAGCTGATGTTTGAACTACACACCGGCATATAGCTGTGTGTAAAGATTACTGGTTTTTACTCTGTGATTTATAATTACACATGCTTTGCGCTTCACGTAATAAGTAATGCATTCAAACAAATCTTTCAATAGTTGTACAGTGTTATACACACTTATATCATATATGCTGGAGGGTGGTTTTGTGGGCTGGAGTAATTACTTTTGTTCGGTTTTCAAATCACTTCTGTAACAGTCAGTGCATGGAGAAAAGTGCTTCCTTTTATTTGCATGACCGCCACGGTTTTCCATAAACAATGAGCTTGGAGGACACGTTTTCAAAAATTCATTTAGGGAAAATTTATTATTGTAACAAAACAAAAACATCACATAACGAAGCAACAATGTTTCATTATACCTACAAAAACTATGACATAATTTTCTGTGTTCAAAATAAAGAAATATAAGACCAAAAACAAAGCATCCGTGTGTGCAGAATTAGAAATAATTAAGTGTCTCCGGAAAAGTCATTTGCTTATGATAGTTAACGTAATTGGGCAGAAGAATTTTACTCATAGAATGTTAGCTACACTATTGATCTAGTCTTTCACTGTATTCTTTATTTTTAAGGATTCTCGAAACAGTCAAGAATACTTTAAGAATTCGTCTTCGTCAGCGTTTATACCGTTCAGAATCGAAATGGCCGCCATATTTCGTTTGTAAATGAGAGCCCTTACTTGATTGGTAAAACCGTGAACCAAACTGAGTGTGCTATGTTGCTATGTAACCAATCAGCTGCTGCGTAAGGAAACGTATGGCTCCTTACTTACTACACAGAACTGAATGCGGTTTTGAGTAAACATTGAGGTGCCCGACTATCTTGTGAGAACACTCACTATGCAGTATAATTATATACACGAGTCATTGCTATTATAACAAAATTTCATCAAGGTTTCGTTTGTTTTGTTTGAAAAACTTTTACACTTGTCCTCTAGATTACTGAGAAGGAAAAACCAACAATGATTGCATTTTTGGTCTTACAAACTGTTTACTGTGGCTTCCTCACGTTTGGCTCTCCAAATGCTTGGTGCATTCGTCTAAAGAAAGAGGCCTAATCCCGCAAGCCCACTATAAAAAAATATAATACAACAAAATAAACAAATATTTTTAAGCATAATTCCATTCCTCCGATATAAGTAGATAATATTGTTTTACCCTTCTCTCTAGGGAACCTATGATCAGTTAACCAATTTAAAAAAATGTTTACCACCATATTAATGACAACACTTTGACATTTGTTTTCTTGTTTTATGGAAACATTCATTTATTTTAAGTTTCTTCTTTCAGCTGCATGAATTTCTCACACACATACCCACATTTTCATGTACACTAGTACAAATTAATTATATTAAACATTTAAATATTAATGCTAAGTATAATTAAAAGCAACTAAAGGACGCCCAGGCAATTAGTAGACTGGTATAAAGCATCAATGTTGAAATATTTGTTGTATGCTCCCTCTTATCTCTGGAGTGGATCCATTTGCAATACAGCATTTGGCACACTTGGTCGTGAGTATTGCTTAAAATAAGTTTACTATTGATACTAAACGGAAGCCACAAAAAGCAATGAACGTGGCTTTTTCTTTATCTTAAATCCACAATGAACATTGATTTTTCTTTATCTTACAGTCATTATACAGAATTGAAAACTTTATGAAGTTCACACTGGAACCTTTTTTTCTGTGAAATATGAATTCATAATCAAGAAAACTGTATCTGAAACTCTTAAAACAAATGCACTATATTACTGATTTCGGTTGTTAGAACCCAAAATAACGACAATGTATTTACGTGCTGACAACTGAGCATACTTGTTCACTATTTTCTCCTGACTCACACAACGGATTGAGCAAAAATTTTCACAGATTTGTTTTTTCAAGTATACGGTTGATCACACAAAACATCAATATTGTCTGCAACTATTTTTTGTTGGCTGTACCAATCCTCTATAACACCTAATAAACAAACAATTAGGCAATTATCTAGCAGTACTTTGTTACAACATAAATAATAAATGACCGAAAAGGTAGGGTCTTAGATTGTTTTTTTTTTTTTCTATGTAAAGACTTATTTATAGGCAAAATTATACAGAAAGATTCTATAAAATCACATGTGAAAGTTTCAGCTGAATACAGTGTCTAAAACAGCCAAAAACTTTCGCAGTATTTACACAAGAACGCAAAATCCATCCACGTTTAGCGAAGTGACGGATATCTCTGGTTGCAGAAATCTGGCCAGGTTACAATATCAGGAAGACACCAGACACTGGTCAAGTTCTCCTGCTGCAAGTACCTCCGGACAGAATCCTCCAAAACTTTAACGTGATACAACGGTAGGTCAGTCACAGAGAGGCCTGAAATTTGAGGGGGAAAAAAAGTACCAGGTTAGGTAACATAATTACCAAAAATGGACTCAAAATAATATAAGGTTATTGAAATAACCAGGGTTACTGTGCACAGAAATGTCTTAACCTGAACGTAAATGGTCAAGTTAAAGACTGAATTTTTGCATCTGCACAGATATCAGAATTTAAAAATAAATTGAGTACAGCGACCCAGTTGGGACAAGTCAAGACCAAAATGTACTATAAATGCAATAAAACCAAGTGCAATTCGAATAAAAGACTTGTATTGCACAATACTATCATACCTAAAATAATAAGAGGAAAAAAAGGCTAAATCACTTTGCATATGATCATCATACATGGTGTACATAAAAGCAATGATGAATGTTTGGTAAACTTCTTGGGCGCTCATGCATTTCTGATAAAGGAAATGTTTTACTATCTCTGGACTAAAAAAAAAAAAAAATTGTCTCTTGTTGTAATGACAAAATTCAGCATGATCACACCAAGACAAAACTAATAAAAAGCAGCCAAAGGATTGTGTTTACAACAAACGTATTGGCTACAGTGTCGTTACTGTCAACTCGCCCACTCCAAAGTTGCCCACTACAAAGTCGCCCCTATTAAGACGCATTGTTTTTGTGTACACCTTTTTGGGGGCCTTAGTTTTTTCACCTGTCTCGTTAAATTTAGTTTTTGCCATGATGCCCCCTAATTCAGACAAAAATGCTGTGGTGCCCTTTTCACATAATTGCTATCTCTGCCTCCTCCTCATTGGCTTGGCATAGTATACATCCCTTTTTTCAATTGCGTTGTATGTTCTGACATGAATATTGGCCAAATTCATGAAACGAGAAACGAGTTCAACTTACCAGTTAACTAGTTTACATTTAATACTAATAGAGCTGACATTAACAGAAATAAAAATGTGTGCACCTACCACTTTTCTGTTGGTGATTCAAATGGTGCAACTCCAGAAATAACAGAACTACAGAAGATGCACAAAATAAATAAAAATAGTTGAAGTAATGAATCTGTACAACATGTCTAAAATTAACACGTACACATCATACATGGTACTTCTTGTTGAATGCACGTTAACTTCATGTAAATAAACACAAACAAGAATTTGAAATTGCATCCTTTCAAACAAACTGCAAAGTCATCTGGATCTACATACGGCGGGACTACAGGTATACTGTAATTGATGGACAGCTGGTAATGGTTACATCTGTACGTACATGTATCATTGTATGTTCTCATAAAACATTTTTTTAAATCAATAAATTATAGGTGCTTGGCTGTTGGCCAACAACTCGCCTTTTTAAAAGTTTTTAATTGGTACCATAAACTTACACATTGGAAGATTCTGAAATGTCCCCCTTCAACATTTTCTGGTCCAACTCCACGATGGTGTTGACGTAACCGGTGGCTCAAAAGGGGGGTAGCAGTCCCTGATGAATGGACAGCAGATCTATAAAAGTTAAAAATATTTTTGTTTGTGTTAAATTTAATCAAGAAGTAGACCTAATGAAGAATATATATCAATAAAAATAAATAAAAATACATGGCAGCATTATGATTATGTGATTGTTTTACTGTTAAAAAGTATGAATACTTAGAGAGCCTTTTCATTCAATCAAATGGCACACTTTGACACTATCAAAATAGGCCCACGATTTCTGGCAAACCAAAATGCCTCCTATCCTACAGAACAGAGTGGTCACATTGGTATTAAAATAATCAAGATTTATATAAAGAAAACTCACTTGTGTGTGCATATCTAACAGCAATCTCGCCAGGTCAGCGTTCGAAAGACTCAGTTCCATGGCTTTACTTCTCCAGGTATCTTCCTAGTCTAGTCCTACGTCCAAGATGGTCCAAGCACCGACGACACAGGACCCTTTCAATTTCATGCTGGATGGAACTTGGAAGTAACAACTTTTGGAGTTTTCTATACCTGACATGGCGTTTGACCGACGCACTCTTTGATCGTTTTAGGGCCTATTCTGTCAACTTTGGCCTCCCAATTTTCTTCCTGGGTTTATTGGCAACCGTTGAATCCAGTTTAGATCTAGTAAATTGACCTTTCAGACTCTAACATCGATAAAAGCCGTGGTATAACTTATGAAGATTGCAAAGATATTTTTTATCGACAACGCGAGTGTGTACACAGCAACTCCAAACAACCTCGCACGCGCGGAAACTGTGCTCACCACTATACACGACAAACACAAAATAGATATTCTCCTATTTTAGTGGGTACGAGGTAACATAAACATGAACCATTTGCGAATCTTTCCAACTGAAAATGGACAACTATTATCGAGTGTGTGAGGGCAGCATTCAACGAATTGTCTTCAAAAAAGACTTCTCGTCTCAGTGAGACGAAAAGTCTTTTCGTGATATTGTTTTACTAATTTCTCAAAAACTACAGCACCTCAGCCACTAATATTTTAAGGGAAGCTTTCGACTATCAATATCTTTAAACCATGTAAGTTTAGTGTGAATCTGTGAGCTTTTTTGTTTTGTATCTTACCAGAAGTATAGAGCTCCTTTAAGTGATGTACGATAAGGTTTACTATTGGTCATGTTCTCTTCAACTGAACATGAACTCTGTAGTGCCTCGAATATGACCCAAACTAAAGCATTTTTGTTCGTTATCTCTTCAACTGAACATGTTCCTAGTAATTGCCTCAGATTTGACCCAAACTGATGTATTTCAAAAAAACATATAATCAGCAATTTCTTCTATTATGAGCCAAACTGATGTACTATTAATAGGCATGTTCTCTTCAACTAAACATGTACTCAGTAAGTGCCTCAAATATGACCCAAACTGATTCATTATGGGTATTGTTCTCTTCAATTGAAAATGCACTCAGTAAGTGCCTTGAGTATCAGCCAAACTGATGTATTATTGGTCATGTTCGTTTTAACTGAACATGTACATGTACTTGTTTAGTATTTGTTTTGCTGATTAAGGGGGGGGGGGGGCTAAACTGATATTGTATTTTAAGTATGTACTGTCCTTTGTTGCTCAATGGGATTAGCTTCAAATGTGGCGTAAAATTAAAATTCAGTCAAACTTTTCCTTTTTTGTTTAAGGTTCACAAGTGAGGAGTTATTAATAATGGCTAACTCGTCCAATTAAGGCCTAGCCAGCTACTTCTACTCTAACGCCTAGACCAGATATGGAGAGTCGCTGAGAAACTGGAGTTTGGCATCAAGGGTATAAACAAGGGCCTGGTGTCATTTGAGGCTGGAGCATTCACCGCGTAAAAGCAGTCGGGATTAGGTACAGAAGGATCCAAGTATAGGATTAATGACTATCTTGATAATATATTTGCCTGTTTCGGGGGAATTGGAGT
This sequence comes from Leptasterias polaris, assembly GCA_037783415.1. NCBI lineage: Eukaryota > Metazoa > Echinodermata > Asteroidea > Forcipulatida > Asteriidae > Leptasterias > Leptasterias polaris. The sequence continues at coordinate 416,574 of JAZGTN010000141.1, forward strand.
CGGATACAGCCAGAGTATACTCAACCAAAGATGGGGAATTATTGCTTATCCACTCGTCTAAACAAGATTATTTTGCTACGGTCATTAGTTCTACTGTCAATAATTTAGACATATGAGATTTCAATTATCATGATTGTAACCACACAAACAATTTATGAAACTCTGATTTTGTATGTATTTTTAAAATTTTTACTTGAATAGTAATTGCCCTGATGTGTGTGATGCTTTGTAATCAAAGAGCAGACAACCAAACATGGACCAACACACTGAATATTCATTACAGATCCTGCCCATTGGTTGGTCCAACACATTTTTGATTGCAGCTTTTGGTTACAGCACAATTTGCTCCCAATTGTTTGCATTAGGCACACTTAAAAATAATTTGGAGCAATTATTCAGTAACTTAAATATGATATACTATAACACTAAATGAAATCGTGAAAATATACAAATATTGGAAGCAAGAGTGCATTTATCAAAGAATATATTCACAGGGTGAAATCTGGTCTATTGCATCCCACGAGGCGAAGCCAAGTGAAATGGAAAAACCAGTGTTCACAGAGAGAATATTTTCTGCGATTATGCACGAACAAAGTGCATTCGATATTTTTTTTATAAAAACCCACAAATAATAGATCCTTGTCATTTAAATTTGTTTTCACAACAAACACAAAAAAGACACAGAAACTCATCCACCCCACACTTTAATAGTTCTGAAAACTGCTTCTAATTATAGTGGATGACTCCATGAAGACACTAACCTTCTCCGCTCTAGAAACAACCTTGCCTCGTTTGGACAAATGGTTGGATGGGCATCTGTCTGATATTAAAGGGGGGGGAATACCTTTGGTTGTTTCTCCAACAATTTACGACCATGCAACCTTTCTTGGTAAAGAGCACTGGAGAACTGTTAAGAAAAAAAAAAAAACTTTGAAGTCATGTAGTTTAAGAGAAATATTTAACTTTTCACCCCCAAAATTGAATGTAAAAAAGGTTGCAGGCACGAAGCATTTTTTAGGCATCTGAAAACAAGCAATTCTATGCAACCAGGGTGTTTGTTTTGTTCATTATTTTCTTGCAACTTCGATGACCAAGTGAGCCCAAATTTTCACAGGTTTGTTAATTTATGCATATGTTGGGATACACTGAGTGAGGATACTTATTGTTACCAAAAGTATACCCTGCCTTTCAATTTTGAAGCATTTCGGCAGTAAACACAAGGCAAAATAATGGATGTCAAATGATTCATGTTTTACCAATCAAATGACAAGGATCTGTGTGTGTGATGTATAACAACAGTTAGCTATTAGCCTGGTTTTAAGTCATCAAATGACCTCTATCATGTTGTATTTGTAACTATACATAGCTGTTAATCAGTAGTTGTTTTTATGCTCTAAATATCTCTGCTCATATTATTAACTTGAGTAATGCAACAAAATGTTGGAGTTTCTAAACTATTTTTATGTAAAGTTGAAATGTAACTCTGAGGAGAGGAACTTATTTTGAATTGCAGGTTTTCAAAATTATTAACGACTTTACGTTGGTTGGTTGACATGTAGACATGCACAATTATTTTGAATAGAAATATGGTTGATGTGTATGAATGCCTGCATCAACTTCAGAGTGTTGTCTTTTGGTTGTGGTCAGATGAATGGCTGACATCTAATTATGGCTTCGGATATTCCACTGGTAGCTTGTAATAAGCAATGCACCGACCATGTTATGCTTCAAGAAACCCAGTGTGTTAGGAAATTTTGTATTACATTGTAGTATTTAAGATATAAATATTTCTCATGACATTCTGTTCTTGTAATAAATTAATAAAAATTAAGCTTTGAGATTTAAAAGTTCTGTATTATGTTCAAGTTATTTTAATTACATGCAATCTGTTCAGTCTTGTCTTAACCGCCAACTAACTCAATACAATATACTTTGCAAACTTGATAGCCAGTGAGGATGGGGGATGGGACGTTTCCATCTATAGTTGGGTCCCCCAACTGTAACACTCAAGTTGGGACCAGTCTCAACTAGGCCTATAGTTGGGGCAATTGTCAAGCTTGGGTGGATTATAATGCAATGAGGATAATATATTTTGGCTGGGGTTTTGCAGAGAGGGGATAAGGGTTGATTGATAGGGGTGGAGTTTGGGTTTAAACATCAACATAGTTAAAATTTTGTGTTTTTGCACCAATGCTTTGACTTGGATAGAAGTTGAGCAATGTCTTATAATTATTCTGTAACTTTTTTGCTGAATTCTTTAGCCAAAAATCTGTTCTAAGCACAAAAACCAGCTGCATTATTTTTTTAGGGGGGGTGAGGGGGGAGTGGGAGGACTGTCTGAAGATTGCCGAAAAAATCTGACTGCAGGTTGATTAAGAGGTCACACACAAGTTTGAATTGGAGCTTTGCACTGGGCTTTGCAGAGCTGAATACGGATTGCTAATTATTGTCAATGATCTAAAAAACTATACCTCCTGGCAGGCCTTGCACTTTAATAGCTTTTGTAAAAAAGCCCACCAGGCCAGTCATCTGTGCCTTTTTCTTTCCCCCAGGAAGTTTGGTTAGCCCAAATTTCAAGCATGAATTCAGCATACCACTTTACTCCTACACTGGGACAGCATACCACTTTACTCCTACACTGGGACAGTAGGGCCTACCAATAATTATAACCATCTGAAATATTAAAAATGTTAGTTCTTTTGGCATTTCCCAACAATTTTTACACGAAATGACTTCCTAAATGCCCAGCTACTGTCTCTGATTATTTGAGCCATTTTGTCTTTGTTTAATTCATAAATTTTTAATTAATTATGTTTTAATTAGTAAAAATTAACAACCACTGGGAGACTAGCTAAACAACCCAATATCTTCACAAGGTTCGATAACAATGCCCTAACATCTTGGGGAAGCCTACCCAGTTTTATTGCCCAGACATTTCCTGGGGGCCTCTCTAACAACTACACCGGCTGACTATCAAAATAAAACATCTGTGAAGTTTAACTGGCTTTCTCTTCGAGTTATTTCACAAGCAAGCTCACACAGTTTGATGGCATTTGGAGGGGGTGGGGGAGGGTTCGTTGTGTGTGGAAGACCACAAGCCTGCTGCATACTAAGAACAAACGGCTTCACGTATCAGAAACAAAAACACTAACGGAACAACGCAACTTTCGGGCATAATACCCTCCCCTCCTCCCCACCCCAAACCCCGAATGATTTAGTCGATGATGTGAAGTACTTTGGCTCCCTGGGTGATTACACTTTGGGAACCTGAAGTAAACAAAAATGTGTAATGATGGAACATGCCTTCGTTAATCTAAGACAATAAAGATTTAATTGGTAAAAGAGCACTGGAGGGCTTTTGAGTATAAAACACAGAAACGAGCCCTTTTGAGAAAATGTAATTTCACCTCAAAATTCGAATCTGAGGAAGGCTTTAGACATAAAGACTCTTAGGCATAAGAAATCCCACAATTCTATTGAACAAGGGCATTTTTTTCTTTCATCCTCTTCTTTCAATTGCGATGACAAAATGAGCCCAAATTTTCACAGGTTTGTTATTATCAGCTGTTGGGATACCTCCCATTAGGCAAACGGATACACTAGTGAGGACTCTGGTCTGGTCTTTGATGACGGTTACCAAAAGTATACCCTGTATTATTAATTACTATTGACGGGTGTTCTTCGAATGTATACAAATATATTTGAAATTTTTGACCCCAAATCGGAACCTTCGGCCTACATCTTTTATTCGAATAAAAAGTAGATTAAGACTGCTCCAAAATCCAACGACAGAGGGCGCTCAAGCCACCCTGCTAATTCCATGTTCACATGCCTGGATTGTGTGCAACGCTGCACGCCAAATGTACGTGATTGAAATCATAACATTGTGCTAGAAATGTCGGAATTTACTCTTGGAAATTGGTGTTGAAGCCCACATTATATAGTTACTGTAAACTAGAACGTGTTTGCCGGACTGTCTATTTCTACCTCCATGGACTGACAGAGGAAAGGTAGAGTGGTTACTTTGCCCTGAGGAGCTGACAACGTCTATGGAAATAGCAAGCAAAGTTTACAACGTGTGTACAACCACCAGAGATAGTCAGTGTACACCACACGGCAGGCACCAAACTCACCGTACACTGAACTGTGTGTGGCGGCCACATGATGGGTTCTAATCATTATGTATCACACTGTCTGGAATCCATACACCCAGAAAGACACTACCAGAATCGAAGCCATACAACGACGTGCTGCCAGGTTCGTTCTCCAGTCGTTCTCCACCGTACTGAAATCGTGTCACCCATGTTGAACACCTTGGAATGGGACACCTTAGAAAGGCGACGCCAGGCAGCCAGCCTTACACTATACTCTACAAGATTCAGAACCAAACTATTGCAGTCAATCCAGATTTATACCTTAGCCCAGCCATCTCGAGTAACACCAGGGCATACCACCCCAAGAAATACCAGATCATCCCAGGTAGGATACAGCTTTTCTCCAATTCATTTTTCCCAAGAACTGTCATCTGGTGGAACACTAGCTCCCAGGCAACATCATTGCCTCACCTTCAGTTGAGGCATTTAGGGGAGTGGTGGCTGCTCACATGTTTGCAGCGCTGAGTTTTTACTTGCACATTGTACATACGCACCCCTGCACTGCTCATGGACAAGAAGTCCCTCGGCATTATATCCAGACTTATGGATCCTACCGAGTATCCAAGTAGAAGTAGAAGTCACAGTCACACAGCCCATCGTTGTTCAGACTCACTTGTTTCACTGTAGTGTAATGTAACCATGTTAAACTATGTGGATTGATACTCAAGTGGACTGTCAGTGTCTGTGTCACGACAACAATACAAAAACTGGAGCTGCACTTGCAATTGCAGACGCTCTAAACTAGAGTAGAATAAGAAGAAAGCGATGGCCTTCATTCAGGGAAGGCACTAAAAACTAACGCTTCCAGCGGTTCGGTGCCTCCTCGGCCGGTCGTGTGCCTTTCGGATGCGACGGGCGAAAGAAACACGCACACGCACACGCACCCATGTACAGAGCGTTGGCCGTTGGCTGTGTGCGCAAAATAGGTCTATAAAGGGAAATTCACAACTCTGCATTTTTAGTTATCCCAATGGAATGGTAGCCCTAGCCCTCGGCCCTAGATCCAAACTGTGTGTATTGTTCACCATAATTATTAAAACAAATGTAGGAGGGGGTGTTCACAGTCAAAGAAGGAAAATACAAGTACACAAATATTCCAGAACTTATATGTCAAACGTTCAGATTCAACTAGACACCAAACTAGTATTTAATAGTAGTAGATGCACATGCTGTTTTCAAATCCCTATCCTCATATCAAGGAACAGGTCTCAGATGTTAGTGCATGAAGCAAACTAACCTCTGTGACCTGGTAATTAAAAAAATCCCATGATTAAATACGAGTGCTGTTTTTAAATATCTTTTTCCATCCTCATATCAAGGAACAGGTCTCAGACGTTAGTACATGAAGCAAACTAACCTCTGTGACCTGGTTATTAAAAAATCCCATGATTAAATACAAGTGCTGTTCCCCATATCAAGGAACAGGTCTCAGACGTTAGTACATGAAGCAAACTAACCTCTGTGACCTGGTAATTAAAAAAATCCCATGACTAAATACAAATGCTGTTTTTAAATATGTTTTTCCATCCTCATATCAAGGAACAGGTCTCAGACGTTAGTACATGAAGCAAACTAACCTCTGTGACCTGGTTATTAAAAAAATCCCATGATTAAATACAAGTGCTGTTCCCCATATCAAGGAACAGGTCTCAGACGTTAGTACATGAAGCAAACTAACCTCTGTGACCTGGTTATTAAAAAAATCCCATGATTAAATACAAGTGCTGTTCCCCATATCAAGGAACAGGTCTCAGACGTTAGTACATGAAGCAAACTAACCTCTGTGACCTGGTTATTAAAAAATCCCATGATTAAATACAAATGCTGTTTTTAAATATGTTTTTCCATCCTCATATCAAGGAACAGGTCTCAGACGTTAGTACATGAAGCAAACTAACCTCTGTGACCTGCTAATTAAAAAAATCCCATGATTAAATACAAGTGCTGTTTTTATATCTATATCCTCATATCAAGGAACAGGTCACAGGAGGTTAGTTTGCTTCATGTACTAACGTCTGAGACCTCCTTGATATGGGGAACAGCACTCGTATTTAATCATGGGATTTTTTAATAACCAGGTCACAGAGAGGTTAGTTTGCTTCATGTACTAACGTCTGAGACCTGTTCCTTGATATGAGGATATAGGGATTTTAAAAAACAGCACTTGTATTTAATCATGGGATTTTTTTAATTACCAGGTCACAGAGGTTAGTTTGCTTCATGTACTAACGTCTGAGACCTGTTCCTTGATATGGGGAACAGCACTTGTATTTAATCATGGGAAGTTTTTTAATAACAGGTCACAGAGGTTAGTTTGCTTCATGTACTAACGTCTGAGACCTGTTCCTTGATATGAGGATATAGGGATTTTAAAAAACAGCACTTGTATTTAATCATGGGATTTTTTAAATTACCAGGTCACAGAGGTTAGTTTGCTTCATGTACTAACGTCTGAGACCTGTTCCTTGATATGGGGAACAGCACTTGTATTTAATCATGGGAATTTTTAATAACCAGGTCACAGAGGTTAGTTTAAATACGTTGAAATATTCTGGAATATTTGTCAGTACTTGTTTAGAGGAATAAAAATTTGAAAACAGCACTTTTTAATTGCATTTTCTACTATTAGTTTTTGTGTTTAAGCTGAAGTTAACCCAAATAAACGTTGACATGTTCTTGAATATTTGTGTACTTATATTTTTCTTCTGTGACTGTGAACACCCTCATACATTTCTGTATAATCCACTACCAACGAAAGATCTGCCAAAAATGAATAGCACATCACAACAGACAATAATTATTGTCGTCCTCGATTGATTCACTTTCCCCTCCCTCCCCTCCGTCCATAACCGCGCCTGCCCGCCCTGGTCTAGGCAGGCAACCCTACCATGGAGCCCATGCTTCTACTACTGATGAACGAACGGCACACACACACACACGGTTCATCCATAGAGAAAGGGGTCCGTGGTCCTTTCTCTATGGTTCATCCAACTTGGCATATAATAATATGCAAGGCCCGGCGGACGTACGTGTGCGTGTGCGTGTATCCGTCGCATCCGAAAGGCACCCGACAGGCCGAAAGGCACCGAACCGCTGGAAGCGTTAGTTTTTAGTGCCTTCCTTCATTCAGTAGCCCATGAAGCGATTTAGTTGTATTGCTCCATGATGAATTAAACAAACATGACTCCCATGACATGAGTTTTGAGTGTCCTGTCTACCGTTAATTTGGCTTCACACTATCGCACTAGCTCACGAATTCACCAGCACAGCCGTGTACTGTGTAGCGGGGATCTGTATGGATGGAAGTAATGTTGAACTTTCACAACAATAGTGGTAAGCAAACTTCACTAACTATGTCTATGAACAAGCTATTAGCCAGCGATACGTCGGGGCGTCTTTTGGACGCCCTATTTTATTTTTGGACGCCCCGAAAAACTGTCGGACGCCCTTGAAGACGCCCTGTTTTTGGTACATAATTTAAAAAAATTACATCCGAATACCTGAAATTGTAAGCAAAACGAACGCAAATCCAAAACTATTACTACCTGCCAGCTGCAGTGAAGGTAATTTTATGCAAGATACAACCAATTTATCTTAAATATACTGATCGCCCATTCATTGTTTAACGACAAAGGGATCAAATTTAACATCAGACAGTGCCCCCGACTAGTGGGAAGGCTTGAACAACCGCAAAGGCTTTAGAAACTATAGCGGTGAAACGCCACGCAGTAGACAAGTTTACAAAGTACATGTACATGTACTGTACATGTATGTCGACGTAAAAAGCGTTGTGTATGTACATGTACATGTCGTGTACCTACCAGGGTTGTGTGTGATAGATCGGCAGCACTCGAGACACACGTGTTGTAGACTTGATTTCAAGTCTGAGATAAGGGTTATTTTTCTGCATCAGCCACACAAAATCCCCCCGCAGATTGGCTATCACGCGCTCTAACTCGTAGGTTAAAGACGGAGGTTAATCCACAAGAGGGCGCTATTTCAGGCAATGCAGGTAGACTAAAATCCAGGAGCACAGACTTGGAACCAAGTCTAGGCACGTCATTCCCGCTCTTTTCTGGCTGCCGGCAACCTTTCAGCATATTGATGTATGCAGAACATCGCACATGCGCAGTGTATGAGTCAAAACGTGCGTGTCTGTTTGTAATGTGTGAACCTCCCACCAGAGTATGGGTAATGCAGGTTTAATAAAGAATGCTCACTGCACACCGTAATATTGAAGGACAGTACTTCTTAAATGCTCACCTCCCTCACTATCAAACTATCCCTCGTAGTGGTACACTGTAAATGTACATGTACATGATGTACATGTACATTGAAATTTTAACGATTGTTTCGTATATAATTCGCGGGCTATAGAAATAGAATACCGCAACTCGACTCTTGTACGGGGGAAATCAATATGAAAAAGTCGTGACCCCGCCCAAACTTTAAAAATAATAATAACACTGCGCGAAATACTACGATTCTTAGGGCTGTACGGTGCTGATTTCTTTTTTTTAAACCCTTTAATCGGCCCAGACCCAAAGCATACGTGGAGTACACAGTAAATGCAATAATAGTTCTGTGGTACATGCTTGCTGAAAATTTACCCCAACAATTTGGACGCCCTGTTTTTCAATCCAGTCAAATTTGGACACCCTATTTTCAAATCCTGGCTAAAAGCTTGTCTATGAACACTATGTAACTTTATTTAAACGTATAGTAACAATTTCTTTTTTTCAAATATATTATAACTGTACATCAAATTAAAGGTTACGGAAATTTTTCCCTTATCAGCCCTATTCCTAGCCTTGCTCAAGGCGGTCACAGTTTTCACTCAGAAAAAGACGCCGTAAAACCCACCTGTAGCCTAGATCCAGTAACTGGGGCGCTGTACTCCTTTTTTGAAATTTTGACATCATCGGTCGTACTAGCGCTCCAGGTTATTATTGTATGGTCATGTCATGATCAGACTCTCAGTAATATCGACATGTGCCCTGCCTCAAACTGCGTAGTCGTAATGGTTGAGGCAGGGCACACGTCTAAAATTTTAGAAGGGTGCCTTGCCTCAACCATTACGACTATGCGTGTGCTGCAAAGGGAATTTTGTTTAATAGTCTATGGGAGGTTGTTAAGTACTGGGACAAAGGTAAGAACAAAAGATGTCTCCACAGGAGTGTACAAAATTGAATGTGATCAGCAGAGTGTGAGTTTGAGTCTTGGTCTTGACACTTGTGTCCTTAGGCAAGACATTTAACCATTATTGCTTTGTCTTTCAAATGGGACATAAAGCCGTTGATCCCATGTGATTGTGAAATGCACATAAAATTATAAGAACCCAGTTACAATTTCCACTAAGAGAAGGGGTTTGCCCTAGTGGCTGTTGAATGCCCCGCAGCACCTTATAAACCCTTGTGACTACCGCTTTGATTTGACTGTCTTTGATGTTGAAAACACTGGTCAGTCTCAAGTCCATAATAAAGGAATCAAAGTGTAGTGAAGAGGTTTTAAACTAGTTGTTTTTAATGTGGTGAGGCCTGGTTCTAGATAATTTTACAGAGACAAAGTTGAGGTAAAATTATCAAGAACCAGGCCTCACCGAGTTTAAATGAACAGTTTTTCAAACCAAATCAACACACTGATTCACATTCACGAACACATTTCCGTTAAAAACATCCAAAACCCTGAATTTCTATGCATGTGTTTAGCACTGAGAAACTTCAAGGCTTAAGTTTCAAACTATCGTCTGTAAGTTTCAAGCCATCATAAGTAAGCCAAATATGTGACCTGCCAACTTGCATTGTAAATTTGGCCCTGAATTTTAGGTCATGTTGGGTACAAGACTGCCCTTGTTGTTTCTGTCCTTGGGTAGTATGGATTGCAGCCGCACCACCACGGGTAGCACCCCCTGTCCATACTCTTGTCAATAACCCCTGGTAGGGATCGATGTCCTGAAAATCAATGCTGATTGGAAACCGAAAGGGACTGCTTTGCGCAAGTGTCTAAGCGAGATTCCTTTTTAAATGAAGTATGTTTTTACACGGTCACCCTAAACTGTATACAGTTAGGCATGTCACAAGATTAAAGAGGAAAGAGTGAGAACCAGTTGCTCTTTATCTTGCAGGCTTTTGGGGGCTACCATACTTGAGCATACACATAGAGTCGATCGGCCACAGGCCTAATTGATTAAGAACACTTTTTGTTTTACACCAACAAGTGATCAAAATTGAGTAAATACCAATGCAATTTTGTTCTTATTGCCAACTCTGGGGGAAAGGCGTCTTTTGATTTACACACTTAACCTTTTATTTGTTCAATTATTTTCCTGATTTCATGATTTTGTTAAGAAATCTTTCTTTGCTGTTTTCGACCCAAGCACTTTTTCGTACCAGCCGTTCTTTTGAACAGCCGCCTTTTCGTACCAGCCTCTTTTTCGAACCAACCGCTTTTTCGTACCAGCCGCCTTTTCGTACCAGCCGCCTTTTCGTACCAGCCGCCTTTTCGTACCAGCCGGTATTTCGTACCAGCCGCTTTTTCGTACCAGCCGCCTTTTCGTACCAGCCGGTATTTCGTACCAGCCGATTTTTCGTACCAGCCGCTTTTCCGAACCAGCCGATTTTTCGAACCAGCCGATTTTTCGAACCAGCCGATTTTTCGAACAACCAATTTTTCAAACAACCAATTTTTCGAACCAACCAATTTTTTAAACCAACCAATTTTTCGAACCAACCAATTTTTACTAGAAGAGTTTGTCTGAAGAATTGTATTGACATTCACTTTGAAAGTTCTGGGTTAGCCTGGGAGTGGTAAACTGCTGGAATTTTTTCCAGGCAATAGAAGCGACCAGTGTGGAAAAATTTATAAAGATTATAGGTGGCTTATGTCTGCCCTGGTAACCAGGACCATCGTCTTCCTCTGCGATGTGTGGTGGCATCGATGGATTCAAGTTAGTTCAAGTAATAATCAAAATTTAATGCTAAGCACAAAAGTACAAACAAATAAATGTTGGTGGATTAATACATCAATTTAGATTGTTAAACAGTTTCAGACTAGTCAGTTTGGCCAGTGTGTGGCCTCCCATCTCCTCTCCTGTCACTCCACACCACCTTGTTTGGACTTGGATAACATGCCTGTCCCTGATTAGCAGTTGTTGTTTGGGAGTACAACCCTCAATCATTGCGACTGCTCAATTTTGTTTTTGTTTTGTTATATTATTTATGAGAAATCGCCCAACTTCACAAGGCCGGATGGCTACCTCAAGGCGAGGCCTACAAACACTTAACTGATTTGGGCTGTCCATCCAAACAATTACTGTCACCAGGGGCACGTGCACCTAATCCTGAGACTAAAACAGGGATACACATCCCAGTGCACACACCATTGTGGGGACTTCCTATTGTTGTTCTATTATTCCCTTTTCTAAAGAATCCCCTGTGGGGACCCAGTTTAACAAAGAAAAACGTTGTGGGGACCTTTGTTCCATTGTATAAAAGTCCCCACAGCTCTGGGTAGGCCTACCTACCGGTACCCCCTTCACAGTCTGTATGGATGTAGGCATGTGCATCATCCACTAGGAACCTGGCTGGTAGAGCAGAATTCACTACCTTCCCAACTTTACAAGGCAATTATGCTCAAGGGCACAAGTGTCCGGGTATCAAACCCATACTCTGCAGCTGACAACAATGCATGTGTAGTTTTAATCGGCTTACTAGATAAACCTTAGTATACCTGAGCTAGACTGGAAACACTAACCCTTCACTCCTTTGTGGGGTACTTTTGTGCTGCACCAACAATAGAGTTCGGTTTAATAAGGGAACCTAAAAATCACTGGACCGCAAATCCCTTCGTTGCTCGGGGCCGTGACAATTTTGGAACAACTCCGTGCAGCCACGCGTGCGAACGCGTTCTTAATTTATCCATGGTCCCTAAGAGCACCGGACTCGAGCTCTGGTGTTTCTGATCAGCTGAGTGTGGGTTCGAGTCCCAGTCGTGACACTTGTGTCCTTAAGCAAGACAATCACTTCATCATTCGGATGGGACATCAACATGAATCCGTAGGTCCCTTGTGTTGTTATAAAAACCATCAATGCATGTAAAAGATAAGTTGCGATAATCGTGAACCTCTACACTCCCGATCGTCTGTCGGGAGGATGGAGGTTATGATTATCGTTGTTGGGAGGATAGAGGGTTAAGATTATCACTAGTAAAATACCCCAGTACACACTTATCGCTAGGAGAAGGGGTTCGCCTCAGTGTGTCTGGCAGTCTGGTGTTTATTTTCAATCTTTGAAGGCTGCACCCATTAATAATAATATTAAGAAGAATACTCGGTTCTAATATAGCGCTTTATCACACCCCTAGGGGCATATCAAAGCGCTCATTATATTTTCCTGTAAGGTATGTGGAGCTACAATTGTTTAAGTACGAGACCCTTCTCATTTACAGCACCATGTAGTGGTTTACAAGGTGCTCTTGCGCAATATGCCAATCAAACCAGGAACACCGGGGCAAACCCCTTCTCTTTTCGCACAACACACGGGACCAACAGCTTAACGTCCCATCCGAAGGACGCAGCAATAATGGTTAAGTGTCTTGCTTAAGGACACAAGTGTCACGACCGGGACACGAACCCACACCCTACTGATCAGAAACACCAGAGCTTGAGTCCGGTGTTCTAGACACTGACCACACTTTACATGTGGTGACTGTGACTCCACAGAGACCACGTAGGATTATAACTTATAATCATCACAAACCTACATGACATTTTTTTATGAATCTCAATCACTTCATTACTACTTTTTGCAATATAACTATATTTAAGGGTAACCCTCGATCTTCCAGATCATGAGGAGGATTGAGGGTTACGATTATTATTTCATACTTTACAACATGAAGTTAACCAGGCATGTCATTTCACAAAACTTAGTTTGACCGGTACTGTTAATATTATTTCTAAAACTAAAACTAACTGGGGCACTCCGCTCTATTTTTAATTTTTTCATTTCTGAAATTTTGACATCTGCGGTCTGAAAACCGCACTACTGCAGATGTTCCTGGGTCACAGTTTAGTTCAGGATCATCGTTGTTTTAACAAGCCAACCTGTTGAACTAAGTAGTTTGGTGCATGGATCGGGTTACGATTATTGCAACTTTGGCTATGTGGGCAAACCTGCATGAGTCCAAGGCATGATGGAAAGGTGACCATTCCAACTCCACATCCCAAGATCAAATACGTAGTAAGAATTGCTGTATTGGATGCTTGGGAATCGTTTGTAGATGATGCAAGGAAGAGCAAGGAAGAGTGTCTCCTACAGGATGTTACGATCGATCCAAACATGATTTCAAATCATTCAGAAATGTTGAACACTGAAAAAACCCAGACAGTTTTGCCTGTAAACAAAGATCCGTTGTTGATTTTGATTTGACGACTGCATTGTTTACATTCAAAGTATTGTGTTTTTTTCTTCAGGGCGCCCTCAAGTGACAGAACTTCTTAAAAGTCAAGCGAACCAAAATGTCGCGTGCAAATGTTTATTACCGTGTTTGTACAGTGGGATTTCCGTATAGTGTACACTGGCTGTCACAGGTCTGCAAACGAACTTCACAGAGCAGAGTCGGTAAGTTCATGAATAATTTACTATTTACTTCTTTGTACATGTCAAGAAATATCTTGTTAAAGTAACATAATCAACTGCATCAATTTGAAAATGAAATGTGAAATATAATTGTACAGGGCTAGGTTTCAGAGAGTTAGAAAATACTTCAAGCTCCCGTCAAGAATGTTTGTCCAAACCCCCAGGCCCCACCAAGTTGCACAGCTGTTCAGGTTAATTTGTTTAGCTCAAAGTAGAAATCACTTGAAATCGCACGCAAGGTTTCATTCTGCCAAATCAATAGTTCCAAACCTGCACGCGCAAATTGGAACTTGTGCTAGTTGCTCTTTTGCGCTCAACTTATAGGCCTGTAAAACTTCTGTGCCAATGAATATGGAATGAATTTTTTACAAACCTTGAATTGCGATGAAGGATGTCCAATAATGTTTGAACTTGAATGTAACATATTTGAGTGGTGGTCAGGTTTGGCAACGCTTTCAAACATTTGCCCTTTTTAATCCAATCTATTTTCTTTCTTTACAGCTGTAATTGACTCATAGTCATACTCAAAGGGTGTGTACAGCATTAGTATTATTGTCAAAGATCAGTATCCACACTTGATGTGACCCAACATTTACATGAAATTTAAGCTAAATTCGTCTCATGAGAAAACAGTGGAAAACCCCATTGTATGTTTTCACTGTTTTCAAACATCAAATTTTATCACCAGTGATGAATACTAATTATTTTACTCATTTCCTGCAAAATATAGCATTTCAAGCAAAACTATTTCAGGGGTAGTTTCCCACCATGACCATCTTTATACCATGTAAGTTATGTGCAAATCTGTGAACATATTTTCAATTTTACCAATGTTGTACACACCCTTTAATAGGGCCTTGATTGAGGCTACAAACCAATCACAAAACAGGCTCCCAGTGAGCCTTATTTAAATGCCTACTATAGGCCTAGTAACTGGGGCGCTGTTCTCCTTTTTTCGAAGTTTTGACATCTTCGTCGTATTAGCGCCCCAGAAAATTTCTAAATAACAACACAATCATCAATTTGCTGTGATTTTTCGAACACTCAGCCACAAAATAAGGTAGTGTATTCTGCTCCACCAGTCAGGCTCCTACACAGTTAAAAATATTTAAGCAACTTGTTTAAAATTTTAAACAACCGCTGTTTAACCAGGGCACATGAACAACTGTTGTTCAAACTGTTGAACAACCAGGGTTGTTTAGAGTTTAAACATCAGGTTGTTCAAAATTTTAAACAATCTTTTAAACAACTACTTTTAAACAACTGGGGTTGTTTAAAGATGGTTGTTTAAACAACCTGTGTTGTTTAGAATTTAAACATCTAGTTGTTCAAATTTTTAAACATTTTCTTAAACAACTCCCTTTAAACAACTGGAGGTTGTTTAAAACAACTGTGGTTGTTTAAATGAGGTTGTTTAGTACGTACTAGCAGTACTTCATCAAAATTGTAATTTTAAAAGACGAAATTACACTTAACAATTGTCACACAGAAACGTACTTGAGTTGGCAACTCTGCAAATTTATTTTCACAATAATTCTTTACATCCAAATGTTTTACGAGACATTGTGTGGTGGTTCTATTGGTCTAAATAATGTATAATGTGTGATCATGTATAGTTGCAGTAACTTTTTGACAGCCAATAACCAATCGTTTTCTATGGAATTATCGACTATTACACTGAAAGTCAAACAAACATTTTAAGCTTCATGTCTGCTAAAACCATGGTTTTTACCTGTGTCAAACAGCAGTTTGTTCATCTACTACAGCCTTGAATAGCTCCAATTCCAAACGAGAAACTTTAGGTCCACAAATATGTGAATATTTGTTGTTCGCAATTTCCATACTGTAATTTCTGTACATTACCTTTGGGTCTGTAAATTAATTAATTTTTCCACAACCACATATTGTAATTTTTATAAGCATTTCAATATCATGTCTTTAAAATGATACATTTCCCTTTTCAGATAAAGTTCCTTTTTAAGAAACAAATTCAGTCCTTCGGTCTTAAAAACACCCAAGTTTCCTAATATTAAAAAAGGTGTTCATTGTGATAATTGCTGAAAGAGAGTATCATCTTGAATAATAAGGCCTATAGAGAAGGTTTTTCATCTTTTTCTAGCCAAGGCATCTGTTTCACAGTTATTACCACATTGTTGTATTTCTTTTGTGAGGCTTTTTTTGCACTCAACTATTTGAAACATGAAATAATTTTTTTTAAACCTTAATAAAGTTGCTGCTTTTGTCAACGCTTGGAATTCAATAGCCTGTCTTTTCCTGATAACAAACATCTGGGGAAGATGCGCCGATCATACAGCCATGATGTAAGGTTGTGATGACTGTGTCTTGTCGATAGTTCTCAAGTAATGTCATATCAGTCCCCTCCTGTAAAAATAATAATAATAATAATATTTAAAATTTATATTGTGCCCCTTACATACAAAATGATCAAAGGCGCAGACACATGTTAAAAAGCACAGAATGGAAGAAAACGACAAAGAAAAAAGACTGATCACCAAGCCAGTGCCCAAACAAAAGTGAAAAATGTGAAAAAAACATGTTTGACTCATGTCTATATGTAATAGAGTCAAACTCCATATGTCAAGAAATATGGACATTAGAATGCCCAAACAATTAAAGTATCAAAACAGTGTACCTTTATTCTTTAACAGCTCCAAAAAGAGAGAATTTCTCCAGATTTCTTGTCTCAGCAAGTGCGAGGGCTAAGCATGCAGCTAGGCATTCCAGTCTCTACACAGTGTGTGGGGCTAGCCTGCCAGTAACAAAATAAAGTAGGCTGAACGTTAAACAAATAACAACAAGAAACTCTCCAAGTCTGTCTTATGAAGTTATGTAAGCCATGAAAGATGAATGATCATCACAAATAATAAATACCTTAAAAATAGGCATATATTTCTTAGGGCTAGGCCTTCCACATCTTCTGAACTACAGCTACACAGTAACTATCTACAAACTACAAGTCTTCGCTGAACGGCTTCTGTCGGTTTGACTACATGTACACGTATTCGACATTGCAGTCGATAAGTATGCACACAGGACGTTTGTGTACACACAAGCCCTAAACTTTGTAACCTTTGACCCTTTGAATTTGAAGCGCAATGATTGTTCATACAATAATATAACAATTGATTCTTGCAGCTGTAAATTATAAGCTGAAATTTTTAGGTAAGCAGATGACTTCGACGGCAGTGGTAGGCCCATGTATACAACAGTAATATTTCATTCATCCCCATAAAAAGCTCAGCCCAGGAGGCGGGGTGGTAAGTAGTACAGTGATCCTGTACTTTCGCCCACATTTTTTATTTATTTTTTACTCTAGTTTAAAGGACAAAAAACCCGTAATGAAGAACGAAAGTGGAAAGTTCTTGTCAGATTTCTTGAAACAATAGATTTATGACATCAAATGTCGAATAACTTACCTCTAAATGTGTCAAAACCCCAATCTGCCAGGATTTCCAGAACTCGTTGTCCGCCGCCATGACATGAGATACAATCGGCGGGAAATACATCACGTGACGACGCTTGACGTAATTTTAAACAATGTTGTTTAAAACATAACTCATTCACTCTATTGCGTTTTAAACAGCGCGTGTTTAAATGATAAGAATTCTTTCTGAGCAACGTTGTTTAAAGTTTTAAACAATTCATTTTAAACAGCGCTATTTTAAACAGCGTTTTTACTGTGTATAGTGGATGATACCCATGCCTACATCCTTATGGACTGTAAAGGGGGTAACCCTGTTTCAACCGTAGGAGTACTTGTAGGTTGCAACTTTCCCCTGGTGACAGTTGATTTGGGTCGATAGCCCAAATCAGTGTGTAGCCCTCACCTTTGAAGTGATTGTCTGTGGCCTTGTGATGTCAGGCAATCTCTAATGAAAAGAAAAATGGCATACATGTAGCCTAAATCAACTCGGCATGAATTTTTAGGATTTGGGTCACGATAAAAAGGTACATTGTGGTAGGAAATAACACTTTTAACAGCTGATTGTATTTTTTTTACTCCATTTCAGACTTTGTGACAAATTTTGGAATAAAAGACAAAGACTTGACTTTGATTTACCCAGCTTGTTGTAATTATTGAATGATATTCAGGGCTTGAATTTGAGTGGGGGGATCCACAAGTCTGCAAGGCTTGTAGCTTAGTTTTAACTGGACCTGGAGTTATTTTCAAGAACAGAATGAATAATTTGAGTTTTCCTAAAATGCAAATTGTAGTTCTTCTCAGCGTCCGCGAGCCATAGCCGATCACTCTCATCTTCCCGTCCTGCTGCTGGACAGCATTTTTAAGTCTTTGATGCAACCCATGTCACTGTCATCTTTTCAAAATGCTCCTCATCTTCCCTTAACATCTTGTTAACATCTCGTAATTGAGCCTCTGTTAAGTGACTAAGGTCAAACTGGGGGTCCATGTTCCCTTTGTGTGCAGTGGAGACTTCATTTAACAAGTGTACATTTATCTTGTGAAATTGGGATGGGCCTCTTGGGAAGGGTTTAAGTGAAAGGGGGTTTGTTTCCGCAGTATGTATCATGATTGGATGTGTTTTGCATTGTCACGATGAAGACTTTGCTGGAGGGCCCCTTATTCAGCCGAACAATCTGATGGTTGAGAACGAAGAACGTCCACATCCGGCTCGAAGACAGCGGTAATGTCTCGATTCAGCAGACATCATGTCGCTCTGCAGGCAACCTCGATAACATTTCTGCCGGGTATGGTGACTCCCTTTCTGCCAACCTTTACACGGCAGATGTCTTCTGGTGGCTCTTCTTGAATAAGGTGTGCAAGGGCTGTCACTGCTCTCCTCATCATTGATAGAAATGCCACTCTCACGGCTTGAACAGGAGTTGGATGGAGGGTGTCACCTTGAACAATTTCTTTAATAACGTTGTACCTGATTATGGGAACACCATAAGTTGCCCGTGTCACCAAAACTGGAACTTTAACCTCATGGTTTAGCCCTGTCGTCAAACTTAAGGAGACATTCAACCAGCCATCACAGGGGATAGGGGATCCATTTGCAGCCATAATATTTAGGTCAGTTCCTCCTAACAGCTCACACTGGTCTTAGCATGATTGGGGCAAGTAGACTGCTCGCCAATCAGCAGGTATGATGGTGCCCTGGGCTCCTGTGTCCCAAAGTGCCTGGGTCTTTGTCCCGTCTATTGTGCAGCTAACCATACATCTCTTACCCACTAGTCGGCTGACATTAGCTTGTCTTGAGGGGGATATAGAACAGTGGTGGGACTTCATGATATTGCTTTTGTAGGTTACTGATCGTCCCGTGACAGTAACCAACTCTGTTGGCAGTTAGAACAGCCTCTCTGTCTGTTGGCATCACAGTTGGTCCTGAGGGGTCCAATGCCGGTGCTCATTAGGCTGGGCTAACTACTGTTGCAGACCAGCTATCTGGGTTTTCAGGGTGGCAATCTTAGCAATTCCTGCCTTCAATTCAGCAAGGTCAAGGACTGGCAACTTGTTTCTTCAAACTCTTTGCTTGGTCTCTAACGCCGCCCCTTTGATCGCTTTATCCACCACTGCTATCCTCCTGTCTCTCACACTACCAGGTCTGGACTCGTGTTACTGAAGCTGCACAGGCGCTGTCGAACACTCCATGACGGGGTTACATCAACAGTCACTTTTTAAGTGTCTGTTTGATATTTGTGTGTAATACATTTTTTTTGAGAACACAATCACTTTTAAATCCCCCTGAACCATCAGATATAGACACTTGTGACTCCATATTGTCTCTATTTATAGTTTATACAAAATGGTTCATTTCACCTAGTAGTAATAATTAAGTCCAAGGCTAATTAATTGCTGTACAATTCCTAGGGGAAAACCATGAGAGCTTGTCCTTGATGGATTTAACAAAAATGAAAAACAACCCCGATGGTAACAAGACATTTGGCATGCTATTTGGCAAGGTGTAGTTGGGGAACTTGGAATTTGTTTGATAAAGAAATAAATAAAAAATGGCGGAGTACTGACTGTTAAACTAAAAACGGACACTTGTTTTAATAGGCTGTGCAAGTCTCGCGCGCATTCGAACTTCCGGGACCATAGTGGTCCCAACCATATGGAGTTTTACGTGGGCGAGATTTTGTTTCGTCAATTACATGTTGTTGGAATGTAATACTAAGTGATAACAAAATATGAAAGTAAAACCAATTCAACAATATAAAGAAGAAAACCCAAGAATTAAACTTGACCTCAGCTTCCGGTTATTGCAAAAAATTTAGAATTTTGTGCTCGCCTCCGATCATAAAACTTACGTAAACGCTTGTTTTGGATGCGCAATTATAATCGCCAGATGCTGTAATTGCAAAGCAAACCCTTTTCATTGCAGTCTATGGTTGTTGAGGCGTCAGCATCCTCTTTAAACTGCGATACGGGTCCATTTAAGACCCGTTTGACCTTCACGAATCCGCGTAAGGGGTTTCTAAAAAGTTAACATCAAATAGGCATCCTTGTCCCAGAGTTTTAATTTGTCTTCAATAATAATATACACACTATTGTGATATTTTTTTTTCAAAAGCTAAACCTTTTCATAAAATTGTAATGATTAATTTTTGTTGTTCAGATTTTGTCATGAGATATAATTTAAAACAAAGATTTAATTTCAGAAATAAAAATGTTCTTCGTTTGACGTGTTTTCTCGTTCGGATACGCGCGAGACTTGCACGGTCTATAGTGCCTGATGGCATCATGAAAGGTTAAGCATTATATCAGATATAATGCTGTAACATACCTGTCCCGTCGGAGGTGCCAAATGTTACACCTGTCATGAACCAGAGGTTCACTCCTTGGTGTACATTAAATGAAGAAGTTCATCAAGGTCCATTTTCATGGCTCTGCTTACCATAATCAAAGATTTGATGCTAATATGGAAACAAGGAATTCCTTGCTTACTTCAAGTGTATTTCACAGGTAAGCAGGGTGTTTGCTTGTGCATATGAGTACTTCAGGCATGCTTTGCTTACACAGCTAGAACAGAAATTCAGCGCTTGCCATGTAAGCCGAGAATGGTGATCGCAAGTGCAGAATTCAGCAGTAAGCAGAATCATGAAATTGGGCTTTGCTGAGCTAAGTGATCCATTTTACTTAGCCGTAGTTGTAGCATTTACAGCACAATGCTGGTATGCATGGCTACCATACCTGTAGAAGCTAAACGTTAAAAAGTTGACAAAATAACCTTATAGACTGTGCAAATCTTGCATGGGCATGTGTTTGAACCTTAAAGTTTGCATTTTTGTTTCTTTCACACTTTAAAACAATGTAATTGTTCTTTAAAAGGTTCCAATACCCGTTAGATTTGCATCAGTTATTTGCAAATTGTAACAAGATTGTAATCTACATACATGTACCTACTAATATTTTCCTTTTGTAATCTTCCACTCTCATGCTCCAAGCCTAGGACATTGTTTTCAACATAACGGCAAATATTAATTAACAATGTGCTTCATTGGTCTGCTCTAAATTGTAAAGACATGGTATAGTTCTGGTGTTTGGTTGAAATAAATGAACAGCTTGCATTGACCCCTTGCGTATAAGGTCACAAGCTCAAAACAGCTACACAGAGTGTGGGCCTGAGAATACAAGAGGTCCACAAAGTGTATGGACCTGAAACTGTGGACTTGCACACATCCACACAAGGTTTTTGTACAGTGTTGAAGAATTAGATTTTTGTTAAGTACTCAGAACAAAGGAATGTTGACAGTGTTAGCAACACAGAGCTGTGTGCCCTCGCTGACGTCAATGAAGACCTATCATTGGCCGAGGGTTGTGCAATGCGCGTACACAAGTGCACTTTTTCGTTGTTTGACCTCGGTGGTGGCGGCAAATGCAAGGGGTCTATTCCAAATACAAACATTAAATAATGATTGATTCTTGATAGTACCAATCGACTTTAATGGTATTGTTCTTCCAGCTGACAAAAAAATTATCTCTGGGAAAATTTGTGTTTGAATCTGATCTTATTGATCTACATGTATATGTACCATTCATTTAAAGAAAATTACATTGTTTTTCTCAAAGCCAGACCGCCTATCTTCAGTGATATTTACACAAGTTAGATTTTTATGTTTTATGAATCTAGATGGTTTGAATGAATGGTACTCTGCACAAACCATCTTTCTAATTATTGGATGTTGACCAATAGTACATTTCAGTGTGTGAAAACAATTCCTGATGCCTAAAGAGTGGACATAATTTATAACGCTCACATAATATTTGCAAAAGCTTTCATTTCCCTATTGGTTTTCTGTATTTTTCTTTGCTCTATTCTCTCCTCACGCTTTTTTTCTTTACTGTGTTCCCCTCCTTCCATTTTCCCGTTTTTGTTTAACTTTATTTTATATGAATTATTTTTTTGTTTGCAGTTGCTGCAGAGGATGTTGGCCTCAAAGTGATAGACCTGGACAATGTTCATATGTTCACTCGCTACACATCTTGCATCTCTGAGGAAAAGGGAGGTTCTGGGAACCCCTCAGTGGCCACTGGCAAAGGTAGAGCTTCACCCCCCCACTCATCATTATCATGTCAATCATATCATTTCTCAATGCAGGGTTCTCATCATGCACAAGCTAGCGTATCGGGCCAATACACACAAACTGCCTGCCAATAGGCTTAAATGTTTGGCCGATGCGCAAACAAAATGTATATATATGTATGTATTTTTTTTATTTTATTTTTATTTTTACTAATTTCACACAAGAAAATCAAGATGAAACCAGATACCACAGTAGGGCTTTTAAAGCCAAGATAAACACCAATTAAAAAACACTCCGAGGATCTTGTTTCAATTCAGCGTGCTTCGACCAAACTTCCAAGATTTTTGGTCCAGAAAGCCCCACAGTTTTGACAAATCCTAGGGAGAACCCTGCACACCATTTTGGACATCTTGAAGGTGTTAATACAGGACAGGGGATGATCTCTACAAGCAATTGGACAGAACATTTCTTGTGCACACTGAATGCTAATATTGAGTAGCGAAGGATGGGTTTTGAGTAGTAATCTGTATGTTATGCAAGGAAATTGTTCACTGCAGTATCCCATGTCACCAGTTATATGCAGTTCTTGTGTTTTAAGGAATGATGCAGTTTTTGTAATATCAACAAGTTAATGACGATAACAAGTTACTCTGTAAAGAGCACTGGAGAGTTGTTGATGTACTAACGACCACGTTTGAAGCATTGTGGTTTTAGAGAAAGAGGTAATTTGTTCACCCCCAAGTTTGAATCTAGTGTTATAGAAGCTGTATATAGTTGTGGTATACCATGCTCGGGCCTTCAACTCTGTTATCTGGTAGCCAAGTCAACAGAATGTGGGTTTGAATCGCCAGGGAAAATTTAGAGGAGGTGCTTAAGCAGATTAATTGCTTAACAGATTTATTGCTGAGGGAACAAAAGTGTGTAGAAACCCTATTAAATTTGGGCCTGATGTGGAACCTCTGCCCTTAAGCAAGGCGTGTAACTACATATATACTTGCTTTTCATTAGCCGCAAGGGTAGATTTTGTTATTTGGTTCATTAAAGGCAGGGTTTACCTTTTGTAATTACTCTATAAATTAATGACCGTAAAAACTTACTCGGTAAAGAGCACTGGAAAGCAGTTGAAATTATAAAACATTGATAGAAATGACTTCCTTTGAACTTGTGTTGTTTATGCGAAGGAGGTAATTTTTCACTTAAAAACATTTGAATCTGAGAAGTGCTTCAGGCATAAAGCCTTTCTCAGGCATCTGAAAGACACGATTCTATGCAACCAGGGTGTTTTTTCCTTTATTATTTTTTGGCAACTTCGATGACCAATTTAGCCCAAATTTTCAGATTTTTGTTATTTTATGCATATGTTGGGATACACCAAGTGAGGCTACTCAAATTCTGGTGGCTGAGTCATCAGTGTGGGTCGAATCCCGGCGGTTACATTTTGGTTCATTGGTAAGACACTGAACTATAATTGCTTCTCTTCACCCAGGAGTAAATGGGAAACTTCAAGGGTAGAGATTGTTGATGTTTTAAGCAACCTGAGCGTCAATTTGGCTGTAGGCGCTGCATACTCCAAAGGAGTTGAGATGGTTTCAGGAATGTCTAAGGCCCAATGAATAGAAGTAGTTATAGTGTAAGGCCCTTTGACACACTTATCAAACTCGCCTAATAACTGTCTGTAATCATTACACAACAATCTATTTGAGGCAAATGGTATCAAAGTTTTGTATGGGTTTACTCAAAGTAACAGTAGAATCTCCTTTTTCACATCATTCTCTCAACAGACACTAAACTTTGTTAAAATTGCAATCAACTGCAAGGACAAACTAAGCAAGAAGAACAAGGTGGGAGCAGCTTTTACTGATGATGGATTCGCTACGGGTTTGTATACTAAGCTTGATTGTAACAAGATTCCAGGCAATTCAGACTCTGTAATTGGACACTGTCAAATGTAGTGAAAGAGACACACAAAAATATTGTTTTGAAAACAGCTATGGGGCAGAGGGTATCCCCCCCCCTCAAATGTTCCCATACTGTAACACTCTTTTCCTCTTGAACAGAAGCATTCCCCCCTAAAATCTTTTAAAGAATTTCCGATATTTTAAGCACACAATGAAGACACAACAGGGGGGTGGGGGTACACCATTTCCCTATGGAGCACCAAATGAAAACAGCTTCAATCTTTGGCATGTCCCTTGTATGCCATAATTCAGTAAGGAATATTGATTTTCAATACATTAGAAAAGGGGATCAGACTATTAATTCACATAGGTTTGGTAACATTGGTTTGAGTGGAAAATAAACCTGGGCTAAATTTCAAGGCTGTTTTCCAAGGAATTCTGGGCTAGTTGTGTAAGTGAAAAATGCTTAGTATTGTGAAGTATGCATGCACACATGCAAAGTTTCTTGCTAACCTGTGAAACATGCTTATTTGTTAGCGCGCAAACTTTTGTGTTACTGCAAGCCTAGATTTATCGCTTACCAGAGACATGAAATTGGGACTGGGTGGATACACTATATTAGAACTATTTTTACATTACCTCTGTCCCCTATATTTTATGGAAACAATTTTAGAAACTTTAGAGTTTTTCAAATTTAACACTTAGTGATTAGTAATGTCTTAGAGATGCCATTTTTCTTTGTGATGGGCATCCCAACAAAATACAAAGAAGAGAAAATAAGAAAAAGTTAAAGACTTCAGCCGAAAATCCGTGTTCATCGTGCGTTGTTACTGTGCATAGTGCGCAATCCTTATATGCGTGCCATGCAACACGTATAATTTGTATGGATAACGCAGTATGCAGTACAGATGAGATTCATGGAATTGTGTGCGTTGTTGGCGTGCATCTTTATGCAATGCATGACAGACATGTGGATTTCTGGCCTAAGGATGGTTATTGGTATTCATCGTCCGTTTGTTTAGCAGGAGTGGCCTACATTTTGAAACTGTTGGACCAGTATCAAGAATTTGACTCTCTTCACTGGTTCCACTCTGTCCGTTTCAAGTACCAGAAAGAAAAGGTAACAAATTTACTCCAACACCGTTGTATGTTGAGCACTGTATATTTGTGATGCGATCAAGCTAAATGAGTCGTTTGTCGGAAATTTTATTACGGAGAAACAAGCCGAAACAGGCCAAACAGGGGTAACATTTTCAATTTTATTTTTTTTGTAAATTCAAGTGCCAAAATATATTTATTTTACATTGGCGACTTCTTTTCTGATAAATAACATCACTAAGGGGTTAAAATTAGCATGGAAACTGCCGATGTACATGTGAGAAAAAGAGAAATCAACGAAAAATTTGAAAACATTTTTTGCGTACGTTTGTTACGTGGAAAGTTGTGCACACAAGTTCTCCCAACTGTACTGTCATCTCAATGGGGAAAATACTACAAAAGTGATTTAAAACAATCACAACATACCTTTGAAAATGAATACGAGTGCCTCTCTTACCTACAAATAACTTCTGCACCTCAAACCCTTTGAAAAATCCTATCAAATCACGATCCGACCTTTGAACCTTTGGAGGGGATTTTTGCCTATGGGCACCATGTGCTATTTTTAGACTGTTGTCATGTCGATATAGCGTTCTATCTACGGCCGTTTGCTGCATGTTAATCGCATGTTTAGAACTACAAATACAACTTGTCAAACTTCGAAGGCGTTTCGGTGTCGGTATTCGAAGTAATACGCAGGGCGCCTGCGGACTGTATGCGTGCGCGCTAAAAGGGTTTTAACCCCCTTTCTCTTTGTTTCATTTTCTCATATCACTTGGTGTTTCTGCTTTCACAACTTTTGAACAAAAGGTTTTATAAAACATGTAGTTTTAAAAATAGAAAAGCATAGCTTTTGCTCTTTTCAGATGTATAAAAAAATTTAAAATGGCAAGGGTCGACAAACGACTCATTTTGCTTGATCGCATCACATTAATGACTTTGTTACCAAAGAAAATATTTCACACAAAAAATGGTTCTAGTACAAACTTCCTAATCAGTAAGCTTTCAGACTATGGCCAAGTTCTCGCAAGGACCATTAGTTAACTAGTGGTTGTTTAGTGACGTACGTAAAGCATGGGCACAGAAGTTGTAGTGCAAACGACTCTAGTCATGTCATGTCAACGCTACCGCTGACTAAACGTATGATATCATTTTCTTATAACTGATCCACTCTGCACTGTGCTATGGAAACAGCTATTGATAACCAGCGATGCGACCATGCCCCATAGGCTGGTTCAAAATAGTTGACTAGACAGAGTTCAGGCTAACGATAGTCTTTGCACAAACTTGGCCTAAATTTAACAATGATTTCTTTTATCCCCACCAATCCTGTATAATAACTTTAAACAATTTGTTTATTATGGTTGAACTTGAGTTTGAAAATAATTGGAACTATCTTTGAAAACGGAGTCTGTGAATATCATTTTTCTTTTTCATTTTCTACATGCTGTGATGAAACAGCAGGCTGGTGATGAGAAACTCCAACAGACTGTCAGCTTGACTATCAAGAGACTGGACACATATCAAAGGGTAAGGAAGTCTTACAGGTAAAGATCCAGGAGGATGAGGCACCTTTGAAGATGTGACCCAAGCATTAATCATTCTGCTGGCATTTCTGAGGTTGCTACGAGGTTGCATTTCTCTTTTCCTGCAATTTATTGTTCTTAGTATTGAACCAAAAAAGTAAATATATAGAGACAATAATAAAGTAAATGTGATACTGTAAAGGGTTCCATTAATAAGCAAAGCTTGCTGACAGTGGTCCCTGTAATGCTTTCTCAGTCCATTGAGTCTAGAATAAGAGAGAAGAGATGACCACTGAATAATCCTCTCAATGCCTAAATGGATGATACGTCATTGTTTTTTGTAGCACATTTCATTCCCCAAAGTCTCATACTGAATAGGTGCACAAGGTAGTTCTTTAAATTTTGGTTTTAAACTTTTCAAAACATCTTTTGTAGGAGTTTGACTTGCTGTACTAAAGTCTTTAATAGCAGCGCTCGTATTTTCTTCCGGGCTGACAAGACGGCAGCAGAGGAGCAAGAAGAGAAAGATAAAGAAGGTGAGTTTTTAGGTTGGCATTCAAGGAAGATTTGATTTGGAGTGATTTGGATTGCTTTGATTCAGAGTAATTTGGTTTGGAGTGATTTGAGCTCAGTAATTACCTCAAACATAACCCAAAACTGATGGTCCTTTAGTCTTGTTCTCTTCACCTAAACATTTACTCAGTAATTGATTCAAATAAGACCAAAACTGATGACCCTCCTCTAACCTTCAGATCTATTCAAAATTGCTTTCATGAAACGGACGGTTACATGAGTAACCGACCGTTTCAGAAATGGTTACAGGTTTACAAAAAAAGAACCGTAAATGCTCAGGCTTAAGTGATGTACGATAAGGTTTACTATTGGTCATGTTCTCTTCAACTGAACATGAACTCTGTAGTGCCTCGAATATGACCCAAACTAAAGCATTTTTGTTCGTTATCTCTTCAACTGAACATGTTCCTAGTAATTGCCTCAAATTTGACCCAAACTGATGTATTTATGGTGACGTCCTCTTCAAAAAAACATATACTCAGCAATTTCTTCTATTATGAGCCAAACTGATGTACTATTAATAGGCATGTTCTCTTCAACTGAACATGTACTCAGAAAGTGCCTTGAATATCAGCCAAACTAATGTATTATTGGTCATGTTCTCTTCAACTGAACAAGTACTCGGTAACTATTTCAAACATGACCAAAACTGATGAACAATTGGTCATGTTCTCTTCAACTTAATATGTACTCAGTAAGTGCCTCGAATATGACCAAAACCGATTTACTGTGGGTCTTGTTCTCTCTAATTGAACATGTACTAGAAATTTTGTTCATGAAACGGACGGTTAAACGTGTAACCGACCGTTTCAAAAACGGTTACAAGTTTACAAAAAATAACCGTATATGCACAATTAGTCATAATTATTCTCTAACTGAAGATGCACTAAGTACTGTAAGTGCCTCGATTATGAGCCAAACTGATGTGTTATTGGAGATGTTCTCTTCATTTGAACATTCAGTTATTGTCTCAAATATGACCCAAACTGATTAATTTTTCACCTTGTTCTCTTCAACTGAACATGTTATTGTTAACCTTTTTATTTCATAATTGTCCATTCATCTTACATAGTTCAAGTACATAGTTTAACATTACATTCAGTTACACAATGACATATTTAATGGTAATGTAGGCTATTACAATGTTTACGCAATATAAAGCGGTAGGAAAACAATTGGGTTCAGGTTCAGTAATTACCTCGAATATGAGCCAAACTGATTCATTATGGGTATTGTTCTCTTCAACTGAACATGTACTCAGTAAGTGCCTCAAATATGACCCAAACTGATTCATTTTGGGTATTGTTCTCTTCAATTGAAAATGCACTCAGTAAGTGCCTCAAATATGACCCAAACTGATTCATTATGGGTATTGTTCTCTTCAATTGAAAATGCACTCAGTAAGTGCCTTGAGTATCAGCCAAACTGATGTATTATTGGTCATGTTCGTTTTAACTGAACATGTACATTTACTTGTTTAGTATTTGTTTTGCTGATTAAGGTGGGGGCGTAGGGGCTAAACTGATATTGTATTTTAAGTATGTACTGTCCTTTGTTGCTCCATGGGATTAGCTTCAAATGTGGCGTAAAATTAAAATTCAGTCAAACGTTTCCTTTTTTTGTTTAAGGTTCACAAGTCAGGAGTTCTTAATAATGGCTAACTCGTCCAATTAAGGCCTAGCCAGCTACTTCTACTCTAACGCCTAGACCAGATATGGAGAGTCGCTGAGAAACTGGAGTTGGGCATCAAGGGTATAAACAAGGGCCTTGTGTCATTTGAGGCTGGAGCATTCACCGCGTAAAAGCAGTTGGGATTAGGTACAGAAGGATCCAAGTATAGGATTAATGACTATCTTGGTAATAAATTTGCCTGTTTCGGGGGAATTGGAGTCAGATACAGCCAGAGTATACTCAACCAAAGATGGGGAATTATTGCTTATTCACTCGTCTAAACAAGATTATTTTGCCAAGACCCTACGGTCATTAGTTCTACTGTCAATAATTTAGACATATGAGATTTCAATTATCATGATTGTAACCACACAAACAATTTATGAAACTCTGAGTTTGTATGTATTTTTTAAATTTTTACTTGAATAGTAATTGCCCTGAGGTGCGTGATGCTTTGTAATCAAAGAGCAGACAACCAAACATGGACCAACACACTGAATATTCATTACAGATCCTGCCCATTGGTTGGTCCAACACATTTTTGATTGCAGCTTTTGGTTACAGCACAATTTGCTCCCAATTGTTTGCATTAGGCACACTTAAAAAAAATTTGGAGCAATTATTTAGTAACTTAAATATGATATACTATAACACTAAATGAAATCGTGAAAATATACAAATATTGGAAGCAGGAGTGCATTATCAAAGAATATATTCACAGGGTAAAATCTGGTCTATTGCATCCCACGAGGCGAAGCCAAGTGAAATGGAAAAACCAGTGTTCACAGAGAGAATATTTTCTGCGATTATGCACGAACAAAGTGCATTCGATCTTTTTTATAAAAACCCACAAATAATTGATCCTTGTCATTTAAATTTGTTTTCACAACAAACACAAAAAAGACACAGAAACTCATCCACCCCACACTTTAATAGTTCTGAAAACTGCTTCTAATTATAGTGGATGACTCCGTGAAGACACTAACCTTCTCCACTCTAGAAACAACCTTGCCTCGTTTGGACAAATGGTTGGATGGGCATCTGTCTGATATTAAAGGGGGGAATACCTTTGGTTGTTTCTCCAACAATTTACGACCATACAACCTTTCTTGGTAAAGAGCACTGGAGAACTGTTGATATTAAAAAACATTTTAAGAAAAAAAAACCCTTTGAAGTCATGTAGTTTAAGAGAAATATTTAACTTTTCACCCCCAAAATTGAATGTAAAAAAGGTTGCAGGCACGAAGCATTTTTCAGGCATCTGAAAACAAGCAATTCTATGCAACCAGGGTGTTTCTTATATCAGTGTTTGAATGACTGAAGGGCCTTTTAGTCACTTGTGTTGAAAACCAGACACCTTGTAATATTGTAGCCACAAGCAGACACACAATAAACAGTTGGTTCCTCTTATGACAGGGTTGTTTGTTTCTTGTTAGGTCTGTCCTTGATCTATGGTATTTGACATGTGATATTTACATGGTAAGTACCTGGGTGCACAAAGGTTTTCAGTCCCTGAAAGTAAACAAAATAATAATAATCTGGGACCTGAATCCCCCTCCCCCCCCCTAAGATATGTTGAATGGTTCAGATGAGGCTATCACTGAATTTCACTCCCCAGGTCATTGAACTTTGGAGTTATGGCTTAAATTAATGACTGTGTGGTATAGTTTCTTACAGTTTCCCTCACTTAAGAGTTTGTGATGTGAATCTTGCCTATAATAGTTAAGAATGGAATTGGTAGTGAAACATTCAAATGTTTTGAAATTTTTTGTTCCCAATTGCGTTTTTTTAACCAAATTATTGTTTACATTGTTTAGCAATCCTTAAACTTGGCACATATAGGGGGGTTCAAATGTAGTAGTTCTTTGAACAACATACAATTCCTGAATGTGGACCATCTGCTCAAATGTAAATATGACCACAAACGACAGAATTTGCAGGTGTTCCATGGGCAGAATGATTCTCTATTCTCTAATATTTGCTGTGGTGTTTTTCCTTATTCCTTTTAAAAGTAATGAATGACAAGGAAAGTACCATACTTTTTGTGAAGACTCGCTGGTGTTTTTATGAGCACAATGAGGGATACAGAGATTACCTTTAAGTTTGCTGTGTGATCTATAGAGACGATACTCTGATATCAAAATGATCCACTGTTCAATTCATATATGTACTATCTGAGATACTGATATGAAAATTTTCGGATGTACGGAAGTATCTTAATGTACAGACTTTGTGCATAATCGACTACATGTAGTAACAGATGTCCACAACATGGGGGTAAAATTTACATAGTGTTTTGAGCTGTTTTATGGGGAAAATAAGACCATTTATTTTAAACACTTTATCTGTGAATGAAACTTTAAAGATTTTTTGGCATTGTTGCATCTTCCTGCAAGTCATCATTTCCAATTATTATCATTTCCAATTATTATCATGCTATTTATGCAAAATCTAGTGTCTTTTTGAAAGACTTTTCAACATTTGTTCCTGCCAATTATGTCACCACCAGCTATGTTATTACCAACTGCGTCAATGGCAATTGTGTCACACAGCTATGTAAATTGAGGGGTTTTTATGAGTTTTGATGTTACTTTTCTGGCAACACTGTCTTTGTGATGCATGTTTATAAAATTAAGAGATATGTTTTTATACTTGAAATGTTCAGCGACCTTTGAAAAGTGGTCAGTAAGAGCCACCGGACGGAGGTTGTTGATTTCGGTAGGGGAACTACATGTACATTTGAGGGGTTTTTATGAGTTAATGCTACTTTTCTGGCAACACTGTCTTTGGCTTGTTTCCACTGTGGAGGGACTGCTGTGCATATGAAGTATTTATGATGTCCGTTTAAGGACAAAAATCCCGGCATCATCGACAAGGTTATAGATATAAGTGACTCCTAATGTTTGAAATAGATACATTTCTTCAGCGGTCTCTGGGCTATGATGAATTTTGACCAGGATGTAAAGACATTTCTCCAAAAAGGGTTCCCATACGGAGTTTTTTGTATGTGCATAAAGTAATTTCAGGGAACCACCTTCAAAACTGGACAATCCAGAAATGTCCATAATCTTGTGAAATAAATGAACCCATCCACAACCATTGTCAGAAATTAGGAGTCTGCGGAGCCCACCTTGGCTGTAATCTTGAACCATTTGATTTCTGCTAACCCGGTCATGTCCCCTCCAAATAAATTTAAATAACATATAGTTTACAGGCGGATCAGGGATAGTTAAAATAAGAAAAGTAAGCTTAGACAACAGTGATTCGGCCAAGCACCGTAAGATTCCTTTTGGACCAACTCGAAAGTATAGTCGTGTTGTAATTGAGTAGAACCATGGAATGCAGATCAATGAAAAACTGAATACCAAGTATTTTTTAAAGTTTCTAAAGGTTCCACACAGTGGGCATTGATCTCTTCGCATATCTTGCCATCTTGACCTTTCTTTGACCCTATCCAAACCACATTAGTTTTATCTACATTGACTTTTAGTCCGGACATATTGGCAAATGCGTCAAGGGTGTTAAATGCAGTAATCATAGATTTAGCAGAACCATCAAGAAATAAAACTGTCATCGGCATACTGGGATAATCGAAACTCTTTACCGGCTACCTTAATACCTTTTAAGTCTTCATCATTATCTATCATCATAGCAAGAACTTCAACACACATAATAAATAAATAGGGGCTTAGACCATCACCTTGCCTGCAGCCCCGTTCTATATTAAATGATTCTGAAAGAAAACCATTCACCAGAATCATAGAAGAGGTTGATCCACTTTGTTATGGATGCACCAAAGTTGAATTTATCAAGAACTTTGAGGATAAACTCATGTGATAGTGAATCGAAAGCTTTTTCAAAATCAATTGAAATTAGTTGACCAGGAATGTTGTTCGAATCGGTGACATCAAGTAAGTCATACATCAAACGAATATTTTCACCAATGAACCGACCTGACATAAAGCCTTTTTGTCGCTCATTAATAATAATTGGTAGACAAGTTTTCAGTCTCTCAGTAATACACGCCGACGCCAATTTATAGGATGTGTTTAGGAGAGAAATAGGACGCCAATTTTTTAAAAATTGCCGGGGTTTGTCCCCTTTTGGTAACAAAGTGATAATGCCGTATTTCTGAGTGACTGACAACTTGCCCGAGAAATAAGCGAAGTTAAGTGAACGTAAGAGGAACTACGATAAATCAGGCGAAAAGAATTTATAAAATTCAAAACTGAACCCAAGGGCGTCGATGGGTGGGGGACGGGGGGGACATCTCCCCCCCACTTTTTAGACTGGGGGGGGACAGCATATCAGATGTCCCCCCCACTTTTTGATTGACTGTTCATTAGAAATATGCAACAACATTTTCTTGATTTAATATTTCATTACAATTTTTTTTCAAGTAAAAGTACGGAGCTCTGGAAGTGCCATCCGACATGTTGAGATCCTGACATAATTATCTCAGGATGACGACATCCTAAACGCAAATAAGTCGACATACCGAGATAATTATCTCGGGATGTTGACATCCCAAAAGTAGGATGTCGTCTTCCTGTGATAATTTATCTCGGGATGACGACATCCCAAAAGCAGGATGTCGTCTTCCTGTGATAATTTATCTCGGGATGACGACATCCCAAAAGTAGGATGTCGTCTTCCTGTGATAATTTATCTCGGGATGACGACATCCTAAAAGCAGGATGTCGTCTTGCTGTGATAATTTATCTCGGGATGACGACATCCCAAAAGCTTCCTGTGATAATTTATCTCGGGATGTCGACATCCTTAAGGTAGAATGCCATTCACTGCATCACGCATCACGTAGGCCTGGGTGTCACTCAAAGGCCTTTACTAAAAATAATTCGCGTGTACGACATCCTACCTATAAGGATGTCGTCATCCCGAGATAAATTATCACAGGAAGACGACTTCCTAGCTTTGGGATGTCAACATCCCGAGATAAATTATCACAGGAAGACGACATCCTACTTTTGGTATGTCGACATCCCGAGATAAATTATCACAGGAAGACGACATCCTACTTTTGGGATGTCGTCATCCCGAGATAAATTATCACAGGAAGATGACATCCTGCTTTTGGGATGTCAACATCCCGAGATAAATTATCACAGGAAGACGACATCCCGAGATAATTATCTCGGTATGTCGACTTATTTGCGTTTAGGATGTCGTCATCCTGAGATAATTATGTCAGGATCTCAACATGTCGGATGGCACTTCCAGAGCTCCGTATAAAAGAATAGCGAACAAACGATGAAATGTTTTCTTCATTTTCATATTTTTTTCTGATGGACCACGCGCAGAATGGTATTTTGGGCCCATTTCCGCTTATATAATACAGACAATAGATGACACGTATCGTCCAAGACAAGAACGCCAAAATCCCGCTTACATACCTTGTTAGCATTCAAGTTATGCGTCGATCCCTCCACAAAGGAAGTATGTGTGTGCGCCCACGTGCAAATGTGTTTCATTTTGTTACAATCGCACAACGCACAAAATGTAGTAAAATCCATTCAAATAAATAGGAGCAGTTTGGGCCATGACAAGATTTGTTGAAGAAGCAATATTTTGTTTTTTCGAAGAACTACAAGCTGACACACGATAAACGCCGGACTCCCGAAGCATATTAAACATGTGGGGTGCAAATAATGTAAGATGTATTTTTTCAAGACTTGCTCGACCGTCCCCCCTACTTTTCAGTAGCGATCGACGCCCTTGACTGAACCCATGGGATCCTGGGGATTTACCATTCTTACTATTCTGTAAAGCTTGCATAATCTCTACATAAAACATGCGACAAAGGACCTTCCAGATTATCCCGCATTGTATCTGTAAGAATAGGAGCATCGGCTTTCTTGAAGATAGAATTTAAATCAGCCAAGTATTAACATTCCGATGAGAATAAAGACTTTTGTAGAAATTCCTGGCTTCGGAAAGAATTTCATTAGATTTGGTCAATCTGGAATCTGCATCATTAACAACACAATTGATAGATTTACAAACGAAACTACGTTTCTCCATATTCAGAAAATACTTGGATGGTTTTTCTCCGCATTCCATCCACCGTGTTCTAGATCTAATAAGTACACCATCCATTTTAATTTTACGAAGATTTACAAGATCAGCTTGTTTAGCACTTAAGAGATCGATTGACTCAATGTCACCTTCGGCCACTTTATTAGAAAGAATACCAATGTCCCTTTCTAGAGAAACCTCTAATTTGTTGAACTCTTTCTTTTTCCATGTGGAGTATGAAATACAATGTAGTTTTAGACCTTATTTTCATAAGGAGCATCTCAAAAAATGTCTGATCGTTAATGGTAAACTGAATATCTTTAGGATGAATGTTCTTAACATTAGAGAGCAAATAGGGAGAAGCAGCATATTCGTCTACCAAATCAGAAATAACATTTCTCACTAAAACGGAGTAGTTTTTATCCATTAACAGAGAGTTGTTAAATTTTCAATAACCGCTACCACGTTCTATTTTGGTCAAGTCGAGAGTAATATCAATGATAGAGTGATCAGTTCTATACCCTGGTTTGATGTCACAACTCAACAGCTTGGATTGAAGCTTGGAGGAAAGTAAAAAGAAATCTAATCTCGATTGCTTTAATGTTTTATGTTGCCTCCAGTCCCCACATAAAATATTATGAGTAATGTCCATATCACTCAAGACTGTGGCAATATCACTATAGATCACTTGATCTTTCCATGTCTTTTTCTCCGTCCAGTCATGTAGAGTAAGATCATCTATTATGAAATAAGATTGACCTTGGAGAGCTTGTCTGCATTTTTTCATGACTCTGACTTTATCTTGATAAGACAGGAGTTTGACGAGAATATGGGCCGGTTTGCCGTCAAAGTCCTTACCGTCCCGGTGAGCACTTCGATGTTTGGAGTTTCCCAGTCGAAACGGGTACGTAGAATATCTGCAACTTGATCGGCACAGTTCTCGTTGACGGACCTCTGTACCCCCACGACTCGGAAGTTGTTTCGACGGCTGAAGCGCTCCTGCTTGTTAATGTCGTTATGCAGCTTGGCCAGTTCATTCTTCATGGAAGAGACCTCTGAAGTAACAATGTTCAGAGATTTTTGCAGAGCGTCGTTGGAGGTCTCAAGCTCGATGATTTTATCACTATTAAATTGGATGGAGGCTGCAAGCTTCACTTCAACGATTTTGGAGAGGGTAGACCTGACGAAAGCCTCGAAATTCTCGTCACTGTTGTGCCGGCCATCCAGCTCGGGAGATTCATCCCCGGACGAGGTAGGGTTCACGCTCACATGGGCTGCCGTGGGTCCCGTTCTTTTCCTCCCTCGTTGTTTGGGTGGCATGGTCGCGTTGCTCGTATTGGTGGGTGGTGCACTTCCTTGCTTGGGTGATTTTGAAAAGCCCGGAGCACAGAGAGAGAGCGTCCTTCTCTGACGGCGTCATTGGTGGAAGTGGTGGAAGTGGTGGAAGCGTCATTGGTGGAAGTGGAGTTGTGCTGGCACCTCCTACCGGTCGAATCTTGTTGCAAAACTTCAAAAGCACAGTTTGGAATGGAACAGTCTTCCCAACAGCATCAGACAATCTTGTCCAATATATGCTTTCAAAACTTCTTCAAGCCTTCCTTTTATCAAGCCTGATACTTTACCGGGGCATTGCATCGATGCCCATATTCATTGCCTTGGTGTCCCTGAAAACGCTGCAGTAGAAATGTAAATTTCCCTTTAAGAGTTGCCCTTTGCCAGTCCAAAGAAAAGTTCCCTTGCCCTTAAAAAATATCAGGCCTCTTGCTTTTTGCGAGAGCTTAGTGTACTACATGTATGTTGTGAATAACAGTTGGAACAGTGTCTTATAAATGTTATGGTTGATATTTCTTTAAAATGTTCTGATCCCCTCTGGTGTATTCCACAGAGCTTGATGTCCCCCGTCTAGCTGGATGGAACGCAGAACCATGAGGCAATCAAGAAGAAGATCAAACGCTTCAAGTCTGGGGAGATGATGCTGGCTGGCTTGCCCTTACCAGCCCCGGCTGACAACAGTGAGTTACCAGTTGCAGTACCTTAAAGGGATCCTATATTCTTTGTTTTTCAGAAGAGTAAATTAATTTTGTAATTCCTCCAGGTTTCAATAAACACAGCAGTGTTGTACTTGGCAAGTAAAGTACTGATACTAGAAGTCCATACTTGATACTCGACTGCAAAATAATCTGTACTCGAAAGTCATGTACTCGATATTCTATACATGGGTTAATACTATTACTACGAATAGAGGAATGAAACTCTAGAAAAAGTACAATTAAAGTTGTCTTTGATGTATTCGTGTTGAAAAGGTAGTTATTATAACAAGCACACATGCAAAATACTTGGTACTGGGACACTTGAACTTTGTATATTAGATGGCCCATGTTCTCAAACTCAAGTACTACTCGACAATCCTAATACTCAACAGTTCTTTAAACTCGGCTGAAAAGTACTGGACTACAACACCAAACACACCACACAACCAACCTGTGAGGATTTCATCCAATCAGGCAGTCAAGTTTTATTTGAAACAACTTGTCAACTAAAAGCGTTCAAAGTTTTGCAACAAGAGTCAAGGATTGAAGACTCAAATACAAGCCCTGTCTTACATTTTACCTTAACTTGAGTCTTAAATTGTATTTAAAATACAAACATACAATTATTCTGCTTTCTACAAACTATGAAGTATGTCATGCGAGATTATTTGTTTGAACTTGATTTTTCAAAAAGCAATCCTTGTCTATTTTTTTCCATTCCACCACATCATTAGCAATTAAGCTCATCGCTGAAAAGTTCCTGAAACACTTTCCAGCCAGTGGACTACCCAGTAGCACAGAGGATATGTGCCCCATGGTTGTAGGAGCAGCAAACGGACCCAGTGGGATGACAGCATCAAGATGTTTGCTCATCGGATCTGGACTGACATCAACTCAAGAAGGCGACGATCCAGGAGGCCCAGAAATTCACCAGCTCCCCGGGAATCCTGTAAGTGTAAAGTCTGCCCTAGAAAGGCCAGCTGTTTACAGGGTTTGTCCTTAACATTTCCAATAATACTTGGTTCTTATATAGAGCATTTTTTCAAGTAGCAAGATCAAGGCACTTTACAGCCCTTGCTGTTTTTATTAATTTTTTTATTTCGTCTTGTTTAACCAGGCCCGGTAGCCCCATCAGTTATCAAAGAACTGTTCTTTGGTCAGCACCCTCAGCACCTCAAATTGGTCAGCCCTGCACTTCATAGTTGGTCAGCCCTTGCCTAGTTGGTCAGCACCCTTAGCATGGGTAGTTATTGTAGTTAAGAATGGAATCATCTCTACTGACACCTTGAATGCTACATGGTACATGTATAAAGCAATGTGTATGTAAACATCAGCATCTTCAAGTCATCTCAGCTGTTCATCAATAGCAATCATGAAAGAACAACCGAGCCATCTGCTCTCTTCAATTGTACGATAATATAGATATGTTAGTTTGATGTTTTAATGTTTTCTGTTAACGTCTTATTATGGGCTGTTATCGATCCGATATGATGTGCCTCAATAAACAGGATGATATCAGCTTAAAGAGCTGACTATTTATAAATTGTATAAAATACGCTGGAATGTTTTTATTTAAACCATTCATATTGTTATTTTGTTGACAACAAGGTTGGTTATATAAAACAAATGATGATTTATTTACTAAAACTCAATTAGCCTTGTTTGGCCTACAAGTGTCTCCTACTTACATTCCATGATTAAATAAGATTTTGAATCTGAATTCATCATCTTTCTTTAAAGGCAAATAAAATAGTATCATTTAATACTGGAACTGTGATAATAAAATAAAGAAATAATTATCTCAGTTGCAACCTAAGATATTCTATTTAATTGTTAATTTATTTAAGATGCTATGTAACCTCAGGTCAGATAACAAGACTTTTTATTCATTTATTCCTTGTTAAAAGTGTTAAAAATTCTTTTAAAAAAAACACAAGCGTGCAATTAAATTCTATGTAACCTCAGGTCAGATAACAAGACTTTTTATTTATTTATTCCTTGTTAAAAGTGTTAAAAATTCTTTTTAAAAA
Organism: Leptasterias polaris; assembly: GCA_037783415.1. NCBI lineage: Eukaryota > Metazoa > Echinodermata > Asteroidea > Forcipulatida > Asteriidae > Leptasterias > Leptasterias polaris. The sequence continues at coordinate 455,736 of JAZGTN010000141.1, forward strand.
AACACAAGCGTGCAATTAAATTCTATGTAACCTCAGGTCAGATAACAAGACTTTTTATTTATTTATTCCTTGTTAAAAGTGTTAAAATTTCTTAAAAAAAAAACACAAGCGTGCAATTAAATTCTATGTAACCTCAGGTCAGATAACAAGACTTTTTATTCATTTATTCCCTGTTAAAAGTGTTAAAAATTCTATAAAAAAAAACACAAGCGTGCAATTAAATTCTATGTAACCTCAGGTCAGATAACAAGACTTTTTATTTATTTATTCCTTGTTAAAAGTGTTAAAATTTCTTTTAAAAAAAACACAAGCGTGCAATTAAATTCTATGTAACCTCAGGTCAGATAACAAGACTTTTTATTCATTTATTCCTTGTTAAAAGTGTTAAAAATTCTTTTAAAAAAAACACAAGCGTGCAATTAAATTCTATGTAACCTCAGGTCAGATAACAAGACTTTTTATTTATTTATTCCTTGTTAAAAGTGTTAAAATTTCTTTTAAAAAAAACACAAGCGTGCAATTAAATTCTATGTAACCTCAGGTCAGATAACAAGACTTTTTATTCATTTATTCCTTGTTAAAAGTGTTAAAAATTCTTTTAAAAAAAACACAAGCGTGCAATTAAATTCTATGTAACCTCAGGTCAGATAACAAGACTTTTTATTCATTTATTCCTTGTTAAAAGTGTTAAAAATTCTTTAAAAAAAAACACAAGCGTGCAATTAAATTCTATGTAACCTCAGGTCAGATAACAAGACTTTTTATTCATTTATTCCTTGTTAAAAAGTGTTAAAAATTCTTTTAAAAAAAACACAAGCGTGCAATTAAATTCTATGTAACCTCAGGTCAGATAACAAGACTTTTTAATCATTTATTCCCTGTTAAAAGTGTTAAAAATTCTTTTAAAAAAACACAAGCGTGCAATTAAATTCTATGTAACCTCAGGTCAGATAACAAGACTTTTTAATCATTTATTCCCTGTTAAAAGTGTTAAAAATTCTTTAAAAAAAACACAAGCGTGCAATTAAATTCTATGTAACCTCAGGTCAGATAACAAGACTTTTTATTCATTTATTCCTTGTTAAAAGTGTTAAAAATTCTTTAAAAAAAAACACAAGCGTGCAATTAAATTCTATGTAACCTCAGGTCAGATAACAAGACTTTTTATTTATTTATTCCTTGTTAAAAGTGTTAAAATTTCTTTTAAAAAAAACACAAGCGTGCAATTAAATTCTATGTAACCTCAGGTCAGATAACAAGACTTTTTATTTATTTATTCCTTGTTAAAAGTGTTAAAAATTCTTTTAAAAAAAACACAAGCGTGCAATTAAATTCTATGTAACCTCAGGTCAGATAACAAGACTTTTTATTTATTTATTCCTTGTTAAAAGTGTTAAAAATTCTTTTAAAAAAAACACAAGCGTGCAATTAAATTCTATGTAACCTCAGGTCAGATAACAAGACTTTTTATTCATTTATTCCTTGTTAAAAGTGTTAAAAATTCTTTTAAAAAAACACAAGCGTGCAATTAAATTCTATGTAACCTCAGGTCAGATAACAAGACTTTTTATTTATTTATTCCTTGTTAAAAGTGTTAAAATTTCTTTAAAAAAAAACACAAGCGTGCAATTAAATTCTATGTAACCTCAGGTCAGATAACAAGACTTTTTATTCATTTATTCCTTATTAAAAGTGTTAAAAATTCTTTTAAAAAAAACACAAGCGTGCAATTAAATTCTATGTAACCTCAGGTCAGATAACAAGACTTTTTATTCATTTATTCCTTGTTAAAAGTGTTAAAAATTCTTTTAAAAAAACACAAGCGTGCAATTAAATTCTATGTAACCTCAGGTCAGATAACAAGACTTTTTATTTATTTATTCCTTGTTAAAAGTGTTAAAAATTCTATAAAAAAAAACACAAGCGTGCAATTAAATTCTATGTAACCTCAGGTCAGATAACAAGACTTTTTATTTATTTATTCCTTGTTAAAAGTGTTAAAATTTCTTTTAAAAAAAACACAAGCGTGCAATTAAATTCTATGTAACCTCAGGTCAGATAACAAGACTTTTTATTCATTTATTCCTTGTTAAAAGTGTTAAAAATTCTTTTAAAAAAAACACAAGCGTGCAATTAAATTCTATGTAACCTCAGGTCAGATAACAAGACTTTTTATTTATTTATTCCTTGTTAAAAGTGTTAAAATTTCTTTAAAAAAAAACACAAGCGTGCAATTAAATTCTATGTAACCTCAGGTCAGATAACAAGACTTTTTATTCATTTATTCCTTGTTAAAAGTGTTAAAAATTCTTTTAAAAAAAACACAAGCGTGCAATTAAATTCTATGTAACCTCAGGTCAGATAACAAGACTTTTTATTCATTTATTCCTTGTTAAAAGTGTTAAAAATTCTTTAAAAAAAAACACAAGCGTGCAATTAAATTCTATGTAACCTCAGGTCAGATAACAAGACTTTTTATTCATTTATTCCTTGTTAAAAAGTGTTAAAAATTCTTTTAAAAAAAACACAAGCGTGCAATTAAATTCTATGTAACCTCAGGTCAGATAACAAGACTTTTTAATCATTTATTCCCTGTTAAAAGTGTTAAAAATTCTTTAAAAAAACACAAGCGTGCAATTAAATTCTATGTAACCTCAGGTCAGATAACAAGACTTTTTAATCATTTATTCCTGTTAAAAGTGTTAAAAATTCTTTTAAAAAAACACAAGCGTGCAATTAAATTCTATGTAACCTCAGGTCAGATAACAAGACTTTTTATTCATTTATTCCTTGTTAAAAGTGTTAAAAATTCTTTAAAAAAAAACACAAGCGTGCAATTAAATTCTATGTAACCTCAGGTCAGATAACAAGACTTTTTATTTATTTATTCCTTGTTAAAAGTGTTAAAATTTCTTTTAAAAAAAACACAAGCGTGCAATTAAATTCTATGTAACCTCAGGTCAGATAACAAGACTTTTTATTTATTTATTCCTTGTTAAAAGTGTTAAAAATTCTTTTAAAAAAAACACAAGCGTGCAATTAAATTCTATGTAACCTCAGGTCAGATAACAAGACTTTTTATTTATTTATTCCTTGTTAAAAGTGTTAAAAATTCTTTTAAAAAAAACACAAGCGTGCAATTAAATTCTATGTAACCTCAGGTCAGATAACAAGACTTTTTATTCATTTATTCCTTGTTAAAAGTGTTAAAAATTCTTTTAAAAAAACACAAGCGTGCAATTAAATTCTATGTAACCTCAGGTCAGATAACAAGACTTTTTATTTATTTATTCCTTGTTAAAAGTGTTAAAAATTCTTTAAAAAAAAACACAAGCGTGCAATTAAATTCTATGTAACCTCAGGTCAGATAACAAGACTTTTTATTCATTTATTCCTTGTTAAAAGTGTTAAAAATTCTTTTAAAAAAAACACAAGCGTGCAATTAAATTCTATGTAACCTCAGGTCAGATAACAAGACTTTTTATTCATTTATTCCTTGTTAAAAGTGTTAAAAATTCTTTTAAAAAAACACAAGCGTGCAATTAAATTCTATGTAACCTCAGGTCAGATAACAAGACTTTTTATTTATTTATTCCTTGTTAAAAGTGTTAAAAATTCTTTAAAAAAAAACACAAGCGTGCAATTAAATTCTATGTAACCTCAGGTCAGATAACAAGACTTTTTATTTATTTATTCCTTGTTAAAAGTGTTAAAAATTCTTTAAAAAAAAACACAAGCGTGCAATTAAATTCTATGTAACCTCAGGTCAGATAACAAGACTTTTTATTCATTTATTCCTTGTTAAAAAGTGTTAAAAATTCTATAAAAAAAAACACAAGCGTGCAATTAAATTCTATGTAACCTCAGGTCAGATAACAAGACTTTTTAATCATTTATTCCCTGTTAAAAGTGTTAAAAATTCTTTTAAAAAAACACAAGCGTGCAATTAAATTCTATGTAACCTCAGGTCAGATAACAAGACTTTTTATTTATTTATTCCTTGTTAAAAGTGTTAAAAATTCTTGCAAAAAAAACACAAGCGTGCAATTAAATTCTATGTAACCTCAGGTCAGATAACAAGACTTTTTATTCATTTATTCCTTGTTAAAAGTGTTAAAAATTCTTTTAAAAAAACACAAGCGTGCAATTAAATTCTATGTAACCTCAGGTCAGATAACAAGACTTTTTATTTATTTATTCCTTGTTAAAAGTGTTAAAAATTCTTTAAAAAAAACACAAGCGTGCAATTAAATTCTATGTAACCTCAGGTCAGATAACAAGACTTTTTATTCATTTATTCCTTGTTAAAAGTGTTAAAAATTCTTTTAAAAAAAACACAAGCGTGCAATTAAATTCTATGTAACCTCAGGTCAGATAACAAGACTTTTTATTCATTTATTCCTTGTTAAAAGTGTTAAAAATTCTTTTAAAAAAACACAAGCGTGCAATTAAATTCTATGTAACCTCAGGTCAGATAACAAGACTTTTTATTTATTTATTCCTTGTTAAAAGTGTTAAAAATTCTTTAAAAAAAAACACAAGCGTGCAATTAAATTCTATGTAACCTCAGGTCAGATAACAAGACTTTTTATTTATTTATTCCTTGTTAAAAGTGTTAAAATTTCTTTAAAAAAAAACACAAGCGTGCAATTAAATTCTATGTAACCTCAGGTCAGATAACAAGACTTTTTATTCATTTATTCCCTGTTAAAAGTGTTAAAAATTCTATAAAAAAAACACAAGCGTGCAATTAAATTCTATGTAACCTCAGGTCAGATAACAAGACTTTTTATTTATTTATTCCTTGTTAAAAGTGTTAAAATTTCTTTTAAAAAAAACACAAGCGTGCAATTAAATTCTATGTAACCTCAGGTCAGATAACAAGACTTTTTATTCATTTATTCCTTGTTAAAAGTGTTAAAATTCTTTTAAAAAAAACACAAGCGTGCAATTAAATTCTATGTAACCTCAGGTCAGATAACAAGACTTTTTATTTATTTATTCCTTGTTAAAAGTGTTAAAAATTCTTTAAAAAAAAACACAAGCGTGCAATTAAATTCTATGTAACCTCAGGTCAGATAACAAGACTTTTTATTCATTTATTCCTTGTTAAAAGTGTTAAAAATTCTTTAAAAAAGAACACAAGCGTGCAATTAAATTCTATGTAACCTCAGGTCAGATAACAAGACTTTTTATTCATTTATTCCTTGTTAAAAAGTGTTAAAAATTCTTAAAAAAAAAACACAAGCGTGCAATTAAATTCTATGTAACCTCAGGTCAGATAACAAGACTTTTTATTTATTTATTCCTTGTTAAAAGTGTTAAAAATTCTTTAAAAAAAACACAAGCGTGCAATTAAATTCTATGTAACCTCAGGTCAGATAACAAGACTTTTTATTCATTTATTCCTTGTTAAAAGTGTTAAAATTTCTTTTAAAAAAAACACAAGCGTGCAATTAAATTCTATGTAACCTCAGGTCAGATAACAAGACTTTTTATTTATTTATTCCTTGTTAAAAGTGTTAAAATTCTTTTAAAAAAAACCACAAGCGTGCAATTAAATTCTATGTAACCTCAGGTCAGATAACAAGACTTTTTATTCATTTATTCCTTGTTAAAAGTGTTAAAAATTCTTTTAAAAAAAACACAAGCGTGCAATTAAATTCTATGTAACCTCAGGTCAGATAACAAGACTTTTTATTCATTTATTCCTTGTTAAAAGTGTTAAAAATTCTTTAAAAAAAAACACAAGCGTGCAATTAAATTCTATGTAACCTCAGGTCAGATAACAAGACTTTTTATTCATTTATTCCTTGTTAAAAGTGTTAAAATTTCTTTAAAAAAAACACAAGCGTGCAATTAAATTCTATGTAACCTCAGGTCAGATAACAAGACTTTTTATTCATTTATTCCTTGTTAAAAGTGTTAAAAATTCTTTTAAAAAAAACACAAGCGTGCAATTAAATTCTATGTAACCTCAGGTCAGATAACAAGACTTTTTATTCATTTATTCCCTGTTAAAAGTGTTAAAAATTCTTTAAAAAAAAACACAAGCGTGCAATTAAATTCTATGTAACCTCAGGTCAGATAACAAGACTTTTTATTTATTTATTCCTTGTTAAAAGTGTTAAAAATTCTTTAAAAAAAAACACAAGCGTGCAATTAAATTCTATGTAACCTCAGGTCAGATAACAAGACTTTTTATTCATTTATTCCTTGTTAAAAGTGTTAAAAATTCTTTTAAAAAAACACAAGCGTGCAATTAAATTCTATGTAACCTCAGGTCAGATAACAAGACTTTTTATTTATTTATTCCTTGTTAAAAGTGTTAAAAATTCTTTAAAAAAAAACACAAGCGTGCAATTAAATTCTATGTAACCTCAGGTCAGATAACAAGACTTTTTATTTATTTATTCCTTGTTAAAAGTGTTAAAAATTCTTTAAAAAAGAACACAAGCGTGCAATTAAATTCTATGTAACCTCAGGTCAGATAACAAGACTTTTTATTCATTTATTCCTTGTTAAAAGTGTTAAAATTTCTTTTAAAAAAAACACAAGCGTGCAATTAAATTCTATGTAACCTCAGGTCAGATAACAAGACTTTTTATTCATTTATTCCTTGTTAAAAGTGTTAAAAATTCTTTTAAAAAAAACACAAGCGTGCAATTAAATTCTATGTAACCTCAGGTCAGATAACAAGACTTTTTATTCATTTATTCCTTGTTAAAAGTGTTAAAATTTCTTTTAAAAAAAACACAAGCGTGCAATTAAATTCTATGTAACCTCAGGTCAGATAACAAGACTTTTTATTCATTTATTCCTTGTTAAAAGTGTTAAAAATTCTTTTAAAAAAAACACAAGCGTGCAATTAAATTCTATGTAACCTCAGGTCAGATAACAAGACTTTTTATTTATTTATTCCTTGTTAAAAGTGTTAAAAATTCTTTTTAAAAAAACACAAGCGTGCAATTAAATTCTATGTAACCTCAGGTCAGATAACAAGACTTTTTATTTATTTATTCCTTGTTAAAAGTGTTAAAATTTCTTTTTAAAAAAACACAAGCGTGCAATTAAATTCTATGTAACCTCAGGTCAGATAACAAGACTTTTTATTTATTTATTCCTTGTTAAAAGTGTTAAAATTTCTTTTAAAAAAAACACAAGCGTGCAATTAAATTCTATGTAACCTCAGGTCAGATAACAAGACTTTTTATTCATTTATTCCCTGTTAAAAGTGTTAAAAATTCTTTTAAAAAAAACACAAGCGTGCAATTAAATTCTATGTAACCTCAGGTCAGATAACAAGACTTTTTATTCATTTATTCCTTGTTAAAAGTGTTAAAAATTCTTTTAAAAAAACACAAGCGTGCAATTAAATTCTATGTAACCTCAGGTCAGATAACAAGACTTTTTATTTATTTATTCCTTGTTAAAAGTGTTAAAAATTCTTTAAAAAAAAACACAAGCGTGCAATTAAATTCTATGTAACCTCAGGTCAGATAACAAGACTTTTTATTTATTTATTCCTTGTTAAAAGTGTTAAAAATTCTTTAAAAAAAAACACAAGCGTGCAATTAAATTCTATGTAACCTCAGGTCAGATAACAAGACTTTTTATTCATTTATTCCTTGTTAAAAAGTGTTAAAAATTCTATAAAAAAAAACACAAGCGTGCAATTAAATTCTATGTAACCTCAGGTCAGATAACAAGACTTTTTAATCATTTATTCCCTGTTAAAAGTGTTAAAAATTCTTTTAAAAAAACACAAGCGTGCAATTAAATTCTATGTAACCTCAGGTCAGATAACAAGACTTTTTATTTATTTATTCCTTGTTAAAAGTGTTAAAAATTCTTTAAAAAAAAACACAAGCGTGCAATTAAATTCTATGTAACCTCAGGTCAGATAACAAGACTTTTTATTTATTTATTCCTTGTTAAAAGTGTTAAAAATTCTTTAAAAAAGAACACAAGCGTGCAATTAAATTCTATGTAACCTCAGGTCAGATAACAAGACTTTTTATTCATTTATTCCTTGTTAAAAGTGTTAAAATTTCTTTTAAAAAAAACACAAGCGTGCAATTAAATTCTATGTAACCTCAGGTCAGATAACAAGACTTTTTATTCATTTATTCCTTGTTAAAAGTGTTAAAAATTCTTTTAAAAAAAACACAAGCGTGCAATTAAATTCTATGTAACCTCAGGTCAGATAACAAGACTTTTTATTCATTTATTCCTTGTTAAAAGTGTTAAAATTTCTTTTAAAAAAAACACAAGCGTGCAATTAAATTCTATGTAACCTCAGGTCAGATAACAAGACTTTTTATTCATTTATTCCTTGTTAAAAGTGTTAAAAATTCTTTTAAAAAAAACACAAGCGTGCAATTAAATTCTATGTAACCTCAGGTCAGATAACAAGACTTTTTATTTATTTATTCCTTGTTAAAAGTGTTAAAAATTCTTTTTAAAAAAACACAAGCGTGCAATTAAATTCTATGTAACCTCAGGTCAGATAACAAGACTTTTTATTTATTTATTCCTTGTTAAAAGTGTTAAAATTTCTTTTTAAAAAAACACAAGCGTGCAATTAAATTCTATGTAACCTCAGGTCAGATAACAAGACTTTTTATTTATTTATTCCTTGTTAAAAGTGTTAAAAATTCTTTTTAAAAAAACACAAGCGTGCAATTAAATTCTATGTAACCTCAGGTCAGATAACAAGACTTTTTATTTATTTATTCCTTGTTAAAAGTGTTAAAATTTCTGTTAAAAAAAACACAAGCGTGCAATTAAATTCTATGTAACCTCAGGTCAGATAACAAGACTTTTTATTCATTTATTCCTTGTTAAAAGTGTTAAAAATTCTTTTAAAAAAACCACAAGCGTGCAATTAAATTCTATGTAACCTCAGGTCAGATAACAAGACTTTTTATTTATTTATTCCTTGTTAAAAGTGTTAAAAATTCTTTTTAAAAAAACACAAGCGTGCAATTAAATTCTATGTAACCTCAGGTCAGATAACAAGACTTTTTATTCATTTATTCCTTGTTAAAAGTGTTAAAAATTCTTTAAAAAAAAACACAAGCGTGCAATTAAATTCTATGTAACCTCAGGTCAGATAACAAGACTTTTTATTTATTTATTCCTTGTTAAAAGTGTTAAAAATTCTTTTTAAAAAAACACAAGCGTGCAATTAAATTCTATGTAACCTCAGGTCAGATAACAAGACTTTTTATTTATTTATTCCTTGTTAAAAGTGTTAAAATTTCTGTTAAAAAAAACACAAGCGTGCAATTAAATTCTATGTAACCTCAGGTCAGATAACAAGACTTTTTATTCATTTATTCCTTGTTAAAAGTGTTAAAAATTCTTTAAAAAAAACACAAGCGTGCAATTAAATTCTATGTAACCTCAGGTCAGATAACAAGACTTTTTATTTATTTATTCCTTGTTAAAAGTGTTAAAAATTCTTTTAAAAAAACACAAGCGTGCAATTAAATTCTATGTAACCTCAGGTCAGATAACAAGACTTTTTATTCATTTATTCCTTGTTAAAAGTGTTAAAAATTCTTTAAAAAAAAACACAAGCGTGCAATTAAATTCTATGTAACCTCAGGTCAGATAACAAGACTTTTTATTTATTTATTCCTTGTTAAAAGTGTTAAAAATTCTTTTTAAAAAAACACAAGCGTGCAATTAAATTCTATGTAACCTCAGGTCAGATAACAAGACTTTTTATTTATTTATTCCTTGTTAAAAGTGTTAAAAATTCTTTAAAAAAAAACACAAGCGTGCAATTAAATTCTATGTAACCTCAGGTCAGATAACAAGACTTTTTATTCATTTATTCCTTGTTAAAAGTGTTAAAAATTCTTTTAAAAAAACCACAAGCGTGCAATTAAATTCTATGTAACCTCAGGTCAGATAACAAGACTTTTTATTTATTTATTCCTTGTTAAAAGTGTTAAAAATTCTTTTTAAAAAAACACAAGCGTGCAATTAAATTCTATGTAACCTCAGGTCAGATAACAAGACTTTTTATTCATTTATTCCTTGTTAAAAGTGTTAAAATTTCTGTTAAAAAAAACACAAGCGTGCAATTAAATTCTATGTAACCTCAGGTCAGATAACAAGACTTTTTATTCATTTATTCCCTGTTAAAAGTGTTAAAAATTCTTTAAAAAAAAACACAAGCGTGCAATTAAATTCTATGTAACCTCAGGTCAGATAACAAGACTTTTTATTTATTTATTCCTTGTTAAAAGTGTTAAAAATTCTTTTAAAAAAAACACAAGCGTGCAATTAAATTCTATGTAACCTCAGGTCAGATAACAAGACTTTTTATTCATTTATTCCTTGTTAAAAGTGTTAAAAATTCTTTAAAAAAAAACACAAGCGTGCAATTAAATTCTATGTAACCTCAGGTCAGATAACAAGACTTTTTATTCATTTATTCCTTGTTAAAAAGTGTTAAAAATTCTTTAAAAAAAAACACAAGCGTGCAATTAAATTCTATGTAACCTCAGGTCAGATAACAAGACTTTTTATTCATTTATTCCTTGTTAAAAGTGTTAAAAATTCTTTTAAAAAAAACACAAGCGTGCAATTAAATTCTATGTAACCTCAGGTCAGATAACAAGACTTTTTATTTATTTATTCCTTGTTAAAAGTGTTAAAAATTCTTTTAAAAAAACACAAGCGTGCAATTAAATTCTATGTAACCTCAGGTCAGATAACAAGACTTTTTATTTATTTATTCCTTGTTAAAAGTGTTAAAAATTCTTTTAAAAAAAACACAAGCGTGCAATTAAATTCTATGTAACCTCAGGTCAGATAACAAGACTTTTTATTTATTTATTCCTTGTTAAAAGTGTTAAAATTTCTTTTAAAAAAAACACAAGCGTGCAATTAAATTCTATGTAACCTCAGGTCAGATAACAAGACTTTTTATTCATTTATTCCCTGTTAAAAGTGTTAAAAATTCTTTAAAAAAAAACACAAGCGTGCAATTAAATTCTATGTAACCTCAGGTCAGATAACAAGACTTTTTATTTATTTATTCCTTGTTAAAAGTGTTAAAATTTCTTTTAAAAAAAACACAAGCGTGCAATTAAATTCTATGTAACCTCAGGTCAGATAACAAGACTTTTTATTCATTTATTCCTTGTTAAAAGTGTTAAAAATTCTTTTAAAAAAAACACAAGCGTGCAATTAAATTCTATGTAACCTCAGGTCAGATAACAAGACTTTTTATTTATTTATTCCCTGTTAAAAGTGTTAAAAATTCTTTTAAAAAAACACAAGCGTGCAATTAAATTCTATGTAACCTCAGGTCAGATAACAAGACTTTTTATTCATTTATTCCTTGTTAAAAGTGTTAAAAATTCTTTTAAAAAAAACACAAGCGTGCAATTAAATTCTATGTAACCTCAGGTCAGATAACAAGACTTTTTATTTATTTATTCCTTGTTAAAAGTGTTAAAAATTCTTTTTAAAAAAACACAAGCGTGCAATTAAATTCTATGTAACCTCAGGTCAGATAACAAGACTTTTTATTTATTTATTCCTTGTTAAAAGTGTTAAAATTTCTGTTAAAAAAAACACAAGCGTGCAATTAAATTCTATGTAACCTCAGGTCAGATAACAAGACTTTTTATTCATTTATTCCCTGTTAAAAGTGTTAAAAATTCTTTAAAAAAAAACACAAGCGTGCAATTAAATTCTATGTAACCTCAGGTCAGATAACAAGACTTTTTATTCATTTATTCCCTGTTAAAAGTGTTAAAAATTCTTTAAAAAAAAACACAAGCGTGCAATTAAATTCTATGTAACCTCAGGTCAGATAACAAGACTTTTTATTTATTTATTCCTTGTTAAAAGTGTTAAAATTTCTTTTAAAAAAAACACAAGCGTGCAATTAAATTCTATGTAACCTCAGGTCAGATAACAAGACTTTTTATTCATTTATTCCTTGTTAAAAGTGTTAAAAATTCTTTTAAAAAAAACACAAGCGTGCAATTAAATTCTATGTAACCTCAGGTCAGATAACAAGACTTTTTATTTATTTATTCCTTGTTAAAAGTGTTAAAAATTCTTTTAAAAAAAACACAAGCGTGCAATTAAATTCTATGTAACCTCAGGTCAGATAACAAGACTTTTTATTTATTTATTCCTTGTTAAAAGTTCTTTTAAAAAAAACACAAGCGTGCAATTAAATTCTATGTAACCTCAGGTCAGATAACAAGACTTTTTATTTATTTATTCCTTGTTAAAAGTGTTAAAAATTCTTTTTAAAAAAACACAAGCGTGCAATTAAATTCTATGTAACCTCAGGTCAGATAACAAGACTTTTTATTCATTTATTCCCTGTTAAAAGTGTTAAAAATTCTTTAAAAAAAAACACAAGCGTGCAATTAAATTCTATGTAACCTCAGGTCAGATAACAAGACTTTTTATTCATTTATTCCCTGTTAAAAGTGTTAAAATTTCTTTTAAAAAAAACACAAGCGTGCAATTAAATTCTATGTAACCTCAGGTCAGATAACAAGACTTTTTATTTATTTATTCCTTGTTAAAAGTGTTAAAATTTCTTTTAAAAAAAACACAAGCGTGCAATTAAATTCTATGTAACCTCAGGTCAGATAACAAGACTTTTTATTTATTTATTCCTTGTTAAAAGTGTTAAAATTTCTTTTAAAAAAAACACAAGCGTGCAATTAAATTCTATGTAACCTCAGGTCAGATAACAAGACTTTTTATTTATTTATTCCTTGTTAAAAGTGTTAAAAATTCTTAAAAAAAAAACACAAGCGTGCAATTAAATTCTATGTAACCTCAGGTCAGATAACAAGACTTTTTATTCATTTATTCCTTGTTAAAAGTGTTAAAAATTCTTTTAAAAAAAACACAAGCGTGCAATTAAATTCTATGTAACCTCAGGTCAGATAACAAGACTTTTTATTTATTTATTCCTTGTTAAAAGTGTTAAAAATTCTTTTAAAAAAACACAAGCGTGCAATTAAATTCTATGTAACCTCAGGTCAGATAACAAGACTTTTTATTCATTTATTCCTTGTTAAAAGTGTTAAAAATTCTTTTAAAAAAACACAAGCGTGCAATTAAATTCTATGTAACCTCAGGTCAGATAACAAGACTTTTTATTCATTTATTCCTTGTTAAAAGTGTTAAAATTTCTTTAAAAAAAAACACAAGCGTGCAATTAAATTCTATGTAACCTCAGGTCAGATAACAAGACTTTTTATTTATTTATTCCTTGTTAAAAGTGTTAAAATTTCTTTAAAAAAAAACACAAGCGTGCAATTAAATTCTATGTAACCTCAGGTCAGATAACAAGACTTTTTATTTATTTATTCCTTGTTAAAAGTGTTAACATTTCTTTTAAAAAAAACACAAGCGTGCAATTAAATTCTATGTAACCTCAGGTCAGATAACAAGACTTTTTATTTATTTATTCCTTGTTAAAAGTGTTAAAAATTCTTTTAAAAAAACACAAGCGTGCAATTAAATTCTATGTAACCTCAGGTCAGATAACAAGACTTTTTATTCATTTATTCCCTGTTAAAAGTGTTAAAATTTCTTTTAAAAAAAACACAAGCGTGCAATTAAATTCTATGTAACCTCAGGTCAGATAACAAGACTTTTTATTCATTTATTCCCTGTTAAAAGTGTTAAAAATTCTTTAAAAAAAAACACAAGCGTGCAATTAAATTCTATGTAACCTCAGGTCAGATAACAAGACTTTTTATTCATTTATTCCCTGTTAAAAGTGTTAAAAATTCTTTTAAAAAAAACACAAGCGTGCAATTAAATTCTATGTAACCTCAGGTCAGATAACAAGACTTTTTATTCATTTATTCCCTGTTAAAAGTGTTAAAATTTCTTTAAAAAAAAACACAAGCGTGCAATTAAATTCTATGTAACCTCAGGTCAGATAACAAGACTTTTTATTCATTTATTCCCTGTTAAAAGTGTTAAAATTTCTTTTTAAAAAAACACAAGCGTGCAATTAAATTCTATGTAACCTCAGGTCAGATAACAAGACTTTTTATTCATTTATTCCCTGTTAAAAGTTTGGTTTTAGGAAGAAACATTCCACTACTCATGCCATCCTGCAACTAATCGACAAAATCCGAGCAGGTCGTGATCAATCACTACATACAATCGGAATCTTCCTGGACCTTTCTAAGGCATTTGACACAATAGATCATTCTATTCTTCTCTCGAAACTTTCATCTTATGGTGTCAGAGGTATTGCCTAGGAGTGGTTCAGAAATTATCTCTCCGACCGCAAGCAGTTTATTTGTATTGATGGCAAAAAATCCTCTTATAAATCGTTACTTTGTGGTGTTCCACAAGGATCTCTCTTGGCTCCTCTCCTGTTTTCAATCTACATTAATGATTTCCCCAAATCTTCTGATAAGTTCACCTTTATTCTTTTCGCAGATGACTCTAATTTATTTTACTCCCATAGAAATATAGACATTCTTTTTGAAACAGTAAACTTGGAGCTTATCCACATTTCCAACTGGATCAAGGCAAACAAGTTATCCATCAATATCAAGAAAACTAACTATATGTTATTCAATCATTCCAGTAGTTTACTTCCAAGTGACATTATGTTTGATAATTTACCTCTTCTTCGTACTGATTGTGTCAAATTTCTTGGAGTGTTTGTTGATGATAAACTTTCTTGGAATCAGCATATTAATTACTTATGTAAACTGATTGCAAGGAACATAGGAATTATCAATAAACTTAAATACTTTTTCCCATCCACAATACTCTTTGATATTTATTCTGCGTTAATCCTGCCTTACATTTGTTATGGAATTCTTGCATGGGGCAAATCAAGTGCCTGTCTACTGAAAAGAATTATGTTGCTGCAGAAAAGGGCTCTTAGAATAATTAATCGTACCGACTTTTGTGCTCATTCTGACCCATTATTTAAAAAACACAATACTCTTAAAGTTTCCGATATTTATCTTTTACAACTTGGAATATTTATGCATCAATACAACTCCAATGTTTTACCTAATTCTTTTAAGAGTATGTTCACACCAAAATTATTTATATTGTCTCCTACTTAATTATTTATTTGAATGCCGCCGCGCGGTGAGCCTTTCCAGCTATCTGTTGTCCTGTTTGTGTTTGTCTTGTGTCCTTATTGTGTGTTTACGTAATCATTGATGTTACATTACTAGTAGGTTTCCAACTCAGTACTTCCTCAACCCAGTTATAAAAATTTCGGGGGTCTCCACCTAACAAGCTTGCTTTTAGGAGACTCCCACCACTTAATCATACATTGTATCTAAAGTAGCGTATGTGTATTTTTGTTTAAGCAAACTGATTGAGTGGAAATAAACTGAACTGAACTGAACTGATGATGAATTCAGATTCAAAATCTTATTTAATCATGGAATGTAAGTAGGAGACACTTGTAGGCCAAACTTAATTGAGTTTTAGTAAATAAATCATCATTTGTTTTATATAACCGACCTTGTTGTCAACAAAATAACAATATGAATGGTTTAAATAAAAACATTCCAGCGTATTTTATACAATTTATAAATAGTCAGCTCTTTAAGCTGATATCATCCTGTTTATTGAGGCACATCATATCGGATCGATAACAGCCCATAATAAGACGTTAACAGAAAACATTAAAACATCAAACTAACATATCTATATTATCGTACAATTGAAGAGAGCAGATGGCTCGGTTGTTCTTTCATGATTGCTATTGATGAACAGCTGAGATGACTTGAAGATGCTGATGTTTACATACACATTGCTTTATACATGTACCATGTAGCATTCAAGGTGTCAGTAGAGATGATTCCATTCTTAACTACAATAACTACCCATGCTAAGGGTGCTGACCAACTAGGCAAGGGCTGACCAACTAGGCAAGGGCTGACCAACTATGAAGTGCAGGGCTGACCAATTTGAGGTGCTGAGGGTGCTGACCAAAGAACAGTTCTTTGATAACTGATGGGGCTACCGGGCCTGGTTAAACAAGACGAAATAAAAAAATTAATAAAAACAGCAAGGGCTGTAAAGTGCCTTGATCTAGCTACTTGAAAAAATGCTCTATATAAAAACCAAGTATTATTGGAAATGTTAAAGACAAACCCTGTAAACAGCTGGCCTTTCTAGGGCAGACTTTACACTTACAGGATTCCCGGGGAGCTGGTGAATTTCTGGGCCTCCTGGATCGTCGCCTTCTTGAGTTGATGTCAGTCCAGATCCGATGAGCAAACATCTTGATGCTGTCATCCCACTGGGTCCGTTTGCTGCTCCTACAACCATGGGGCACATATCCTCTTCAGCGATGAGCTTAATTGCTAATGATGTGGTGGAATGGAAAAAAATAGACAAGGATTGCTTTTTGAAAAATCAAGTTCAAACAAATAACAAATAATCTCGCATGACATACTTCATAGTTTGTAGAAAGCAGAATAATTGTATGTTTGTATTTTAAATACAATTTAAGACTCAAGTTAAGGTAAAATGTAAGACAGGGCTTGTATTTGAGTCCTCAATCCTTGACTCTTGTTGCAAAACTTTGAACGCTTTTACTTGACAAGTTGTTTCAAATAAAACTTGACTGCCTGATTGGATGAGTAGAGTAGTACTTGAGAATATACAAAGTTCAAGTGTCCCAGTACCAAGTATTTTGCATGTGTGCTTGTTATAATAACTCCCTTTTCAACACGAATACATCAAAGACAACTTTAATTGTACTTTTTCTAGAGTTTTATTCCTCTATTCGTAGTAATAGTATTAACCCATGTATAGAAAAGTGGAAATTTGACCACAAGTTCTTAAAATCAGAGTCTGAGTACATTTTCAGCCGAATATCGAGTACATGACTTTCGAGTACAGATTATTTTGCAGTCGAGTATCAAGTATGGACTTCTAGTATGAGTACTTTACATGCCAAGTACAATCAAAGCGGCTCTTGATTACTACTCAAGTACAAGTACTGAGTATGAGTACTACAACACTGCTGTGTTTATTGAAACCTGGAGGAATTACAAAATTAATTTACTCTTCTGAAAAACAAAGAATATAGGATCCCTTTAAGGTACTGCAACTGGTAACTCACTGTTGTCAGCCGGGGCTGGTAAGGGCAAGCCAGCCAGCATCATCTCCCCAGACTTGAAGCGTTTGATCTTCTTCTTGATTGCCTCATGGTTCTGCGTTCCATCCAGCTAGACGGGGGACATCAAGCTCTGTGGAATACACCAGAGGGGATCAAAACATTTTAAAGAAATATCAACCATAACATTTATAAGACACTGTTCCAACTGTTATTCACAACATACATGTAGTACACTAAGCTCTCGCAAAAAGCAAGAGGCCTGATATTTTTTAAGGGCAAGGGAACTTTTCTTTGGACTGGCAAAGGGCAACTCTTAAAGGGAAATTTACATTTCTACTGCAGCGTTTTCAGGGACACCAAGGCAATAAATATGGGCATCGATGCAATGCCCCGGTAAAGTATCAGGCTTGATAAAAGGAAGGCTTGAAGAAGTTTTGAAAGCATATATTGGACAAGATTGTCTGATGCTGTTGGGAAGACTGTTCCATTCCAAACTGTGCTTTTGAAGTTTTGCAACAAGATTCGACCGGTAGGAGGTGCCAGCACAACTCCACTTCCACCAATGACGCTTCCACCACTTCCACCACTTCCACCACTTCCACCAACTCCACTTCCACCAATGACGCCGTAAGAGAAGGACGCTCTCTCTCTGTGCTCCGGGCTTTTCAAAATCACCCAAGCAAGGAAGTGCACCACCCACCAATACAAGCAACGCGACCATGCCACCCAAACAACGAGGGAGGAAAAGAACGGGACCCACGGCAGCCCATGTGAGCGTGAACCCTACCTCGTCCGGGGATGAATCTCCCGAGCTGGATGGCCGGCACAACAGTGACGAGAATTTCGAGGCTTTCGTCAGGTCTACCCTCTCCAAAATCGTTGAAGTGAAGCTTGCAGCCTCCATCCAATTTAATAGTGATAAAATCATCGAGCTTGAGACCTACAATGACGCTCTGCAAAAATCTCTGAACATTGTTACTTCAGAGGTCTCTTCCATGAAGAATGAACTGGCCAAGCTGCATAACGACATTAACAAGCAGGAGCGCTTCAGCAGTCGAAACAACTTCCGAGTCGTGGGGGTACAGAGGTCCGTCAACGAGAACTGTGCCGATCAAGTTGCAGATATTCTACGTACCCGTTTCCACTGGGAAACTCCAAACATCGAAGGACTCACCGGGACGGTAAGGACTTTGACGGCAAACCGGCCCATATTCTCGTCAAACTCCTGTCTTATCAAGATAAAGTCAGAGTCATGAAAAAATGCAGACAAGCTCTCCAAGGTCAATCTTATTTCACAGTCTTGAGTGATATGGACAATACTCATAATATTTTATGTGGGGACTGGAACTTAATTTTGAATAATTTAATTGATTGCGTCAATTACACTGGTATCAACAACCCCCTGGCAAGGAAAAGAGTTTTGGAAATGTGCAGTGATTTAGATTTGGTTGATGTGTGGCGTATCCACAACCCTCACACTCAGAGGTTTACCTGGAGGCAACATAAAACATTAACCCTTTCCTTACCGAATTGTTTGGACATAAACAACTGCTGATAACCACATTGTTTGACCACTCAAGCGTGAAGCACACATTCTTACACATCAGAAAGCTTTCTTTCAAAGGCCATTTTTACAAACCCCATTATCTCCTTGAAGACATTGTTTTACAGCAAAATAAGTAATAAAAAAGTTCTCACTTATTAAATTTCCTTTCTTATAATCCAAAAATCATTGAAATCGGTCAATAAATGTCAAAGTTCTTTGTCTTTCTTTCCTTGGTGTGATCTGTAATCTCTTTTTTGTACACAAGTATATGGCGCTCCGTAGGTGTTTGGCATTTCGGATCTTTCAACTCCAGTTTGAAGAGATTGCAAAATAGCAACCTTATTTTATTTGACCATCATTGGAAAGATCCGATCTTCCCCTTTCCAATGATGGTAAGCTTGGGTATGGAGGGCAAACATGGACAAAACTACAGCTTTATTACAAATGGCCTTTGTGCTCAGGCTTGAGTGCTTTTTTGTGTGTAAGCTTGGTCGACTAAAGTCGCCAATGGTAAGGAAGAGGGGGTATTAGTGCAGTCGACTATAGTCGCCTATGGTAAGGAAAGGGTTAAAGCAATCGAGATTAGATTTCTTTTTACTTTCCTCCAAGCTTCAATCCAAGCTGTTGAGTTGTGACATCAAACCAGGGTATAGAACTGATCACTCTATCATTGATATTACTCTCGACTTGACCAAAATAGAACGTGGTAGCGGTTATTGAAAATTTAACAACTCTCTGTTAATGGATAAAAACTACTCCGTTTTAGTGAGAAATGTTATTTCTGATTTGGTAGACGAATATGCTGCTTCTCCCTATTTGCTCTCTAATGTTAAGAACATTCATCCTAAAGATATTCAGTTTACCATTAACGATCAGACATTTTTTGAGATGCTCCTTATGAAAATAAGGTCTAAAACTACATTGTATTTCACACTCCACATGGAAAAAGAAAGAGTTCAACAAATTAGAGGTTTCTCTAGAAAGGGACATTGGTATTCTTTCTAATAAAGTGGCCGAAGGTGACATTGAGTCAATCGATCTCTTAAGTGCTAAACAAGCTGATCTTGTAAATCTTCGTAAAATTAAAATGGATGGTGTACTTATTAGATCTAGAACACGGTGGATGGAATGCGGAGAAAAACCATCCAAGTATTTTCTGAATATGGAGAAACGTAGTTTCGTTTGTAAATCTATCAATTGTGTTGTTAATGATGCAGATTCCAGATTGACCAAATCTAATGAAATTCTTTCCGAAGCCAGGA
The DNA here is from genome assembly GCA_037783415.1 of Leptasterias polaris. Classification (NCBI taxonomy): domain Eukaryota; kingdom Metazoa; phylum Echinodermata; class Asteroidea; order Forcipulatida; family Asteriidae; genus Leptasterias; species Leptasterias polaris. Next base: position 475,666 of record JAZGTN010000141.1, read on the forward strand.
ATTTCTACAAAAGTCTTTATTCTCATCGGAATGTTAATACTTGGCTGATTTAAATTCTATCTTCAAGAAAGCCGATGCTCCTATTCTTACAGATACAATGCGGGATAATCTGGAAGGTCCTTTGTCGCATGTTTTATATAGAGATTATGCAAGCTTTACAGAATAGTAAGAATGGTAAATCCCCAGGTTCCCATGGGTTCAGTTTTGAATTTTATAAATTCTTTTCGCCTGATTTATTGTAGTTCCTCTTACGTTCACTTAACTACATATATGAATTGAACAGTGGATCATTTTGATATCAGAGTATCGTCTCTATAGATCACACAGCAAACTTAGAAAGTTGAAGGTAATCTCTGTATCCCTGATTGTGCTCATAAAAACACCAGCGAGTCTTCACAAAAAGTATGGTACTTTCCTTGTCATTCATTACTTTTAAAAGGAATAAGGAAGAACACCACAGCAAATATTAGAGAATAGAGAATCATTCTGCCCATGGAACACCTGCAAATTCTGTCATATGTTTGTGGTCATATTTACATTTGAGCAGATGGTCCACATTCAGGAATTGTATGTTGTTCAAAGAACTACTACATTTGAACCCCCCTATATGTGCCAAGTTTAAGGATTGCTAAACAATGTAAACAATAATTAATATGACGATAATTTGGTTAAAAAAACGCAATTGGGAACAAAAAAAATCAAAATATTTGAATGTTTCACTACCAATTCCATTCTTAACTATTATAGGCATAATTATAGTCAAGATTCACATCACAAACTCTTAAGTGAGGGAAACTGTAAGAAACTATACCAAATTTAAGCCATAACTCCAAAGTTCAATGACCTGGGGGAGTGAAATTCAGTGATAGCCTCATCTGAACCATTCAACATATCTTAGAGGGGGAGAGGGGGTTCAGGTCCCAGATTATTATTATTTTGTTTACTTTCAGGGACTGAAAACCTTTGTGCACCCAGGTACTTACCATGTAAATATCACATGTCAAATACCATAGATCAAGGACAGACCTAACAAGAAACAACCCTGTCATTAAAGAGGAACCAACTGTTTATTTGTGTCTGCTTATATTCAACAGCTTGTGGCTACAATATTACAAGGTGTCTGGTTTTCAACACAAGTGACTAAAAGGCCCTTCAGTCATTCAAACACTGATATAATGATATATATATTTATTTTTATTTTTATGGAGTTTACTTTTTGCATGTGGCGTTTAAAATTAAATAGTAATGAAGGGATCATGCAGACACTCTGAGGAGAGGATGTGATACGTAGATCAATTATTAATATTAAAAACTATGTATTCTTTTGAGCTCAGATGAGTCCATTGGCATTGCATGATGGATGATTGAGAGAAACATGCAGCAGAGCTAGACCCAGTCAACTGGGGTGCTGTACTCCAGCAAAGCAGGTATCGTCAGTCCCGTTAGTTTGACGTGGGGGCAGGCATACAGACAAAACGCATCATGACTACAAAATAATATTAAAAGTTAAATCATCCATACCGTAACACGACGATTGAGTTATGCACTTATCAATTGTAGTCCCGGCCCTGGGGGACCCGGGACTTTGGCAGAGGTAGCCGGGACATAGACGGGGATGTGCAAAGAACTGTGCCCCGCTAGCCGTGACAATAGCGGGGTCTTTGCCGAGGTTGTACAAATTGTTTCCCCGCCCTACCGGGACAATAGCGGGGTCTTTGCCGAGGTTGTACAATTTGTTTCCCCGCCCTACCGGGAAAATAGCGGGGACTTTGCCGAGGTTGTACCATTTGTTTCCCTGCCCTACCGGGACAATAGCGAATCGTGGAGTGTGTCACAAATGCCCTGCATGGCGGTCTGGGCCGGGATCGTGCAGGGGTTGTTATAAATGCCCCGCATGCCGGGGCCGGGGCCGGGATCGTGCGGGGGTTGTTATAAATGCCCCGCATGCCTGGGCCGGGATCATGCGGGGGATGTACAAAAACAAGTGCCCCGCCCCGGCCGGGCAGTAGCGGGGCATGGCAGGGACTATGACGCCAAGGCATTTTTACATCCCCGGCCAAGTCCCTGCTAGTCCCGGGTCCCCCAGGGCTGGGATTACAATTGATATGTGCATTAATCTGTACTAACGACACGTCAACCACAGAAAACCAAACAAAATCTGCCTATATATCAATCTAAAACGTACCTTTATTGTATCTAGTGATTCTCCTGCCTTTGATGAACAGCCAGATTCAGATAATCCGTAGGCCTACAGCTAGCGTCGTATGTATGAAAATCGACATTTCTAGGTAAAAATCTGGGACACGACCTCCATGTAAAACTGTAATGATATGACCTGGAGAGGGCGCACTTCATAAACAAACCAAAACTATACTGGCATAGTCTTGGCCCAAGACGTCAGTGATCGATATAATAGTGGATAGTGTAATGCGCTCGGTTACAACTCGTTACAGCGCGCCCTCTTGTGGCTTGAATTACCCAACTTGACTAGCTCTCACAAGAGGGCGCGCTGTAACGAGTTGTAACCGAGCGCATTACACTATCCACTATCGATCACTGACGTCTTGGGCCAAGACTATACTGGCCATAGAAATAGTACTAAACCATTAATCCACACATGCCTGGATCGCAAAAACATTTTGTTAATGTAAGAATTTACAGAACGATAAAGGTATGTTGAAGCCAACATTGTTCATAGGTACTACACTAGAACGTGTCTGCCGGACTGACTAAGGAACGGTAGAATTGTTTCTCCGTCCGAAGGAGCTGACAACAGCGAAACAACTGGTGTAAGTAAAGTTTTTTTGAGTGCTCATTCAGTCAATCAATTGGAACCACAACGCGTACGCTATTGTCTTCTGCGCTCATAGAAGAGTGACATGTACAAAATCCTATTCGAAACTTTTTGCCATTCACGTTTACGTGCGACTTTTACTCTTTTCTTTAAGCTTGCAATTTGAGCCACCGGAGTGAAGTTGGTTACTTATTACTCATTGGATATTCGGGCACACTTACCTGATAGACATATCCAGTGCTTTAGCTCAACAATTTTACTGGACCAAAATTAAAATGGGAAAAATATCTATCTACACAGTCACAGTGTAACAAGTAAACTTTTTATTTTTGAACAAGCACTGAGAGTACTTCTAGAAACTATAAGGCTCCGGGGAGCCTTATAGTTTCTAGAAGTACACTGAGAGAAGATCTCATTTGTCTTTGGGTGAAACTTTCAATCTTACTCAGCAGAATTAAAAGATAATTATCAGACTCAAAGCCAACAGTTGAACATAAGGTTTACAATTAAAAATGAGGGGGTGAGGTATGAGCCTATTTTTCAAAAATACAAGACCACAGTCTAATGTTTGCTGGCCCAACACTAAAAACACTGGCCTCGAGCCTGTAGGGTCCAGTGTTAATTTTGAGCCCTGCATATCTAGGTACAACTTCCACTGTGCATGTGTGTACACACAGGTACGTTACCTTTCAATTGTAATGCGCACGTACTATATGACCCCGGGGAGGGTGCGTCACTGTCCATGTGAGTCGGATTTGCGTGTCCAAAGTGCAAAGACCAACCCTGAGTCAAAAAATTGACAAACTTTTTGCAGGTTTGTACGGTCTTCCTAACGATTTGTTGACTCAACTATAGCGGAAAATGACGCACCACAGACGGACATACCGGCGCACATAAAATCGCTTGCAAACGGCGCACGCGCAAATATTTCAACCTTATACACTGTACGAATGAGTTTCCCGGCAGTGCTTCCCGGCATACATGCTATTGCAAGTGTACCCAGCTAACAATTTGACGTTCTCACAACGTTGTAATGATCAAGTCAGACTTTGGTGTAGGTGACGTTATTAACATAACGTTGACGCAATGTAACAACCACGTTGTTGGTACGTTTAAGAAACGTTCCAAGTGACCTTTTGACAACTTATATATAACATTACAACAACGTTGCCAGAGTGTGTGTTTTTGGTTGTTATAACGTTATCTATGTAACGTTGTAGCAACGAATCTTTGTCGACTCCCCTGTACGTCTTTAGGACGTAATGATGCAACGAAATTACCACGTTGTAGGCATGTATACACAACGTTGCCATGTTGTAAATAATTGTTTTCAAAAGAATGTTGCAACAACGTAACTTTTTCCAGTACCCAGAACGTTGTCACAACGGCAGATCAATCATATATTTTATTTACTACATCAGTTAATTAAACAATACTGTTAAATGGTATGTCAACATGATATTTTATTTTCAACAATACAAACTTACAGTACGTCTCTTCTACACGTTGCCGTTACCTGACTTCTCTGTGTATACTATACATCGTATACAGCAAGTACTATATATATATAGACCGATTTTTTTTATTTGGCAGTCATGGGTGTATATTTTTTAAAGGGTTGTAATGTTATTGTAATGTTTTAAACAAATTTGAAGACTATACTAAAATATTTTTAGCCCGATGTTACGTCACTCCACTGTAGGCAGTATGGTCGATGATTGATCATAACCATGGTATTGGGAGGGGTAAGACAAGAGATAGAAAAAATTAAGGAAAAACAATTTTTTTAAATAATGTTGATACGACCTAGACCCATCCCAGTAACTGGGGCGCTGTACTCCTTTTTAAAAAGGAGTACAGCACCCCAGTTACTGGGTCTAGATACGACCATGGACTCCATGAATCATGATGATGGAGCTATATTATAGCTCCATAATATATCTGAATCTGAGGGCATCGGATCCAGGCATTGTGTTGCAAGTAAAAATAGTAGGAAATGCTGTCAAGTGCAGTAACATGTACAGATAGTGGGAGTAAAAAGTGTTGGATTTGAAGAGCTACTTTGGTGGATAAACCCTCAGCGCGAGCTTAAAGGTGTCGGGCGATTTGTACTCCTCTGGGTCTACTGCCAGGCTATTCCAGTCCCAGATGGTACACGGGAAGAAAGAGTTACCGAACACTGTAGATTTGATGTGAGGGATGACAAAGCGGGATTCATCACCATCACCATCATTGGAAGAACCTTTGCCATGAGGCACGGCTGAAAGTCTGCCCCGGTATGCTGGAATATCAGAACGCTTGGACTTAACTCCCAGTGAGCCGAATATAATGATAAACAATGGTTGCAGCCTGTCTATTCTTGTGTGCCACATTTTTAGGTAACATATGTCAAAGTTCTAGAATCAAGAGGATTACACAAAAACACTTGAAAAAGGGTTATTACAAAGCATGTTTTCCAATACCTGGTGTCCCTCTTTGTATAGGTGAAAAGTGGTTTTAAACAAACTTACCTTATTAATGTGTTTATGCGTTAATTTTCACACCAGCAGGTCAACATCTGTGGTAAGTTTTGGCAGTCATCCACTGACGTCTACACCATGAGTGATGCTTCTAAGATTCCAGCTGGCATTCACGTCCGCTTCATCAAGGATGTAGCCATCGTATGGTTGAACAATGGAGAGAACAGACTCAATCTATCCTCACTGAGAGAGATGAACTTGGCACTGGATGAAGTGGAAAGGTGAAGACTGTTTTTAATTACAAACTTAAAGGAATTCAATTCCCAGGAATTGAAAATAAGGGAAGTCCTTGGGATATTTCAAAGGCAGGGCATACTTTTGGTAATTGTCAAAGGCCAGCATCTTCACCTTGTGTTTCCCAACATGTGCATAAAATAACAAACCTGTGAAATTCAACAAGTGTGAAATTTGTTATTACTTATTGTGCTCTAAAATGAAACTTCAAGATAATAAAAGAGTTTGTTTAACTGTCCTTTGAACACAAGTTTACTGTTGTGTGAGAATGTGTGCTTCATGCTTGAGTGGACGAACAATGTTGGCACCAGCGGTTGTAGTAAAAAGAATGTAGTTAAAATGAGAAAGTTAGGTTTTTTTGTTTCCCATTTGAAAAAGATAGTGGATATATTGCTGGTTAAACCTTGGTCGACTAAAGTAAACATTTGAGCTGAAAGGGTTATAAATTTGTTCAGTATAAAAGAACTGTTGCTCAATCTCTCTTTACCAAATTATTTTCTCACAAACTAGGCGTGAAAATGCCAAAGCCATGATCATAACAGGAGTTGGTAAGTACTTCAGCTGTGGCATAGACACAGCATGGATAAGCCAGCAAGATGCCGCCACACTGGTAGAGTTCTTTCTTGCCTTTGAGAATTTCCTGCAGAGACTGCTGGTGTTCCCGCTATTGACCCTGGCAGCAATAAATGGCAAGTTACTGTCAAATAGGGAGACTGCCAACATTAAGGCTAGAAAGCTAGTTGGCTATAGAGCACCGATGTTAATCGTGAGGTTCAAGTCCAAAGTTACTAGCGATGTGGTTAGATCATGGGTAGTAGTCAAAAGATCAGATAAAATTAGTTTTGGGTTGATCAGCAGAGTGTGGGTTCTACCCAGCTAACACATTACGTTGCTACAACATTGCACAACGTTGTGATAAGGTTGCAATTTGGTCGATGGGCTGACAACGTTTTGACGACGTTGTATGAACGTCGGATCTTAACATGATTTTTAACCAATGTTGTACTTTGGTTGCATGTTGGTAGTTTATGCAACATTACCGAAAAGTTTTTCACCGAACGTTTTCACAACATTGTATTTAGGTATTATTACAACGTAGTATTTTAGTTAGGGCACCAACGTTGTGAAGAAGTTATTTTTTGGTCTCGTTAAAACGTAGTAATTATGTTGTGACATGCACGTTGTCTGCACGTTGCATTTTGGTTTTATCAAAACGTCATATTTACACTGTGGCAGTCACGTTGTCTTGACGTTGTATTTTGGTATTATTAAAACGTAGTTTTGCCGTTCTGGCAGTCACGTTGTCTACACGTTTTATTTTGGTTACATAACAACGTAGTAATTATGTTGTGACATGCACGTTGTCTGCACGTTGCATTGTGGTATTATCAAAACGTCATATTTGTGTTGTGGCAGTCACGTTGTCTTCACGTTGTATTTTGGTATTATATAAACATAGTATTTGCGTTGTGGCAGTCACGTTGTCTTCACGTTGTATTTCGGTATTATATAAATATAGTATTTGCGTTGTGGCAGTCACGTTGTCTTCACGTTGTACTTTGGTAACAATAAAAACGTAATTATTAAGTTTCGGCTGTATGTTGTCTTGTTGTATTTTGGTATTGTCAGAAGGTAATGTTTAAGTTTTTGTGTTCACATTGTTACTACGTTGTATGTTTGTATTCATGTTGTGACAGCCACGTTGTCTCAACCTTCAAACATACTATTGTGACCCTCACATCATTTGTAGGTCTTTTAGTTTTATCACAGTAGATATCTTTGTTTTTACCATCACGTAATTGTGGCAATAGTTTAATTACAATCATATTGAATATTTCAAGCAGCTCGTCGGGATGGTTTTGGAGGACATTATTATCTAACAGAAGGCTTGTTTGACATTACAAACAATGTTTTTTCGCAATTTAGTTTTTTACATGTGTGTAGGGGAAAAGCGAATCAAACGTGTAACCTTGTGCAAGCAGACTATAGGATGAGACTAGTGTGACCACAAAGAACATTTTGATGGTTTTGTATATATAAGCATCATATAGAGTGTTTTTTTAGAGGACATGCACAAAAAATATAGTAATACCGGAACGCACTCACAGTGTTCAAAAAGCTTTAGTTATAGTGTTTATCAAATTCTTCCCTTGTTAATGGAGAAAAACGTAGGGAAACTAGAGATTCAGAGTTTGTCATACCACAAACTCAAGGTGTTCGGTTCCGGTGGTGGGGGAATGATGAGCCATTTTTCAATACACGCGGTTGGTATCGTAAAGAGTTTCATTTTTTCCCCTCAAATTTAGGACGACTAAAAGCAGTCAAAAGCACCATTTAAATGAAAATCAAAGCATCAAGTCTCCGCTGTAAGAAAACCAGTTAAAAATACCCAAGCGTTTTGAAGGAAAGCGGGATTTAAAAAAGCGTTCAACATTGAACGCCGTTTTCTCCGATAATTGTTACTTTTCACTGGGATCTACGTGTGTGTGGCGTCGGTGACGATTTGATTGTTAGTCACATTGACAAAATGTGTCTCGAAAGTAAGCATTCATGACTTGTCGCATGACTGCTTGCAATGGTTAATTGTCTCATACAATGTATACACTACATGAAACTTCGGAGTCTATACACTATTGTGTACACCCATTGCATTTATTTGCACATTTGATATTTTAAAAGTTATAGGTCATTAATTGTCGCATGACTGCTTGCAATGGTTTATTGACTGATACAATTTAAACGCTACATAAAACTTTGGAGTCCAGGCACTATTTTGTACATTTAACCAGTACATACATTTGTACATTTGATAGTTTCACAGTACATTGACATTTATTGTATGATACATTATGACATGAATATAATTAGCAAATCTTGAGACCACCATATCTCAAAAGGTATAAGTCCGATCAACTGTTTTCGATTGTGTATTTCGATTGTGTACTTTTGGGATACTGTAGATGTATTTGTTAGGCTAAAACATTGTGCGACGTCATCATGAAGGATTGAGGGGGAGTGGGTTTTGGAAAGGGGGGAGGGGGTTTGGTTTTCAGGGGAAGGGGTTGTTGGAACTCACTAAAAAGCAGCTCGTCGGGATGGTTTTGGAGGACATTATTATCTAACAGAAGGCTTAATTGACATTACAAACAATGTTTTTTCGCAATTTAGTTTTTTACATCGATTGTCATAGTTAGTACAATTAATTGGCACTTGAGGAGCGTCCCTATCACATCTGCATCGATCAATCTAAACAGTACAACCGGTAATTGCATTTAATTGAACTTATTGTGTCAAGCAGAATCCAACCCCCCCCCACCCCACCACCAAAAACACACTCTGGCAACGTTGTTGTAACGTTATATATAAGTTGCCATAAGGTCACTTGGAACGTTTATTAAACGTACCAACAACGTGGTTGTTACATTGCGTCTTTACGTTCAGAAGACGTATAGGGGAGTCGACAAAGTTTCGTTGTGACAACGTTATGTTAATAACGTCACCTACACCAAAGTCTGACTTCATTACAACGTTGTTAGAACGTCAAATTGTTAGCTGGGTAGTCCCGGTTGTGACACTTGTGTCCTTAAGCAAGACACTTAACCATTATTGCTGCATCCTTCAGATGCGACGTAAAGCCGTAGGTCCTGTGTGTTGTGTAATGCACGTAAAAGAACCCAGTGCACTTATCGAAAAGAGAAGGGGTTCGCCCCGGTGTTCCTGGTCTGATCGGCAGCATATTGCGCCACAGCACCTTGTAAACCATTACATGGTGCTATAAAGGGAAAAGGCCTCATACTTCAAAAAGTAGCTCCACATACCTTGCAGGAAAAAATACTGAGCACTTTGATACGCCCCAAGTGGTGTTATAAAGCGCTATACAAGAACCTAGTATTATTCTTATTACCAGAACTTAATCTTAATAATTTTAGTATAAATTATGTCTGTTTTGAATTCAGGGCATGCGTATGCAGCAGGTGGCTTTATGGCTATGGCATGTGACTATCGCATTATGAGGATGCAGCAAGGATGGATCTGCTTCCCAGAAATCAACCTCAAAATCCCAATCCAATCCCATACAGCTTCGCTGCTAAGGTACAGCCGTAAAAACCTTCTTATTGACCAAGGGGTTTGACAAGAGAACGTAGCTTGATTGTGTTAACAAACACACAAGACAAAATTCTCACCTCTAGATAATCTTGGTTTCGAGACCATGGTGTTTTTACATCCACACAACCAACGTTCGACGGATGTGTATATATATTTACACGTATAAACAAACAAACCATAACTAGAGGGTACTGTAACTTGTGTTATTTATCTATCGGCGGGGACGTGTGTGTGTACGTATAACCACCATGGTCTTGAAACCAAGACTTAAACCTCTATAGACTGACAAAATAAACCACAGTGACATATTTCTTACAGGAATAAACTTAGAGACGGCATCGTATTCAGAGACCTGGCACTGTACGGACAACGATTGACTGCTGAGGAGGCTAAAGAGAAAGCGGTCGTTGATGAGTGTGTGGAGATGAAGGACCTCATCCAATCGGCATTAGTCTTCACCAGGAAACGCATTGGTAAATGCAAAAGCCTACTCAAACTGTGACAGTGTTTTCTGGGGGCATTTTCTTAAAAACAGTAATAAAAATAACAATAGTGGCTTCTCATTATAACACTCAAATCTGTCACTTGATTAGTGACGCCCATGGCGCTCCAACATTATTACCCCTGGTCACTAGCTGGAACATTGATGTCATTCCTTAAACCATCTCAGCTCCCTTGGGAGTATACAGCCTCTGTCTAATATGTAGCGCACCAAGCTAAATCAGTCACAAGAACCATCTCTGCCCTCACAGGTACCTATTTACCTTTGGGTGAAGAGAAGCATTATAGTTAGGTGTCTTGCTCAAGTACACCAAGTGTCATGACCGAGATTCAAACCTGTACACCCTGATGACTTAACTACCCTCACCAAAGTGAATGCCTTCACTAAGCAGTCGATAAGTTGTCAAATAAGCAGTCTATACTAACAAACAGGGCTTTGAAGACTCGATATAGGCCTTCTAAGCCTTTCCATAGACGCAAATTGCAAATGAGCTAAGCCTTCATTTTGCGCTAAGCAATCATAGATAGGCTGCTTAAAGCTCTATATTTAAGGCATGACCACTTCTATGAAGGTTTATCATATCAAATAATAAACCACAAGATTTATTATAAGCAGTTGACCACTTCTATGAAGGCTTTTATTGAGCAGTTGACTGTCTCAATAAAGCTCTATAATTAAGCAGGGAGGGCCCATGTTTTATGGCTCTGCTTAGCGCTTGCGATCACCATTCTAAGCTTACAGGGCAAGCGACAAATTTCTGTGCAAGCTGTGTAAAGCAAGAATATTCGAAGGAAGAACGCACGCGCACAATTAAAAATGTCAAACTGAATGTTAACACCAAGTGAAACGTTTCAACCGTGGGAAGTTTAAAGCAATAATGGTGTATGCTTTACTCTCCAAGCAAAGCATTGACATCAATGTATAACCATCAAGTGTTTGTCTTCCTTCACTGCAGGGACTGAGGGCTTTGACAGGCAAACTCTGCAGCAGATGAAACAAAACCTGTATGGAAACTTCTGCCGATATGACAAAGAATCTGATGAAAGGAACATCAAGGAAATGAAAGCGAGGTTCACAGAAGCAAACAAGGCAAGACTGTAACAAGCCGAGTAACGGTTGTTATGTGGGGCAGTAGACTCGGGTGATTGTCAAAGAAGGAGAGCTGTGAACAAGATCATGAATTGTGGACAGTTTTGTACCAGCATCCGTTGTACTGATGGCAGTCGACCACCACCCTTGATACAGACATCAACTGGATTAGAGCAAGATTGTGATTGTGAACACCAGTCTGTTTGAAATAAACTAAGGTGATTTGAAAGGTGTTATTGGTTTACTTATTGGGGACAGTTTTGTACACATCATGCACTATTACTTTGACTGCAGTCATCTGCAGCCTTCAATACAGAACGATCTTCAAGTTTGACATTGATTCAGTACATTCTTCCTAATGGTACATGTCAATGAAATGGATTGGTCTATATCAAGCAGGGTTTGCCCATCACCTTTTCAGTATTAACTGGCCAGCAGTACCAAATAGCTTGTCATTGCACTAGTCCATCACCTTTTCCACTGCTCCATATTTCAAATGAAATAGGGACGCTTTTCAACACTAAACTAGCCGGCTGGACCACTGTTAAGGGAGAACGCTAGCAAGCAGTCCCAAGTTTTGGTACATGAACACAAATTTAAACAAATTGAATGGACTGTGTATGTCAAAGTTTTTAATGTTACCAAAAGTCATTCACTCTCTCTCGAATTGTATTTACAAATATCTTATTTTAAAATTTGACATGAACTATTTTTTATATTATGAACATAAATTGTGACCTGCACTAACAGAATGAGGAATGTCGGCTTGAACATTTATATTAAAACAAAATAAAATAAAATTGTTAATGATTTCCTCAGTCTTGAGATCGTGTGTGTGTGTTCTGAGTCTTCCGGCCTTGCAATCACATTATATGCGCATGTGCTGACAAAACTAACTTGTGACGTTATAGCAGGTCACAATCACAGTAATGCAGATATTAAATTATTTTTGGAATACATTATTAAAATAATACCCACAAGAAACCCTCTGTGCAAAGATTGCCTTTTTTCCTAAAGAAAAGTAGTTTATTTCCTTAGAGCAGGTGTACAACAATGGTAACTGTCAAAGACCAGTATCCACACATGTGACCCAACACTTGAAATAACAAACCTGTGAAAGTGTAAGCTCAATTGGGGGGGAAAAAACACTTGTATTTTATTACTGTTTTCAAAAATAATTGTTTTACTCATTTCTCAAAGAAGACATTTCAGGCAAAAAAAATATTATGAGAATCTGGTCACACTTGCATACAGTACATTATTGCTGAAAATGAATGTTTGATGTAATTACACTGTAAATAACAAGACAAGTTCTCAAAGAACAAAATCTACCTAGCAAGTACACACATGGTGTTACCGCAAACCAAATACACATTGATACCTCACCATGCAATGCCTCAAATCCCATATACACTAAGTCACGTCCATTTCACACAAACTGGCTCCACTGATTACCAGAAACCCACAAGAATTGCATTGAGCTAGTTTTTGTATGAAATATATTTAAGAAAAAGTTTAATAGTTGGGCTTAGATTTTACAGGTTCTTCAAAAACTCAACATCTTCGCAGAAATATAAGCTTCTGTCATAAGAAATGCCTTTGCATGATGAAACGTATGCCAGCGTTGGGGACAGGATAATCCCATGCACAAAAATGTGGCTAAAATTACACATATGGGTAGGCGTACCCAGAGTTGTTTAGACAATGGAACAAAGTTTTTCTTTGTTAAACTGGGTCCCCACAAGGTGATTCTTTAGAAAAGGAAATAATAGAAAGTTCCCACAAAGGTGTGTGCACAAGCATGGTACACTTCTCATTGCAAAGACACCACATGAACATGAACATCAGGTCAATATAGGTCAATATTGAGCAACTCTATGCAACCCTTGTTTTTGACAAACTGAAATCCTTATTCTTCATTGACAAAGCAGTGGATAATGCAAAAGTAGTTAATGGCCTGGCGTTTCAACCCTAGCAGAGTCTTTTCAGTTGGTAAGCAGTTTTATTATAACTGTTAAATCTGTGGTGATCAAACTGTTGTTCGTAACAAGAAAACCAAGATAAGGTGTACCCATGACTGTGGCTGTACACACATGTCATTTTCATTGAACATTCTAGTACCAAGCTGCCTGAACATTCTAGTACCAAGCTGCCTTTACATTCAAGCACCTACGTTTAAAGTTTTAGTCACAAAGCTGTTCGGAAAATAAACTTGTGTATAATTCTCATAGACCTAGTGAGTAATTATTTAAATAAAGATGGCCCCTGATTGCATGGTAACAATTTATAAAGATATACAGTCAGCAAGTATTTCATAAAACCAGCTGCTTAAATGGTTCAAGAGACAAAACAGCATAAAGCCTTGTTCATACTTTACACTTTGACGGTGTAAGGAATGTTCTTGGGCTGCGATGTGAAAAGGTCGAGTGGTGATAACATGCCTCACAAAAAGAGTAGTTCTGTTTTTTAACAATGAGATTTATCGCTGTCCTTGTTTTTTTGAGGAGACGTAGAACTGCAGGGGATGATTAACCTTTACTCCCGAGTCATTTCGGCAAGCATCCGGAATTGACTTCCATCGCAAATCATGACTGAACAGAATTTGCTCCCTCCATGCAAGAACAGCCAATCACCTGCGAAAGTGGTGAAATGACACAAGTGCCCTTCTTGTGACTGGATATCCAGAACAGACCATCCCACACTTCGTGAATGACTGTTCAATGAGGCATTTCCCTGATGGCAGCAGAGACATCCACTAACCTGCCAACATTGAAACCGGAACACCAGTTATACGATTCCACAGAAAACGACGCAAAAAGTCGTGCGAGAAAAGCTTATTAAAAGTAGACAAATAAAATGATGCACATTATGTATTTAAAACAATGTACAAAAGTCACTACCTTCGCATCGCAAGCAAATGGCACCCACTTTTGCCGGAACTTTTTTCATCGCTGTCACTTGTCAGAACAAATAGGAACGTCTGGTTTTTTGCAGCCTGCAACCTACAAAATCTGCACAATTCCAATTAAATCTGAACAGTTGGCAAGTTTGCATCCACTCAGTCACCGATGCTGCTCTGACCTGGATGTCTACCCTTTATCTATAACTACAGGCTGTGCACGCCGTACACAAGAAGAAGAAGAAGTGAGTGCCTTCACTCAACACCCAAACATAGTTTCTAAGGCTGTGTATGTTTCCACTGAACATTGCCCAAACTGCAAATGATTTCAGAATTTGTCCACTAAGGTTAAGAGTCTTTCTCTCTCTACTGATGCACTATCTTGGTTATTCTCATCGCCGATGTTACCTGCATATTCTGATGAAACAAGAAAAGGAAAAAGTTTTGATAAAGTTGCGTAACTTATTGCTGCATGACTTCTTACAGGTCCTTATTGTAATTTTTAAAGGAATGGGGGGGGATTACTCAAAAGGTAGATCAATCAAAATTTATATCTTTTTGACACATTTTGCTAAATAATTTTAAAGGTTACATGAAGTTCACTGAGCTGATATCCATTCAAACAACAATATTGGGAGTTAATGTCAATTTTCTATGTAAGGATTATTACTGATAAGACATTTTATTATAAGGGCTTTCTAAAAGTTAATTCACAACAGACTAATAATACTCTGTTTTAAAATTGTTTCTACAGTACTTAAAGTTAAACATTTGAGACATTATTGAGCCGTTTATTGTGACTGTGGCAAACCTGTTGTGGCAAATTTCTACAGATCAAAGAGTAATGAAATTGACAAACTAGTGGTGTAAAATATCTGTAACTTATCAACAGCACAAAAAATGCTACCATACGATTAGCGATCTGATAAACCTTTACACACAAAAATTTGTCATGCTAAATGAAATACTATGTACAGGACAAGGATTTACACAGGCCAAGGCCCCTCTTGCCCTGAGACCCCTCCCTCTTGACCCGAGGTGTCTGTTGCCTCAATCTTTGCCTTGGCACTTCTCATCAGAACAGTTCTTGTAAAACATTCAAACTTTCTAATGGAAGTGCCATTTACTCAAGAGGATCAGTCTTGTCTCTCACAAATAAATGCAAAGCTTTAAATTAGAAACAAAGTGTAAAATCAGTCATCTTCATGGGCAAATTAATAAATTTGTTGAATATTTGTTTAAAATGCAGGAGTTTTATCCAATTCCTTACATGATTGGTCGGTGAACCACTTCGCTGTTTAGAACGCTTCAGGCAGCTCAAAGATTAAACCCAAGTTACCCATAAAGATGGTGTCTATTAAAGGCAGCTCAAAGCCAAAACGCAAGTAGCCCATAAAGATGGCATCTATCGTGAACTATCTATACTCCTGAATAAGGAAGCCCTACCTCTGACGGTGTTACGTATTGCTGAGATGGACCCTCCATGCATGGTCAGTAATTGGAGAACCCTCTGTTTGATGGGGAGTATGCCTGAGGAGCAGCTAAGATCCAAGATGATGTAATCCACCAGCTGTAAGGTAAAGAGCCCCGCGTCAAGACGTCTTAGGTAGTACTCGTCCTCTTGATCGTCGTCGATGATGTCGCCCTCACGGGCACGGCGCTGAAGAGGCAAAAGACTTTCAATGAGGCAATTTATTTCTGAATAAGCATCTGCGGCTGGATAACTACGGTAACATTTGTTGAAGCCTAAAATTCCCATGACAACACCTTAAGCAAAAGCAGCAGCCAGTATAAATCAAAACACGGCCCTAAGTAAACCATGGAGTGAGTTTGCGCAAGGACCAATGGTTAACTAGTGGTTGGTTAGTGATGTTCGTTGGGCTTGTGCACCAAAGTTGAAATGCAAACAACTGTAGTCATGTCATGTCAACGCTACCATAAAATAATGTTGGATCAACAAACGTTATATTAACTGGTTCACTCTGCACTGTACTATAAAAACGGCTATTGATAACCGGCGATTTGCCACCATGCTCGTTAGGCTGGGTCCAATTAGCCACCTAGCATAGTCCAACCATCGTCAACTAGTTCAGGCTAACTATAGTTGAACTAACAATAGTTCTTGCACAAACTTCGCCATGACAAGACGGGTTACAAAATTTACCTTCCTTTTTATATAATGAACATCATGATTCATTAATGTGATTGTAGACAGGGAATCATGGGAATAGAACAATGAAGGTTGATACAACTAAGCCTAAACCAAAGTTATAAGAACTAAACCTAAACCAAAGTTATAAGAACTAAACCTAAACCAAAGTTATAAGAACTAAAAACCTAAACCAAAGTTATAAGAACTAAACCTAAGCCAAAGTTATAAGAACTAAACCTAAACCAAAGTTATAAGAACTAAACCTAAACCAAAGTTATAAGATCCAAGTTGATTTTTAAAGACATTAAAAACAGCTTGCAAAAACATTTCCAACTATCTTAATAGCACTCTGCACTAATGATGTAACTTTTGCTCAAAATACTTGGCTGTCAGACAATCATTCCACCACTTACGCGATCGGCGCATCATCGGCACGCCAAACTGCACTGAGTAAACATAAAACTTTGACATGTAAGCTTGCGTATGTCAGGGAAATTTGACACGTTTGTCTGAGATCCGGGTTCTTAGCTTTTAATTTTCAGCATTACTGGGGAGTGCTATTCATTCTAACATCAATAAATCTTGGCTAATTCAGCAGCTTGCATATTTTTGTTGGATTGATCAGCAAGATGTCTTTGGAATGTTTGAAAAGGGTTAGGCTGATAGGAATATTTAAAACCAAAAAATGTCAGTATAAGTTGTGTGAACCTGCAAGCTAGGGGACCATAGAAATTTTTTATTTTTTTTTTAACCCTTTAGAGACCATTCATTTCTGTATAATTATCACAAAACGCCCAGACAATGCTAATATTGTTAGTTTCTTTATTGAAATTTTGTCAGTAAAAATGTCAACATAAATAAAATGAAAGAGACAATTTAGTTTCTTGTTTAGAAATTGGGATACTATGTCAACATACATCGAAAAAATTTCATATGTGGCCATGACCTTTACTTTGACCTCTTTATGTGAATAGAAGTAGGTTAAACTTTGCAGCCGTTTGCGGCCGCTACTATGGGCGTTTTGGTACAAGCCGCTTGTGGCCGCTATGGTCTCTAAAGGGTTAAACAACTTCATCACCACTTAATCTAAAATACTAGAATGTTGGTCATGCGAGGGCATGCTTCGGTTACCTGTCGCTCCTGCTCTATCCTATCATCGCAGACTTGTACCCTGTTCAGATAGTTGAAATGTAGTTCCATCAGGCGGTCCACTTTGATGTGATCGCTCTCTGTGAATTTATTAATGAGTCTCTGGCGGTGGGTCCCTGAGCAGTTCTTTAGGAGTGCCGCCATGATGGAGCAGACGTGTTCTGTGAAAACATCCAAAGTAAGATGGATTATTAAAGGCAAACTTTAGCTTTGATTTTTGGAAGCGTTCGATTGTTTTAATCCTATATAAATGTTGGTATATACAATAAAACTAACCGGTGAAAATTTCATTTCAAAAGGTGGTCGCGTTTTTGAGATATCGCCGCAAATTCAGAGCGAATATGTCAATGCAGGAAGAATAATCCCTAATAGGAATACACAATCTGAGAAGCGTTTCTGACAGAAACGAAGCGAAATGTTTCTCAAAATGCTTTAAACCATCAAAAGCTGCTGTAGGCTTCTAATTAAGAGGTTTTTATTGCCATTAATTTTAAGAGTGATTACCAAACGTACACCTTCCCTTAACTCTGACTAAAGGAACAAAGTCGAGAACCATGTCATAGAAGTTGAGACATCTGCTCTAGAATGAAAGTCAAAGGCAAGATTCCTACTTTAGGTTCACGTCAATTTTTTTAATTTTTAATTCTTGTTCTTCTTCCAACTTTTGATTTACTTCTGTGTTTCCAAACTGTTAACGGTTAACCCAGCCCCTTCCTTCTAACCCCACCTCGTTGTCTCCTCCTTCATTGTTCATCCTTAACTTTTTCTGTGTACTTTCTGCCTCTCTTCACTTTTCTTATTTATACCACAGGCTATGTTGGCTGGTAAGCAGTTTGCAACAGATAATTATATTTTCTTTTCTTTTTTCCCCTCAGACTTTGGAAAAGGCTGATAATACATGATAGTTGTTCCTGACATACATCATTTTTACAGGCGCCTTTGGTTTCCGGTTTGGGTTGCGTTCTAATTGTTCTACGCAGCCAAGTGGTTCACCAACCAATCATGCAAGAAATTTCATAAAACTCCTGCTTGCTGCAAGCATATCATCGCATATCGGATTTATAAAGATGGCCGACTTTACACTGTGTGACGTCAAGCGGGAACCATCCATACAGTACTTTATTTATCAAATAATAAACCACAAGGGAAACTGACTGGGTGAATTTTTAAATGATTTTGGGTTTAACAAAGAAAAATTGACTAGAGTGGCATTTGAACAAACAACCTCCGGATTAACGTTCTGGCGCTCTACCAACTGAGCTATCTAGCCCTATGTTGGCGGTCTCCCTATTTTGTCAATATCCTTATTTTATTTCATACACCATCAAAGAGCTCAACTGAAACTCCTTTTTCTGTATCCCAATGGAAAAATTACTTCAAAAACTACTTCTTGGGGGAAGTGGTGGTTCTAAGAAAACCAGAGAAGAGATATTTAACTTTCAGTATTTCTAAAAGTATGCTCATGATTTTCTTCAAACAAATTATAAAAACCAGAGTCAATATTGGATTGGTAGTTCTATTTATTGTTGTGAACTTTAGGCAAAGTAGGTATTGGTATTAGAATAAACATTGTTCTCTTAAATATGTAGTTTAGGGGTGCACGACAAATAATTGCCTAGAGTGGGATTTGAACCTGTGACCTCCGGATTAGCATGCTGGCGCTCTACCAACTGAGCTATCTAGCCCTAATGTTGGCTGTCTCCCCATTTTGTTAATATCTTTGTTCAGGTTGCCAGTCAGAAGCCATTCAACCTGTAACTGCCGTATAGCCAGGGAACACACTCAAGTTTACAATACAACTGGGAAAGCGGCAGCAGAGGGATCCCCATAAGGGGACGCAACTTGAAAGTTTTGTTCAAGGTATATATTCCTTGAAAAAGAAATGGTGATGAAGAATGTACAGTGCTTTTCTTATGAAAACACAAGTTCTTAGGGTTTATCAATTGTGATTTTTACAAGCATAAATAGCAACCACACAGAGGTCAAATCATTGCACACCATTTGCAGACAGTGGTAGACAAATCAGTGCAAAAACACTGTATAGACCCTTTTATTGCAACGTCACAGCCCAAGTTTTTGCCAACAGAGACTGGGAAACTATGGAAGGCTATATATGCAAAACAAAAACAGATAGCCACAGTTTGTAACAATGTTACACAAATATTCAAAAATAATGTTGAATTTACTGGAAATAAAGCAACCAATCACCGGAGGTAGTTTATTTAATTGAAAGTTTGCAAAAAATGTTGAATTTGGTTGAAACATCTGTTTAACAGGATTGAATGTTTTACTAACATTTGTCCGTCCATGTTAACCAGCGCAGTTTGTTTGTCAACATTCTGGTGTATTGGGGAAATCTGTCCCCCCGGAGAATCTGCCCCCCCCCCCCCCCATGGGCTGAAGGAGGTTTAATCAAAAGAGGGCGCTACATCAGACAAAGTTTATACACAATTCCTCGTGTGGGGGGACAAAATCTCCTGCCTACCTGCACCACAGCTTACTTCTAAATCTGTCACAAATGCATAGTGTAAGCCAGAGGGGTGTCTAGGTGTCTTTTGGACACCCTGTTTTATCTGTCAATAACATGTAATATGTATTGTAAGTGAACAATTTTGGACACCCAGTTTTTAAATTTCCAGCAAATTTGGACACCAAATCCTGGCTTAAACCTTGCACGGATGATTCATGTACTCATAAACCAAACGGCACAAGCTACACTTTTCTAAAGTTGCTATGATGGCATATTACATGCAAACGGTTCAATAACTGACCTTCATGTTCCTGTGCGCTGGAGCCCTTCTTTCCAATCTTAGGCGTCTTCATGAAGAGCGGGAAGAGACTCCGCAGTCCAAGGATGTCAATAAACTTAGTGCAATTCTCAGCACCCTCAGCTCCCGTCATGGCATGGTCTAACACCTTGAGGGCGCTGTGTCTCGACAACTTTTTTTCTCTGCAAAACAGAACGAAATGTGTTAACAAGTTTTCTTCTCGGTTTTGAAGTAGGGGGGGGGGGGGTGTCATCTATTCACCATAAAGGCTTTTCTTTCACATGTATTATGCTTTTCTTTTTATATTTTACATCTTGACTATCAAATCCCCCACCTCATCCCACCTTCAGTGTTTTTATTGCTGGTGGTATCAAGAACTGCAAGTCATCAGGGATCCTTCACACCAAACTACACTTGACTTTGAAATTCTCTCCGTCACAGGCCTGAGAAATTCAGACAATCTTTGACCGGACATTATTTCAATTTGGCGTGAGATTCATCTTGAGTGGTCAGGTTGGTGTAGAGGTATCTTTCCTCACCTTTCACCTCTAGGACCCCGGTTCGAATCCCGCCGGAGCCACTATTTGGATAGGGTTTTCAGTCCCTACCTGACTGTGAAGCTTTGCCCTGGAATAATTCTAATGGGTTTTCCTCCTAAAACTCTAAAACTCTAAAACTGAAACTTCCTTCCTTGTCTTCTCTAAATTGGGTTCTTGGCTAGTACAGTGATTAAGTTCGCTTTCCTGAGAGTATTTGGCTTCAGAACCAGAATAAATGAAATGAAATGAAATGAAATGAGTTTCTCCCTTTTATTTTTGGATAGTCTCCTGACGATGACTAGAGCAAGCTAGTTGAAACGTTGAGACCAATTAAGAACTTCCTCTGCGGCAGTGTAGTGTAATAATGAGAAGTCCCCTCGATCCACAAAGCAAAGTAGTAGTTCCGGCCGATTTCCTACCTCCTGCCCAGGTTGTAGTTAATAAGCAGGACAGTTCTTTTCAGAACTGAGAAGTCTCCCGAATTCCGAATAATCTACTCCGCGGCAGTAGAATAAATAGCAAGACAAGTTCTCAAAGAACAAAGTCTACCTAGCGAGTAGATATACACATGGTGTTGCCGCAAACCAAATATACATTGATACCTCACCATGCAATGCTTCAAATCCCATATATCTTTGGAATATTCATGAAAAATTGAAATAATTACCTGAGCATGAGGTTCATGAGTTGTACTCCTTCACCTCTCAGGAAGCGTCCCTTATTGCTAGGCAACATCAGGGCGGAACATAAACAATTGAAGAGGTTTTCCATCATCTCATTCTCCTCTGTGCTTGTCGGGTCGTGTCTCTTGTAGACCTGTTAAAAAAACAACAACAACAACAATTCAGAATTTTTAGAAGTTCCTTAAACTTGTAGTCAGGTTTCAACATTGCTGAAGTTGTGTTTTGAATTTTGCTCATACCGAGTTCCTATTGCATTATAGGCAACCATATATTATGTAATGAGATGTTTTGTAACCATGACTGCTTCTCTGCATCCAGGAGTACAAATGAACACCCCTGTATGTGATGTTTGTGTTAGGGTTTCCCTTGCCCACTGCAAAACATGGAGGCAGTTTGCCTTGCTGCTTCATGTAGTCCCTTCATTTCTTTCCTCCAATATCAATACCTTTAAGATTTGTCATAAAGGAAATGCTAGTCTAGTGTGGAACCAATTCACCTGACATCATCACCATAATAAATCTTGGTTGCGCCGTTTGGGAGTTTCATTTAATTTATCAATTCTGGTTGTGAAGCCAAAGACTCTCAGAAAAGCGAACTTAATCACTTTACTAGGCCAAAGGAGAGAAGACAATGAAGGAAGTTTCAGGGTTTTTTATGTTAGATGTGGGAGGAAAACCACAGAGAATTATTCCAGGGAAAACCCATGCAATCAGGCAGGGACTGAAAACCCAATCCACATAGTGCCCCCGTCGGGATTTGAACCAGGGTCCCAGAGGTGGAAGGCAAGGAAAGATACCACTATGCCAACCTGACTGCCCAAAGTTAGTTTTCCCCGTCTGTTATACAGTGTAGTGTGAAGTTTAGGCAACAAGTTTACATGCTCATCATATCTTTACATGTAATTCAACATCAAAATAGCAGACCATGGGCACACTGTATTCGCATGTGACCTCACAGCAAGGGGTCAATATTTAATTTTAAATATCTTTAATATTAAAGATTGATTTTTGCTTCTTAATATTTATAATCTCTTTTTAATCAAGTTTTCTTGTTTTGCTTTGCTAATGGCTCTATTTGTCTTTTTATTCTGTCTCCTAAAGCCACGTATGTTTCACATTTTGTATTTTGTTTTTTGGTATTTATTAATTTTATCTATGACTTGGTACATAGTTGAGGTTTTCAATGGGTCTGACACATCTATGATAGTCCGTGGGCTAGAATACCCCCCCATGCATCCCCCCCCCCAAATCTTCTGCGAGTGGTATCATTTTGTTTGGGAGACCCATCTGAGTGATTATTTTGATGTTACCAGTAAAAAAGTTGAGATGCATAAAGATGGCGGCCATTTTTCAAAATGGCCGCTTTCCGAAATTGGTTGTGCCTATATCTCGGTCTGTGAGACTCATAGAGACTTGGTTTTGGTGTCTATTCTAATGTTTTCAGGGTCAAGGAACCCAATAAGACCAATTTAAAAAATATTGGATCAGTTGGCTAAGGCGGCCATTTTGAAATTCAAAATGGCCGCCAATCAGTTGGGTTTTTGCCCGTATCTTGGTCTATGAACCTCACAGAAACTTGGGGTTGGTGTTTTTTTCCCCTTGTTTTCTGGATCAAGGAACCCAATAAGAACATTAATAAAAAAATTGGATCATTTGGCTGAGGCAGCCATCTTGAATTTCAACATGTGACGGTATACAGCCTGTATTGGGCCAGTGGCGGCTTGGTAGGGGCAAACCATAATGATGTGACAGTACACAGCCTGTAGTTGGCCAGTGCCGGCTTGGTAGGGGCAAACCATGATGATGTGACGGTACACAGCCTGTGCAGGGCCAGTGCCGGCTTGGTAACGGCAAACCATAATGATGTGACAGACACAGCCTGTACAGGGCCAGTGCCGGCTTGGTAGGGGCAAACCATAATGATGTGACAGACACAGCCTGTAGTTGGCCAGTGTCGGCTTGGTAGGGGCAGACCATTATAATGATGTGACAGACACAGCCTGTACAGGGCCAGTGCCGGCTTGGTAGGGGCAGACCATAATGATGTGACAGACACAGCCTGTACAGGGCCAGTGCCGGCTTGGTAGGGGCAGACCATAATGATGTGACAGACACAGCCTGTGCAGGGCCAGTGCCGGCTTGGTAGGGGCAAACCATAATGATGTGACAGACACAGCCTGTACAGGGCCAGTGCCGGCTTGGTAGGGGCAGACCATAATGATGTGTCAGACACAGCCTGTACAGGGCCTGTACATGCATCCCAACTTTTTTACTGGTAACATCAAAATAATCACTCAGATGGGTCTCCCAAACAAAATGATACCACTCGCAGAAGATTTGGGGGGGGGGGGGATGCATGGGGGGTATTCTAGCCCACGGACTATGATGACAGTTTTTTTTTAAACTTTTGTCTTGACCCGGATAATTTTAAATGTATAAATGTACTTTCGTTCGAAGATTTAAAATATAAATAAAATAAATAAACTCTAATTTGAATGCGCATATCTATTTCATTATGCGCTTACGAGTAATGCTCGTGCTGGGTGTACCTTAACCTGTGTTCATTTTACTCATCTACCTAGCTAAAAGTTTGTCAGACAGGGAAAAGACCTTAGCCCAATTTCATAGAGCTGCTTAAACAGACAGTATTGCTTAACAATTTTCTGCTAAGCAAAAATGTTCAAGATACCAGTCATTAATGATACATTTGATATGGTATTGTGGCTGGTTACCGTATTCTGGTAAGCAAAATTGTCTTGTGCTTAGTTGCTTTTTGTGCTTTAAGCTACTCTATGAAATTGACCCCCTTGTGGCTACTTACAGCAAGTTGTTGCAGGAGTGTGTCTATGCCTTCCAGCTCACCAAGTAGCTCTCTGTTTTCTGTGATAATTCAAAAGTAGACAGCAAAAATAAGACTGGATACATAGGTGTACAGGAGGCCTTCATGGAGGTAGCGAAGGCAATTGGCCTTTGCCATCAAATATGCTAATTACGTTCATGCATACCTACATTGGTTGCAAAGGCCATAGAGTTGCACAAACTTGGTCACCACACGCCACAACAAAATCATTATTAAAGAAAACTGTTTTAAATTCTGAACACATACCTCAAATACAAGAACAGGGTTATTTGATACCTACAGTTTTCAAACAAATTAAAACTCAGTAAAACATGTTTATATCAAGTAATAAGCAGTAATGTTGTGTTTTGTTAAATTTTTGAAGAAAGAATAACAACGTAACTGCCAACATTGAAACCTCAGAACTAGGAACACCACTTTCACGAGTTCACAGATAGCGACACAAGAAGATGTGCGAGTAAAGTGATTACATGTAGACATACAAATTATGTATGTACCGTAATCTTCGGCATATAGGCCGCGGCTTATACATTAATTTTGGCCCTTTAAAACATTTCGGCGGCTTATATGCCGGGCAGCTTATACACTGACGCATAAATCTTGTTTTGAAAAAGACCGTTAGTAAAATATTTCTGAAACAAAACAATTTTCTGAACCGAAGAAACAAAACAACAAAAACACCAAAACATGGCCTGTGTGATGTGATGGTTTTGACGAAATGTTGTTGAAAATCCCAGCACACCTTTCGCGCTGAGGAGTCGTGAAACTTGCGCCCACCATGCTTGCTTCAATTATGACTTTCGCTGGTGACCATGGTGACCGCTTGTGTTTACCTTATACTTAATGCCATGAAAAAGCAGGTGACCAGTGTGGTATCGCCATGCGGTGTTGTTTATTGTCGTTGTTAAAACGTTTTCAATAAATGCACAGTGTACACGTGTGAGTTGATTACGAATCTCTGTTCTAACTAGCGTTATCCATTCAGTTGTTCTAGCCATGGTTGTCATGATTGTCCATGATTGTCCAAAACGCACTCGATTAGTGTGAATAATTATGACGTAATGCTTCTCACAGCACTACCATCCCATAGTATTCATCACCTCGATCCCGCGGGTGTGCTTGCTCCTAGTTGCTATACTTTATTGTCAGGGGATGAAGAAACGGCATGTAGCCGTGGGAGCGAAGGTGCAAGGGAAATTCCCTTAGTGAGAAATCACCGCATGTTCGGGAAACGTCACGTGCACCAGCTTCAGAGATCGCGCGCAACAATCAATCGTGGAGGTAGAAAGCGATTTTCCTTGATGTCTATAACTTTTAATCAAACAGAGCTTGGATACCATATTTAAGCTGATGACAATTTGAAGATTTTACAAAAAAGGTCAGAAACAAAAGCACATAAAAATGTAAGACGTTCTGTTTTCATGGAATGTGGATATTAAATTCAGTGATTTTACCTCAGCGATTTATCAATACAGTCAAGTCTTGTTTGTTTATAATTGCTCACTTCCTCCCTGCAGTAAAACCGTTTTCCGCGTTCAAAAAAAGTTCACGAATATCAAAATATCAGCGATATTTACCCGACGATATATCGCCATTCAAAAGTTATGAAAAGAAAAAAGACCCACTTGACTGCAGACCATTCTAATTAACGATTTCAATAACGATCGTTGGTGTTAACTCCAACACATTTTGACTTCAATGCAACGCAAGACGCACTTTGTGCTGATGTACAATGACTGATGTGCCGCCCGCCAGTCACTGTACATCACCACAAAGGACCGCAAACACGCATGGCCCCTCTGTGTGTGCGGCTTATACGCTGTGCGGCTTATACGCTGGGCGGCTTATACACTGACGTTAAATCTTGTTTTGACAAATTCTTGGCATAGCGGGCAGCCTATATGCCGAAGATAAGGGTATTTAAAACAAAGTACAAAAATCATTGCATCCCGTAAGAAAATCTCTGCCGTCGCAAGCAAATGGCACCCTCTTTTGCCAGAACATTTTGATTTTCTTTCATTGCTGTCATTGTCAAAAATAGGAATGTTCTGATTTTTTGCGGCCTGTAATCTCAAAAATCTGGACATTTCCAATTAAATCTGAACAGTTGGCAGGTATGTAACAATAAACTTGTTTGACTGCAACTTGCCTTGTGTATCTTGCAGGATGATGGCAAGGATTTCACTACAGTAAAGCTTATTGGCTTCAAAAGGCACTTTGGGTTTGAGTCTCTTCAGCAGCCACTGCATGAGGCCCTGCTGAGCTGCCTCTGCGCACATCTCGGGACGGAACTCTGTCATATTCTCAATGATTCCTGCAAGTAAAATAAAGAGTTCAAAACATGATGAAAAAGTTCACCTTATTGACCCAATTCACCTGACATCATATTATTTTCAGTATTGTCCCAATTTGCCTTATTGTGTCATCATCACAATAATCTTGGATGCGCCATTTTGGGAGTCAATGTCCCAGTGTGTTAAACCATGGATTCCTCCATGATTGTGCAGTGTGGTGGGCATTTCAGGCGACTCAGCATTTTCATGCTTCCCATCAATTTCACATGCAATTTAACTCACAAGACAGCAGCCGCATGTGATATTTGTGCAAGGGGTAAAAACTGATTTTACAAAAATGCTCCTTAGCAAATCCAAAGCATGAATTAAAATTTACAGTGAACCAGTCACAAACAAGAAATATTATATGAAATTTCATTGTAACCTTTTTAAAAATATATATTTGGTTTGGGGTTACATCATGTGTACTGTAATTTCAAATTACCACAATAAAATTCAAGGGTTAACGGATAAGGCACACCGCTGCACAAGGCACAACATATCTTTCACATTATACACGCTCACCAAGTCCAATACTGCTTGTACATCAACACATACAGGGGTCATTGTAATGGTTAAGCACACTTACCATAACGCAAAGGGATCGTAATTTTATAATCACGAAGACGAGTAAAACATAACTGCTATTTTTTCGTTATTATTTTTTTCCATGTTCGTTTTAAAGTTTTTTTCTATAACCATAGCTTTACAGTTTTTCGTTTTACAAAACGAGCGCGCGCAGACAAACGTTTTCCCAACGTTTCCCAATGAATTGGCTGCTAGTCTTTGCTATCTCACTTTTTTGAATACTGCAATACAGTGTTGTTGACTCGAGTCAGTGACTTGGACTCGAGTCAGACTCGAGTTGCCAATTTCATTGACTTGCGACTTGACTTGACTTGAGCAAATATGACTTACGACTTGACTTGACTTGAGAAAAAATGACTTGGTTACAACACTAAATGAATACTAAATGTCAAGTCATACGTTTACAATCTTACGGTTCGGATAAAATGTCGAAAAAATTCACTCGGAAGTTCCGCAAAACTTGGACCACATTGCGATCACAGTACACAACGCACGCGGTCACATCGTTTCCAACTTTGCTCTTAGTCTTTGTTATCTCGTTCCTATGTGTGCAACAATAAAGGTAGGAAACATTGAACGCTAGAAGGCGTTTCAAAACAATGCAATACAATTGGAATAAATGCCCTCTATTGGTGAAATATCCCAATGCGTTATGAGATAGATCAAAACACCTGTTTGAAACGCCTTGACAAAAGACTGCATGCTCGGGGAAAAGGGTTTTTCCCCTGAATTGCAATAATCACCATCGCTGGTGCGCGAACTAAAACCATGCACACAGCAATGAGCCACTGGTATTCACGCAAAAGCCGTCAACAGCATGGTCTTCAAAGCACAGATCCTCGGAAATGTTAGCTTGTTTACGAAAAACTGCACAACTTGTAGGCTTTATTTGACTAAAAATGACACCATTTAGGACATTTTGGATCAACAGAGAGATTATTTTACTGTAAAACGTAAGATTTGTTTCTTCTTAAATATGTTTTGCTTTGTTGTTTTGGGAAATTTTTTGCAGGGTGTTTGTGCAAAGTCAAAATGCTGTGGTGGTGAAGACGCATTATTCTAGATCACATCCGTGGTTGTGTAAACGTTTTTTCAACCTTAGTTTTTTCACTTGTCTTGTAAAATTTTGTTAAATTTTGTTTTTGCCATGATGCACCCCCACATTCGACGAAAATGCCGTGGTGCCCTTTTGACATTTACGAAATTGCTGCGATGCCCTTCAAATTCAAGAAAAAGCACGGCAATTATTGCCGTGCCCTTTTGAACTCGAAGTTCGAGGCTTGAAGTTGTATTTAGTCATGGTAGTGGGTTTTTTATCGGGACATTATGTGACTTGCGAAAAAAAAAAATTACCATTGAAAGTCAGATAAGACGCGTCTTATCCGCAGGAAATTACGGTATATCTACTTGCTAGGTAGATTTTGTTCTTTGAGAACTTGTCTTGCTTTTTATTCTACTGCCGCGGAGTAGATTATTCGGAATTCAGGAGACTGCAGTCTCCTGACGATGACGATAACTAGAGCAAGCTAGTCGGAATGTTGAGACCAATTAAGAACTCGCTCCGCGGCAGTGTAGTTAATAATGAGAAGTCCCCTCGATCCACTAAGCAAAGTAGTAGTTCCGGCCGATTTCCTACCTCCTGCCCAAGTTGCAGTTTATAAGCAGGACAGTTCTATTCAGAACTGAGAAGTCTCCAGAATTCCGAATAATCTACTCCGTGGCAGTAGAATAAAAAGCAAGACAAGTTCTCAAAATCTACCTAGGAAGTAGATATACACATGGTGTTACCGCAAACCAAATATACATTGATACCTCACCATGCAATGCCTCAAAAACCTTTTTTTTTTTAACAACATGTTTCTGTTCTCAGTGACTCTATGACATTTAGACTGGGTCTGGATACAAACTCACATCGTGACACGAAATGGACTTTAGTCAAGTGAACTAGATCTCTCAAGATTCTGCAGTTGTGAAACATTAAACTGATTCTGTGTCTTACATTACGCCGGTAACTCACCCAGGGTATTGTGTATGCCTTCTGATTCTTCTTTGACCCCTTCGTCTAATCTCTCCATGTTCTGAACTAGTGTGGCAACAATCTGTTCATCAAGCTGCATCAAACAGACATTAGTAATAATAGTAATCAGTTATTACTAGAAGTATAACAAAAAATGGGTAATAAAATCAAGGACGCCTCATAAGTGAACTCAATCACTGTAGCTCGCAAGCCTGAGGAAACCTGTAAACAAGGGTGCTTGCTATGTGAACCTGAAACAATGGGGTTCACCCCTACTCTTCCACGATAAGTTGCTCTGGGTTCTTTTACGTGCACTACCAATCCTTGTACACAGGAACTTTGGCTTAATTTCACATCCGAAGGACAAACCAATTATAGTAAGGCACCTTATCAAAACTATTCCGGGGTAGGTTCGGGACAGCTCCACCCATCCCGCTTCAAAATGTTTTGCTTGTTCTGACAGCTGAGCTGTATGTTTACATTCTATAAGATTAGATGACAAGCACTTATTCATTTTTTCATTAGAGGTTTATTAAAAAATCACATGGCAACCAAAGGCTGAATTGAGTGATACAGGGGAACATTCCACATACAATGTAAAAACTTTAAAACAAAACAATTATTAAAAAGAAACATTCTATAAATTACATGTGCAATGGGGAATTGCACACATACACAAATATTTATATACATCACAATAAGTTATTGAAAATTTACAATAAAAAAATTACCTGAGGGGGGAACCAATACAAAGTTGCTAAGAAGAAAAGAGTTATGCTTCGGCATTGATCAATTTTACATAAAAAGGAATAGGGCTGTTGAGGTATCTCTTCGTTAGCCATTTAGGGGTCGTAAGTTTACTTGAGTTCCTCAGAACCCGGTTGTGTTGTTCCTCTCTGGTTGGTGGAAGCCATTGACGGAATTTTCTCTGATTTCAAGAGTGAATTGGCAAATGTGTGGCATAACTTGTCTCTATGAGACTGGACTTAGACTATTATCTACTGGAAGCCTGGTTTGTGGTTACCCCTGTGCAAGGTCACCTGTTTGTGGTTTTCTGGACAAGATTAAGCCATCACTGGAGTATGGACTGGGGACTGTACATTTATAAGTGTTTTTTGCAGTTATGATTCAGCAGTTGATAAATTCTGTTTGACATTATCAGAACCTGTGCTTCAAAAAAAATATATGTATCAGATGATATTTGTGGCATGATGTAGAATTGCATTAAACATGCCTTCTCAAACAACTGTAAGCACAATGAGATTGATGTTCCCAATAGGGGATCAATTGTATTGCACGTTTTAAACACC
Source organism: Leptasterias polaris (assembly GCA_037783415.1). Lineage (NCBI taxonomy): Eukaryota > Metazoa > Echinodermata > Asteroidea > Forcipulatida > Asteriidae > Leptasterias > Leptasterias polaris. The sequence continues at coordinate 506,208 of JAZGTN010000141.1, forward strand.
ATTTTTCCATCCAAAAAATAACATCAATGTCTTCAACAACAAAAGACACAAATGTTTAAAAAAAATTAATACTGTTTTGGCAAAGGTTAATGGGTTTTTGGTCTCCCCACAAATAAAAGTGAAAAAAATCATGGTTGAATCATGATTTCAAGCACTCTGTTGTTTATAGAAAGCCTGCAAGGGTTGTGAGATCTTATCAGTGCCAAACCACAGGGCTCACAGTGGCACAGTGGGGAGTGTAAACAAACTCCCGGACAGTGTGATCAGACACTGGGATGTAGCTGACCGGGAAAGAAACTAAATAACACTCCATCCCAACAAGAAAACCAAGACCGGGACAAAGTTCCCAGACTTTACCCGGGAATAGTTTTGATAAGGTGCCTAAAGCATCTTGTTCGAGGACACAAGCGCCATGACCCCAACTAGAACACACATTCTGCTGATCAGAAACACCAGCCACGACATGCCAGAAAAATTTCTGGTTCTGTGAAAGTTCTTAGCAGCAAGAATTGTGGTCCAGTTTAGATTTCTTGAAGTTTGAGCCTTTAAACTTAGATTTTGCATGGCCACATAAACAAAACATGCTCTGCAAACTTATCTGTTAACTTGACAAGGGAAAAAATGGGGTTTGTTTTGGCGGCTGTAACCTATAACTGTTTCGGTCATTGTCCAGTGATTAACCAATGACCAATTCAACTGAAGCAGTTATTGGTTACGACTGCGACAACGCACCCATGGAAGTGAGGCACGAGAAGGATATTTCTCTTACCAATGCATCAACGAGGGCGCCAGCACTGTCTTCACTCTCGTTCAGGGTGTCGACATCAGTCAGCTCATGGAGAAGATCAATGACTGCGATGGAAATATCTGTGTTCTCATGGGTGACCAGCTGCAGGAGAGACTTGATGGCGTTCAGCTCCACTAGGTGGTGGTACATGTCTGGATTAGTTGCTATGACGTGAAGCTCCTGCACTGTGTCGTTCAGATCCACTTCTGATTCCATAAATCTTTAAAGAAATTAGAGTCAAAATTGAAAAACACATAACTCTTCGCCTTTCTACATGTACCCCCTGAACAAGAACCTTAATTCCATGGCGGAAACTCTGCAGCTATGTACATGTACCATTGTACACAGTTTAATCATACTTCATTGAACTGATGCCAATTGAAGGAACTGAGTTGGCATGCCTTTTCCAAGGAATGCCAAAGATCTTTAGTTTCATTCAAGCCAGCAGGTTTTTTTCCCACAAGACTTGGGAAAGCATCGAGTATTACTGGATTTATGTACTAATAATAATGCGCAGTTCTTATATAGTTCTTAATCACACCCGATGGTGTCTCTCAAAGTGCTCATTTATTTTCCTATAAGGTATGGGGAGCTTTTCTGTATGAGAACCATTTTATGGCACCATGTTACCTTTGACAAGGTGCTGCGGCATACTCAACAGCCACTGCCAGAAACAACGGGGCAAACCCCTTCTAAGTAAGATAAGTGTACTGGGTTCTTTTGTGCGCATTACAACACAAGGGACCTATGGCTTTACGTCCCATCAGAAGGACGAAGCCAAAATGGTTCAGTGCTTTGCTTTTTTAAAGGACACAAGTGTCAAGACCGGTACTCGAACCCACACTCTGCAACACCAGAGCTTGAGACTCACCACACAAGATTCATTCAAGATGAAATCACTACGGCCCTTGAAAAACATCTCCTATCCGTGCATTCGTCAAGTAACCTTCAAATTACATATAAAGCACTTACTTCTCTGGGTTATCTGGATATTTTATTCTCATCTCTTGGTTCCTGTAGACCTTCTTCTCAAAGGATAGAATCAGCTTCCTCAAACTTGTATCATCCAGGCTTGGCATCTGATGAGAAGAAGAACAGGAAACAAAATCATCATACTTTTCATTTTTAATCAAACCTGTCGGTTATGGGTGTATGAATTAATTTATACAAAACACTAGAACAAATGCATCAAGTAAACAACTTTTTTAAATAAAAAAACCTTGTTAAAAATTAACTCAGCAGAAATTTATTTGGAGTTTCTTGTAACTTTAATCCCAAGTTTGTTGACCCGTTTATTTAAAAAAAATCTAACTCAACACATTGCTCTAATAATACACAGTGTTAACATAACAACTAGTAACATCAAGGTTCTTCAATCAAGTGAAATTTGTGGAGACACTGTATACATAATTCTCTCTCTGAGCTGTGGTGGTTCTGAGAAGAACCAGTTCTTTTCAGAACTACCGGTTCCTCTCAAAATCACTAGAACTATTTACATGGCGTCTCCACAACGCTAACTGGATTGTATTCCCACCATGCAAAGTTTCAAAACCTACTTATTGAGGTTCTTATAATCATACCTCTGGTTCTTGTTCTACCATTTGGAGGATTTTCTCTCTTTCTTCCTCCGTCATTCCTCCCTCTGGCGCCGCAGCCTCAGCCTTTCCCTGCCATCCTTTTATCTTGCTGGGAAGAGAGGCCTTGATCCCATCATCGCCCTGTTCATGGTTATCATCTTCAATTCCTCTCCTTCGTTTCAAGTTTGGCTTGTCCGGCTAAAATGGAGAACAGAAACAATGATGGAAATTCAACCCTCCTGCTCTCTGGTAGATGGTGGAGCTTACTGTTGCACTGTCCAAAACCATTTACACTCTTCACTGGTCATGCATGGCTGAGTGCACTTGATCAAATGGTAAAACTATAGAATGAGTACAAAGCTATGGGCAAGTGAGACTGAGAGAAATGGATTTTTGAGCAGTCAATCAGAAAAAAGATTGATGAACAGTTTCCAAAATGACAACTTTAAGTGAATAGGAAGTGGATTAGCACTATTTTTATGGGGTTCAGTATATCTTCACTCCTAAAACTATAGTTTCGTTTCGCTTTCGTCTCCACGAACTGATTTCAAAAAAGAACTGTAGGCATGTAAACGTGAAGAGCAAAAAGTTTCGAATAGGATTTTGTACATGTCACCTAAGCCTGTGACGGTTAAACGTTTACACGGTTAACCGTTTACAAAATCACTATCCGTTTAGTAAATTACTGACTGTTTAAACGAAACAAATTCAAAATGTAAGCTTTTCGTTTCATTCACTGCCGTCTTTGCAGTATTTTACTGTGTTTAGTTTGAAATGGGAAATTGCCGTACAATTTCTGTTTTGTTAAGCTTTTCACAGTCATAAAATTATGTGAAAGCTTTAAAACAGAAGTGTGTCGCAACCTGTTGTGTTGTTGAAGGAAATTTGGTACGACCTGTAAGACTTCCCTTTCTAGTCATGGTTTTCTTTCTTCATCATGGTATCACCGAATAGTGACACGCAATTGACACAGGCAGGGCTGGTTGGCTGATTCCTGACTGGCTGCTTTCCGATTGGCCGATCGCGTGAATAATTATTTATGATGTAGTGCTTCTCACAGCGCTGTATTTATCACCTCGATCCCGCGGATGTGCTTGCTCCTAACGTGGTAAACTTTATAGTTAGGGGGCGAAGGAATGGCTTGTAGCTGTGGGAGCGATAAGGCAAGGGAAATTCCCTTGGTGAGAAATCACTGCGTGGTCGGGAAACGTCGGAGGAACGTTTTTACACGTGCGTGAGCAATACTGCACAGTTTTCGTTTGTCAAACTCAAATACACACGGAAGTGATGGGGGATATTCACACGACTTCGACTCTGCGGGATGTTGTGCTTATAAAGATCGTGAAGGATTATCTCTCGGTCGGTAAATTTTTGGAAACAACATGAAACAAAAAGGATTTACAAAATATACTGACACAGGTACAGTCTCGATGTTAATTGTCAAAACATTTGGGCTTCCTTTTAGTTGTACATCGTCTTTGTTGTTCGTGTATTTTAGAACAAATTCACTTGCCGCCGACTTGCCGCCGGTTAAACGGTTAACCGTTTAGAAAAGTTTCGTTTAAACGGATAGTAAATTAAACGTAGGGTCACAGGCTTAATGTCACCTTATGAGGTTCGTGGAGACGATAGCAGAACAAACCTCGTAGTTCTAGGAGTACTGTATCCTGTATTTTATCAGTACTTTGCAGAGACCAAAACTGGCATAAACGCAATGGGATGTTTAGTGGGAGAGAGGACTGCAGCTGGGCAGGAATTTGAGGGAGTCAACTGACTCAGCTTGAGTGACATTTTCTTTGAGGTGGTTCCAGTCAAATTGATGAATGAGTACTTGAATGAATTGGTTGGTGTTGCACCACGGTTGTTGAAGCACTTCGGATTGTTTACTAATAAACTTTCAATTGGAGTAGTTGTTGGTGAATTGAACATGTTGAAGAGTTAGAGTGTTCTTAGCCCCACTTGTAAAAAGCTGAGTCCTTGGCCACTAGTCAGGGCCCATTTTTTTAAAGCTAAGCGATAACAAATTTAAAGCCCATTCCCTACGGGCGGGTCGGCGGTTTAAAGTTAAACCACCTTAATGTGTTCACCTACCTCTACTTTACTTAGCTTACCCCGGGCCCCTGGGGTCTGGGTGTTTTGGATGTCTAAACAAATAACCTTTTAAAAAGATATTTTAAACAATAATTGTGCAACTTCCTCCGAATTAAATACTTTACTCGATGTGTACTGAGCGCGGCCATTTTGGAATGATCCCATTCATGCCAATCAAATCACGACGTCATCAGCCGGCCGGGCTGTGGGAAAGGAGCGGATACGTAGAGCAATCATTGAAATGTTCGCACCCTCGCTCCGCCCACAGGTGGCTGATGTAAAGTTGTGAATAAAATAAACTGATGTTTGCAGTTTAATGCTTACAATACTTTTTCTGTTGAGCATGGCAAGCTGAGCATGGCAAGCTGAATAGCTACATGTAGCTGTCTCATAGCCCCAGATGAATAGGGCCAATCCACTCCGTATCCTTGGCCCTAGAGCAATTGCAAACCTATTCTTGTGCCCCATTGAGATTTTCATTTCGCAAAGATCTGCATCATGAAACTTACCGATCGAATGCTGCTATACCAATACTTGTAAATAGCTGGACTGCTGGAATTTGTTTTAAAAACATCACAGATTTTGGGGGAAAATTGATTGCTTTTCAAATCGCGAATGTGAATTTTTGTTCACGAATTAACAGCTTGCACCGAGAACCATACTTGTCGGGTTCCCTCAACAATTACACAACATTTATATGATCAACTGTTACGATCCAATTTGGACCAGACTAATGCTGAGTAGATCAGTCTGGTCCCCATTAGATTACAGCAGTTGATCGTTGGGGAACCTGACCTGACAAATCATGGTTTTCGCGCAAGTGTGAACACAAATTCACACTCGCGACTCGAAAAGCAATCAATTTCCCCCAAAATCTGTGATGTTTTTAAAACAAATTCCAGCAGTCCAGCTATTAGGTACATTTATTTTATTTACAAATACAATACAACTTTTACCATGTTTACAATACAAGTAGGCCTATAGTTGCATTCGATCGGTAAGTTTCATGATTATTATTATTATTATTATTTATTCGGCCAACACAAGCAACAATGCAGATCTTTGCGGAATAAAAATCTCAATGGGGCACAAGAATAGGTTTGCAATTGCTCTCTAGTCTAGTCTAGGGCCAAGGATACGGAGTGGATTGGCCCTATAGCCCCCTATTCATCTGGCCACTGGGGCTAGCTGTCTCAATATCATTTTCACGAAACAGATGCAGCACAATTTCCAATAACAAAAAACACTTCACTTACATTTTGATTTGAAACCATTTTATTTTAATAAAAATCACATAAACAATTAAGAAAATAGTGTCCGAATAATCACTACCTTTTAAAATATACATACCTGGAATGCAAGTAATTCACCAACATCCATTGTTCTACTTCTTTTCTAGATCAGTAACGGAACGCAACACGGCGACAGTTTAGCGATTTACCGACTAACAACATGCTTCTGAACATTTAGTCTGCCACCCAGCTGTGCTTTTCTGATTAGTGTATGCAAATCGCCTGTCGGCTGATGGGGGAGACAGGGTAAAGACATTGTTTATAGATGATCGGCACGCGTATTTTTCTTTCCCAGGACGAACGTGGGTATTTTATGGGCGTAAATGGGAGTAGTAAACTTTGCATTTCCCCTTGCACATGCGTACTTGGACGTAATAGTTGTGGGTTGAAATCAAAGATCGTACTACGGCGCTATACGATCTTTGGTTGAAATACAGTCGCGGCTTGTTGAATCTTGATTGCCCGATAAAATATTTTGGGATAGGGTTGGGAAGTGGTTAGGGTTAGGGTTAGGGTTAGGGATAGGGTTAGGGTTAGGGTTAGGGTTAGGGTTAGGGTTAGGGTTAGGGTTAGGGTTAGGGTTAGGGTTAGGGTTACGGTTAGAGGGTTAGGGTTAGGGTTAGGGTTAGGGTTGGGAAGTGGTTAGGGTTAGGGTTAGGATTAGGGTTACGGTTAGAGGGTTAGGGTTAGGGTTAGAGGGTTAGGGTTAGGGTTAGGGTTAGGGTTAGGGTTAGGGTTAGGGTTAGGGTTAGAGGGTTAGGGTTAGAGGGTTAGGGTTAGGGTTAGAGGGTTAGGGTTAGGGTTAGAGGGTTAGAGGGTTAGGGTTAGGGTTAGGGTTAGAGGGTTAGGGTTAGGGTTAGGGTTAGGGTTAGACATTAAATACATTAAAACGAGTACGCATGCGTGAGGGTATTTTACGGTCAAACACGCCCATTTTATGTTAATAGCCCACGTTCGTCCTGGGAAAAAAAATACGCGATCGGCACCACTGATCTGATCGGCACACACTGAAATCGCGGGTTCAAAGGACGGTTGGCCAGCGGTGTTTATTCAAGAAAGTTATAATCCATGCAGCTCAAGGTGGTGAAATTTATGTCTCCCCTCTTTGTATTTGGAACTAATTTTTGGTTTCCCTTTTTATTTAAAACGAATTTTCACAATTGTTTTTACTTATCATTATAGTTTTTTCAATATCCTTATAAAACAAATCACTGAGCATACTAATAGGGAGTAATAAGCCGCCATAAATAAGACCTCATTTTCCAATACATAGGCAACTTTTGAAAAACTCGCCCAAAGTAAAAACCGTGGTCGGTCCACTAAGCGAATGTGAAGCAAATTTTAGTGAAGCAAATTTTAGTGAAGCAAAAATACAATGTTGTAAATGGGAGTTCTTCCCTTTTACAACATGTAAACGAGGGGATTTTTCATAGATTAAAAAAAATACTAGCCCCCCAGTTACACAATTTAAGGCTTGTGTGGAAGCAGTAGGCCTACGCGCCGTTATTCAAAAAATGTGAAGCAAGAAAAATGTAGGCATAAAGACTATCAAATCTATAGACCTCACCAGTGAGCACACTAAATTTTGGAGGCGGCTAATTCGGCTAACTAAGTAATACCTATAATTAGCCGCTAGAATACACGCCATTTTCTATTGATTTACGGTGTATGACGGCACTCGTAGCCAACCCTTCATGTTGCATAAAAGATGATATTTTATTTTATGATTTCATAATTTTAATTTTAGCCTTCGAGACAGACTCTGCTATGGGGTCGAAATGTCGGGCCACTATCAAATTTTTGAATTTATACCACAGGTCCTTTTCGTTGGTAAGCAGTTTGCAACAGCTAATTATATTTTCTCAGTTTTAATTAAAGATCACCACTAGGCACACTCAATTTTTGAGGTGGTTTAATTTTTAACACTTAATTTTAAGGAACTTTGGGCCATAGGCTAATTAAGCATACTCAGAATTCCACGGTAAGAAAAGCCATGAAGTTGGGCTCATCAGTTACTTTCGTCTGCACATTCTTACACGCGGCTTTTCCCGAGGGTAAATAAGAGGGTTTGCTTTGCGTTTGTTCACTGGGTGTGTTTGTTTGGGTTACAATATTATTATTAGGTATATATATATATATTATTTTTAATCTAAGTGTGTGTTTTACATGTCCATGTATTGTCTGGGTTAATTTAAACTTATTTGTTTGCTTAATTAATTAAGTTTTATAATTTGGTTTCATCTACCATAAGTATTGCAATTTTTATTGGCATACCGATATTAATTGTACACAAAGGACGCTGGCAGACTTTTGTCCTGCCCCCTGTTGATTGACGTGTGACATGGCCCAGCTCACGGGATATCATGAGCTGATCGGTGTGTACGATAATTTTTATGTGGTTATAAGACAATGGACATATTTTTAGAATACTAATGTCAGCATGACAGCAGGCCCTCACTGGGTTTTAATAAACAAAAGTTAAGACTTAGGCCCTACTTGTTTATGTTTAATTATTCTAAATCTAAAGCTTGTAGTTAATTTCTAATGTTGCTTTACACCTCTTTCAAACTGGAGCGGCCATCTTGTTTTGTCTATGATCACTTTAGTAAATCTATATCTGGAGCGGCCATCTTGTTTTGTCTATGATCACTATGGAGCGGCCATCTTGTTTTGTCTATGATCACTTTAGTAAATCTATGTAAGGTCTGACTTTGGCTACTGCTTCGCCACTTACTTCAGCGAAGGTGAGTAATGGGCACTCATCAAGCCGATGGCGAGAGTTTCTGTCACCCAGGGGATCTACATACGGTGAATTGTGTAGAAATGTCGTCTTATCCCAAATATTATGTACCATTCAGTACCATGTTATTAAAAAAAATTGTACCATTAGTTTACCATTGCCATTGAACACCATTTGCTTTTTTTTTATAAGGGATGGCGCCCTCTTTTGACTCAACTTCCGTCAGCCCAAACTTGACACCAGCCACCTGCCAGCCACTACCAAAGCCATCAATTTGGACACGGTCTTTACCGAGCCGAAATTAGTTGACAAAAAGTAATAGTCTGGTATTTTTTAATTAATATAATGAGATCAATGTCAGTGATTGCTAATACATACAGGGCACATGACAATAATGACTTTATATTTAACTGGCAAAGAAAAAACCTTGTATAGCAGAGATTCAACTTTCGTTGCAATTTAAAATTACTTATAATGTATAATAATTATATAGGTTTACATTAGGATTTTTTTGTTTTACTGCTTGTGGCTACATAAGTGTACATGTATAGCCATAAAGTATTAAAGATCAATTAAACTCAACAAAACGTGTAATTCAAAGCATCATTTATGATAACAACAACAAATTGTTTGCCATAGAGCTTTTTGTGTGCATCCCACTATATGGGGAGAAAACAGAGCGCTGTAGGCCCTCAAAATATTCTATTATTAGACAGATTTGAGAGCCAAAAGGGGGAAGGCCCTACAGTGCAATGTTTTGCCCAATTGTGGGGCTGTTGACTTCCAACTCTATGTATTTCGGTCCTATTTGCCGAGAGGTGTAGGGAAATTCTTCAAGATTGATGCTCGGACGTTTGGAAAGTGTGGGGGGGGGGGGGGGGGGGGTTCTTTGGAATGAAAAAAACTTGACGGCCCTTGGGACTCCCGATATCAGATTGAGCAGAGAACAAAAGTTCAAGGGTCAATGAATAATTTTCCCTATAAAATGTTTTCAATTAGTTTGGATTTAGCATTTTGCACTGTATGCTATGGGAGCTTATAGTAGGGCGACCCTTATCAACAGTCATATATTGTGATTGGCTACATGTATTTTAAAACGGGTGTGTACATGGCTTTAAGTTTTTTTAAATTCACTACTTTATGACACAACAGTCACCCATAATATTATTAAACGTCCTGATACAGTATGTATTGGATGCGTATGAGTGAATTGTATATAGCAGAAAATAATCACGATGCGAAATCTGGACTATTCCATTTCACGAGGCGAAGCCGATTGAATTTTCAGGTTTCACCGAGTGATGATTATTTTCTGCGACAATGCACCAAAAAAGCATTAAATATAATTGTTTTATTTAAATCACATAAATCTTTGCCATTTGAACATTTTTTTAATACAAAAAACACAAATTAGACATGGACACTCATTTACCCCAACACACTCTGATATTCTTAAAACTCCTTCTAAAAAACTTGGACGAGTCCATGTATCATACCTGTTGCCAGCACACATAATAAATGTCATAATACGTTTTGTTGAGGCCCCTTCTCATACGTGTATACTAGGTTCTTTAATTAAAACAATGCAGGGCATAGGAATGTTTATAACAGTAAATAAACTTGTAAAAAAGACAATATTAAACAAATTGAAAATAATGCTTACTAGGGCTTTGCTATTAATCATTACTTTCGATAAACTGCAGTAAATCAATACTACAGCAATGAACATTTTATAATTATTCATAAATAACGTTTTTATTATTGAGCGCTTATAGACAAAATGCGAATTTCATAAAGTTTACGCTTTACTATTTTGTTATGTGCGGATTGACTGGTGTTGTGTGTGCATGCAGTTAATAATGACATTATTGTGAGTGACATTTGTATGGTTTTCATTAGTGCCAGGGTTAAGTTGAAGCGTGAAGTGTGAGGGTGGGAGTACTGGGCTCGATTTCACAAAATACTAAGATCTTAAAGATGAGTTGTCAATATTACCACAGTGATTTGCATTGTGACATCACACTTTGCTATGCAATTCAGAGTATGATCAATCTTTTAGCTGTTTATGAAACCGAGCCCCGGTTTTGTGATTGTGACCATGGTATATGCATGCAGCATTGCAACATAGTTTTGCTTGCAAATCTCCACGTAAAATAATTCTGTCTATTTGCGCTCAAGTAAATAATTTGAATTTCCCACACAAGTTTGAGCACTGACATGACGGTATTCTAAACTTGGACTTCCTTATAACTGACATTTGAAGTAACTCTTGGTACAGCTCATGGGACTACATGTAGCCAAAAAACTTAATTCTCCAGTTGCTAACAAATGTGACTAATCTTTAAATTTTTGTTTTTATTCACTCATTTTACCAAATATTTTCGGCAAGCAAAAACACTTCATAAATTGGTCTTACATTACGCAACAGGGCCACATTTCATAGAGCTGCTTATTAAGCACAAAAAGTAGCAAAGCACATAGAAATTATACATACCAGATAATCGATAGTAAAGTACAATTTCCATGTGCACCTTTTGTGCCTGGAATCCTGTATAATTTTGCCTAGCAGAGAGTTGTTAAGCAAAATTGGCTGCTTAAGCAGCGCTTTGAAATTGGGCCCAGATGTTTTGGGTGACCTCGTTTTTGACTAGTTTGTTTCTCTTTACACAACAAGTTGTATTCCTACTATACTACTCCGAATCCATCAAAATCCAAAGGGCATTGCACTTGAATGTAACGCATGTTGTTTTCTGTGATAAACCAACAATGCTTAATAGCAAGAGGCCAGTCTTACAAATTTGTTTAATGTGAGCACCGAGCTACGTATTGGAGTTTGATGGACCCAAGAAAAGCCTAATGGGTAAATTATGAGAGTGAGGCCGAAATAGCGGCTGTGGCTCTGGCTGTGGCTGGATTGTCACGTGAACATGCGTTAAAGCAGGATACGAGGCCCATCAACTATCCTTGGCAACAGCCGCAGCCACAGCCGCAGTTTTCGGAACGGACTAAAGGCCATGTCATACAGGGCACTATTTACAGGCAACTTGGAAGCAACCACTTGCGCTGTTTGCACAAGAAACACTTTGGCAGCACAAGAGACACCCTTCTATACTGTAACTTGCTGTAGCCAAGAAAATAATGAGGAAACTGAAATATGAACTGGGTTTTCTTAATGAAGATTGCCTGGAACTGGTTGCCTGTAAATTGCCTCGTGTGACACGACCAACGGTCTATCCTCAAGTGTCTTCATACAATCTTAAGACGCCGTCATCAGGGTCCATGTTTCAGTTGAACACAAGGGAATCGTTTGGCTAGACTTGACACGGTCTGTCTTCCGTGGTAGCCCCAACATCCCAACGTCACATCAGCAGTTGAACTTGTAGCCGTCAAGTCATCTGGCTAGACTTGACACAGTCCTCCAGCTGGTGGCACACAGTCCAAAATGCGTTGGGCTAGCCTCCCAGTCATCGTCTCAGTCTGTAGAAAATAAAAGTGTTTGAACAAGATTTTCTCAAACTGTTTTAATACAATTGCTATCATGTGGTAGAAAATGACACAACATTACATATGCTTTTTGTTTTGTGTGTGTTTTTTACGGAACACATTTTGTCTGAAAAAGTACTTTCATATTTTTTACGTATAGTTTTCAACCAGTTGGTTGTATGACGTGTTAATTGCAAACTAAAGGATGGGCATAAATGTATTCTTTCAAATCAACGATTTGAAACCTTCCAAAGTGCTAATTCTGAAACATTAACTTCTGTACTAAATTTGTGGGATGAACCTTCTCTTTAAATTCTTTTCAAACTTACAAATTGGTCTGTTGTTGGCTCCCTGCATCTGTGTATCCTCCACCGATTCACATCAGTACAGGTCCCAGTTGTATAGTCACCATGACACCAGAGAGACTGGGGATAGAATAGTAGGCCCAGACCAAGTTGTCAGTGTTTTTACACATTAGTTTTTGCGAAAAATTCCCAAAACAACCGACTTCTATTATTTCCCAAACGCAATTTTTGTAATTAAATTTAACTGTTGTTTTACTTCGTTTTTTGGCTGGTCGCTCATCCTTGTTGCTGTAGAATCTCAAATTAAACGATATTAGTATTTTGAGTGCTGGTTACACCTGCCTTTTACTACTTAAGAGATAAGTTTTAGATAACCAAAGTCTAGTTGTTTATGCATATGTCGTTTTCCTTCCAAAGTTGTCGAGAAACTGATGTTTAGAATAGTATAGATCCTCCACAATTTCTTGATTGAGTTGTTGTCACCACATTTAGGATCACCGGTATTTAACTTTTAACCTGATACATTACCAACTCTTTGTATTACCACAGTCCCTGCTTGCAATTGTACACAATACCTCGGCTCAGTGCGGTATCCTTGAGCCAGCATCGGTGTCTATAACCACCTGACACATCACCAAGTTGAGAAAGAACAGTTCTGTGGAAAACAAAAACATTGTCGCCTGTGGAGGGAAAAGTTAGAAGCTGCGGAATGAAGGTTAGAAGCTGTGGAGAGAACAGTTAGTTTTCTTCCACACTTACCCCATACGTTACCTTTTACTCCATCCAGTTTACTGCAAACACCTATCAGTTACAAGAGTCAATCACCTGCCACAGTATTCGCTTCAGGAAGAACAGGTTATACAGACTCTGGAAAACAAAACAAACACTGTTGTAGTCTCTGAATGGAAAGGGAATGGAGGGAGAGGTTATTCTTCTTTCACACTTACCACTATACTTTACCCATTACTGCACCTTTTACTTAACCTTTGCTGCAAACTTGACTTCATTGACCATAATGACATCGGGTCACAAAACGTCAAAGGGTGATTCAACACCGTCTCTTAAATTTCTGCGTTTCAATGCAGAATTATCTGCCACAACATCATCCATTGAAGAAAAGTTTTCTGGACTGCGGAAAAACAAAAATAATTGTAGCCTATTGAGGCCAGGTTAGAAGCTGCGGAGGAAAGGTTAGAAGCTGCGGAGGAAAGGTTAGAAGCTGCGGAGGAAAGGTTAGAAGCTGCGGAGGAAAGGTTAGAAGCTGCGGAGGAAAGGTTAGAAGCTGCGGAGGAAAGGTTAGAAGCTGCGGAGGAAAGGTTAGAAGCTGCGGAGGAAAAGGTTAGAAGCTGCAGAGGAAAGGGTTATTTTTCTTTCCCACTCACCATGATACTTTCACCTGTTGTACTTGACCTTTGCATTCAAACAACCGACCTCACTTCCGCTCCGGTCACACATCAGGGCAGTCTTCATCGTCTGCTCAGGTTCTGCATTACTGATGATGGCGATCACAAGTAAACCTCCTGAATGATAAAAAGTTATTCTTATCTCTAGGCCTACACTTTAAATACTTAAGGCCTGTACTGTCTTATACAAACCACTTCATCACTGCCGTCTTTCCACCGTGGGGATCTGCTCATTTTCTCCCTCGACTCTTCTTCTCTTGTCTTCTTCTCTTGTCTTCTTCTGCATCTTTTTTATCCTTTTTCATTTATTTCATTTTTTTTTCTCGCAGCGCTCACATAACTGTTCAGAGAAAATACTTGCAATGATCCCCAATAAGCTTTAATGTATTAGATTATTATCATCAGGATTACCTTTAAAGAACTTGCGTTTGCTACAAGTTCACCATATTTTTGTTTCATTTGAAGTTTGGTTTCAATGAACAAGGGTTTAAGTTAATTGTATTTGTTTGTCTTATTATCTTAGATTTTTTTCAATTCATGCTTTGATGAAAATGCCTACATTCAGAGTTGATCTAATGCTGATACTAGCAATGAGTAAACATTAATTTAGCTGGTCTAAATTATATATTTAGAACTCCTAAATCAAACATTAATCATCAATTGAATGGAGACTGTGAACTAACATTTGACTGCATGTCATGTTAGATTACTTATATAAGCACTCATTGTCATAGGTTTTTGTGCCATCAGTAAAAAACGAAGGGGAAAGTGCAAAATTCATTTTGTTGTTAAATATGCTCAAAAAATTACTATCTTTCTAGAAGAGTTTTTGAAAATCTTTGTAAATGAAGTTTTAGTTGTTCATGTACTTTTCCTTTATAAATATTTCGCTATTTGAAATATAATCATGACAATAGAATAACATGACAATTGACGACTTGAAGTATATCAACCCTGACAGAAATTTCCAGTTACGACCAGTCTCCTAATTAGAAAGCATCACTGGCTTCGACCAATATGCAAATCAAGGAATGCCATGACAGTGCGACTTCACCTTGAAAGCTATACAAGCAAGGACAACATCAACAAGATCGCCGAAGTTCGTGTGGAGGGAGGGGGTGGAAAACGGGGAAGGACTCTGCAAGAGAACGGGTTAGATCTTCTCTTACCGTTCGCAGTCTTCACCTTGTCTTTAACTTGAATAGGTCAACTTGCCTTACCCGACCTCCACTATTGCGCTCTATCAACAATCTTACTGTTATTTCTTCAATTTGTTTTCTAGAAAGGTGAAAATTCAACGTTTTACACTGCCGTTTGGTCGAAAGATTTATCCCCCAAAAAGGGAAAAAGTTCAACATTTATCAAAGAGGCGAATCGCAGAAGCAAGTTTTTATAAAATGGAGGTCGGATATATGTCCAAGTTTTCTTTACCTTGGTCCTTAGGCGACCTCCAATGTACGTCCACATACCACATATCCATTGATCTTCAACTCCCATCCAACCACACTCTCTTGATGAGAGCCGTCGTCAGTACTCACAAAATAGTTCTATCAATTGTCTCTTGAAACTGGGCAGGTCTCTGCTGGGTCTGCCTCAAGTTGTACCCGTCTTGGTTCACGAGTAACACCATGCCTCAGTCGTTCCCGTCTCTGAAGTGAGAAAACAACCCCTAAATAAATAAATGCTACAGTTCATCTCCTAAATTTTGTTGAACAATTTACGATATTTAGTGATTTTTGGGGGTGCGTGTTAGACCCAACCTCAAACAAACAGTTGCCTTTTTATGTCTGACCCCTGATAATAAAAAATTGTTTTCACAATATGGATCTATATAAATATTTTGGAATATTCAGTAACTTTGATGGCGAATCAGGACTGGGCTTCCCCCACTTTACGAGGGACCGGGGCCCCCTCCATATTTTCCAAAGCGATTTCAAGAAACAAAAATTTTCCTACCCTACCATTGGCACATACATGGGGACATCAATACAAGCCCTACGGGTTTCTAGATGGTCCCCTCCGTTCAGCTTTTCATTCATCAATTACGCTGTTTCTAATTATATGTTTTTACTTGAGTGGAAATTAAATAAACCATACCATACCATACCATACATTATACTAATTTCGAAAACCTTTACAAGTTGACGGGAAGAATTTCAAATAATTATTTGCTATTAAATTGCTTTTTAGTTTTTTTTTGTTTTTTTCCCCGATTTGTTTTGTCAAAAATTGTTTTATCCCATAATTCCATAGTTGATGTCTACACTCTGCAATCTTGCACATTTTGACATAATCAAAAACGTGGCATTATATTGTGCTACTTGGTTCACCGTTGGGGCGCTATAATCGTTGGTTTATCCCATTTAGGGGGAAAATTGTATTTTTAAACATAGTTCTTCCACTAAAATAAAATAAAAGATATTCCTACAGCTTTTAGGGCCCAGAGTGCATTGATAATGCCTATAAATGATGATTCTATAGTATTGTTTTGGTCAGAAAAGTTGGAAATAAGCATGTCAAAAGTCTTCCACATTAAAATACCTAAATACAGGCTGAAATCATAAAAATCAAGATAGCTACTGCTGGGTATGGCTGTTATTTTACAATATAATCCTAAATAAATATTGGGCCAAGTCAGAAAATTGTGTTATGCGGCGTTCAAGAGTAACTGGCAAAATAAAAATTATGGCAGGAGGGGTGCATGCCCATTGTGCCCCCGGTCCTGATAGGGTTAAAATGTTACGGGAAAGATAATGGTAGTGGGTACATTGTGTCGGTTCCTCGTGTCGCCCCCGCCCCCACCCCCACCCCCACCCCCCTCCTCCCCGCCGGTCATGATAGGGTTAGTTAAAGTTTATAAAATTATAAATGTAGGTCAATAGTTCTAAGTACTGTCCAAAGCCTTACCTTAACAAGATGTCATTGAAGAGATGTGTTTGGTTGGTCGTGTTACACTGCAGTCTACGGCGACTCACCGCCGGCTCTCTCTTTAGCAAGCCATGCACTGAAGATAACATTTTGCTTTCAAAGTCTGTAGTTGGAAATTAAATAGACTAACTTCATGGAACTCACCATATGAACTAGAGTGATATTCACAACAGTGAATTAGGTTTGTATACTGCAGCTCTTAGTTAAGACTTTTTGCTCATCAGTGACAAAAAGCATCTTCTCTGAGGACATCCAAATCCAACGTAGAGCCGAGAGGTGCGCCATGCAGTCTGCAATGGTCCAATCTGAATGCAATGCTGTTGGGTTGCCACAGTGGTATTTTAAAAACAGGTGCAAAACTCCTTAATTGCATAACAAAGAAGATCCTAAAGGTGGGGACATTCCTCCACAGTAAACTCCAGTCCCAATGAATGTACAGAATGAACCCATTGTTGTAACAGTCTCAATCCCTGATGGCTTAAATTATAATTTTTGACTCAAAATGGCGGACCGTGTTAGGCCTATGTTCATGAGGAAAACCACACAATTTCGATGGATAATTTGTTTGGATCATTATATTCCACTTTAAAAATATTTCTCCAACCATTTTTATTTTATTGCGTAGGCCTAATACGCGATAAAATGCTTTATGCGCCGCGATACACAAACACTGCTGGCGCACTCCTTTTATTTTGTTGTTCATATTGCTCTGTTTATCCAGGGTTGCTTTTTGTTAATTTGGTCCCAGGTCTTGGTAAAGCAACAGGCTTGGTCTGCTGACTTTCGTTTGGCAGGCCGCCCATTAAGTTCGCGGGCTCTTTTGGGATTGACCAGTCTCTCTTTCATATTGACGGGCGAGTAAAGTTTCTTCGGAAAATTTAGAGGACTGGCGCCAGATTTGTGGTATGAATCACTTTTGTTGCAGCTAGCTAGCTAGCTGCAACAAAAGCTAGCTATTGAACGGGATCATTCAACCCGCCTCACCCCATGGCCCAGTACACCACCCTTTTCATAGTAAATTCTAGATAATATTGTAAGGCGGTGCTTGACACCTGTGTAGCATTGGAATGTGCCTGGCATATTTAATGGGATCAGGACTGGCCATGCAATGCCTCTTTTTTGATTATTGTCCTTTTAAATTAAAGCCGAATTTGTGGGCGCCCATCAGTTCAGGTGGGGCTACTCCGACTGTGAGTACAGTGGAATCACACTGTGCATTGCGCATGCGACGGCTCCAATTGTAATTGGAACATAGGAATGCTGCCATTTTGTGCAAACTTGGTGCTACAAAAAAGCTGCCCGTGTGAAATGACACAAAAACCTCACATATTCAAGGGACATTAATGTGATTAACTTTGTACTTATGTGAACACTATATTCTACTTTGAAAATATCATTCCAACCAATTTAGTTTCAAAACAAACTGTATAGCCAAAAGCGCCCAATCCAAAGGCAAAGAAAGAAGGCGAGACAGAAATGTCATCGCCTTGTACTGCATGGATTTTAGTTTCACTTAAATATGCGGCTGGCCGGCCCTTGAATCCGCGGATGGAAATTCTGGCCCAATATGCGGCTAGATTTAAGTATGGTTGGCAAATTTTCAACGTTGGTGGCGAATGAAACCGTGCATTTTTTGCAGCAACCATCATTGTTTACTGAAATTGCAGTGGTGTGGGGGTGCTGGAGAGAGAGTGAACTTGTGGTCTGACACTCTAGTTTAGTTCTAGTTTGCAGTTTAATTGTTTATATTATTGCTGAAAATTTCCTTAGGTAAGTGCTGAGACTATTTCCTTTCTCCATCCCTGGGGATGTGGAGGGATATAGGGAGGAGGAGTGAGACTGAGAACGAACAGTCACTGTCGATGTCCGAATCAAATTTTAAACAAACCAATATTATAATTTATAAATAAAGAACACTACAGTACTGCCATGCATGGAGGAGGGTAGGAATGCTAATGCTAAACAGTGCTAGGTAGGGCTTTCTTATGTAATATTCATCATTACAATTGTATTAGAGGCCCGGGACTAGATTTTTGATTAATTCTAAATTAAAAGTTTATTATGCAAAATTGAGCTTTGAGCTTGAGGCTACTTGATATTAAATACAAGATGAAATAAAATCAAAGTAAAAACAGTTGTTTTAAAAGCACAGATGTAACCCTCAAAACCCTTTGGGAGGATGGAGGGCTACGATTATCCCAACTGGCCCCCTTTTAAAATGCTGAATTTGCTGTGAATGCCACGGCCAACTAATGTAAGAAACACAATTCTGTATATTATTATTATTATTAATGAAACAGTTTGAAGTTGTTTGGATCATGTTTTTATTTTCCTTTGATTAGTATTTTATTTACTTTCATTCACCTTCACAGGCTTCAGAAATTTAAAGTCACTGTTTTTATTGAAATGGATCAACAAAAGTGGAAAGCCAAAGATGTCCAAATGCGTGCAACGATTAACCAAAAGCTGACTGAGACTGGAGAGAAAGAAAGGTAAGCAAGTGAAATTTACCAGCCTTGCTAATTTGATAGAGCTACTTATTTCAGCAGAAAGTATTGTTTGGGCAATTTTATATGCAGAGAAAATATAAACAGAGGATCAATACTAGTAGTAGTACACATGTTCATATTTCATGCAAATGCGAATGCAAAGTGAATTTGACTTCACAACTGTATATTCCTGGCATGATAATCTTCCTATAATTTAATTAAATTTTTGATTAAAGTCTGAAAGTCTGAAAAGTTTATACAAATTACAAGCATCCATGAGCAAGTTTGGGTGTTAACCTTTAGTAATTTTGCAGTTTAAATCACGCATGCGTCGTCTGTGTTTCACTGGAACGCTTTCAGTCGATTGATTTGGCAAATATGGTGACGACCTATCGAAGAGAGAACAATTGTATTGTTCCGAAATGCCATCTTGACGAAATGACGTAACTTCGTTAGTTGACTAGAGAAACAGTGCTCCGGAGCTAGGTTCGTCCAGTTGGACTAGCTGGTTCAACCATGCAGCGTTCGGGTGACAGATAGATCGACTATGGTTAAGTCTAGTCGACTCTAGTCAGCCAACCGAACTTGCTCCATGCCTGATATTCACAGCATTTCAACCTGAGGAAATTATTCGCTGCAAATTAGTGATGCCAAATTGTGCTTCATATTCTTACATTAGCATGAGGTTTGATCCAGGCTTTATAGGACATGCTCTGTAATCCCAGGGGAATCTCTGTTTGTGCTAAGCTGGGTTTTTAAACAAGTTTATGTGCTTAGTAGCTTTGTGAAATTGTGCATGGGGCTTTTTTATTGCAGGTGAACTTGCTTGCTGCATTTTAGGGAATTTTGGCGAACATAAGTTTCCACATTTTTATTGCTTTGTCAACAAAACAAAAAAGGAAAAAAAGGATAGTAAGATTTGTGATGCACTTGTTTTCACTTTTCTTCAACGCCCTCCCTGCTTTAACCTAAAATGAATAGATTCAGAAAAATCGTTTATTTTATTACAGATTGAAAGAGTTTCTTCGAAACAAACTTATTGAGAGCGGATGGAGGGACGAACTAAAAGCACATTGCAAAGGTAAATACCAATCAACTGTTGCTGTGGATACTACTTATTGTGGTCAAGTTGTGTTAGTGTGGGGCTGTCTTTGTAATGATTGCAAAAGATTCTTCCAAATTTCTGATGAGACACATTGGTTGGGGATCAATCTCTGTAATGTTAATGCTCCGGAAGTATGGACTATGTAGACTGATCTACTGTTTGGGTTTTTTTCGCACCAGTGGGAAGATGCTGGCTTTGAGCCAAGAGATACGCACATTTATTTATTATTTATTTCAAAAATTAGTAAGTGGCCTGACGTTTCTACCCTAGCAGAGTCTTTCTCAAACTAAATGACAACACAACACATATAAACTTGTAACAAGAGCAGTCAAGTGGAAATACATGAATAGAGAGAGAGAAGCAGAAAGCATTCAGAAAAAGCAGGGGGTAAACAGGGATTATGGAGACAAAGGGGGGGGGGGGTGGTTTATGGAGGAAAGGGGCTGGCTTGACCACAAAGGACAACATATCTTGTATACAGAATAAAAAGATTATTAAATGCTGTTTTACATAAATGACAAAAACAAAAACAAAAAAACACTAAAAAGAAGAAAAAAATAGAAATACAACTACTTAAAGTACAGTTTCTTATATAAACATTTTAAAATGTCAATGGAGGAGGAGTTTTGATTAGAAGAAGGAATATTGTTCCCAACTTTAGAACCTCGGCAAACTTAAAAGATTGCTTTGTGTTGTGCATGGTATAGTTGTGCTGGACAGACCAAACGTTGAGTTCAATGAGTGAGCATTGAGTAAGTTGTTGTTCTTGGAGAATGAATATTGAGTTTGTTTGTTTTCTGTCTGCGTTTGGCTGCAGAGCAAACAAGGACCCAACAGCAGTACGTTACACTATTCTTCTCAGTCTTAATACATAATGTCCGCATCTCAAATGATTAACTTAGGTCTTTTCTGGCCTTTTGTAAATATTCTTTTACAGATGTTGTCAGAAGGAAAGGCTTGGATCACGTGACGGTGGATGAGTTGATTACGGAGATAATACCAAAAGGAAGAGGTGAGATAATGCAAGTCTTCGTAGCAGGCCAGGGCCCAATTTCATTGCTCTGTTTACCGTAAGCAAAGAATCGGCGTTTATGTTGTATGTATACAAAGTTATTCAAATATTAAATTTTTTTAAATTTTGATTTTCAATTTGTTTCACTAGAACTGGTACAGGATGACGTAAAGAAGGAACTCTTGCAGAGAATACGGGCATTTCTGGCCCACCAAGCAAGTATCTGATGATTGGTCAATTACAAATCAACTCATTGCGTTAGAGCTGTCACTAGAGGGCGCTCTTGATGCAGGTTAGGAAATGTATATAAACGTGTATTTTCAAATAATTGTTTGTGGTTGTAATGAAAGTGAAACAGTGTCAGAGAAATTCATGTCCTTAAATCAGAACCATTCCATACAGTTTGGTTCATTTACCTTTTCCACTAAATCTGGGGTTGGGGGAGCTAATTAAAGGCATATATGCAACTACAGTTTGTCAAAAAAAGAGGAAAGTGCCGGGAACAGCATAGAATTGTGGACAAGTCACTAACATTTGTCGTGGTGATAGCGTAATTATTATATATACTCGGCTCTCCGCAATCGAAGACATCACTGCACTCGCATAAAGCTGCTAGTTCCCGACTGCTATTGTGACTGTAGCGACAATTATTGAATGACTTGTCCCAATTCGACTGTAGTCATGAGAGCAGTAGTCTCGCAGGGGCCAGCATGTTGAAATGCTATCATCGCGACAAACATTTAAATTTTCATTGACAAAACTGAGAAACAAAAAAATGACCGTAACGATGGATGGTATATTTCTTTGGTCCATCTCTTTATGTCATACATTTTATCAAATAAATACACATAAAAAAGCTACTTAAATAGAGGGTACCTACAACAAAGTTTGACTGAAAACAATAATAAAACCCGGCTATTTTTTAAAGAATTGTACAATGATGCGGTAACAGTTTTGAATAACTGCTTTTTAGAAGGTTTGATTTCATGTTGTATTTAAGTGTATTTCCTTTTTTGCTGAAGTTACATCTTGTACTTACATTTATCCATCTTTCTCAGGTTTATTGGTGTCAGTAAAAACTTGCAAGAATTAAATTGATTAATCTTCTGATAAGTTTACCCCAGGCATGATATTCTTCCTTGATATTTTCGTCTGATTTCTCCACTTGGGAAAAATCATGATTAAAGGTGCGGCATACGTTTGGTAATTGGAGCCTACTGATTGTGTTAATCCTATGTAGGTACATACAATAAAACCTGTGAAAATTTCACTTCAAAAGGTGGTTGAGATATCACCGAAAAACCGGAGCGATATCCCCAATAGGAATACACAGTCTGAGAAGCTTTTCAAATTTTGGGGAATAAAAAGTGATATATTTTTCCATAACCGTAGTACTTTGAAAATAAAAGTTTCTCAAAATTCAATATACTACCCAAAGCTGCTGTACTTCTTACCATTAATTTTCAGAGTCATTACCAAACGTGTACTGTGCCTTTAAATAGCCTGAAAAATCTATTAAAACTTATACCACATTGTACATGTAGGTCCGCATACCCAACATTAGTTCAAGTAATCATTCCATATGAATGCCCTGAAAAATTGATCTTAAACAAAATATGGGAACTTTTAACAAAGGTTGGAATTTTCTTGCCTCGTGAACACAATGCAATATTGACATGCTAGTTATGTACACGGAATTGCCTCATGATAGAAATAAAAATTAGTCACGAGTAACTGTTTGTGAGTTGTGCTTTAAATTTGTAACTTTTTATAAAGGTTGGAATTTTCTTGCCTCATGCAAATTAAACAACGGTTAATACAAAATTACGTCGTGTCAGTGCAAAAAGCATTTACAATACGCGTAAGTTTGTTATTTGCACAATCTAGATACGGTTTTTGTACACTGACATGATTTCTTGCATTAACACATTTTCTACTGGACCAAGGCGCTCCAGTTCTGTAGTCATGAAAACGTGATTGGGCTTTCGTGACTACACAACTGTACCACTGACTTCTTGACATTTGCTACTGATGATATCAAAACAACTCAAAAAAAAAAATTTGTTGAATCTTTTGGTCAGTCTGATGTGAGTAACAAGAGACGAGAGAGTTGAAAGATTAGATCAATCATGGGGGAAGAGGGTACCCCCGACCCCCCTCCCCCCTTGTTCCCATACTTTAACACACTATTTTCATCTTGTACAGAAGTACCCCCCCCCATATCGAGCACAAAAAGCAAAAGTTTTTTAACAATCTACTAACCCTCTCCCAATATGTTACAATACTAAATTGACATTAAGTACATGTAACATTAAAGGAGCGCATTGCCTTCATCTTTGAAAGGGCAAGGCCATTTTTACTTTTTTTTAAAGAGGGGAATGCCGTAAGCCATGAGATATGGTGGACACATTACTAGGGCACTATTTGTTTTGCGTAAATTTGTCTGAAGACTACCAAACCAAACAGTGCACTCTTATACAATGTTATAGTGTCCACCATTTCTCAAAAAGGGCAATTTGAAGGGGCACCAAGGCAAATACCAGGGCAACAGAGGCCGTGGCCTCCATGTAATTTCAGGCCTGCATTATAAAAAATCAAACAACCAAAAAATAATTTTCTTCCATAAATACAACTTTGAGTAAATACTTTCATATTACTAATAATCCATCAGATATTGGCAACAACACTGCTCACAACTTACAATTGTCAAATTTAAACGCAACAAAGAAACTGTTGTCTTACCAGACACTGGACTGAAGGAAACAATGAATGTCTAGTTTGGACACATCTAACTGCCACCTAGCATTAGTATTAATAATAATAGGCATTTATAAGGTACTTTTACACATTGTGTCAAAGTGCCTCACACTAGTACTACCCCTGTTAATTGTGCCTTAAGGGGTGTTTATAAGATTGGTAAGAGTTCACAGATTCACGCTTAACTTACGTGGTATAAAGATGGTCATGGGGGAAACTCCCTTTCAAATATTTTTGCTTGAAATGCTATGGTTTTTGAGAAATGAGCAAAACAATTAGTTTTGATCTTGCTATATAAATACCTATTATTATTATGTCTTGCCCACTTGAAACCCACACTCTGGTGACTCAGCCACAAGAACTTGAGTTTGATGCTCTAAACCGCTCAGCCACGACATGCTACAGGCATCCAAAGTCTCCCATTGGAGGCAAACTGAAAGAATGTTCTCGAACCCGAAAGTTGTATATTTTCTCCCTCATAATTAATACTGTACCTCTTTTACACATCAAAAACACAAATTGTAAACATTAAGCTGACATAAAAAATCATTGCATGGAAATCACTTTTGAGATACAAAAAAACATCATTGCAAAAGAATAGAGTGTTTTTTTTCTAAATGATTTTGGGTTGAACAAAGAAAAATTGACCAGAGCGGGATTTGAACCAACGACCTCCGGTTTAACGTGCCGGCGCTCTACCAACTGAGCTATCTAGCCCTATGTTGGCGGTTTCCCTATTTTGTCAATATCATTGTTCGGGGGTGCCAGTCAGAAGCCATTCAACCGCAAACTGCCGTGTAGCCAAGGATCACACCCAAGTATACGATACAACCTGGGAAGCGGCAGCCAGGGGATCACCTTAAGGGGATGCGACTTTTTATATCAGATATCAAATAATAAACCACAAGGGAAACTGACTGGGTAAATTTTAAAATGATTTTGGGTTGAACAAAGAAAAATTGACCAACGACCTCCGGTTTAACGTGCCGGCGCCGGCACGTTAAACCGGAGGTCGTTGGTTCAAATCCTGCTCTGGTCAATTTTTCTTTGTTCAACCCAAAATCATTTAAAAATTTACCCAGTCAGTTTCCCTTGTGGTTTATTATTTGATATTTTTATTAAGTTGTGTATAAAGGGGCATTGTCGTCATGATCATAGTCTACTTGTGGCTGGACATGGACACATGAACTCTCACCCAGTTACTACACACGTGTGCGTTGATCGTCACATCACAAACAAAATCTTTAAAGGGCGCCGTCAATATTTTTGCACGTGCATGTTCAGAAACTCTTTAACCCTCCCAATGTCTGACCATTCAATGTCAATGTGGTTTTGAATGACTGTTACAGCCTGCAATGATATTATGTGGTGAATGCATGTGGTGAATGCATCTACACAATAGTCAACCCTCCTACTGTCTGACCATCCAATATCATCCACTGTGGTTTTGAATGATAGGTAAACTGTGCCAGCCTACAATATTATATCATGTGGTCAACGCATCTACTGTACACAGTCAACCCTCTGATATCATCCATTGTGCTTTTGAATGATAAATCAAATGTGCCAGCCTGCAATATAATATCATGTGGTCAATGCATTTACATAATCGCAGTAGAAAACAAAAATGTTCACATAGCCCTGGCAGGACTTCAGTCTTGGTGTGCCATAGAATGCATTTACCATATGAATGCATTAACACAGTTTTCAGTCAACCCTCCTACTGTCTGACCATTCAATATCATCCACTGTGGTTTGGAATGATAAATAAACTATGCCAGCCTGCAATATTATATCATGTGGTCAATACATCTACACAGTCAAGGCAGAACACAAAAACGTTCACCTTGCCCTGGCAGGACGTCAGTCTCAGTGTACCATAGACTGACATCCTACCAGGGGCAATTAATGTACGTAGCAAACTCTGTGCACAGTTGTGCCACCAGACACATTCTGTGTACAAAACTTTTCTCATGGTTTTTTCTTTGAGAAAATAGAATTAGCTGTTGCAAACTGCTTACCAACCAAAAGGACCTGCACAAAATTAATTAGTGGCATGACGTTTCGACCCAAGCAGAGTCTTTCTCGAAGGCTAAATGACAACACAACACACATACATGTACATGCATACAGGAGTAACAGGTTTTTTCTTTGGCATGATAAACAAAAATTAATCAACTCAACTCCAAAATGCCAACGGTTACTTTCTTAATTCCCCAACTGTGCTTTGCAAACGCAAAACAATTTCTAAATAAACCACTTATTTACTGTTATGTAGTCAAAAATTTAAATAATTTGTAAAACAAAAAACAAACAAACAAAAACCCCAAATATGAATACAAATTTTAGTCTAATTTCTAACATTGAAGAAGAGCAGATATAGAAAAGACGTTAAAATCCACACAATTTTCTTTTTTGGAAATGGCTTTGTTTGCATAGACATGACAGGACGATAAAACCCGCTTTAACTTTGTTAGAGTTTGTAAACAAACAAATTTGACGAGTACAGGAAGCAGGCCTAATCATAGACTTGGTGCAAGGCGTTCTTGTTGAGTTAGTAAAACCATAGGGCCTACAAACAATCAACAATACACACGTTGCGACTATTCCACCGATAGAGGGCGTTCTCTCAAGGCTAAATCGTGATAGTTGCGTGATAATGAACAACAACGTCTTGCACCAAGACTAGCTTGATCTACGAATATACCCAAGGAAGAGGAAAAAAGAAGAAAACTGAAAATAAACAACTCTTTCCTTTTTGTGATGCACAAATTTGGAAATCTCCTTGGTTATGAAAACTTTTTCCCTAGTATGTTGATTCAAGATAGCTCCCTGGATGTTGGACAAAATCTTGACGCAAGCTGAAAATAGGAATTAATTTGTACATGTTTTTTGTTTGCAGCGCGGTAGCATTACTACAAGGACAGAAAAAGATGACATTTACAGAGCTGCCATCTCTCCTTGATTCTGCAGAAGGTTTCCTGAAAATTTAACCAATCTTTCCTTTTTGTGATGCACAAATTTTGAAATCTCCCTGATTATATTGAGTTGAATGTAATTTAAGATAGCTCCCCGATTGTTGGACAAAATCTCCCGGATTGCAAGATGCAAATGTTGGCAGCCCTGCATGTAGTCCGACAATCAAATGATTAGAATTGTTTAACAGCCAATGAAGCACGACTTGGAACATTTACCACTATGAGTTAACTCAGGTGTGAAGCGAGATTTACTCCTGGATGCAGATTGTTTAGGCCTAAAAAAAATTTGTTATGTTGGTGTACACTAAAAAAGGGCCTACCCTGGATATGTTTTTATTTTTTCAAGGGAAGAAATTTAATAATAAAAATCTCTAGAAATCAGTTATTAATACGTTTAAAACCATTTCTGACCGTTTCTCTTCAATTGTATGGCAATAGCGTCCATGGGACTTTGGAGTGCACAATGTTTTGCACAACATGCAGAAGATCGTCGCTGGTGCATGTTTAGTCTCGTTCAACCAGTCTGCAACAAAGTGTTTAGGCCATTTAAACACTGAAAGGTTAATTGCTGGAATGTCCTATCCTATCCTATACCTAGACTATTCATAAAAATAAGAGAAAAAAAAAAAAAAACTACTTACCTACCCTATTTTTTCTGGCCCGTTACGCCAACATAACAATTTTGTTTGCGGTTAATTTCAAAACAACATGAAACTTAATGTATATAAAAAAAACAATACGTTTTACTTCATCCATCGCTTGGTTTCATTTTAAGAAAGCCTTTAAAAAAACATGTTAAATATAGTTTTCTTCCCCAACTAATTTGTGGAATTATGTATCCCCAAATTTTGATATGGTGAAACAAAAATGACATAAGTACAATAGCCTTTTATTGTGAAATATGGAATCCCTTTAACAAATACTCTTTATATGTGATGATTTACACATTCAATTATTGCATCACTTCTTAATGGTCCTTCACAACCAACTGCTCTAAATGACCTCTGACCTCATCAGATTAGGGTCACCTGACCTTCCATACTATGACTTTTCTATCAGCTCCTCCCGTCACTATGGTGTGACCATCACTGGTAGACTGCACACAACTGATAGCACCTATAGGATGAGAATTAAAAAATAATTGAACTTTAGTACATTTCTATGGCAAGTCTGTCACTGGTGCACAACATGAACATGCGGCAGACAGTTTTGTTCTTAGATAAAATGACCAGGGCCCTATTTCTTTGAGCGGTTAAGCACTAACAGTTGCTTAGCATAGACAAATCTGGCTTAGCACAAACAGACTACCAGCCAAACCAAAACATTTTTTTCACATGACTCAGGAGAGTACTAAATACTGAGTATACAGCAATCCTTCACCGATCTTGAACTCTTGGTGGCAGCAGATATGCCTCCATTACTGCGGTGTACCTGGGTGGTACTGCGCTGCCTAGCGACTGGTATAAGGTTTGGGCTACACGGCGATCATTTGATCAGTCGCGGGTTATTGGATTTTCACTTTGCAAATCGCTTAAACCCGTCGCTAGGCAGCGCAGTACCACCCAGGTACCACCGCAATAATGGCGGTATCTGCTGCCACCAAGAGTTCAAGATCGGTGAAGGATTGCTGTAAACAGTGCTTTAAAACATAAATAAAACATAATTGCTTTGTTTATAGAATTTTGAAACTACATAATTTGAGGTGAATGGGTGGGTGGTTTGGGGGAGGTGGGGGGGGGGGGGGGCGGGGTACCTTCATGGCCAGGTATGCTGGCAGTTAACTGTGCTTTGACCATGTCCCATACGAGTAGATTCCCTGAGGAGCTACCAGCTAAGACAGTATTCTCTCTCCAACACACACATCTATTACACAAAAATGAGAAAATAGAATTAGATGTTGCAAACTGCTTAGCAACCATAAGGATCTATGGTATAAATGCAAACAAAAAAAGGTTAATGGCCTGACTTAATTCCGTTCTATTCAGTAAGTAATTTATCTCCATACTCAACATACATGTACATGAAGGTGATTACAACAGAATAATCGTTACAACGAAAGGCAATTGAAAACTAAAATGGACTTAATAATAATAATCATAATAATAATGGACAATTATATAGCGCTGGTGTCCGCCAATTTGACACTATTAGCGCACAAACATTATTACTCCAGTCATTGGGCAATTCATTACATTCATCATGGGAGCCATCTCAGCTCCCTTGGGAGTATACACAGCATGCGCTGTCTAATACATGTATGTAGTGCACCAAGCTAAATCAATCATGAGAACCAGCTCTGCCCTCACAGTATATACATGTATCCTAATACCCCTGGGTGAAGAGAAGCAATTGTAATTAAATGTCTTGCTCAAGGACGGACACAAGTGTCATGACTGGGATTCGAACCCACATCCTGATGACTCAGCCACCAGAACTTGAGTCTGATGCGCTAGACCGCTCTGCCATGACACATGATAGCTAATAAGAAAGAAAAACTGCCCATCTGAATACGTAGGCTGTTCAAATAAGCCAAGGCTTTTTGGCTTATTATTTACTTATTTATTTCGCCTTGTTTAACAAGTAATCAAAGAACTGTTCTCCCTAGGGGCCCTGTCACCTTGACACACATACAAGCAAACAGGCTTGGTCACAGTTAAGATAATTAAGCCAGTAAATATTGAAAAGAGCGGAAAATGAGCAGCAGAGCCTGGAAACAAAATACTAAAAGGAAGAAAGATTGATAAAATAAAAGCACAAGCAAAATCATGTTTTCAACATCAATTATTTAATTTCCCACTACCTTTTCAGTATATATTGGCAGTGGTACTTAATGTCTATAAATAAAACAAGGGCAGCAGTTGAAAAAACAGTTAATATTTCCACCTTATTTCCTCTTGATCAGTGTCCTTGGCAAATACTTCAGTGCCCGTCCCAACGTCGACAACTCTCATGTAGTGATCCTCTCCAACTGATAAAATCTTTTGGCCATCTGTAACGAATAAAACAGGACTTTGTTTAAAGGTGCTGTTTACGTTTGGTAACTGGAGCCTACTGATTGTGTTAATCCTATATATATTTAGGTACATACAATAAAACTAACCTGTGAAAATTTCACTTCAAAAGGTTGTCGCGTTTTTGAGATATCACCGAAAAACCGGAGCGAATATTTCCACGCAGGAAGAATATTCCCCATAGGAAAACACAGTCTGAGAACCGTTACGGCCGTAACGCTTCTCAGATTCAAATTTTGGGGAATAAAAAGTGATATATTTTTCCATAACCGTAGTACTTCGATGTTAAAAGTTTCTCAAAATTCATTATACTACCCAAAGCTGCTGTACTTCTTACCAAGTAAGTTTTTATTGATATTAATTTTCAGAGTCATTACCAAACGTTTACAGACCCTTTAAGCTCAATCTTCCCAAATTTTCCTTAAAGAGGAATAGAAGGGAAGTGACCTATTCAATTTTGTTTTGTACTCATTTTCTCATAGATAGAGTCCTCATGTGAGTGAGGAAAAAATTACAAGTCTCTAACACATTAAAATGGTGTAAATTGCCATTTTATTCAATACCCTTCCAGTGCAAAAATGTGTCAACATCCAAAACATCTGATGACATCATTCTGAGAAAAATGGACCTCAACATTTCTGTACGGTATGTTTCGGTTCAGTCCTGACTTTCAATACAATTTAACAAAAACAGCCTTGAATGTGACATTTTGACTTTCAAAAAATTCCTCCTTGGAATGTAAATTACAATGACGTCATCTTTCAAATTCCTGTACAAAAATGTAGTGACCCGTTTTTCTCAGAATGAAGTCATCAGATGTTTTGGATGTAGACAAATTTTGCACTGGGCAGGTATCAAATGCAATGGGCAAGTTACACCATTATCATTGTTTTATCTACCAGACTAACACGGCTATTGTATACTATTGTAACTTGGCACTTAAAGAGTTTGAACTTAGATAAGATATGTACATGAATGCTTGTTCCAATGACAAATCAATGTTTTGGGCCTGTGTGGCAGGAGACTCTGTCCCCCCAGAGATTCTGTCCCCCCCATACAACGAACTGTGTACAAACTGCTTCTGATAGCGCCCTCTTTTGAATCATCCTCCTTCAGCCCACGTTAGTTTCCCGTATGGGGGACAGAAATCCCCATGACACCTGCATTACTGTTACCCAGTTATATCTTACAAAGTACAAAAACTCACAGAATAGGATTTCAAATAATTTTGGGTTGGACAAAGAAAATTGACTAGAGTGGGATTTGAACCAACGACCTCTGGATGAACGTACCGGCGCTCCACAAACTAAACTATCTAGCCCTATGTTAACAGTCTCCCTATTTTGTCAATATATTCGTTCGGGGTGCCAGTCAGAAGCCATACAACCGTAAGCTGCCGTGTAGCCAGAGATCACACCCAAGTTAGGATTTTGAATGACTTGGGACCATTAGGCTAACTCAGTATTTTGTGGGATTCAGGATGGTTCCAAGCCAGCACACATAGCGAGTTAGGATTATATTAAGAGATTATGGAAAGCCATTTTGATTTTTCTTCCATTACTTTTATTACTAGTGGGGCAGATTAGGAAAATATTTGAACACATTTGAACACTCGACCCCAACATTTCGACTACAGAACCATTGCTGTTCCCTTCTATGGACCCCTTGCAGAATTTGGAACGCACCTCCGCACAAAGTGAGTCTACCATTTCTGCATTTTAGGAGTCAATACCTCTACGTACATTTCAACTCCCAAAATGGCGGACAGGATAGGCGTGTATAAATGGATCCATACTAACCTGGACTGAATTTGACGTCATGTACCATCCCTGTATGGCTCATACTGTATCTGAGTATTGACTGAGAAGCAAGCTCCCAGACGTAGACCGTACCATCACGAGTCCCTGATAGCACTAGTGAGTTATCATGATTCACATCCAAGCAACTCACCTGCATGAATTAAACAATAGAATTGAATCAAGCAATAAACCACAAGGAAAACTGACAGTGTATGACTCATACTGTATCTGAGTATTGACTGAGAAGCAAGCTCCCAGACGTAGACAAATTGACATGAGTGGGACTTGAACCTTCGACCTCCAGATTAAAAGGCTGGCGCTCTACTGTCTGACCTATCAATCCCTAATGTCGGCGGTCTCCCTATTTTGTCAATGTCTTTGTTCGGGGGTGCCAGTCAGATTCCTCTGCTGCTACTTCCCAGAATGTATCGTAAACTTGGGTGTGGTCCCTGGCTAGTCGGCAGTTATAAGTTGTATGGCTTCTGACTGGCACCCCCCAAACAAAGATATTGACAAAATAGGGACACCACCAACATTAGGGCTAGCTATGTAGTCAGTTGGTAGAGCACCGAAACATTAATCTGAAGATTGCAGGCTCAAGTCTCACTCCACTTCAAACAAAAATTATTTAAAATCAAACCAATATAATCTTTATCATAATGCAGCCATCTTGTTTCTACTTCTATAGACCTTTCTTTAGCACTGTCACAGCCGCAAGTTGGCAAAAGTATGGGTGGCCTTCACAGCAAAACAAGTACAACAGTTTATCAATTATTACGATTTCTATCGAATTAACCAAAATCACTGACAAATTAGTGGTTGCCAACCAAATGGAATCAAAAGAACTTGATACTCTTCATAGCAAAGGGTGTAAATGTGAGCCAATCCCTTTATAAATGTTGCTGTAGAAAATGGTGGTTAATGATTGTAAACAAAAGCAAGTTCTATTCAATAAATGTAACCAAATGGAAGGAAAACAATTAAAATGACTGGCCCCTTGCAAGCAGACTAAGAATCTATAGTGCTGTTCGCTTTTGCCTTCAGGGACCACAACAAAAGAAAACAGAAGTACATGTAAGACAGCACGGTCAATGGACACATTAAAGGTATCATACAGGATTGTTAAGGATAAAAAAATAAAAAAATTAATATTAGTCTGAAACCTTACTGATTATGAAGTTCATACTAGAACTATTTTATTCTGTGAAATATTTCACTCTGAAATGAAGTCATATTCGTGAAAACTGTACCTGAAAACCTGGAAAAAAAAACGCAGCAGCTGATTTCAGTTGTTACAACCAAAATTTAAGGACATTGTGTTTACATGCTGAAAATAATGCACAGTTTTTAAGTATTTTCTCCTGTCAGACACAACAGATTAAGCCCAAATGTTCACATACTTGTTATTTCATGCGTAGGGTTGATCACACAAAACATGAACACTGTCTGTGACTATTTTATCAGCTCTACCAATCCTGTATAATACCTTTAACATTCATGATGGATAAATACAACACCATGTACGTAAGTAAGAGTAGCACCACAATCATAAAATGGGTTTTCAAAGCTCTATGAAGTAAATATCAGAATTGTAATAACTTTGTGATGTTGACCCCTTGCTCGACGTAGAATGCACCTCCACACAATGTGTGTCTACCATTTCTGCAATTTTGGGAGTCTATTCCTCTGTGTACATTTTGACTCCCAAAATAGTGGACAAGGTATGCGCATGTAAGTGCACAGCAGGTCATGAAAGGGTCAAACAAAACTTTGACAACATGCATTTTTGTAATACTGTAACAATGTTGCATAGATCTAAATCATTTCTTGATACATGTATTGACCAAATTCACCGTCATCATCACAATAATCTTGGTTGTACTTTTTGGGGAGTAAATGTTTGGGTTTGTTATACATGATTACCATAAATTGCATGTGCAATTGGACTCCTAGAATGGCCAGCGTGGCAGACAGGAGCTGCAACGCTGGCCATTCTAGTATAAGTTATATGGCGCAAGTTGTACATGCCGCATGGCCTAAAATGCATACTACACTGTATTACACATGGGGACTTGACTCCCGAAATGGTGCAGTCAAGATTGTTGTGATGGTGACGTCAGGTGGATCGGGTG
Organism: Leptasterias polaris; assembly: GCA_037783415.1. NCBI lineage: Eukaryota > Metazoa > Echinodermata > Asteroidea > Forcipulatida > Asteriidae > Leptasterias > Leptasterias polaris. The sequence goes on from JAZGTN010000141.1 coordinate 540,097, forward strand.
CACTAAAGCAAATGGTATACTAAAGACAGACTTACCCCTGTTTCGTGATCCAGCTCAGCAGTCATCTGGGCGTTGTTCAATCTGACCACTCCGTTGCCCTCTCTGCACTGATCCTTGATTGCCCACACCTTGACCGTTGAGTCCCAAGACGCAGTCACCAACACTCCGTCCTGTAAGCACAACGCTGACACGGCGTCGTCATGGGCCATGAGTTTATCCACGATGCGTCCAAACTCAATGGAGTAAAGATATCTACACGAGTAAAAGATTCAAATATTTTGACTGATTAAAACTGTTAGACATGTTTGATTCTTGCTTGTCAAGTAATAAACCACAAGGAGAACTGACTGGACAAAATTAAATGTCATCAAACTTGATCATGTTCCAAACTTAGTTTAAAAAAATTCTTAACCAATTTTAAGTACACACATCATACATAACAAACAAGTATACTGGAAAAAGTAGAGAGACCGCCAACAATAGAATTAGATAATCCGAAAGTTAATCCGAAAGTCGCAGGTTCAAATCCCTCTCTAGTCTATTTTTTTTCAACCCCAAATTATTCCTGTTTATCTTAAACAAGATTAATATGATTAATCTTGTTTAAACAATAAAAAGTAACCTTTTTGGATTTAAAAGGGATCAAGCACAATGTATTCAGAGTTTATTTAAGGGAGAGCAGCCTCTCGATCGCTGTAAACAATGATCACGTTTTCACCGAGTCATCCCCACTTAAATTTGGTGGCTGAAGCTTGGTGAATCATGGTAAATCATTGAAGAAGATACTTATTTGCATAAAAACTGAAGAAAGAAAAGAAAGTAATAACAATTCTGGGTTCTTTTACGCGCGTTACACAACACACGGGACCTACAGCTTTACATCCCATCCGAAGGATGCAGCAATAATGGTTACGTGTCTTGCTTAAGGACACAAGCGTTTGATACGCTTGACCACGTCATTCTCACTGACAGACTTCACACTCACTTTGGTATATGTGGATTAGCCTTAGAGTGGTTTGTGTCCTATCTTCAGAACAGGACATGCACTGTTGCCATCGATGATGCTAAATCTACCGAGGATAAACTGGAGTACGGGGTCCCACAGGGGTCAGTCGTAGGGCCCCTGCTGTTCACCTTGTATTTGCAACCAATTGTTGAAATCTTTCACAAACATGCTGTCACATATCACATGTATGCTGACGACATACAGCTGTATCTAACATGTGATCCAGGGTCTCAGGATTCTATCCAAGGTGCACTCTCCAAGCTGACAGACATCATCAAAGACACTCAAACCTGGATGACTGTCAACAAACTCAAGCTCAACAAAGACAAAACAAAATTTCTAGTAGTTGCATCGCAAGCACATCATCGAAAGCTCACTGATGTCAAGTTGACCCTTGATGACGTTGTTCTGGAACCATCACAGTCCCTTCGGATTCTCGGTGTCATCTTTGATAATCGTCTCCTTCATGATGCCCAAGTGGCAAACATTTCGAGAACTGTCAAATTTCATCTCCGTAACCTGACCTTGATCAGGAAGTATCTTGATGAAAGTTCCACACATGCAGCAATTCGGGCACTCGTTCTTTCAAGGCTAGACTATTGTAATAGCCTTCTCTATGGAACATCAACTAAGAACTTGCACACCCTACAGCTCCTACAGAATCAAGCTGCCCGTCTAATCTACAAGAAACCTAAATATACGCATACATCACCTCTCATCCAGTCCTTGCACTGGCTACCGGTACCTCAAAGAATTGAATACAAGACTGCTGTACTTACATATAAATCCTTATCTAATCTAGCTCCATCGTACCTTTGTAATCTACTCCACACCCGTCAGTCTTCGTACAACTTAAGGTCCACTTCTGCTGTAGTATTGACTACCCCACGATCTCGCACAAACATTGGCTCTAAAGCTTTTGCAGTCACTGGACCGAAATGCTGGAATCGTCTCCCTAATTTTGTTCGATCAGTGAACACCCTCAGTACTTTTAAATCTCAACTAAAAACCCACTTGTATCCAAAGTTATGCTAATATTATCTTGAACTACATGTATATGAGCATTCATAAGTATTCACTTTCTGTAGTTGGTCTCTTTTTGTTGAGAACATTTGTATAATGTATAGTTTTGTATCTGTAATTATTGTTGTTGTTTGTTTAAGCGCTTTGTATCTACCTTTGTAAAAGGCGCTATATAAATGTTATTATTATTATTATTATTAACCCGGACTCGAAACCACACTCTGCTGATCAGAGACACCAGAGCTTAAGTTTGGTGTTCTTATCCGCTCGGCCATGACACGCCACGACGAAAAAATAAGATAAACGATCTAGTTCACTCTGGACCAAGCTCTGATGTTGTCAGCAGCAGAGTGTGGGTTCGAATACCGGTCATGACACTTGTGCCCTTGAGCAATGCACTTAAACATAATTGCTTCGTAAAAATTTGGGAAGGTAGTGCATTCCGTTCTACCAGCCAGGCTCCTAGTGGATGATATCCATGCCTACATCCTTACGGAGTGTAAAGGGGGTAACCCTGTTTCAGCCCCAATAATAGGTGGCAATGTGTCCCTGGTGGCAGTTGATCTGGGTCGACTGCCCAAATCAGTTAAGTGTAGCCCTCACCTTGAAGTGGCCATCCGGCCTTGTGATGTTAGGCAATATCTCGAAGAAAAAAACCAACCCAAAGCTAAACAAACCTTGCACTGACAGCGCCCCAGCAGTGGAGGCGCGACATGCATCACCTGTGCATACGGATTAATCAAATAAGAAGCACGAGTTGTTGTGGGTAGGCATACCCAGAGTTGTGGGGACTTTTACACAATGGAACCAAGGTCCCCACAATGTTTTTTCTTTGTTAAACTGGGTCCCACAACGTAATTCTTTAGAAAAGGGAAGGCTCCACAACAGTGTGTGCAAAAGTACGGGTGTACTTACAGTGAGTTATCCCAGGATCCTACGAGGACCGTCTTGCCATCAGGCATTGCACACAGCGATGATAACGGCATGGAGGAAATACTGATGCTACGTCTCTGCTGCTGCTCTTCCATTGAGTACAACTTCAGATTGGTATCTATACAAACAACAACAACTAATTAATTACTTTTTTTTCCCAACTTCCCACATTTGATTTTGTCTTTTGTGTTTCCAACCCCTTAGTTTAATGATTTTATTTTTCATGCCAGTTCGCCCCAAACAAGGCTAAAAAGCTACTCTTGGTAAGTGGCTACAAGAAGAAATATTTAAGATGAAATTATTACTTTGAAGGTAGGAATTTGTATTCTTCTGAAACAGTCTAGATTGTAGGATGGAGGGAAACATGTACCAGGCAAGGAGTTCCAAAGAGATGCAGAGCATGGAATAAAGCTGTTGTGGCTGACATCTCAGCAAAGCAAGAGTGTATGGGTGCAAACAAGCAGAGAAAGCAGTTATACCAGCCTAATCCCTCCACCCCCACTTTGTCTCTTTCTTAATTATTCATTCCAAGCTTTTTCTGAATGCTTTCTGCCTCTCTCTCTCTCTTCTCATTTCTTTCCACTTGACTGCTCTTGTTACACCAGTATTCCTGGTTATGCGTGTTGTATTGTCATTTTAACCTTCAAGAAAGACTCTGCTAGGGTTGAAATGTCAGGCCATTAACTACTTTTTGCATTTATACCACAGGTCCTTTGTTTGTGTTGTCCTGTCCTTGTCTGTTTGTTGTTATTTTGTAGTGTTGTACTGTTTTCTAGGGGAAGGTACAAAAGCTATACTTCACCTTGTTTCCTACATATTGGCATCATAAAATGTTTTTTGTTTACATTCAAGTGTGCTCTTCACAGAAATTAATTACATTATGCTTACTTACTCTAAACATGTTATATTGATTTCTGCTACAAACTACTGTTTACATTTTTCCAGTATTTACTGTCATTGAGGATGTCAATGTGAAATAAATGTCGTATTGAATTGAATTGAATTGAAAAGCAGTTTGCAACAGCTAAATATTATTCCCTCAATCAAGAACAACAACACATGTTTTATGACAGGGCATATATAACACAGGCATCCGTACCCAGTCAAAGTATTTCACATTGTGCTGAACTCACCTTGGGATACAGAGAAGACCAGTTTTCCATCGTTGGAAACTTGGACAGCCTTAACAGTGCTGTACGGGAAACAAAAACATTAATTGTTGTAAGGGTAAAAACCAAATTATATTCTTTATCCTTGATGCAAAAAATAACAGCCATTAAATTGTTGCGGTACCCGCTGCTAAGGGTTCGAACTGCCTCTAGCCATCAGGCTAGCTCAGTGGTCTAGTGGTAAGACATCTGCTCTAGCAATGCAAAGGTCGTGGGTTCGTTTTTTTTTCTCATAGAACTCGGGTAAGTACTGAGTATACAGTGCATAACACACATTGGTGTTAGGGTAAAAACCAAATTATAAAAATATTCATGTTATTCATGATTTAAAGCACAAGGACATAATTGGAAATTATCGAGCAACAATCTGCACTTTTTGTGACCCAACATTATACATGAAAAAACAAACCTGTGAAAGTTTAAGATTAATTGGTCATTGGAGTCGCAAGAAAATAGTAAAAAAACACCTTTTATTTTTGTTGTACGTTTTCAAACTAGGGTATTGATAATAATGTAAATTTGTATAACACCGTTATCTGTCAACTTAATAACGCTCAGCATATACCGGTAACAACTGCATTGGGAAATAAGCAATGTAAAGCAAGACAACAATAAATAAATAAATAAATAAATACAGCTCAGAAGCATCCTTGAACAAGCACACATTATTTTATATACAAGGTATGCTGCGCTAAATACAGCAATAAAGTATATTTGGTTTGCGGTAACACCATGTGTTTATCTACTTGCTAGGTAGATTTTGGTCTTCGAGAACTTGTCTTGCTATTTATTCTCCTGCCGCGGAGTAGATTATTTGGAATTCGGAAGACTTCTTAGTTCTGAAAAGAACTGTCCTGCTTCAGAACTAAGAAGTCTCCCGAATTCCGAATAATCTACTCCGCGACAGAAGAATAAATAGCAATACAAGTTCTCAAAGAACAAAATCTGCCTAGCAAGTAGATATACACATTGTGTTACTGCAAACCAAATATACATTGATACCTCACCATGCAATGCCTCAAATCCGAAATAGCAATAAAGACAAAACAAAGTAAAGAAATAGCAAGTAACCAAAAACTATTTACAAAGGCCTAAATAAATACATACACAAATAATTCATTAAACAAGATAGACATAAAAGGAAACTCAAGAGGACCAGCATAAAAATAAAACACAATGAGTGCATCATTTCTGACTGAGCTAAACAAATGCTACATGCAGCTTACTCTTTATGCAGTCTGTGCTGGAAGCAAGGATGCAACTTATCCATGCGATCCCATTGGAATGCTGGCTGGGATGCCTTCTTCAGTATGGCACTTGCTGTTCAGGGACAATCAAAACAACGAGTTAATCAATAAAGAAGTCAGTGTTACTAGACTCGGTCAAAGACATTTTATAATAATAGTAGTAATAATAATAAATTTTGGGTTGAACGGTTTGAAACAAGAACAATTTACTGCTCTACCTGCGATCTCCAGATTAATGATTAAAATCCCATCCTGCTTCCCAGGTTGTATTCAAACTTGGGTGTGATCACTGGCTATAATATACCACAGTTAAAGGTTGAATGGCTTCTGACTGGCACCCCCGAACAAAGATATTCACAAAATGGAGAGACCGCCAACATAGGGCTATAGATAGCTCAGTTGTTAGAGCGCTGGCACATTAATCCAGACGTCCCAGGTTCAAATCCTGATCTAGTCAATTTTTCATTGTTCAACCCCAAATTGATTGATTTTCCACAGTCAGTTCCCCTTGTGGTTTGTTACTTAAGAAGTTCAAAATAAAAATAAAATTACTGAATGTGCAAAGTAAAAAAAACAAAAAACAGTGAAACAGAAATGCTTCCATTCGAAACAAAATCCCACACAAACAAATGATAGAGAAGAAGATGTCATGCTATAAGGAAGTGGGGAGAGGTATCAGGCAAATTTTTGTTGAAAATTCTGGCTTAATTCAAAGTTGCAGATTTTCCTGTATTGTCTAGTGTTCCAGAAGTATATTGTATATATCAACCATGTTTTAGGAAAACAATGTTTCAGAATTAAATATTGATTTTGGGTTGAACAAAGAAAAATTGACTAGAGCAGGATTTGAACCAACGACCTCTGGTTTAACGTGCCGGCGCTCTACCAACTGAGCTATCTAGCCTTATGTTGGCGGTCTCCCTATTTTGTCAATATCTTTGTTCGGGGGGTGCCAGCCAGAAGCCATTCAACCGCAAACTGCCGTGTAGCCAGGGATCACACCCAAGTATATGATACAACCTGGGAAGCGGCAGCCAGGGGATCACCTTAAGGGGATGCGACTTTTTATATCAGATATCAAATAATAAACCACAAGGGAAACTGACTGGGTAAATTTACCCAGTCAGTTTCCCTTGTGGTTTATTATTAGAATTAAATAGTGGTAACATTTTGATATCATGTCTCACAACCAAACCACATACTCGTTGAAAGCATGACCAGCAAAATACAACAGCTCTGTTTGATATGTACGTAAATCATGAAATGTAGTTAATCGTTCACTTGGATTACAAACTCTAATTCAAGTTTTGAAACACCTGTTCAACAGCTTCAAGTTTTCCTACAATAATAATAGAAATAATAACAATAAGCAGGACTTATAGAGCGCCCGACATCAAACCAGTCTCTGAGCGCTTTACATCAAACCAGTCTCTGAGCGCTTTACATCAAACCAGTCTCTGAGCGCTTTACATCAAACCAGTCTCTGAGCGCTTTACATCAAACCAGTCTCTGAGCGCTTTACATCAAACCAGTCTCCGAGCGCTTTACATCAAACCAGTCTCCGAGCGCTTTACATCAAACCAGTCTCTGAGCGCTTTACATCAAACCAGTCTCTGAGCGCTTTACATCAAACCAGTCTCTGAGCGCTTTACATCAAACCAGTCTCTGAGCGCTTTACATCAACCCAGTCTCTGAGCGCTTTACATCAAACCAGTCTCTGAGCGCCCGACATCAAACCAGTCTCTGAGCGCTTTACATCAAACCAGTCTCTGAGCGCCCGACATCAAACCAGTCTCTGAGCGCTTTACATCAAACCAGTCTCTGAGCGCTTTACATCAAACCAGTCTCTGAGCGCTTTACATCAAACCAGTCTCTGAGCGCCCGACATCAAACCAGTCTCTGAGCGCTTTACATCAAACCAGTCTCTGAGCGCCCGACATCAACCCAGTCTCTGAGCGCTTTACATCAAACCAGTCTCTGAGCGCTTTACATCAAACCAGTCTCTGAGCGCTTTACATCAAACCAGTCTCTGAGCGCTTTACATCAAACCAGTCTCTGAGCGCTTTACATCAAACCAGTCTCTGAGCGCTTTACATTATTAAAAAGGATTCTAAAAGCATAAAAACCCGAAACAAACAAAGCAGCAACAACTTATAGCGATAAAAGTACAAGCCAAGTAAAAAAAAAATAATAATAGGCAAGTTCAAACTCATTAGATCCCTTTCATATGTATGACAGCATGAGTTCAAACAGTGCCCTCAATAAGGTCAAAGTAAGACCTCTCATCGGCCGAGAGTTGTTTGCGTGGCACGTTTACGTTGGCCACGTTTCATATTGTTCGACCCCAGGGATGGCACTCTGATGGACACGGGGAAAGGCAGAGCTTTACCTGTGTCTTCTTCAGGTTGCAGTGTGTTGTTGTCTGTCAGTTCAGCATCACTTTCTAACCTTGGACTATCACTGCATCCCGTACCGTTGACATCATCATGAGCTGACGATACCGGAACCGGACTGCTATTGTTGGAATGTCTCGCAATTGGCAAGGGAGTGGCAAATCTGTTGGTGTAACAATTTAACCTTCAAATTACACACTTAACCCTTTAGCACTTACGAGCAAATTCAACAAAGTCATTTACTCACTGAGCAGGGCGGGGAAAAGTCATCGAATTAATGCACTATCTGGAAGTCGTATCATAACTTCCATTGTAATTATTTTTTTGTATTACAAGTTTGGTTTATTTTGTAGAGGATAACATTATCTTTCGAATGATTCACACATATATGTATTTGCTTTTACTGAATTGAAGCTTTCAGATTGTAAATATGTTGACACACCAACGAAAATAGACAACTGTTAGTTTGCATTACGTTAGCGTCAGTGTTTTCACGGAAAGTTGTGCACACAACTTTTTCAACTTTGCTATCGTTTCAAACAAGAACAAAATGTTGACAAAGTGATTGAAATAATATCAAAACATACCTTTAGAAACGAACAATCTTGTCTATATTACTTATGGATAACAATAAATTTCCTCTACAATGTAAACTCCTTTCAATAATGTGTGAAAAACATGGCGAAAGCCCAACGAAACATCGTCGCTTTCGTAGTATACATTATAGTGCGTGTGTGCGCGTAATGCATTGTACATACGATACGGTACGCACACACACAGAGAAGCAATGACACGTCGTGCTAGATTTCTGACCTTTGAACCTTTGGAAGGAGATTACTTGTTTTTTGTCAATGGTGACCACGGGATATTTTTAGACTGGCGCAATCTTTAGATCACGCTCTTTCGACGGCTGTTTGCTGCAACCCGCTAGCATGTGTAAAACCCAAGATACAAAGTGTTGTTTAATCTCGGGCGGTTTTGGGCGGTGCAGTGAGTAAATGGCTGGGCGGTTTCGGGCGGAACAGTGACTAAAGGGTTAAGTACATTTTATTGGCCCCTTGCACCAACGTCACAAGAGGTGTGTGAGCCAAACTTACCACACTCACCATTTCGGGAGTCAAATTACACATACAAATTATGGCAAGCCTAAAATGCACAATACACTGTATAACACACAGGGACATTGACTTCCAAATTTTGCAACGTATGTGCAATGTTTTTCCCTGTAACCTTTTATTCTTGTGTATTCAGTGCATTTTTGTAGTTTTTATGTAAGCTGGGATCCATGGGAGATCAGTGAGTTTTTTTCCTCACTGAATGGATTACCCAGGATAAACAAGAAATAAATAAATAAATAACTTTAAAAAAACCAAGATTGTTGCGATGAAGACGTCAGGTGAATTAGGCCAATACTCCCTTCACAAGTAGATGTATCATATTTTTTACAAATTATTAATTAATGTATTAACTAATTATTTACCTCTCTTCTAACCTTCCATTTTGTCCTTTGTGTTCCCAACTTCTTGTGGTCAAGCTATCCCCTTCCCTTCATAACCCCCCCCCCCCCTTGTCTTCATAATCCCTGCTTACCCCCTGCCTTCTCTGAATGCTTTCTGCTTTTCTCCCTCCACTCTCTCTATTCATGTATTTCCACTTGACTACTCTTGCAACTCTTGTCTGCTTGTATGTGTGTTGTGTGTTGTCATTTAGCCTTCCAGAAAGACTCTGCTAGGGTCGAAACGTCAGGCCACTAACTTATTTTTTGCATTTATACTACAGGTCCTTTTGGCTGGTAAGCAGTTTGCAACAGCTAATTCTATTTTTTCATATTTTTAACAAATGTATTTCAACCGAACAACCGAAGAATATGTGAGAGATCACTCATACACAGAGTGAAGTAGCTATCCAGAAGTGCTGATTCTTTGCTAATATTAACCCTCCTATTATTAGTGTGTTTCTCAAGACAACCAACCCATACCTCATTATGCCACAACAGTGGCATGAGGCACACACATACTGATGTAGAGAGTAGAGCCATTGGCTTAAGTGCTTCAATGAGAGTGATAAACTGGAGAAGCCACCAGCTGTGCTCAACCGCAATGGCCACTGTTTGAAGAGATATGCTTCTCAACCTTGGGCAATTTCTACAGTGGCAATCTGTGGCACTGATCGACCAGACATACAAATACAATGACGGGAAAGTGTGGCATGGGTTACTTCACCGTTGTGTTCATAACATTTAGGAGATTTTGAGGCATCTTGGACATTTGTTGGAGTATGCACTTGTGGGAGTGTTAAAGGGTGTGTTCAACATTTGTATTTTAGTCAAAAACCAGTATCCACACTTGATGTGACCCAACATGTACATGAAATAACAAACCTCTGAAAGTTTCAGCTAAATCAGTCTTCAATAAACAGTTTCAGGGTAACATTATGCACAAGTCTAGAAGATGTATGAAAGTTTGAGCGCTTAAAGACAATGTACAACATTGGTAGTTGTCAAAGACACTTGATGTGACTCAACATATGAAATAAAAAACCTGTGAAAGTTGAAGCTAAATTGTTGATCGGAGTCATGAGAAAACAGTGAAACACCCCATTATATGTTTTTACTGTTTTCAAACATCAAATTTTTTCATCAGTGATAAAGACCAATTGTTTTACTCACTTCCTAAAAAATACAGAATTTCAAGCAAAACTAGAAATCTAGAGTTTGTGAGGACAAACTCTGGGTGTTCGGCTTGAACGTAATAAAGTGCCTGCGTAAATAAAAATAGGAAAATTATTGTGTGCAGGTTTTTTGTCTCCTTGTGCTGTGCTGACGGGCAAAATATTTATTTGTACCTCTTGTTGATCTCTGTGCAAAATCATAGCATAAAGGTTGTCATATGAAACTTCAACTTCCGGTTTTGACAGGGAAAGGTCAAATGGGGTCACACTTTGTACAAGATATCTAGAATTGCCCAAGAGCTTTAAATTGACGCAATGATTATTATTGTACCACGTTTCATTAATAAGATACACATTTTTGTATGTGCAAACTTATATTTCCGGTTTGGACCGGAAGTGAAGGTCAAATGGGGTCACAGATTGTAATCAATTGTAGAATCACGTAAATATACAAATTTAAGTAAATTTAAGTAAATGAGATATGAATTTTATATACAAAACTTTAACTTCCGGTTTCGACCGGAAGTAAAGGTCAAATGGGGTCACACCCTATGTATCATCCATTAGGTTTTCAAATACCTTTCTGATGATATGTAGATAACAAAAATCGAATGTCTGGTTCGGGAGTTATGATTTTTCCAAATACTAAGCTTTGATTTTATAAAAAAATTGTAAAAAATCATTTGATGACGTCATCATGACGTCACTCCACATTTCACAAGCCATAGCCGATGTCTAACAGTACACCAAGTTTCAACTCAATCGGCTGTTTGGTTTAGTAGATACAAGGCTTCAAAAAGTGCACCTTTAAGGCCTTACCACGTGACACACGATGACGTCATCAAACTACGACTCCACAAATATGTTGTCTGCGAAAAGGTTATTATGTTAACTTGTTTTGAAGAGATTCTAATAAACTTTGCCACAGACATCTTGTAAAAGTGTGTTTTTACCTATTTTCAACCTACCGCTAGAGGGCGCTTTTGAATTGTGTGATGTCACCGGTCCAATTTTTTCAAACCTGACACTTGCAAGATTACAACATCGTTAAAAACAACTCAAAAAAACATTGCCACTTTCTGCCACTGTCAATTTACTAGGCACTTTCGGTTTCGACCGGAAGAAGAGGTCATGTGAGGTCACGCACACAACAAAAAATAAAGACCTATATGACCTAAGTATGATCCCGCAAAAAGCAACCACCGGCCTCTTAAGTGTGATTTGTTACAGAATTTCAAAGATTAAACAAAAAATGTCTAAAAACCCTGTAATTCGACACCTGATGACGTCATCATGACGTCATTGTTCGCATGCCGTCTTCATGTTAAGATTCAAGTATATGCCAAGTTTCAAGTTTGTACAACTTAAACTTTTTGCGAAATCTGCAAGAGAAGGTTCAGAGAGAAGAAGAAGAGGTGGGAAATAAAACAACAACTTAACAATAACAATGGGTTTTCGGCTGACGAGCCGAACACCTAACTATTTCAAGGGAAGTTTTCCACCATGACCATCTTTATACCATGTAAGTTATATGCAAATCAGTGAACATTTATATTTTCAATCTTACCAATGTTGTACACACCCTTTAAGCAGTGCCAAAATACTTGATCTTGCTCTTCATTTCTTTTTAGCGGATTTGACAAAACCTTGCACTGGTGTCGACTTACCTGCTTGGGTGTGGCTTGGTAACGAGTTGCTTTGGTGTCTGCCCAAATTCCATGATCTGTACCTTGACCGCCGCCCTCTCGTTAAGATCCTTAATACTATCAAGGTCAATAGCACCCTCGTATGTCAGATAATAAAACACTGCAAGGAAAAAATAATAGTAATAATACATTTACAAAGTTTATTTCCATCTCATTACTTTTACTTTTTCTTATAAAGTTTGTCTTGTGGCGTGTCGTGGCCGAGTGGATAAGAGCACTGGACTCGAGCTCTGGTGTTTCTGATCGGCAGAGTGTGGGTTCGAGTCCCTGTCTTGACACTTGTGCCCTTTAAGCAAGACACTTAACCATTATTCCTTCATCCTTAAGATGGTAGGTAAAGCCTAATGTCCAGCGTGTTGTCCTGCTGGCATAGTGGTACATGTATCTTTTCTCGCCTTCCACCTCTAGAACCCCAGTTCGAAACACGCAAGGGGCACTACATGGATTGGATTTTCAGTCCCTAGTAGCTGACTGCATGGGTTTTCCCTGGAATATTTCTCCTGGGTTTTCCTCCCACATCTAAAACTGAAACTTCCTTCATTGTCTTCTCTCCATGGGGCTCTTGGCTAGTACAGTGATTAAGTTCGCTTTTCTGAGAGTCCTTGGCTTCACAACCAGAGTAAATAAAATAAAATGAAATGAAATGCAAGTAAAAGAACTCAGTGTCACGTCAACCCTTTTTCCTTACATTGGAGGGGGCGGGGCGGGGGGGGGGGTGGTGTCTTACCGTTATCTGCTTTTTCAGACTCTGGTCCTCTTTGCTTGTAGCCAAAGATAAGATCAATCCAATGGTGGAGATTCTGTGAGACGTAATCACACTCCAACGCTTCCCGACACTTCCGACAAAAATCAACCTCATCTGTGAAGGAAAATATAGCATCTCACTACAAAGCACCTGTTTCTATCTTTTACAAGTTGGTGCAATTTTTTTCCCCAAAAAACTTTCAATCAAAATGTGATTTCACTTCGCCCAATCAGAATGGATGAACTGTCCCAGGTATTTATCAAGACTCAATCAAGAAACGATCCAGACTTTTTTTCCAGCCTCATTTTAGATTCATGTACATGCCTAAGAAGCAACATGGCTGCAAGTAGGTAATGACCAACATCTATTGAGATGCTTAGAGCCAGGTGGACATGGAGCACCTCCAGTTAAAGCTATAACTGTTGGCTTCAGCCACGGCTATAACAGTTGGCTTCAGACACGACGATGGCTGTTGGCTTCAGCCACGGCTTATGGCTATCGGCTTCAGCCACGGCTATAACAGTTGGCTTCAGACATGATGATGGCTGTTGGCTTAAGCCACGGCTACAGCTATTGGCTTCAGCCATGGCTACATGTATGGTTGTTGGCTGAAGATGCAACGCTGAAGAATTGGCCTTTACAGTGATTTGACCATTTAGCCGCAGCCATTTTAATAATAATAAGAACTAGTTCTTATATAGCGCATTTTACAATAACGTATCAACGCGCTTTACATTAGTCCCCTGGTCGTTGGGCCAATAAAATTCCTTTATTCTTTCTCAGCTCCCTGGGGAGTATACAGCATACACAATATCAACCTCTACCATCACAGGTACCCATTTATACCCCTGGGTGAAGAGAAGCAATTATAGTAAAGCATCTTGCTCAAGGACACAAGTGTCATGATTGGGATTCGAACCAACACTCTGAGATGACTTAACCACCAGAACTTGAATTCGATGCTCTAAACCGCTCGGCCATGAAACCCTAAATTTTGAAGTAGCCTTACCTTCTGCCCATGGTGGGAGCTCTACTCTGTTGACCTTTGAACCATCTTGCTGTGTGCCTAAATTCAGTCCCGTACGGTTGATGAGGAAGTCGGCCATTTCTGGCTGGTAGAACTCTGGAATGAGCTCCTTGACATCAGACTGCAGGAGTAAAACATTGTTCCATGTTTCTGCAATACTGAAATGTCAAGGAAAATTATGATTATCGGTTGGAATGTTAACCGGTTATTAGCATTACAAACATTGGAATCCGTTTTTCCAAATTGCTTTAAAGGGTCTGTATCTGTTTGGTAATGACTCTGAAAATTAATGGCAATAAAAACTTACTTGGTAAGAAGTACAGCAGCTTTGGATAGTATAATGCATTTTGAGAAATTTTTCACTTCGAAGTACTGCGGTTATGGAAAAATATATCACTTTTTATCCCCCCAAAATTTGAATCTGAGAAGCTTTACGTCCATAACGCTTCTCAGATTGTGTATTCCTATAGGGAATATTCTTCCTGCGTGGAAATATTCGCTCCGGTTTTTCGGTGATATCTCAAAAACGCGACAACCTTTTGAAGTGAAATTTTCACAGGTTAGTTTTATTGTATATACCTACATTTATACATTATAGGATTAAAACAATCAGTAGGCTCCAATTACTAAACGTATACAGCACCTTTAACGAAGTAAACAGTGACAAAAAACACACCCCCAAAACCCAAATATTGGGACCTTCCCTTTCTTGAATATGTTAGCCCAAGAAGCTATCCAGGGAGAATGATTGACATTCCTTTTGTTGTCGGAATGTCCTACCTTAATCCCCCACAAAATGTAATGGGTTTTTTCCCCTTAAAAAGGACACTTCAATTGGAAAGGGCAATTCCATTAAAAAGGGCAACTTCCAAAGGGATGACTTCCACTGGGCACTTCCATTAGAAGGGAACTTCCGCTGGAAATGGCACTTCCATTGGAAAGGGCAATTCCATTAGAAAGGGCAACTTCCAAAGGGATGACTTCTACTGGGCACTTCCATTAGAAGAGAACTTCCGCTGGAAATGGCACTTCCATTGGAAAGGTCACGTCAACTGGATAATCTTAAAGGCTGTGGGAACATTTTAAAAGGACACCAAAGCCAAGACCAAGGCCTTCACTGCAGTAATGTAATAAACCCTTTGCATAGGCCGACATCGTTGAAGTAAAAAAATTTAAATGGCAATGAGTGTGGGCGCTGAATGAGGGCACTGTTCGAGCTTGTGGCGTCATGTGCAAGGTCTACTCCGGGACTGACTATTTTACACTACATTTTGTTTTGTTCACCATGTATTTTTATTTCCAATCTTTACCTTTTAAAGAGTCTGTCCGGCTGGTCAAACTTCCCACTCTGAAGACAAAGGGCATAGTCAGGTGCCACTCTCAGCAGATAATACAACACGTACCCAGGAGTAGAGTAATGGGAACCATACAAGAATTTGGGTTCGGGCATGTCCTTTAATCGTTCCTAAAACCAAGCCAAGTTTGAGAAATAAAACATATGAATGAATAAATGAATGAATGAATGAGTTTATTTCACCACAATGCAACAGCACTTCAAAATCATTACAAATGGTGATGAACATTAATCTACTACAATGGGCAGGGTACTGGAGAGTACAAACAAATACAACTTGGTGATCAATATGGGCCATAGTTTTCTCCCCACTATTGTGTCTTCATTATTGTGTGCTCGTTGTCTTTTCTACAGGTTTTTTCATGGAAATGTGCCGCCAGTGTGTCCAAACTGGTTCCTCCTATCAGGATGTTTGAGCATGAAACCAGGCTCTCTGCTTCTTCTCACCCATACACTCTTTGCTCTGCTGAGATGTAGAACAAAGAGCCTTTCCAACAGCTTTATTCCACATACTACTTCTCATTGGAACTCCTTGCCTGGCGCATGTTTCCCTCCATTCTACAATCTAGACTGTTTTAGGAGGAATATCAATTCCTACTTTCGGCTCCCCTGAGTTATTTTCATCTTAAATGTTTTCTTCTTGTAGCCCCTAACCAAATATGGCTTTAAACCTTGTTTGGGGCAAACTTGCATTCATGTTTAGATTTTTGATTTCAAATTTAATTCACCAGAGTAAGCTAATAAAATAAATTTCAAAATGAATGAAGACCTGCGTGAGAAACTGACCTTAAATCTGTTTAGTCTTTGAGGGCTAAGAGCCCCTACTGGTTTGGTCAGATCTCGGAATGTCTTGGGATCAGTCAGGTCCAACGTCTCGCTGGTATAGTCAGCGATGACCCATGGGAAGACAGGGTACTGGGTCAGGTCATTGAAGCTCCGGTCAGCCTGGCTGTAGGTCAAAAGATCAAGAAACACTTAGGACAAATATGACACTCCCGACATCATTGCAAAAGAATAGAGTGTTTTTTTTCTAAATGATTTTGGGTTGAACAAAGAAAAATTGACTAGAGCGGGATTTGAACCAACGACCTCCGGTTTAACGTGCCGGCGCTCTACCAACTGAGCTATCTAGCCCTATGTTGGCGGTTTCCCTATTTTGTCAATATCTTTGTTCGGGGGGCCATTCAACCGCAAACTGCCGTGTAGCCAAGGATCACACCCAAGTATACGATACAACCTGGGAAGCGGCAGTCAAGGGATCACCTTAAGGGGGTGCGACTTTTTATATCAGATATAAAATAATAAACCACAAGGGAAACTGACTGGGTAAATTTTTTTTCTAAGTGAACTTTTCTTAGGCTGTCAGTCAAATAAATGTGTGCTTAGGTTGTTTGCTTGGTTATGTGCGAGTGTCTTATTTTTAATACTAGAGCTTGGCAACAATCATATCTAGATTCAGCACCATTGAAAACCCTTGTACACCAGATTTCATGAAAATAGTCCAATGGAATGTTAATGTTCCAAAAATACTGTTTTTGAAAAAAAAATTGCAGCTTTAGAGCTTGGCAACAACCATATGTGGAACCAATCCCACGGTCTATACTGTATGAATGTGGCAGTGTTAAAAGTATTTAGGACAAGCTTCAAGACCATATTTTAACAAAATGAACATTATCACCCATGTCACTGAGCCATTTTATATCATTCCTAAACTATCTCAGCTCCCTTGGGGGTATACTGCCAAGTATGTAGCAAACCAAGCTAAATTAATAACATAAACCATATCGGCCTGCACAGGTACCAATTAATAACATAAACCATATCGGCCTTCACAGGTACCAATTAATAACATAAACCATATCGGCCTTCACAGGTACCAATTAATAACATAAACCATATCGGCCTTCACAGGTACCAATTAATAACATAAACCATATCGGCCTTCACAGGTACCAATTAATAACATAAACCATATCGGCCTTCACGGGTACCAATTTTGCCACTGAATGAAGAGAAGCATTTACATTTAAGTGTCTTGCTCAAGGACACAGGTCTTATGAACAGGATTTGAGCCCTCATTCTGATGACTTTAGCCGCCACATCCTGAATCCGGTGTACATGTACTAGACCGCTCGGACACGACAGACTTTGGGAGTTTTGGTAAAGGTGGCTTAAATAAAATGCATAGCAGAATGGGGACAAGGTGGCCCATGGGGTACAACAGAGGGTTAGGATTGGAATGGTAGCACAGAGGGTTAGGTTATCTACCTGTTGAGGTACAGCAAATAGTCAAAGTTGGAGATGACTCCATTCTGCCAGAGTAGGGTCATATTCTCCTGGCCTGACTCCTTTAAACAAACACCTAGAAGGAAAGACACAATTTGGTCACTGGATCCATCGTGAGAAAGAAATTGTTACATATTCTTCTATGAAAAACACTGACGTTTTAACTGCAGTATCTGCTTCACGAGATTTCACTAGTGACTTTCTGCTTCACTCGTGATTTTTTTCTATCTGCAATTTGAAAACTGACACACGAAAAAAATCAAAATATGAAAGTTTGATCTACCATTAATAAATAGAAACAGAACTTTAGCTTTGCTTTGGACGAACTTTTCTAGATTTCTTGGATACTTTTCAAGTTTCGCATGAAGAATTTAGAGAGTTTCACATACACAGATTGTATCTATTTGTAGGGTTGAAAATTTACTTAAAATGTTTTTGCCTTTCTCTTTCTTTTTGCAGGGGGGGTTTAGGGTATCTCCCTTTCATACCTTCTTGGTCTAATATATTGTTATACAGTTTGTTCCTGTCTTCCGGTTTGGAAAGCACCAAGAACATGTCCGACTTGAAGGAAGACTCCGAACAGAATATTTCAAGACCCTGCAGACAGAAAAAAACATAATAAAAAAACAACAGTGATCGGGGGTTATATTTAAGGAAAATTTAAAACCCTGAAAAGTGGACACAATTTCCCTCATGATGTGGAAATAATGCCTACATAATTGCAAGATGCTACATTTCAGAGGTTTACAGACTCTCTACATCATTTCAATTAGATATCTGAAGGTCTATTTATAACAAGGGCCCAGTCTTCCATCTCTCTGGTGACAATATCGCCTCTTTCAAGAAAATGTGAAGGTGCATGGAGATCAGTGAAAAAAGAAACAAACAAAAAATCAAATCAGGAAAACTCCTGATGAATCACACGCCTGAATGACAAGCAAAATAAAAAATAAAAAATGTCTCCTACATTAAGGTGATATCTTGTATGAGCTCTGCATTTCCTGGGGTGGTTTTTCAGGACAAAAACTTCTGCACATGTATTGAATGAGACTGTCCAACCTCGATTTAAAGTTCACCCTTTGCACCAACGTCATACGCGGCTACTGTTTACCAAGCTCAACAATTTGGGATTCAAATTGTACATTAAATTTATGGTATATGTATAAACACAGTCTCGCCTAAAATGCGCACTACATAATGTCATTTTTGTAAGAGAGATAATGGACAGTTCGTATTGATTGTGCCCATCACCAATCTCAGTATTGAACCCTTGCACACACGTCAGATGCGAAGACAGTGCCACTCTCACCAGAGTCAACAGATAAACGAGTAAACGCAGCGTCGCCTAACATTCACACTACACTGTGTAACACACAGGGACATTGACTCCCAATATGGCGTAACCAAGACTGTGATAACGTCGGGTAAATTTGGTCAGTAAAGAGCACATTCATTTCAGACTGTGAGAAGATTTCATGTGCATAGAAATGTACAGAATTACCTCATTCCCAGTGGTGTACGAGCTCGCCGCGCCATGTTGTTTTCTTTTCCAGAATGCATCGCTCGATCATAAACCCCCCGGATGTGTGAGGCTTGAAATATCCAAATATATTGAATATTTTAATTAGTCTTGGGTTGATCCATTCTGTGTTAGAGTCTGCAGAGCGCGCCATCAAAGGACGCACAAGTCATAGAGCAGCTGCCCCCCTCTCATTCCTTTTCAATTTTGTGATACGTTTAACTGTATGCAGTTACGGGCGACCATATAAAAACATGATTCATTTGAAATATATTGCGTAGAAATACGTGCATTTTAACACGTGCAGACTAAGCGCCCGACAAGCGATTGAAAGTTTTTAACAAGCGTACACGCAGAGCAGTCACTTTTGGTAAGCCAATCAGCTTTGATTTTCAGTGCTTCCCTTCCAGGGGTTAGAGACGTACGCGGAGCTACATGTAGCGGGCGATACAGCGTGCTGCCCATGGAAGCGAGGCTGAATTAACACGTACCACTTCCCGGAGTAGAAACCGTCTCTTGATGAGCCTCTTGATGTCCGACAAATTGATCTTAATAACAGGTACCTAATAGGAAAACGAATTTGAACAATATTAGATATTCAACGAACTACTACTTCTACATCAATACCTTAAAGGGAAGGTACACGTTTGGTAATCACTCTCAAAATTAATGGCAATAAAAACTAACTTGGTTAGAAGTACAACATCTCTCGATAGTATAAAGCATTTTGAGAAACATTTCACTTCGAATTAATGTGGTTATGTAAAAAGATATCAGTCTTTATTCCCCAAAATTTGAATCTGAGAAACGTTGCTGTCAGAAACATTTCTCAGATTGTGTATTCTGATTAGTGATTATTCTCCCTATGCAGACATATTCTCTACGGATTCTGCACCAGCATCACACCTGAGGAAGTTGGAGAGTGTGTACAAACTAATGGAAGCTGGTGCCAAAAAGTTACATACAAAAGAGAGACAATATGAGGTCCCTGATTGCCAGTGTTTACACCCTTGTTTTGACGCTAAATACAAACTGTGGACCTGAGAACAACAGAGGTCCAAATAGTGCAGGGACTTAACACACTATGTGGACTTACACATATCCACAAAGTATTTTTACAGTGTTGAAGAATACGATTTTCCTTATGTGTACAGTACAGAGCTGGGTGCCCTAACACAAGCCAACTTAAGGGGTACTTTTAACAATAGAAAAACGCTATCCCACAAGGTTTTCTTTGTTATAGTGGTACCCTACAGAGAATTTCTTCAGAAAAGGGAATAATAAAACAACAAAAGCAGCACCCCGCATACTGGATCTGTAAGGGTTATGCAGGTGTGTGTGTGGGTAGGTATCCACATTCAAACCGTGGACCTATAACAAAAGAGACAATAGGTCCACGGTTGCTATCACAAAGGAAAGCATTGTGGTCCACGGTTGCTATCACAAAGAGTTGAACAAAGGAGGGTCCACGATTGCCGGTATTTACACACATGTACGTGTAAACGCTGCCAACCGAGCTCTTCTATGTGAATACACACTCGCTCTTCGAGGACTCTTATCAGAGCGAGGACGTCCTCGCTTTGAAAAAATTTGATAAATGGAGCATTATGGCCAGTTTGGACGCCAGTGAATTCTCTAAGCTTTTGGGAGTGATCCTCGGTTTACGTAATTTACCAGAGGAGCATGTGTGAGTGAAAAAGATTCTGCTGCCTAACGCACTCTCGGATGGTTACATCGCCCTCTGTTGATATTAAGTATCCTTAATGTTGATTTAGAAGCGGCCATTTCTAAATCTTAAGTAATTATACATGACGGTTAGCTGATTCTGTTTGAGTCGGTTCGCGTGGCCCAGCCGGTTGGAACTGCAACTAACTGCAACTTGCAATGTCATGGGACACGCCTCAAACATTGACATAACTTTTGCATCCACGAGGACCTTACACTCGATCATTCGACCGATGGCAGCTCTCGAGAGGACACAAGAAATGGTGAGTGATTATCTCATTCCCAGTGTAAATAAATGTCCATTAGTATTACCATGCGCACCGGTTTACGGCTTCCCGGTTTACTATACTACTGTACAGTCATCCGTACGGTACTAAAATTTGTCTACAAACACGTAAGTAAATGAATTATGACTTTACCAATTTCTATTGATGCATGTGAGTAATATTCCATTTAAGAATAGCCTCGAATAAACCATAGAGCAAGGAAACCATATAAACGGTAAACTCGTACTCGAGTTAACTCATACCCAAGTGAACTCGTACCCGGGTCGGCAGTACGTACACCTGGGTAAGAGTTTACCTGGGTAACAGTTGACCTGGGTAAGTAAGAGTTTACCTGGATACGTTTTGACCTGGGTACCAGTTTACTTGGGAACGAGTTGGCTTTTGACCGAGTTGGCTTTTGACCGAGTTGGCTTCGGACCGAGTTGGCTTTTGACCGAGTTGGCTTTTGACCGAGTTGGCTTTTGACCGAGTTGGCTTTTGACCGAGTTGGCTTTTGACCGAGTTGGCTTTTGACCGAGTTGGCTTTTGACCGAGTTGGCTTTTGACCGAGTTGGCTTTTGACCGAGTTGGCTTTTGACCGAGTTGGCTTCGGACCGAGTTGGCTTTTGACCGAGTTGGCTTTTGACCGAGTTGGCTTTTGACCGAGTTGGCTTTTGACCGAGTTGGCTTTTGACCGAGTTGGCTTTTGACCGAGTTGGCTTTTGACCGAGTTGGCTTTTGACCGAGTTGGCTTCGGACCGAGTTGGCTTTTGACCGAGTTGGCTTTTGACCGAGTTGGCTTTTGACCGAGTTGGCTTTTGACCGAGTTGGCTTTTGACCGAGTTGGCTTTTGACCGAGTTGGCTTTTGACCGAGTTGGCTTTTGACCGAGTTGGCTTTTGACCGAGTTGGCTTTTGACCGAGTTGGCTTCGGACCGAGTTGGCTTCGGACCGAGTTGGCTTCGGACCGAGTTGGCTTCGGACCGAGTTGACCCATAAGCGTACCAGTAAACTGATCGACTTTTGTTTGATTAATAACATATAATTATGTTACCTAAATTGTATGTGTTTTTTCTAGTATGAAGAAGGGGACAGCGTAATGGCACTGTGGCCTCCAGACTCGTCATGGTATCCAGCTGTAATCACCTCCATAAACAAAGGTATTTACAATTTATTGATAACTTTTGTACTAACGAGACACGAAATGACAGTTCCACACCCTTATTGTGATCCCCATCACATGAAGAGCACGTTTAAAATATAGCGCATAGTTGTATGTCAGCCCCTTCCTCCCCCCAACCCCCCCCCCCCCCAAAAAAAATTTACATAACCCCCAAGAAGTTATCATGAACTAAGAACTAAATAACCGTAGTGCATAATTTCATGAGAAAAGCTGTTAAACTCTTTACTTAGTCATAGCGGCCCCTTTCCTGTGCACCCTCCCTAATAAGACAAAGCACATTGTGATGCACATGAAAAGAACTCTTCCCAATTGACAACCCTGATCCCTGTACAAATAAAAGTATGATTAAGTATTGTGACAAACCGTTTGCCTTTCCTATTTCAGGGAAGTCAGTAATCAAGTACCGTGTGCGTTACAATGAGGATGGCATGACACGCTGCTTATTTGAGCACCAGGTGAGTAAATGATTATGTCATGTATTCATTCCATCGTAAGGAAATTCAGAAAAGGCTATGTTTCTTCAAAATATAATATTCTATGTACAATTGAGAAGTTTTTCAAAGGTTTACGTGTTGAGGCAAACAAATGTCCTCTCTAATTGTTAAATTGTGCCGCACAACTATGTGTTTACGGCAAACGACTCGCTTTATAGTGAAAGCGTCATAATAACCAATGCGCGCCACGCCACTCCCCCCAACATGGGATATACTGTTTGAAAGGATGGTTTAAGTTATGACTAGCTTAGTGGTAATGTGTAAATTGCCTAGCAATTTAAGGGCACGCTGATCCACTGAACCCTATATATTTAATTGGTGTGATCATCCTAATCATAACTCAGTGGTGTTAATTATGTAATTTATCTTTTTCTTGCTAGCTGGCCCATCGAACATCAGATTTTAAGTCTGATCCTTCATGGTCTGTGAACCCAGACACCAGTTCCAGGGATGACGATGACCCACAAGCTATTTTAACGTCGGATACTTCAAGTTCTGTAAACCCAAACACCAGTTCCAGGGATGACGATGACGATGAACCACAAGCTATTTCAGAAACTGCCGAACTTCACCAAAGCAATGAAACTGTAGGATTTGACAGAAATGATTCGAGTGAGAACTGTGCCGTAACAGTCATGCAGACCGATAATGTCGGTGGACAAAGGAAATGGGACAAAAAGCACTTTTGCTTTTACTGTGATGAACCTCATGCCAAGTTACCCCGTCACCTTCAGTCGTGTCACAAGGATGAGAGGGAAGTTGTAGAGATAGCATCGGAGACAGACCTTAGTGCCCGCAAGAAACTTTTGTTATACATCCGCAATATTGGTAATCACAGACACAATTGCCAAGTCCTCAGAGAGGGAAAGGGTGTCCTTGTTATAGTATACAGACCAAATCATGAGGCATCTCCACACGCATATGGACCATGCATACATTGTTATGGCTATTACGTGCGTCTTGATCTTTGGCGTCATAAGTGCCCACTTAATCCTGCGCTCCCTGCACAGACTGATGGTAGCGGTAGGATAGGTCATGTTAGGGGACGAGTAGCTAGCAAGAGTGATTTGTTAAAACCTCCCCCAGCTGGTGTATCTTTCCAGTTGAACAAGGTTCTTAGTTCTATGAGGAGAGACAATGTTGCTCTGGTAGTCAAGAATGATTCTTTGATTCTGGAAATTGCCAAACGTGAATACCTTAGGCTTGGCCACGATGTTACACAACATGGTTACATTCGGAACAAACTACGAGAACTTGGTCGTCTTGTTATACAACTCAGACAAAACACCCACCAACCAAATGCATCACTGGAAGTATTCGTGCATCCCCGCCATCTGAATGATATCGTCAAGGCTGTTCATGATGTAGCCGGCTTCAGTGAAGGGAAACAGATGTATCACGTTCCATCTCTAGCACTAAAGATTGGACATTCCATCAAGAGATGTGCACTCATACTGCAAGCAAGTGCTTTAGAGTATAATCTTAGGGAAAAAGCGGAACAGGCCGAACAGTTTAGGCAGTTGTGTGAAATTAAGTGGCCAGAACTTGTGTCAACCCACGCACACAGAACACTGTACCAAGGAAAGCGGAACAAGCGAACAGTTATCCCGACAAATGGAGACGTAGTGAAAATGTCCTCGTTCCTTCATGAAACTGGCAACAGGGAAGTGCAGCTCCTACACTCTGCTAAGGGCCCTCAAATTACAACAGCTTGGAAGAATTTGAATGAAGTCACACTGTGCCATCTCATTATCTTCAACCGCAGACGACAGGGGGAAGTATCTAAAATGAAACTTGAAGATTTTCACAAGCGCAGTAGAGCAGCCATTGTGAATGGGGATTGCGTCATGACTGATCTTGAACGGCACCTCTGTAAAATGTTCGAAGTCATTGAAATAGTTGGTAAGAGGGGCAGAACTGTTCCGGTGCTTCTTGGTACTGATGTGATGACGTGGTTGAAGGCTCTTGTCGCAAATAGAAATGCAGCTGGAGTGGCACAAGATAACATGTTCTTGTTCGCACGAAGTTGTTACGGAGGCACAGGTCATATACGAGGAAGCGACTGTCTACGAGCATATGCGAATGAGGCGGGCCTTGAGAATGCTGATAGCATGCGGTCTACAAAGCTTCGTAAACATGTAGCGACTGTTTCACAAATTCTTGCCTTGAATGAACATCAGCTTGAAACACTTGCAGACTTCATGGGTCATGATTTGCGGGTCCATCGTGAGTACTACCAGTTGCCAGACACTGTCCAGAGGGTAACCAAACTGTCCAGACTTTTCCTGAGCTTGGAGAGAGGGAACTTGGTTTCGCAACATGGCAAATCTTTGGAGGAGTTGCATGTTACTGGAGGTAAACAAACCCGTTTTAAACTTTTCTTTCAAAAAAAAACACGTGTTTTTTGGCTCTTTACACCTCCCCCTACTCGCCCAAAAACTCATTTGGGGGCCCGATAACTTTGCCTGTGACCGTCATCACCTAACACTAACAACCCCCCCCCCCCCAATAAGCATAATTCACTGTACACCCCCCACCCCCACCCCCACCCCCAATGGATTGGCCAACATTTAAAGTTGTGTGGGAAAAAGCAATCATAGCTACTGGTAAATGTCAAAATTGCTCTTTCTTTTGGGGGCCCGATAACTCTGCCTGTGGCCGTCATCACATAACACCCCCTCCCCCATATCAACATCATTAACTGTAGACCCCCCCCCAACCCCACACACGCAACCCAATCAAAGATAAATTTTGAAATTTATGTTTGTTGGTTCGCAGAAGGCTTCACCAGCGATGAGGACAGCAGTGATTCCGGTGACTCGTGTGACCCAGCTTTGGAGGACAGTGTTGATGCCAGTAAGTTTGTCATATTTCTGACTGGCTATATCTCATGTAGGTCTCTTGCATGCTGGTCGTAATCCCTGTTTGCCCCCACAGACCAAATTGCGATAAGATGCCAGACTGCATTTGCTTTCCAGCCCATCTGGGCAACAAATTTTGAACGGTAGGATGAAACAAGATGGCAGTAACTATTTGGCGCTAAATTGCTTATTGATTTACTCAGGGAGTAAATGTCACATCGGTAAAAAGGAAATATTTTTGTTATGAATAGGCCCCCATTTGATAATGTATCTTAATTTTCCTCTTCTTTCCTGTTTGTTGTAGGAAGGCCACCAGCCCAATCAGCTCCAGCTCAAAAAGCTCCACAAGTAAAGCGTCGTCAAGTCAAACGTCGCCCCTGGACTGCTGAGGAAAAGAAAGACGTAACCGAGGGCTTGCAGAGATTCTTTTTGCTGAAGAAGCTTCCAGGAAAACGTGACATCGAATCGTCCTGTCCTGTGGCATTGCAGACCCGAACGTGGACAAACATCAAGGACTTTTGTAGAAATACGATGACACTTAAACAAATTTAAGGTGTCATGTACCACAAAAGTACAGTCATAACCTAGAGTCACTCTGTAGGCACAGCCAAGTGATTAGTCTACACCTTTGGCAAACCCCCCCCCCCCCCCCCCCTCAACCCACCACCAAATAAGAAGAAAATACATGTACCATCCCCCAAAACATTTCCTAGAAGGCCAGTGTACACATTCACATGAGTGAACCGCAAGATAAAGGGTTCATGTGTTATGTCCTCATATCGATATGTACCATTCGACTCTTGGCAATGACCTCAATTGGATAGTATGAAAAGTATGTCCTCAATCTGCAGTGTACACATGCTCTCACTTTCGGTACCTTCTGGAGACCAAGGACAAAACAAAAAAGGGAAAACAAAAGGACTCCACATGGAATTTCTAAAGACCGGGGTGCTCCACAAGGAAATTTGTGTACAAAGTCTATGGGAAACTGTTAAGTGCAGGGACAAAGGAAAGAACAAAAGAGTGCTCCACAAGGATGCATTTTTCCGTCTGACATGTATTGGTGTTCGCACGGATTGGCACTTGTGGGGTCCTGACAACAATGGAACAATGGACCCCACAAGGTCATTTCAATAGGAACAATTGGACCCCACAAGGGAATTCTTCAGAAAAGGGAATAATAGAACAACAATAGCAGTACCCCACAAACAAACCGGATCTGTAAGGGTGGGTGTGTGTGTGTGTGTGTGAGTAGGTAACCACATTCAAACCGGGTACCTATAACAAAAGAGGACAATAGGTCCACGGTTGCTATCACAAAGGAAAGCATTGTGGTCCACGGTTGCTATCACAAAGAGTTGAACAAAGGAGGGTCCACGATTGCCGGTATTTACACACATGTGTGTGTGTGTGTGTGAGTAGGTAACCACATTCAAACCGGGTACCTATAACAAAAGAGGACAATAGGTCCACGGTTGCTATCACAAAGGAAAGCATTGTGGTCCACGGTTGCTATCACAAAGAGTTGAACAAAGGAGGGTTCACGATTGCAGGCTGTTACACACTTGTGTGTGTTGGGGGAGGGGGGGGGGGTATATTAAACTTACTGGTTCTACATTATTGAATGGCTGAAAGTACAGCCTTGATGAGGTCAGCATGATGCGACCGGGGTTGACCACCAGCGGTTTGATGTGATCCCCAACTGTCTCCATGATGATCTGCTCATAGAGTGTCTCCAGCCAGCTGGTGTTAAACTTGATTCGGTTATAGCTGGAGTACACAATGGCTGCAATCTGTCAATTCACAAAGACAGAAGTGTAAGAAAATAATAAACAAATTCTACAAGAGATTCAGAATTTAATTCCATCTTTATAATAATACTAAACTTGGGAGGCTGATCATTCTTTCTGTTCCAGCCACATGCATGCCTGGGCGCGATTTTTGTTGTTGTGCGTGATTGGCTGAGATTGTGTGCTGTGGCAATTTTGATGTACAGAACAAAAAATCGCTGCCTGGTCGCCTTTGGCATCCAGCAACATCAACCTACTATGTATGACCATAGAGAAAAACCGGAGATCAAAAGTGTTTGATCTTTCCAGACAGAGGACAACTGGACGGCCAGGGGAAAAACCCTTGTGGCACAGGGAAGAACCAATGCACAACTCTACTCACATATTGCCTTAGCCGCAAATCGAACCAGGACCACATGGGTGAGAGGTGAGCACTTCACGCACCAGCCACCCATGACATTGTTTGAATTATTCATACAAAGGCAATCTTAAACATGCTTTTTTCCATTACATGTACATGTAGTTACTCTTTCTAGTGCCGCCGTCAACATGATGCATGAAACAATTTCATGGAGTGGAAGTGCCCTTTGCCTAATGAAAATGGCCCGCCTTCTAAAAGATGAATTTGCTGGCCTTGGACCTGTGGTCAAGTGTTATTTTGGGAACCTGATTACAGGCATACAAATGAATCTTGTAGAGGTCACAGAAAATAGTAACAGGAAATTACCACCTCCCTAAAATTTGAGCAACTACTACCTTCACCCCCATTTTTCAATCCATTTTTCAATAGCCAAACTTAGACCCCCAGCAGTACAGCCAGTCTGGATGTAGATGCTTCCCCACCCAGCCAGCCAGCCACATTGTGGATGACTGTTGGTGAGAAAGCATACAATAAAAGTGATTCACCAGAACTGGTTTCATCATCCTCTTTCTTACAGAATCTTCCCCCGTGATGAGCCCTAAACTATAATCACTGGGAGTGCAACAATCTTAACCAAGTCCAAACATTTGGGTAGGGGAATTACCACGGGCTGGAGAAATTTGGAGGGTACGGACTGGTCTCTAGCCAACGAGTTGCCTACTCATATTTTCTCCAAAGACAACATTAAATCCCAGTGCTTATTATTAGAACCTTTGTTTTCCTTCCTTCATCAAGTCAGGGTTTCATCGTGGCAACAATTTTTTCAATTTTTTCAAAGGAAAACGATTACTCAAGAAGCTCCAAAAAGTTGTGAAAAATAATATTGCAGGTGGGCATGGAACTTTGTTTGAAATACCGACCCAAGTGGTTAATACAGGGCACTGCTACACTGCTTAAAATTGTATTCTTGAAATAAGATATAATGTTTTATCAAGAAAACTTTTCTAGTGTCACTACCAAAAATCTTGGTAAAGAAAAATTCTAGGGAGTGACACCAGATTTTTTTCTTGAAATAAGATTTTTTCTTGTTTTGGGAATACCATTTTTAGCAGTGTAGGGTTATATGGGATTTGAGGCATTGCATGGTGAGGTATCAATGTATATTTGGTTTGCGGTAACACCATGTGTGTATCTACTTTTGTTCTTTGAGAACTTGTCTTGCTATTTATTCTACTGCAGCTGAGTAGATTATTCGAAATTTGCGAGACTTCGGGAGACTTCTCTCAGTTCTGAAAAGAACTGTCCTGCTTATTAACTACTACCTGGGCGGGAGGTAGGAAATCGGGCGGGACTACTACTTTCGCTTTGTGGATCGAGGGGACTTCTCTTTATTAACTACACTGCCGCGGAGCGAGTTCTTAATTGGTCTCAACGTTTCGACTAGCTTGCTCTAATCATCGTCAGGAGACTGTAGGGTTACCCCATCAGGCAAATCAATAGGTTTCTTAAAATAAATAAATACATAGGAAAATATGGAATGATCTGTAATCCATGACATACCATTGATGCCTCATCTGCCAGGGGTAGGGTCGTCGCTCTCTGAAGCTGACACATGATCTGAAGTATGTCATCAGGGCTGATATAGTTCAATGAGAACCTGTGGGTTTCAGTTTTCTGGCAAGAATTTTTTTTTAAATCAATCACAGGCATCAAATATTGATTCAATTGAACATTTTAAATAATGAATATAACACCAGTAATCTGACAAAGACTACATGTAGAGTCCACACTTGATGTGACCCAACATATATGAGAAATAACATACATGTGAAAGTTTCAGCTCAACGGTCATAGTAATAATTTGTTCATTTATATTACACAAGCTTTTTGTTTCAGCTATTTGTAACAAGAAACTTGCACAATATAAACAGCAACGAAAAATGTATTTAACTGTTTTTTCAAATATCTACCCCCTTTTCATGGCATGTTTCTAAATCTTTTGTTGCTCTTTAATCACAGTTTTAATTTTTAGATAACTAAACTCGGTTTCAAAGGGAATGTATACGTTTGGTACCTCTTATAATTAATGACAATAAAAACCTATCAGTTAGAAGCCTGAAGCAGCTTTTGACATTATATTTACTTTGAAGTTGTGTGTTTGTGTAAAAATACATCAGTTTTTATGCCACCAAATTTGAATCTGAGAAACGCTTCTCAAATTGTGTATTCCTATTAGGGATTATTCTTCCTGCATGGACATATTTGCTCAGAATTTTTGGCGATATCTCAAAAACGCGACCACCTTTTGGAATGAAATTTTCACAGGTTAAATTTATTGTAATATCATCATTTACATAGGATAAAAACAGTCAACCGTTTCCAAATCCAAAGGTATGCTTTGCCTTTAAGGAAGGGGGA
The DNA here is from genome assembly GCA_037783415.1 of Leptasterias polaris. Taxonomy (NCBI): domain Eukaryota; kingdom Metazoa; phylum Echinodermata; class Asteroidea; order Forcipulatida; family Asteriidae; genus Leptasterias; species Leptasterias polaris. The sequence goes on from JAZGTN010000141.1 coordinate 570,272, forward strand.
ATTTATTATTTAATACCTTTTTGAACTCATAGGATCCAATGATGTTATTTGCCTTCATTTCTATTGTCTGTTTACTCTTGATAGCAATCATGTCCCCTCTGCTGCCGAGCCTAGGAGAGACAAGAATTCCATATTATATTCTTGGTAGGTTTACCCTTGCCTGAACATCTGATGTAACACTTCAAGGCTCATGAATAACGCCAGATACCAGCCTGTCCAGATGTTGACAGATGTACTTTTGACCTTGCATTCAAGGCTGGATGGCCATACGTACGTATCATAGATGTACATAGTACTCCAGTATGGCATGCGTCTCGCATTGCTATAGAAATGTGACAACAGTAAGAATGCTCTATTCGCTCTTTGCACGGTCAGGCGTTTGCGTGTAGATCCTCGAAATGGGGACAGCAGTGAATAGAAGCATTATATAACTCTGTATTGTCGCGGTAATGTAATGACACTTTCATCCACACAGATACGTTACAAATGAAGCATGAAGTCGAGGCTTTACATGTACACGTACATGTACATGGCGGATTCGTGCAAGAAGCAAATGGTAGTAGCCGAGAGTTGACGATTCTAAAGGATGTGGGAAGATGCACGAGTGTAATTCCCACACCACCCACGTAAGGGTTATTCTTATTATTTATTATTTTATCTTAAATGCATTTTTGAGTGGATTAACCAGGATAAACAAACAATAAATATATCAATAAATAAAGAGTGATATGTTCATAGTATGACATTGAGGTCTCAGAAATCAAATGAACAAAGAATGAACCAATATTTACATTACCTTGACAAAAGCGGGCCTGTCCATTTCTCTATCAGAATACATTCCCTCAATGGAAACTGTTCACAAATAAAACAGTTTGAAGTGCCATTTATTTAATACAGATGTTACACATACATTATTTATATTTTTCTTGAAAGTAGAAGAAATCAGTTCTTAACAATAGTTATTTTCTTATTTATTCATTTCTGCTCTTGTTGTAGGTTTAAAAACATATTTATATATCTATTAGTATATACATCTCCTTTATTTATTTATCCTGTTAGTTATTAAAAACATTCATTTCTTTTGAACCCTCGAGTCAGAGGAAAAAAATTTCTCCTAAGCTTTACCGCCTTCACATGTTGCCTTTGTCCTTGTATATTTCATCATATATGCAATGTATTACTATATTTTGTATTGTACATGTGTATCTGTTTGTATTTTTGAAAAGTGGAGTAAAATTAAAAAAATAAAAATAAACCACAAGGGAAACTGACTGGGTAAATTTGTAAATTATATTTGGGTTGCACAACGAAAAATTTACTAGAGCTGGATTTGAACCAACGACCTCTGGTTGAACTAGCCGAGGCTCTACCAACTGAGCTATCTACATGTAGCCCTATGTTGGTGGTCTCCCTATTATGTCAATATCTTTTGTTCGGGGGTGCCAGTCAGAAGCCATACAACCGTTAACTACCGTGTAGCCAAAAATCACACTCAAGTTTACGATACAACCTGGTTGATGGTTCAAATCCCGCTCCCATCAATTTTTCTTTGTTCAACCCCACAAATCAAAGTAAATAATCATAATGATAACCTCCTCTTCTTTATCGAAAAATGTATAGCATTACTGACAAACCTTGACAACTGGCTGTGAGATTTCTTGAGGGTCAAAGACGATGCATTTTGAACAGATCTTTAACCTCCCTCGCACTTTTCTGTGAAGAAAAAAAATAAATCATAAAACAACAAGTTTCCCTCAAAATAAAATACACTGTTCAAGCTCTGATGCAATAACCCAACTCTGCAAAACAGGTAGCAATTGGTTTGCCCTAGAATGTATATACATGTATAAACAATAGTAATGTAAAACTAGACTTAAATTTTTGTTACACAACAAAAACAAGGTGTTCGGCATGACGTTCAAATATGGGATGTTACTCATTGTCAGCTTGAATACATCAATTTGGTTTTAAGCTTGACCAAGCAATTCTAATACTGAGTATACAAATCTGGTAAAACTGCAACTTTAAGTCGAAGTCATGTTACAATTGATGACGTCTTTTATCAGGAAAACAAGCGTTAAATGTAATATATCGCGGCTTGAGCTCAATCTTGCAATTTACTATAGGAGCACAAAAATAATGCTCCAGTACATAATATAATTAAATTGGGCCCCACGAGTGCAAAACACAACATTGCAAATTTATTGTAAATTTGCAACGTGGTTGTAGATCGTTGTTACGTTATACGCATGTTTTCTGCTAGTATTAATAAGCACACGACAATTCCTTTTGTCACCTTAGTGACGAAATGCCTTATATTCAGCGTACCCTGTCACCGATTAACGTTTTACAGCAAATCAAAGCAAATTGACCACGTCATTGACCACCATCATTGATGAAAAACAATGGAAAAGTGCACGCGTGTACGCGCTACGCACGACTCAAAGTGTGTCTTTGTTGGCCAACAAAAATGCTCACATTGGTGTTTGCGTAGACTAAAACGAGCCGATCTGTCACAGAGCAAGCCAATAATGCCACAAAGCGTGGTAAAAGCATGACCATAATTTGATATAGCACCACCAGCTTTAGCAAAAGTTTTAAAAAGCACACGATCGAAAGCATAGCATTTGATTGTTAACGAGGTTTGCATGGACGGCTGTTTTAGAGACTAACAAAGCGTATTGTCAAAAGCAGGTTGCGCGAACCTTGAACAGAGACTAGACCACAAGCATGTTTGATGGACTTTGAACCTTGCGGATGATTTGCTCAACGTATACACACACACTACGTGATAACAAAACAGTAAACTGGTTTAGTTCGCGTAGTGTGTGTGTAGCCCGTGGTTTGACAGCGGATCAATAAATACCTGTAATAATTGGTCAATATTTCAAATATTTGTATAAAAAAAAGGAATGACGTCATCATGTTCTTTCTTTAGATTTACATAGTCAATATCACTGTCTTTCAACATGCCAAGTTTCAACTCAGTCGATCTTGTGGTTTTGTAAATACACGGCTTCAAAAAGTAAACCTTTAAGGCAATACCACGTGACACACGATGACGTCATCAATCTAAAACTTCACACATATGTTGTCTGCATGAAGGTCATTATGTATACCAATTTCGAAACGATTATCTGAAACTTCGCCACAGACATCTAGGAAAAGTGCATTTTTAATTGTTTTCAACCTGCCGCTAGAGGGCGCTCTTGACTTTTATGACGTCATTTGTCTTATTTTGTTAAACCAGACTCTTGCTCGACTATAACACCGTTAAAAAAAACTTCAAAAAGTGTGCCACTTTTAAATTACAAGGCACTTCCTGTTTCTTCCTGTTACGACCGGAAGTAGAGGTCATGTGAGGTCATGCACACGACAAAAAATAAAGACCTATATGACCTAAGTATGATCCCGCATAAAACAACCGCCGGTCTCTTAAGTGTGATTTGTTACAGATTTTCAAAGATTAATTTATTTTTTTCTAAAAACCTTGTAAATTGACACCTGATGACGTCATCATGACGTAAATGAAACGGTTTCGTCTCCTAATGGTTATCTAACTATGGTAGAAATTTCAAAATTATACGAGCTTGGGAAGTGTGCTTTTGTTAGCGGACAATCGCGGGGGATAAGAAGAAGAATAAGAAGTATTAAAAAGTAAGAAAAAAAACCGGAACAAAAACAAGAGGTGTTACGGGCTGTGTGCCCGAACACCTAATTACACAGAGACCAAGTTACTGACCCATCAGTAATTTATACTTTTACGCATGCAGCGATCGGCTTGCGCATGCAATGCGCCACACCTGCTACGAGATAATTAATCTGTTGTCTGCGATTAAAGAATGTTATGTGTTAACATTGCACACCTGAACTTTTTGAGCTAGCGCCCTCTGTTGGCAAACAGCGCATCCTAATATTGCTATTAATTAAAGAAGCAAAATAATATATTCGATTTGTAAACATTGATTAAGAATAACATTGATTTAGAATGAAGGTAATATGTGGAGTTGTTTTGGCATCGACCAAGAAGAGCTCAAATTTTACACTGGGCTGCAGGCCCAAGGCCAACGAGTTTAGAGACAGGCCAGAAAATCCAGGTTCGAACAAGTCCGAGGGTCTTGTGTTTCTCAATTGAATAATAACGCCTCATTGTGTATTATCTTATATTAAAAAAAAAAAAAATTGAATGTTGACTCGGAGTCACGTAAATATCTTTCTCTTCTGTCGAGTATCAAAGTGTACTTTACTCATAAGACATATGAGATCAATCTTCTCATAGTGCTTCTTCAAGTAAAAACAGTTGACATGTTAAACTTTGAAGTACATGTAAGTACATGTACTTTCTCATTTAGATTCTGGTTTTGTAAAATAAATGTTGGTCCGGAAAAATGTTTGAACTACAAGCAGTCTTGTTGAATTTTACCAAAAATTTGAGCCCTGCGTAATAAAGAGACTGTTCGTCTTTCACACAACTGACTGCCTGTGATAATAAGTAAAAAACATTTCAACTATATGAGACCCAATTTGAGTTCATATTGATTCTATCCTCTATAATATTCAATACCTTCTAATGGCCTCTTCATCTGATACGTCCAATGGATAAAAGAAAACGCTGAAGTCTTCAAAGTAGATTTCTCCAGGCTCCAGAAGCAGTAGTGAGAACCTTTATAATGTGAAGCAAAAAAAAAATGAATTACTTGCTGCAATACTATCATTTAATTGTGTTTGAAACCAAAATATCACTTTCAAGAAAGATTTCAGGTACTTTCAGCGCTCAAATTTTACACTGGCCCGCTGGCCCGCTGGCCCGCTGGCCCGCTGGCCCGCTGGCCCGCTGGCCCGCTGGCCCGAGGACAGTGGTTTTAGTGTCGCGCCAGTAAACTTGACTGGACACTTCCAGCAGTCTTGTGTTTGTTAATTGAACATTTTTGATGTACCTCACTGGGTAATATTTAGAACAGAAACAAATTATATTCAATTGTTGAATTTGCGACTGAAAAATACCTTGAAGTATACTTAATACCCTAAGAGACAAATGAGATCAATCTTCTGTTATGTCTGAAAGCAGTTATTGTTCAAATAAAAACATTTAAATGCATGTTGTCAGGAATCAGGATTGTGTTTCTCATTTTGATTTCTTGTCCTGCACAACAACAAAAATGTTGTCGAGTAGGCCTAAACATTTTGAGCTGCAAGCCCTGTGGATTTTTCTCCCTAATTCGAGCCCTTATTATTTTCACAAGGGAAATATCCTCAACTCTTTTTTTATTATTTTTTTTTTAATGAGATATCACCTAACTCACAAGGCCACGGATGGCCACTTCAAGGTGAGGGCTACACATAACTGATTTGGGCTATCGACCCAAATCAATTGAAACCAGGGGCACGTTGCCTCCTACTCCTGGGGCTGAAACAGGGTTACCCCCTTCACAGTCCTTAAGGATGTAGGCATGGGTATCATCCACTAGGAGCCTGTCTGGTAGAGTAGAATGCACTACCTTCCCAACTTTTTATGAAGCAATTATGGTTAAGTGCCTTGCTCAGGGGCACAAGTGTCATGACCGGGTATTGAACCCACACTCTGCTGCTGACTAACTACACCAGAGCTTAGGTCCGGTGACCTAGACCGCTCGGCCACGACACGCCATAAACTGTATGTCCACCAGTTGCAATAACCAATCCTCTTGACAGTTGTAGACAAGAATGTTATGATGAACCACAGGTTGAAATTTTGCAACTTTTATTGACCTTTTTTCAAATGCACCCAATTGGTACATTTCAAGTTTTGGAAGAACAACAAAAATAAAAACGTGGAAACAATTTGCCAAATTTTCAAACAATGGTCAGTCGTAGCTCAGGTCCAAGTTGTTAAAAAGCATTATTTAACATTAAGGACAAACCAGACAAAGTAAACAAATTGGCAATTGTAAAAAAGAAAACACACAAAAACGTTAACAAAAACAATCTTCCAGCAGAATATTTCTGTCTGAAACACTTAGTATGTTTCCGGTTGTTTTCAACACCTAACTGAAGTGAGTGAGGGAATCTGGATGCCAATCAATATGGACAGTACACGTACCTAAACTTACTCAGTCCTAGACAGACGAGATACTCCAGACAAAATAGATGAATGGACATGATGGATTGGAGTCAATAAAAAAAAATCCATTTTAGGCCTAACGGTCAACCTCTATTCAGTGTTTACTCTTCAGCTTAAGTTACAGAAACATTTCTGCATCCGGCCACCACTTTTTAAAAGAGTTATTAAATTTGTTAAAGGAAAGGATGTTGTACTGTTTGAAGTTTTGGTCAAAAACCCCCAAAAATCCACCATGCCGGCATGGTCAAATTTTCAGACCTGGGGTGACTTTTTTTATATTTAGTTTCTGGTTTCCAATGATGCAGATCGGAGTACTGAAGACATTTTATTGGTGTGGACTAGGTAAATTAGGCAAAGTTTGAGTTATATTGAGAATTTTGTTAGTTTTACAAAAAAAAAATTCCAGACTATTAGAAAATGATATAAGGCACGTGGCTTCTTTAAGCCTCTGTATTTTTTTTCCCAGAATGCTCAGCAGAATGTTCAGTCACATGATATGATCATCGTGAATTGTGAATTGAAAAAGTGTTTGATGAAACTTTTTCAGTGGGAATTTTTTTTTTTATGGCCCCGACAGTATAAAAAAATAAGTATGACATATTTTTGTACCTTGCAGAAATGCCTAAAATACCACAACTTTACATGTTTCTAAGTTTTGGTCAAATGAGAGAAGACTCTTTGCTTGGCAAGTCAAACCACAAAAATTGTATCTAGGGACTGTTTACATCGCGCGCAGAGAGGTAAAAGATTTGCCTCGATTTCAAGGACGCCCTGTATTCATTTCAGGGCGTCCTACGATATATAACTAAGTTAACACATTTCATTAAGTGATCTATTCAAATCAATTCAAATTAATGCAACCATAGCGGGTCTGTACTGCCATTGTCAATGACAATAATAATATTTAACCAGAGAGATGCATCAATTTAATTCAACCAATGCAAATCTTTTTCCCGATACTGATGCAACGCAAATTGCCATTGTCAAATTGTAACAAATAACAAATATTAATATCGTTCCAACATCATTTGTATTACAATAATTCAAGTACAGTGACCGCATTTAGAATAATATCTCACTCATGATCACTCCATACTTCCTCATTCATTCTTTTATATAACAGAACTTTTACAAACAGCTCTTTTTACCGTTCTTTCTGGAGCGGAACTTCACTGAGAAACGCCATGACTGGAATTATGAAATGCGCCCTCTTTTGGTCACATACTAGCCATGCACTTACAATGTTGTTGCATAACAAAAAGTTGTCTTCAAGTGCTACATACACAGTGCAAGTGTTCCGTCCCAACTTCTTGACAGAGATCAACAAACTGTGATATCCTCTTTGAAATTGAATGTAAGTAGTTATTCTTATTTTCTGAAACATGTTAACGCCCACACTGGGTGAACAATTTGAAGAAAAAACCATTTATCGATCCTCCACTTTTTAATTTGAAGGCAACATCCGATCGATCATAATTATGTGAAACCATGGAGGTAGAAATAGATTCTACCTCCATGGTGAAACTCACTGACACTGACTGTTTGTGTGCACTACGAGGACTACAGTTTACAAAAACATCAAACAATAATTCCATAATCCTTAACACAGCAGTTAGTTTTATTAGGATATTTACATTGAAAAGGTTGCTGTTAAAAGTAGCAATCTTTCCAAACTTCAGTTGTATTATTAATCTTAAATTGGAATTTTCAGATGCAGTATCTTACTTTGTAATCATAATCATTCATACCCATAAAAAGAGTCATATACTAGAGAAGGGACTCATAAATCATTCATTAAAATGAAGGCATACTGTCAAGTGTCCTGATTTAATTTAAATGCCCCAGGAGTGAATTTACAGTTACAGGTTAGCAAAGATTGAATAGAAGTTGTGATGACTGTACATTTGTAACTTGACTAGTCCCTGCCGGAGCAGGAGAATTGCTATCAATCGCAATACCAAAAAGTAAAGTTGACTTACTTGGGTTGTGGTAAAAACACTAACACAACAGTTGGACAATGGACGTCTGGCTGAGCATTCTGTCTGTCGTGTAGCCCTGGTAGGACGTCAGTGTCTGTTGCACTGCACTGACGTCCTGGGTATAAAGCTTCTTGACAATGCGAACAAAATTTTGACCACAATTATTTCATATTTTTACCTGATTTGAGAAGCTGAAATTCCGTTCATATATTTTTGTATGCAACGGAGGAGTCCATTCTGGGCTATCTGTCGTGCAAACCCTTCTCATTGCAGTCAAGCAACAAGCCCCGCCTCCTTACGAGTTGACCAATCACAGCCGCGAAACCCGATCACCATTAGTGCAAAGATCACCAAACGGCTCAGATTTCGCGGTTGTGATTGGTCAATGAGAAATGGGCGTGGCTTAATGGATCGGTGTATTGTCGGAGGACTGCCATGCTGGAGTACTACTACTAGACTACCTAAAAACTATGCACACGTATGCAGAGTGCCACCCAGCATTGATTTTCGAAGGACACAAGTTCGTACGAGAATTTCTAGTAAAAAGTGACGCCATCTGAGAAGGATCTATTATAGTGTAACGTACTGCCAACGGGTCCTTGTTTGCTCTGCAGCCAAACGCAGACAGAAAACAAACGGAAACTCAAATTCGGTTAAATGTGAAACACACCAATTTATTTATCTTCCAAGAACGACAACTTTGTTCATGCTCACTCACTGAACATCTGGTCTGTCTAACACAACTTATATTCATGCACAACACAATGCAAAGAGTCAGTTATCTTGGCTCCTGGCCAACGTTTTCCCGCTGGCGCGAACACAACTGTCTATTTATAGTCCATACATGTACTTCCGGTCCAATGTCTGGAGAGAGCGTTTGTCTGGCGGTTACTCGGCGGTAGCGATGTCCGTTACAATAGTTTAAGCGGTTTACTGTGCATGCATTATGTGCAATGTAGTGTACATGGAGTATCTAGAGATTAGATGCGCTGACATTATACACATCAGACATCTCTGACTGATCTCCGCATTAACACAAGACACACAATTTATGAATATTTTTGTGTCTTTTGACCAACCCAGATGTCGAATCATAATTTCTCAAGAAAGCTCAGATTGATTGCCTCAAACAGTTGAGTTTTTCATGAAATTTTTGACAACCGTTTTTTTACAATTTTCTTTCTTCTTCCAGTGTTTGCAGTTTTGATTGAATCAACATCAAGATGCATCCGGATCTGTCCCCACACCTACACAGTGAAGAGTGTAACCAGATTATACAACTTCTGTTCCAGTGTCATAAAGATGTAAGAATATCAGGGTTTGCCCTTAACTTTTTAAGCGACTGGCCAGCAGGACCAGTTAGCTTGTCATTTCACTAGACCATCAGCTTTTTCACCAGTCACTGCTTCAAGAAATAGGGATTCTTTTCAATACTGAACTAGCCAGCCGGACCAATTTTGACTAGCGGACCACTGAAGGGTATGACTGCTTCAAGCACAATGATTAAAACTATGACTCCCGAGGAGATCCTCCGCCCCTTCTATTTTAAAATAGAACATGCCAGGGATCGAGATCATCGAGGGAGTCGTACTTTTAACCATAGCACCAGTAAAAGCAGTTAATATTTGTTTTATACCACCCCATATTACATATATTGAGTTTAGATGTCAACGTACCAAGAGGCTGTTGTTGCTATGGTATAGTACACTGGTTGCTCTGGGTATAGTAGTTAGAAAAATTTTTGCTGCGTGTACAGCAGGTCAGGTTAGTGCAGTTTTCTTGTACAAATAAGACATCTCATGTGGCGCGCTCCAAACCAATCAAAAGGTAGAATCTTTGTAAGGGGGTGTTAAAGACCTAATATGTGATAGATGTACATGTATGTCTTGGTCACACTTAAGTAAGACCGGGCCCAATTTCATAGAGCATGTCACATACGTACAATCTTTGACCGATCCTGCTTACTTTAGCTAGCAGAAAATTTTTAAGCACTGTTTTCTGCTTTAGAAGCAGAAAAGCAGCATTGAGCCCACACTGTATTGTCACATTATAATCACTATGAAACGTGAAGACAGTTTGAATTCACAATCAGGACACATAAGCTTGAGTCTTAAAAATCGAGGATAAATCACGTTATTCTCCGTATAAAACTCATTAACATTTGCCCTTTCTACTCCACTTACCTGCAAAGATAAAAATAGTGTGAAAATCCGACAGTAGCGTACCCATCTCCATTACAAAGACTCTCCACAAATATAGGGTCGACAGCAAGGCTAGCTTACAACTGGTTTCCTTGCAGCTTCTTGGCAGTTCCACTGTTTAACCCATGAGAAAGAGGCTGCAATTTCTCACATTTGTGTCATGTCGGAGGACTAATTATAATGTCGCTTTTATTTAACACAAACACAATACTATGATAGCATTCCTAAAAAATAAGATAAGATTGGATTTCCAAGGGGTTTTGATAAAGATTCTGGCAGCATGTTAAGGCGTTTTTAGGTTCTCTTCTGACATTCAACTCTTCGTTTTGTTACACAGAATCCAGTCACAAAGTTTATGGGGAAGTGCAACGAGCAAGACACAGTACTTCACAGGTGCTTAAAAAAAGAGGTACATGACTGTAGTGGATATATTACAGACAAATTTGGAGATTGGGTTTTATTGAAAGATTAAAACAAAACAATTAAATTAAACAATTAAAATCACTGATTGTAAAGTTTATACAACTGAACAAGGACTAATCCTCCAGAGAAATATATCTGCATCTGCATAGCTTGGTAGCCGTTGGAGTAATCCGAGCAGGATTGTGAGTGCGCATAGAAGGTGCTTTTGTAGTTCTTGTTTAAAAAACTTGTTGGTCGGTCTTGGATGTTACATTGATGGGAAGTGAGGTGTCGGGCAAAAATTGTCCTTGCTCAAGGCGGTCGCAGTTTTCACTCCGAAAAAGATGCCGTAAAACCCACCCGTAGCCTATATCACATCGCACAACGCAGGTCATCTGCACTCCCCCCTCTTCTCACATGTTAGGCTCTTCACTAAGTCATTTTTGTAAGAGAAATAATGAACAGTTTTATATTAATTGTGCCCATCCTCGATCTCAGTAATGTCCCGTTGCACGCACATCAACAGGTGAACGTGTAAATGCAGCGTCGCCTAAAATTCACACTACACTGTGTAACACACAGGGACATTGACTCCGAAATGATGCAACCAAAGGTTATTGTGATGAGGACATCAGGGTCAAATTTCATGGCTCTGCTTACCGTAAGCAAGAAATTCCGTATTTCACAGGTTAGCATGGAGTTTTTTGCTTGTGCGCGTGCGTTGTCCAGTTACTAGGCATTCTTTGCTTACAAGTGCAGAAATTCAGCGCTTGCCCTGTAAGCGGAGAATTTGGCAGTAAGCAGAGCCATGAAATTGGATGGGTCAACACCAGTAAATATTAACTAAAAATGTAACATGCGAACTATCTCATGGTCTGGAGATGGATTCTCCTGAACTTGTTTAGATGACTTGCCGATTAAAAAAAAAAACTAGGGGACACAAGAGGGTTATGGTATAGGTCTCAATCTTCGATGGCAAGTTCAAACCTTTCAAGAGAGTTTGAAGGCAAAGTTAAAGGTATGTAAAAATCTTGACAAATAAACGACATCTTTTAAAAAGGGATAAATACCATGTTGACTATTTACTACTCAGAATTCAGAAATTAAAACCGGTCTTTTCTTCTGCCTCTCTCAGTATCTTGAGAAACTGGCTGCCAACAAACTGAAGACGACAGAGAGACGACAAAGAATGGGTCTCCTGGAGCAGTCATGACCAAAACATTCATTGAAAACCAAGACAACAATGTCAATTAACTCATTTAAACGGACTCTTTGGAAGCAGAGACCAAGGCTTTGCCGTTCCAAGAAGGATAGTTGTGATGAGAAGCCATTTGCTGGGACAAGTAGGCTTTCATTTGAGGATGTTCAGGTGTGATTTCCTTGGATACTAGCATCAGCTGAAATGGATGTGGAGTGTGCAGCACCATCTTCATGATGTAAATGATACACTTTTAAGTAATAAATCCCAAGAGAAACTGACAGTAACTTTTTAAATAACAAAGAAAAATTGACTCAAGCCGGATTTGAATCTAAGACCTCAAGATTAATACACTGGTGCTATATCAACGGTCTCCCTATTTTGTCAATGTCTTTGTTCGGTGGCCAGTCAGAAACCATTCAACCTGTAACTGCCATGTAGCCAGGAATCACACTCAAGTTTATGATACAACCTGGGAAGCGGCAGCAGAGGGATCACCTTAAAAGGGGATGCGACTAAGTATTTCAAACATCAAGTTACAAGGGAAACTGACTGGATTTTAAATAATTTAGGGTTGAAAACAAAATTTGTTTACTAGGAGCAGGATTTGAATCTATGGCATCTAGATTATTTTACCCTGTCATTTGTTTCTCGAATGTGGTTTATGATTTGATACACTTTTACAAGGGACTTAATCAACTAAGATGTTCTTGGACTCACAAAGTGTTTTGTAATCAACTGCCATGGAGTTTAATTAACTCTTCTCACGATGCAGGCTTGCAGTTGTCTTTTTTCCGCGATCAGCCATTAACGTGTAGAGCCTCTAATTGGGTACAGCAGTGAATACAAGCATTTTATATCTCTGTATTGTCACGACTCTTTCATCCAAACAGATACATGTTTACATACGATAAAAATTAAGCATGAAATCGAGGCTCTACGCTCTACACGGCGAATCCGTGCAAGGAGTAAATAGTGTGACCACAAAACGCTTTAGAGTCACCAGCCTTAGACAACATACAGTGCAACAAACTTGGCAGTAGGGCTCCACAGCGTTTTACAGACAGTCAGTTATGACTTTATGTAATGTTTTAAAGCTTTGCATGGTGTGAATAATAAAGGCATGATATCCTTCTTACTTAAAGTCAGATTTCCGGATTGTTTGATCCTCAGAAAAATCAGCAAAACTGTTATAAATATCCTTAAAAGCTTATACCGTATGCACATGTAGGTCAGCCCTTGTACTCCATAAAATGTTCCCAACTTTTTTCAAAGGGCCAATTATTGTGCCTGATAATAGGAAACTAACGGGTACAACCATGTGTAATTCCCTCATGGGAGGAGTGTTAGCTATGGAAAGAGCCCATGACCTTGTTTCTATAATTGAGAAATTTATTTTTAGTCCCACATCAGTGTTGAACTGACTGCATGATAAATTTAGTGTTTTTTGTTCCTGTTTCCAGAAACTGTTTTATTACATTTCACAAAATACATGTTTACACTCGTTAAATTGTTCCTGAATAGTACCACAGCAATTCATTATTTTATGAAAACTTTTATGATCAAAAGTTGGTTTGGGGTTTGAAATGGTCAGGCTAACATAATCTTGAAACTTTTAACCCAAATGGATAAATTGTTAATACAGAATGTCGAACGAGAAACCTGTTTTAGCATTAATTTCTAAGTTGGTTTTTCTTTCCCATTCACATGTTTGTGTGGGTCTGTGGTCATAAAAAGAAAAACATGGCTAAGGCTGACAAATCCGGAATGGAAGCCGTTTTTTCTTTTCTTTTCCGTTATTTGCCTATGGATCCCTATATCAGATTGATTGATTCGTCAAATATGGCGACAACGTGGTTAACAGAAAAAAGTATTGGCCTGTGAAGAAATAATGGGGCAAGGTTGTTCAGGCTAGTCACCTACCAAAACATGCTCTTGTATATATACATGTAAGAGAGGTACAGGTTATATTTGTAGCGGCCTGATGGTTTGCATGAATTTGTTGCAAAGAAAAACAAGATGGGCTGTAAAAATATCTGTGTTTACACCCGCCAACAGAGGGCACAGTTTACAGGCTTTAGTGCTGTCCCCAATTCTCGACTGTACCGTGCAAATGGCGAATTGTTTTTCAAGTATGAGGCATTCTTACCTCTCGGCAGTAACATTATAATGTGTACATGAGAATTACTGAAGAAATTATAAAACAAGATCTGGTTAAGCAACAACCTTGATAGCCTTAATCTGATGTAGGGATCCATTTTGACTGGTTTATGTTTGGTTGATCGTTACTCGTATTATCCTTGTAAAATTGTCAAAACAAGAAGGGCTGAAAACACACAAAAAGATCACTGTACATATTTGAAAGCAACAAACAAGAAAATAGACTACGTACTGATTCTCTACACATTAATGCTTTACATATTGTAGCAAAATGGCACACTGAATGTTCAACAATAAAATATTTATTGACTGTCAAAAAGTATCACATGTAAATATTTGATAACTGCCTTGTGTTTCGATCCTTTCTCGTGATAAAAACGGGTGGCCGATAATAATTGTTTGCATGGTGAGCAGTTTTCAACAGCTAGTTCTATTTGTTTATGTATTATAAGTGTCAAAAATGAATGAGTACATGTGTATTGTGATCAGCTATGTGTCAATTTCATTTGTTAACTTTTTGGTGAAAACATCTGAAATTATTGTGAAATCTTTGTGCAAATATTGAAAATAACCGGTAAAAAAAAGAGCTACATTACAGGAATGGTCAACCGATGTTTTCCTAACCGGTAAAAAAAAAAAGAGCTACATTACAGGAATGGTCAACCGATGTTTTCCTAACCGGTAAAAAAAAAAGAGCTACATTACAGGAATGGTCAACCGATGTTTTCCTAACACGCCTCCAGGCAAATGGTAGAAATCTCATCGCCGAAAAGTGTGCTGGTCGTGTACATGTCGTAGCCAGCACGCGTCATGTAGAACTCGGCGCAGACGTAAGGGTAGGCGGAACAGCGTTGATTGCCCAGATCACGGATGTACTCCAGAGCTTCAAAACGCAGTGTGGCATCATGCACTCCAATCGTCTGACTGGCTTGATCTTGATTCAATGCCTGCTTGATGATCTCTGTCTTGGCGCCGCCGCCGTTGGGTCGGGTTGCGCTCCACAGTTTCACTCTCCAGATTTCAATGCCCTGGCCCTGGATGTTGCGCTCGACATTTTTTACATCAACATTCAGGTTCAGGCCGTAGTTGTTGGTGGTACCGTACAACTCTAGACGTGTTCTGCCGAAGCTTATATCTGGATAAAAGTATTAAGAAAAGCAAACAAATTAATAAAAAATAAAAAAAATACGTTGAAGATTGTGCAGTCAGGAATCGTTCAATATTAAAATAGTTTTTACAAAGGCTACAGGAAGAAAGACATCATTATAGTAAAAAAAAAACTTTAAAAAAAACTTGCTTATAATCTTTTCAGTTAAACAACATAAAAAGAACACTGAAGGTATATCATCTTTAGAGAAGTCAGAATACAGTATCAAAAGTATTACAGAGTGTGTTATTAATGAAAAGACAAAAAGTTGGGGCCCCAATTTCATGGGTGTGCTTATTTGTACCCTAGTTGTGCAAGCATAGAGTACTTAGTAACATAAAGAATGCATGCACACAAGCAAACATTCCTTGCTAATGTGTGAAACACATCAAATAAAGAATTTTTCGTTTGTGGCAAACACTGTCATGAAATTGGGCCATTTAGTAGTACAACCATGTAGCTCCATTAATATTGACTGAATAGGCTATAACGAGCGCGTTGTACACGCGAAAACACGCATGCGCAAGGGACTTGCTTATACATACATTACAGAGCTGCCAACTCTCCCTGTTTCTGCAGAAAGTTCCCTGAAAATCAACCAATCTTTTCTTTGTTCTGATGAGCAAATTAAAAAAACTGCCCTATTATGTTGAATGTAATTCTAAATATCTCCCCTCCCTGTTGTCCAAAATCTCCCTGATTGTAACATGCAAATGTTGGCAGCCCTGACATTAAGCCTGAAGCGAAGTTTCCTTCATGATCAAGTTTCTGTAACGTATGACGATCTCTTTCTTAAAATACACATGCGGAGGAATCTACTCCAAATGAAGATACAGTCATGGGATTTGGATCTTGCAGTGATCAAACAGATCTGAACAGAAGACAAAACACTGATGTTAAACAGTCAAAGTATTACAGGCTAAAACACTTGGTGGAAGGAAATCCCACTTTTCAGAACATCTGTACGTCTTGAGTTCCGACAACTTATAACTGTACAACACTTCACCATTGCTTCATCTGACCCTTACCCTTTAAATTTGATTTAATTTTCTTTCAAATTTTCTTCAAAAAACTACTTAGAGAGTAAAATCTGATACAGATTTTCTCCAGCACCAAACTTCCTTTGTGTACAGAATGGTGTCGGGACCCGCTTTTTGTATTTTCAAACCACATTAAAAGATATATATCTTATATCCAGTCAATATTAAAGGGGATACATGAATGCAACAAAGATAGATGTCAAACTCGGAAGCAGTGAACATTTTGCACACTGTTTCAAGCATCAAACGAAGCCTGGAGACAGAGCCTTAGCCGAGGTTTGGAAAAAAACCTAGGGCTATGGTTGAGGCACGATTCAGGTAACATACACAACATCAATACAAAGCTGAATGGCAAGTACAACACAATAACACTTCTGGAAATAAGCATTGTGAAATAATTAAGACAACATCAGAAACGGAACATCATTTCTTTAAAAATACCTTTAATTATTCAAAATTGTTTTAACATCTTAAACTTAATAAGAAACCAACCAAATCTGTCATTTTTACCAAAAAGCAGATGCTAACTGTTTAATAACTTGAATGTTCATCTCTTAAAGGTAGGTTCATTGTTTGGTTTTGACCCCCCCCCCCCCCCCCCCCACCACCAAAAATTTGTAATTTCTATCCGAAAGCTTACTGGTTATAAATATGGTAATAGTAGTATGCATCATGTGAAACCATTTCGCCAAGGATTCAAATACCTCCAGCCATCGGGCTGGCTCGGTGGTCTAGTGGTAAGACATCTGCTCTAGCAATGCAAAGGTCGTGGTTTTCGAATCCCACCCAATGATTTGCCTGTGGATTATTTTTTTTCACAGAACTCGGGGAAAGTACCGAGTATACATTGCTTAACACACGTACATCGGTGAAAGGGTAAAAACTAAATTATAGAATTCAGTAAAAACATTTGAATCTGAGAAACAACTCGTGCATGAATCGTCTCTCAGATTTCTGAGGGTTGGTGTTTGTTTGTGAATGCTGCAGCCAGAGATGCGGTTGTAGCCCTCCGTCACTTTGCTAAACGTGGATTGATTCAACGTTCGTGGGAAAATACCATGACATGACTTTTATTGTATCTTTCTTAATAATTTTGCCTATAAGTAAGCATTATGTTGACAAAAAAACAAAACGACCCTACCTTTAACTAGTCGATTCTTTTTCAAGTACAAAATGTGCATTGCATAGTTTTGTTTTTATTAATTCCACCATTTTTGTCGATGACAAAGAGCATTGGGAAACAAGAATAAATGAAAGACGTTTTAAATCAATTCTCCAAATTGCCTTCGTCAACATTTTTTCCGTCTAAATTTTCCCTTCTGGCTATTTATTACCTGGACATGTTCCACAGCAGTCACCTGGGGCTTGTATTGGATCGGGGCATGTTACTGGTGAGCAGTCTGTGGGGCTGCACGATTCTAAGCCGTTGTTACATGTGCAGGTGATACATGGCTGGATTGGATCTTCCCAGGTCTCGCCACTGTGGCGCTCAGTGTTACGATGGAGGCAGCTGGCTGTAGAAACATTCAAGGAAATATCACAAGACGTTTTTTAAGGGTGAGACACTTGGACAGTTTTTTTCTTCAAAATCCTGAAAAAGACTTAACCGGTTTGAGAAACCTCGTTTCATATTACGTCACAGTTCTCACGAAGAGACACTTTAGCCCTTGCTGCCAAGCTTTCATGTTTGGAGAAAAACGTGTTTGAAGCTAACTATTTTTGAAATCATTGTTTTGGAGAGGGTTTGCCATTTAAACGTTGACAATTTTTACCAATCATGAAAGTGGAGATCTTAAAGCAAGCAAATATGTTGAGTAATTAACTTTTAATATAAGTGTCTCTTCATGAAAACTGCGCGAGCGAGGTCTGTGTGCAGAGCATCGTGTACAAACCAATGCGTACACTGTAAGTGTCTGTTCCTGAAAATTCAAATTTATCTGGGTCGCACAAAATGTCTCTTCGTGAAAATCTCGCAATTAAGCGTATTCGTTTTTTGGAAGGCGAGGAAAGATACCACTACGACAACCCGACCACCAAGCTACAAGGATATGTGCGCTACATGTATGTAAGAACCAAGTCTATTATTATCATTATTATATACAATAATCTGATCCACTGGCAAACCAAAATGTGGCTGTTCGTGAAAACTCAAAACTGTAAATTTTTTTAAAATTGTCCTTGTCCTTATTAGTGTAATTACAAAACTATAACGTTTTATCACAATGAATTCGGCCCTCATTACGTTAATCATCCATTAGGAGTGGACCTGAGTTTGCTAAGACAAACTTGGGTCGTACTCACTGGTTTGGGATGAAGCAGTTTTCAACACGATATTTACGTTACTGATCACACCCTGTTAGAGTCAGGCTGAAACTGGTGTTTAGAGTTCAGAGTTTTTAGCTACTGGGAGTTTCACCTAATAATATGCAGCCAATCAAACCAGGAACACCGTGGCGAACCCCCTTCTCTTTTCGATAAGGGTTCTTTTACGTGCATTACACAACACACGGGACCAACAGCTTTACGTCCCATCCGAAGGACTCAGCAATAATGGTTAAGTGTCTTGCTTCTTATAAGGACACAAGTGTCACAACCGGGACTCAAACCCACACTCTGCTGAACAGACACACCAGAGCTTGAGTCTGGTGCTCTTATCTGCTCGGCAACAACGACACGCTATTCTAAATTATTTATATTAGTTACAACACACTACATGACCTTAAAATGACCTCTGTGATTGTTTAGATTTAATCAAAATCAAGTTTGGGTTAGTCAGCTTTGAAATTATAGTGTGCCTTGACTGTAGTCGTTTTTGATATAAAACTTTTATTTGCAATGTATTAAAAGAGAAGTTATTTACAATTTGTTAAGCAATTTTAGGCTGTAGCTCAGTGGTTTCTGTCCAAGCCTTTCATCTCTGTAATATGAGGACCCCTGTTCGAATCCAACCTCAGACCAGAGCCTTGCATGTTGATTGGGCTTTCAGTCCCTACCTGATTGCGTGGGTTTTCCCCGTTTGAGGTTTTCCTCCCACATCTAAAACTGAACATTTCTTCCCGTTCCCTATACATCCCGTTATTGGCGCTTATTGTGCTGTTGGATACGTAATAAAATATTATCAAAAATTGTCTAAAATAAATGGATGAAAATAAACCCTACTGAATGTTTTGATAAAATGTTTGTGTTTATGGTTTGGTTTGTGTATATACCTCCACATCTCGGACAGCATTGTCCTGGATCCATAATGGGGTTCTTACAGAACACAGCCGGGCATGCATGTGGTGCACATTTTACTTCTCCATCCACACACTCGCAGGTAGAGCAATCGCCTTCCCAGGTGTCGCCATGTTGGTAGATGCCGCCACCATAGTCAAGTACACACTCCCTGAGCTCCAAATCTGCAAGTAGAAGATCCAGTCACAAAAAATCATAGCGTCAATTGACTGTATTTGTTTGACCGCATGAGGGTGCTTTCAACAAGGAATTTTCTCACACCAAACTACAGTTTCATCTTATTTTAATTGTCTGTAATCGGTTTTCTTGCATCAGTGACGAAATACGTAAAAATAATATAACAACAATGCTGGAAACAGTTTGTTTAATTGTTCTGCATCGCGTGAATTTAGTTCACATATACCCTCATGCCCTCAAAAATACAGTGAATTTCACACAAACTTAAAATTCATCTTAAAAAGGTGCTGTGGCATCATGATCGTAGTCTGCTTGTGGCTGGACATGGAAACATAAACTCTCACCCAGCCTACGCTCGCGCGCTGACTGTCACATCACAGACAAAATGTACTTTTATGCAGATAACATTTTTTGTATTTTTATATGTACATACTAAAAATGTATATTTTTATATTTATATATTTTTGTTCCGGGGGAGGGGGGGGGGGGGGGGGGGGGGGGTTTACGACTTAGTTTAAAACAAAATTCATTGTGCTGACCCCTTGCACGCATGTCAATGCAGCGACTGTGCCACACTAACCATTTTTGGAGTCAAATTTGAACCAACGACCTCCGGATTAACGTGCCAACCAACTGAGCTATCTAGCCCTATGTTGGCGGTCTCCCTATTTTGTCAATATCTTTGTTCGAGGTGTGTTTATACATTGAATTACTTGGTTCATTAAACTTAATGGATGAGCAGTTAATCTGCCTGGGGCAGCCCTACTGGTTTGTGCATGCTGTTTGGAAAAGGAATTACATGGTGATAACAGGTGTAAGTTGTCAAGATGTAAAGGATGTTTCATAGTTAGCCTTTTTTTTTAAAGGAGCTTTCCTGTAACAATACGGCCGTTACAGGTTGAATGGCTTCCATTGCATTTACCTCGCTTAAGATAACAGCTATACTCAAACCCAATCAAGCCTTAAGAGATTTGAAAAGAAGAAGATCTTAGATAGTGGCGCACGACCCATTTGCATTATCTAAATAATTGATACGTACCGCACTTAGCGCAACATTCTCCTGGCGGTGTAAGCGGGTTGTGGCATTTAGGTTCTGGACACTCAATGTGATCACAGCAGATGGCCGAGTCATCACAGAAGCAATCCACGCAGACGTCCGTTGGCTGGGTCCATCTGTCTCCATGGTTGTACATTCGATCCTTCTGCATGCACTGCCTGAAGTTGGCTGCAAAGAAAATGTGTCGCTTGATTAAAGTTTTAATAGATGTAAATTTTTGCATCAGCGATAAATTATATAATTTGGTTTTTACCCTTACCCAAAATCCACAGGCAAATCACTCGGGTGGGATTCGAACCCACGACCTTTGCATTGCTAGAGCAGATGTCTACAACTAGACCACCTGAGTGATTTGCCTGTGGATTTTTTTCATAGAACTCGGGTAAGTACTGAGAATACAGCGCTTTACACACATCGGTGTAAGGGTAAAAACCAAATTATATTAACTAAATTTATGATTCAAATTGTGGTGTGTTGTGGCCGAGTGGTCTACTGTATCAGTGTCAAGTTCTGATGGTTGAATCATCAGGGTGTGGGTTCGAATCCCGGTCATGACACTAGTGTTCTTGGGCAAGACACTTAACCCTAATTGCTTCTCTTAATCCAGGTGTATAAATGGGAAACTCAGAGGGCTGAGACTGTATTGGGTTGGATAAACCTCTTAGTGATAATATAAGCAGCTTGGGGTTGCATGCTACCCAGAGAGTTGAGAATTTGTTTAGAATGGTCTGAAGGTATGTCCAATGATGAACAGGGATAATAAAGGCTTGATCTAGCTACTAGGATATGTGCGCTAAATAAGAAACAATTTTATTATTATCATTATTATACAATAATCTGATCCACTGAGTGTCTTTTTTTTAAAAGGAATTTGTACCCACTGGCATAAATTAAGGGCCAATAGTAAAAGGTGCCAATAATCCAGCATGGGTAGGAATACTTACTTGGGCACTGGGGACAACATTTGCCAGGGGGCAAGAGTAAAGAGTGCCACATAATCCAACATGGGTAGGAATACTTACTTGGGCACTGGCGACAACATTTGCCAGGGATGGTGACGAGATCCAGGTCACATGGTACAGGGCCACAGTCAGAGACCAAGCACAAGACCTCACCATCGATGCAATCACAACTCTCGCAGTCTGAAGGCTTCCAGGACTCTCCGCTCTGGTACAGCTTGTTCTTGTAGTTGCAAATAGCCACATCTGTTGATCAGTTTAAGAAAAAGAAAAACAAACTTATTTTAGAAAGGTTTTGTTTTGTAATTGATTCTTTAGATTGAACATTATTATGATGTTCTCTACTGTTTTTGTTGGTTTCTTTTTATGGAGCTGTCCAATTTTTTGTAATTGCCTAATCTAGGATGAATGATATTTTTCACGAAAATGGTTGGAAGGAAATGATCAGGTACCCCAATGGCGGAAATGGATCTGGACTAACCTGGGGCCAATTTCTAGACAGTATTGCTATATATGGTTGATATGATTTCATGGGGGTATTTATTATTATTCTATCTCTCAGGTAATGAAACCAAGTGACCCTTAAAAGTGACCTGTAGGCCTGAAGATACATGTAGCATTGTAGAGGATGTTGAAAAAAAAGTCAGTTTTTAGATATGGGAGGAAAACCTCCAAAATAGGGAAAACCTGGGACTGAAAACCCAACCCACATGCAAGGCTCTTGACCTGAGATATTCCAAGCGGGGTCCACAAAGGTGCAACAGCAAGGAAGAAACCATTGAGCCAACCTGCATGACCTGGGCCCAACTTCATAGAGCTGCTTAAAGCACGAAAGGTAGCTAAGCACAACAAAATCATACTTACCAGAAAAAGGTTACCAGCCAAAATACCATATCACATGCAACCTTTCTGACTGGTAACCTGCTAATTTTTACTAAGCACAAAATTTGTAGGCAAAATTGTCCCCTTAAAGCAGCTCTATGAGACTGGTCCCAGAATGCATGTTACGTTTCTATTAATAAACTCAGGAAGTTTCCAGAATTAGAGGATTACTTACCTGGGCACACTGGGCAGCAACCTCCTTCCTCGAGGTATGGTGATGGGCAGTCCACAGCCGGGCAGACACCAGGCTGACCGCATGCAATCTCGGACATGGTGCACTGGCACAGCAGGCACGAGTCTGCTGGGTCCTCGAAGGTGTCTCCCGACTTGTACGTTGTGCTGTTGAAGTGGCAATCACCCTCACCTGGTTTGACTGGAGACAAAACAAGAAAAACAGGAATGAGTTGTTATCACGAGCTACACCAGATAAACCAACAACTCATGATCACTGAGAATGTAGCTGTGTCTGCATAAGCACTGGGCTCAAACTTGGGGTAAAATTCCACGAGACTGCAGCAGGGCTTGTAGCTCAAAATAATTACTAGACCAGAATTTATTTTACTAGACCAGAATTTATTTTACAAGACCAGAATCAGGAAAACTGTTTTTATTTCAACCAAGCACTAAAATAAGGGTAATTATGTAGGCCTATATTTTGATACTCAATAGGATTGAAAGATATTTACTCAAAAGTTGACATTTGAACATCATTTCTTTTTGTTAAGGATAATACATGGTGAGGTGTTATTATTCAAAATGAAAAAACACAAGACTGCCGGACTAGTTCAGTTGTGAGTTTTCTGACCAAACGCTAAAATCACTGGTCTCAGGGCTGTGGTCCAGTGTAATATGCGAGCCCGCAGCTCTCTCTGCCAAGTATCAGCATGGTATATGGTAATTTACCCAAATACAACTATCGTTACGTACACTTTCAAACAAGCTTGTCGCATGAATGCTATTTTTATTATTATTATTATCATTATTATGTATTTCTGGTAATGAAACCAAGGATGCCTCATACATGTAAGTGAAACTTAATCACTGTGAAACTAAGTGAAACTTAATCACTGTGAAACTAAGTGAAACTTAATCACTGTGAAACTAAGTGAAACTTAATCACTGTGAAACTAAGTGAAACTTAATCACTGTGAAACTAAGTGAAACTTAATCACTGTGAAACTAAGTGAAACTTAATCACTGTGAAACTAAGTGAAACTTAATCACTGTGAAACTAAGTGAAACTTAATCACTGTGAAACTAAGTGAAACTTAATCACTGTGAAACTAAGTGAAACTTAATCACTGTGAAACTAAGTGAAACTTAATCACTGTGAAACTAAGTGAAACTTAATCACTGTGAAACTAAGTGAAACTTAATCACTGTGAAACTAAGTGAAACTTAATCACAAGGTGTTTGCTTTGTGAACCAGAAACACCGAGGTAAACCCCCTACTCTGTTCTATACAATAGTGTTCTGGGTTCTTTTACTCAAACTATCAATCCTATGGCTTAATGTCACATCCAAAGGACAAAGCAATTATGGTAAAGTATCTTGCTCAAGGACACAAGTGCCACGACCGGGACTCGAACCCACACTCTGCAGATCAGAAACACCAGAGCTTGAGTCCAGTGCTCTTAACCACTTGGCCACGACACGCCACAACATATATCTTTCCTTTTTTTTGGGGGGGGGGGGGGGGTTAGACACATCAAATATAACAGTACATGATCATTTGCTTAGCTCTACTCACGTTTGCAGGTCTTGCAGCACTGGCCTTCCACCTTCTGTAATCTCTCGCAGTCCAGGACTGGACACGTTTCCTCTATGCAGTCGGCATTTCCGTTGTCGCACATACACGTGTTACAGTTGTCTGTTTTGATGGTCTCACCATGGTTCAATTTCTCTCCAGTGCTCAGGACACAACCGGTAACTTCTTCACCTAATGCAAAATAAAATGAGAAACATAAAATGATGGTGAGTTGTAGTTCAACAGGAACGTTTTTACTACTTTCTCCTTTTAGCAAGCTTTTGTATAGCAACCTCCATATGGGCGCAAAGCCTGGCACAATTGTGTCGTACACATTCATTCAGAATTGTGTATGGGTGTTTGTCGTCTCTTAAGTAACTACGCAAAAGCTTGCCCGAATCAAGTGACATAGCAACTGTCTCTATAGTCTGAGGAATTCAAATTATGCTGTAACTTGTGACTAAACAAGTTAATATGCCAGACATCATTCAAATCTAACTTGAAAAGGGTTTATTAAAAGTCTGCTCTCCCAGATTACCAGTGAACTAAACAATGGCCAAGTTTGCACAAGAACCATTAGTCAACTAGCGGCCGATAGTATCTGTTACTCGACAACATGTGTATTGGGTACCAGGCGATATTGGCCTCTAGTAGACAAACGATCCTTGTGGGAACTTGGCCAACGATATTTAATTTAGCATAGAAATCACTGCTTGAAAAGTTACGGCTATTTAGTAAATGAATTTCTGGGGGCAAACAAATCAGAAATCAGATTAAAGTAGGAAGAATGTCCTGTTTGTGTAACATACTGCTTTAAAGGCAAAGTATACCTTTGGTTTTTGGAATCATTTCGATTGTTTTAATCTTATGTACATGGAGAAATATAAAATAAAACTAAAATGAGAAAATTTAATTTCAAAAGGTGGTTAGCATTTTTGAGATGTTGCAGAAAATCTAGAGCAGTAATGTCCACACAGAAAGAATAATCTGTAATTGGAATACATACATACATACATACATACATACAACAATGTTTTATATACCGCCATTTCATCAAGATCACAGCGGAATACACAATCTGAGAAAAGTTTCATGCAGAAATATTTCTCAGATTGAAATGTTTTTGAGTACCTCACTCTAAAACCACATTCTTTTTCAAGGGAATTGCTTCTCAAAACTGTTATACATTATCAACAGCTGCAGCGCTTCTTACCAAGTTGTTATGGTTAATTTTTGGAGTAATTACAAATGGTATACCCTCCCCTAAAAGTTTAATAAAGAATCAATATTTGGCACCGAGTTGGTCTACAGCACCTGCTTTTGACAGTTTCTGTTACCATTTCCATAAGATTCTAACAATGAAATGAAATCAAAATAATTATTAAATGTTATGGTCTGTAGCACCTACTTTTGACAGTTTCTGTTACCATTTTCATAAGATTCAAACAATGAAATGAAATCAAAATAATTATTAAATGTTATTTTTGTTCAAAACTGGTCTGTATCACCTACTTTTGACAGTTTCTGTTAACACGTTCATAAGATTCTAACAATGACAGTAAATCAAAATAATTATTAAATATTATTATTATAATTCAGAACTTATTCCAACATCACACCTGCCCACATTGAAACCTCAGAAATAGGAACACCAGATTGAGTCCACAGATAGCGACGCAAGAAGTCGTGCGAGTAAAGCTTACTACATGTACTCACAAATTATGCATTTTTTTAAAACAATGTACAAAAATCATTGTATCCCGTAAGAAAATCTTTACTGCCACAAGCAAATGGCACCCTCTTTTGCCAGAACATTTTGATCTTATTCATTACTGTCTCTTGTCAGAAATAAGAATGTGCTCATTTTTTCCCAGCCTATAATCTCAAAAAACTGAACAATTCCAATTAAATTTGAACAGTTGGCAGGTATGCAACTTACCTGGACAGACAGGGCAGCAGTTGCCAGCCTCAGTTTGTGGGTCGTTGCATGTCGTATCAGCAGCGCATTCAATTGGACGACACTCGGTCATGCCGCTGTTGCACGTGCACTCCTCGCAGTTGTTGTCCTTTGGTCGCCACACCTCATCCTGCTTGCGGCTCTTGCCTTTGCCATCCTTACACTTTTTCAGCACGTCAGCTGAAAAGATCACACAATATAATCATTGATTGCGCATATCGATCTTGCAGGGTTACTCCAAAATCTTTCCAGTTTCTGGTTTTGTGTTGAGCTACAAATTAAAAACTTGTTGGAACTGATTACAAAACAAACCACAGCTTGGGTTTGGACATTCAACTAGTTAACCATAACACTACAAATTGTTTTCAAATTTCCTAAACAGTCAAACAAAGCCGACAGTTAAAACAAAATTAGATCTTCCTTTTTCTAAAACATTTTATCCCCAGATGCTATCCAGGGAGAATTATTGACATCCCTTTTCTTGATGGAATGTTTCCAATCTTAATCCCCCTACAAATACACTACATCATTTTTAATTCCTTACAATATATTGTACAATTTGCTTTGTACACACCCCACTGTGGTTTGTGGTTTTGTGACTGTAAAGGCTGGGTTCTTTTTTCAATCCTTGAAAGTGTGTTGACATCAGCTCCATTTACAGATGTGCTTAAGTTTTGATTGGAATCAGTATAAATGGTTAAAAGGTTGACCAGAAGATATTGATTGATTGATTGATTGATTGATTGATTGATTGATTGATTGATTAATTGATTGACTGATTGACTGATTGACTGATTGATTGATTGATTGATTGACTGATTGACTGATTGATTGATTGATTGATTGATTGATTTAATGATTGACTTAATGATTGACTTAATGATTTATTGACTTTTTTTGACTTTTCAAGCAAATACTTTATTCATAAACATATTATACAGAATATACATAAAACAAAGAAAACTCAAAAATTACATTAATAGCCACGACATGTCTGTTCCAAAATACAGGTGGGTAGCTGGGATTGAAATTACATCCAACTTAACACAAAAGCAATTGCATTAGACGTATGGCAGGGTAGAAAAGGAAAGAAACAAAACTACAGAATCCATTTAATTTCATTATCAGTGATTTGGAAAATGTTGCAGAGACCCCATTTCTTGAAGATAATGGGAACATTGATTGATTGAATGATTGATTGATTGATTGATTGGTTTATTGATTGATTGAGCTACCTATGATGAGGTGTTCAACAAGATGATAGCATCTTTAGCCTGATCAGTTACAGAATTTCCTACCAAGGATGACTTTGTTCCAGCACACAAAGTACTCACTTTCTCATTCTTGGAAAACTTAAAAATTTCACAGAATAAATTGCGAGGAACCAAACCTTTGCATTTGGCGCAGCACTCGTCGGCTTTCTTGGTCACGTCCTGACAGTCCAAGGATGGGCAAGTCTCCAATTCACACATAATCTCTCCCTGGGTGCATGTGCAAGTGGCGCATGGCTGTGGCTTCCAGGTATCGCCGTCCTTGCGGTTGGTAGCGCAGGGGATCAGAGGTAGAATCACTGGTGATCAAGAAGATAACATCATTGTTTAATTCTAGTCTGAAACCTTACTGATTATGAAGTTCATACCAGATCCATTTTTTTCTGTGAAATATTTCCTTCTGAAACGAACCCATATTCAAGACAACTGTATCTGAAAATCTAAAAAGTGCAACAGCTGATTTTGGTTGTGACAACCAAAATCAAGGACAACGTGTTCACATGCTGACAATTGTGCATGGTTTTTCACTGTTTTCTCCTGCCTCACACAACAAGTTATTCCCAAATTTTCACAGGTTTGTTATTTCATGTATAAATGGTTGATCACACAAACCATGAACACTGTCTGCGACTATTTTGTCAGCTCTACCAATCCTGTGTAGACACGCAACAGCAGTGGTTTCGTCTGTTACAACCAATGGACAACTGGACAATGTGTTCACATGCTGACAATTGTGCTTGGTTTTTCACTATTTTCTCCTGACACACACAACAGATTGATTTTCACAGGCTTGTTATTTCATGGTTGATTACACAAAACATGAACACTGTCTTTGACTATTTTGTCAGCTCAACCAATCCTGTAATGTACCTTTTTAAACCCTGCGCGGCATGACTGTATGGAAGAACCTCCACACAAAAATGAATATTCATACAAAATTTTACCTTCCACATTGCAATTGGTTGAATAACATTATCAGATTTTGACTAGACTAGGCTTGGAGAGTTTGCACACCCTTTATTTCACCCTGGGAAGGCCTGCTATGCACTTATACCACTGCATGGAGATTGTGCCTTTGTTGATGTGCCGAGTGTCATGTGTCAAATGACTATTAGTGACCAGGGCCCAATTTCTAGAGGTAAGATTGGTCTTAACTGTGTACCAATCTTGAATGATGATAGTGGTAGCACCTAATGACTAACTAATTACATAAACAAAAACTGCATGAGCTTTTGTAGCAACAACTACTTCATCAGATGCAAAGTAGTTGTTGCTACAAAAGCTCATGCAGTTTTTGTATGTAATTTAGTGAGTCAGTGCTACCACTATCGCCATTGTTTTATCAACCAGACTAACACGGCTATTTTATTACAATCTTAATTGCTTAGCACAGTGTGGTGCCACAAAATAAATTGTTATGGTGTTATTGACAACTCATCTTAAATCATTAAGGTACCCGCCGCTAACACATAGGAATCAAACTGCCTTTAGCCGCTGGGCTAGCTCGGTGGTCTAGTGGTAAGACATCTGCTCTAGCAATGCAAATGTCGTAAGTTCGAATCCCACTTGAGTAAGATGAATCTTAGTGCTTTGTGAAATTCAGCCCAGGTACGCTTTTGTGTACATTTGAATACATTAGTGCCTGTAGAACAAAATGTTGTCTTCTTTATCTCAATATATGAAAATCTCTTATCATTCCAAGGTTTGCAATCTTTCATCGCCCCCCCCCCAAAAAAAAAAGAATAATAACAAATACAAAATTTAGTCCATGGCAAAAAGTAATCTACTTTTAGTCTGGTTTTTGCTTTCACAGATAAACATGAAAATAGCAACTCTATAAAACTTCTACAATATAAAACTGCTGAACGAAAAGAAATCAGATTAAAACTTTACCACTTGGGTCACCACAACGATCACAGCATACACCCTCGACTTCAACAGCAGTAAGGGGGCTTGTGCACTCCAACATGGGGCATTCCTTCGTCGAGCACTGTACACCTCCGAGCTCGGTGCATTCACATGTATTGCATGAAAACGGACTCCAGGTATCACCTGGCATGTACACAGTGCCATCCTCTGCAGTGCAGGCAGAGTCTACATCTAAATTTGACAGTCAATTGAAAAGAGTTGAGCTCTGTTATTAATGTGAATGTAATCAGGGCATTGCAAATTAGCCTTTTTGAGAAAGGATGGACACCTGCCTCGCTACCGAGGGCAGCGTGCCATAACTAAGATTTAAATAATCACATAATGGATTTGAGGCATTGCATGGTGAGGTATTGATGTATATTTGCTTAGCATCGAAAAAAAATTGCTGAGCACAAACAAAGTGCCAGCCAAACTATTGTACATTGGTTGAGACTGGTTCCCAACATCAACAAAACTTTTTTCCTAGGACTTACCTGGTGGGCATTTGCGGCAGCATTCATCGCTCTCGCGTTTCAGTGGTCTCTCGCAGTCCAGTGTGGGACAAGTCTCCTTGTCACAACGGATATTGCCATTGTCGCAAGTGCACACCTTGCAAGGACTGCTTCGCCAGCTCTGTCCGTGGCGCATCTTCTCCCCATCTGAGGTAGTACAAGCCTTTGCTTTGGTCTCGCCTGTAACAGAATCAAGGCAAAATCAGAGTAAGGGTTTAGTCTTTATGCTTCCGGAGCTGCAAAAAATTGCATCTTGCAATAGACCCCATGCATAACCAGGGATGTGATAGGCTGTTGAAAAAAACAAACCCTGAACTGTGAGCGCAAAGCGCGAAAGCTTGCGAGCGCGAAGCCTACTTATTTTATCTTCGGTTTTAAAAACCTAACTCTGCAATCTGGGCGCTATATTTGGTTTTATCTTCATTTTTTTATGAATTTGATCTTAATAAAAAAATATATAGGTATATATATATATATATATATATCACGTCCCTGATAACGCGAAACACTACAGGGACGCCGAGGTCACGCGCACATTTTGTATGCTCAAAGAACACCTATTGTCCAACGATCTGCCTTCTTTGGCCTCAGTGAGGGCGCATTTTTAGAGTATGACGTCGTCCAATGATCTGCCTCCTGTGGCCTCAGTGAGGGCACATTTTTAAGAGTGTGACGTCATATGCAAGGGGTCTGTCAGGGAGATTCTGTTCAACAATCAGAATTTAGAATTACATTCATCACAATGGGGAATGAGTTCCCATAATCAGGGAGATTTTCAAAGATAGGTTTATTATCAGGGAACTTTCGGCAGAATCAGGCAGAGTTGGCGCTCTGTGCTTCATGAGTACAGGGCAAGGAGTCTCTGTGTCAGTAGCGTGTTACGCATTGTGTGCAGTGCGTTACAATGAAAAGGTTCATCAATTAACAAGCACAATTCCATCTACCCATATTACCTATTGAATCATTTCGCAATGCGCGGTGCACCTACACGTGCCTATCCTGTCTGCCATTTTTGGAGCCAAAGGAATTTGCTCCCAAAATGGCGGAACTGGTAGCATGAATTGTTGTGGCGGTGTGTTCGGCGTTGTGCAAGGGGTCAATTTTATTTAAATATTCATATAAAAAATAATAACAGGTATGCTTAGGCGTTTTTAAACAATGCCTCAAAGTGCCTTACACTATTATTTCCCAAGTTCATTGTGCCCTAAGCATTCCTGAAACCATCTCAACTCCTTGGGAGTATGCAGCACCGGCATCCACGTTGGCGCACAAGTTGCTTATTATTCACAATCAACAATCTCTATATTTTCTTGCATAAATCATCACCGAAAAACTGGTTCAATGCAACTCCTATAACCTTCTGGTAATCAGTTTGTGTGTGAAGTGGACGTGGCTCACAGCAAGGAGTTATGTCACACTTACGAACAGGATGGCATACCTGTCAACATTGAAACCTCAGAAATAGGAACACCAGTTTTACCAGTCCACAGAGATAGCGAAGCAAGAATTCGTGCGAGTGAAGCTTATTACATGTACACATACAAATCATGCACCTATTTACAAAAATCGTTGCATCCCCTAAGAAAATCTCTACTGTCGCAAGCAAATGGCACCCTCTTTAGCCAGAACTTTTTGATCTTTTTCATTGCTGTCATTGTCAGAAATAGAAAACAGTTTGCAGGTACATGTAAGAGATGGGGTGGGGGGGGGGGGGGGGGGGGGAGAAGTAAACCAAACAACATAACGATCACCGAAGGTACATGTATCATAAATTCCAGAGATTACACTACATGAGTTTCTCTTTTCTGTTTCTACTGACCGGGGCATGTGCTGCAGCAATCGCCTTCCTCAAAGATAGGTTCTTCGCATTCCTGCGGTGGGCACAGCTCCTTGGTGCATGTGACCTTAGCATTGTCGCAGGAGCACGTGACACAGTCGCTCTTCTTCCAGCTTGTTTCGTGGTCGTAGGTCTCGCCCGTTAATTCCACGGTGCAAGGTTGGGCAATCTCTGTTTATGTAATTCGAGCAAAGAGTTCAATGTTACTGACAATAATAAATAAGGCATTTCCAGGGGAGGGTATACCTTCAGTAATTACTCCAACAAACAATGAACATTACAACTTAACTTGGTAAGAAGCACTGCAGCTGTGGATAATGTATAACATTTTGAGAAACAACTCCCTTCAAAGGAGTGTGGTTTTAGAGAGAGGGATTCAAAAACATTTCAATCTGAGAAACGTTTCTAAATGAAACGTCAGATTGTGTATTCAAATTATGGATTATTCTTCCTCCGCGGAAAATACTTCTCAAAAACGCTACCGTGTTTTAAAAAGAATTTTTCACAGGTTAGCATTTTTGTTTATATCTACGTTTATATAGGATTAAAACAATCGAACGGTTCCAAAAACCAAAGGTATACTTTGCCTTTAATAATGTGCTTTTTCAAAATATGTCACCACGGTGCATTATATAATACATATGCAGAACAATAAAACAACGAGAGCACATACTAAGCATTGGAAACAAATAAGTCTTAATAGTAATAATATTACTGAGTTCTTATATAGGGCTTTATCAAACTCAGTGGGCGTCTTAAAGCGCCCAGCATTTTTTCCCTGCAAGGTATGTGGAGCTACGTTTTGAAGTATGAGACCTATTCCTTCACAGCACCATGTAATGGTGTACCAGGTGCTGTGGTGCAATATGCAGCCAATCAAACCAGATACACCGGGGCGAAACCACTTCCCTTTACAATGAGTGCACTTGGTTCTTTTTTTACGAGCATTAAACAACATGTGGAACCTACGGCTTTACGTCCCATCAGAACGACAAAGCAATGATGGTTAAGTGACTTGCTTTAAAGGGTGTGTACAACATTGGTAAGATTGAAAAATAAAAATGTTCACAGATTTGTACATAACTTACATGGTATAAATGATGGTCATGGTGGAAAACTTCCCTTGAAATAGTTTTGCTTGAAATGCCATAGTTTTTAGGAAATGAGTAAAACAAGAGTCTTTAACCGACAGGATAAAATCCGATGATGGAAAAAAAGTTCAAACATATAATGGTGTTTTTCACTGTTTTCTCATGACTCGGAAGACCAATTGAGCTTAAACTTTCACAGGTTTGTTATTTCATGTATATGTTGGGTCACATCAAGTGTGGATACTGGTCTTTGACAAAAAATACCAATGTTGTACACACCCTTTAAGGACACAAGTGTCATGACCAGGACTTAAACCCACACTCTGCTGATCAAAAACAAAGAGAACTCACGTCTGAAGCACCTCGGCTATGACACAACATTTGAGGTATCCCCTGGCATTTGAATAGCACCTTGCATAAAAGGCTTTTAAACAATGGAGACAGACTTTGGGGATTTTAGCTCTGATGGTTTTGTCATATAGAACAAAAACCGCCTCTTTCAAAAAACAAGAGATAACCAAAATATAGATTGACAAAGTGGTGAATGAGAAAGTGGTGAATGAGAAAGTGGTGAATGAGGAAGTGGTGCTCTGAAAAAATATAGATTGACAAAGTAGTGAATGAGAAAGTGGTGAATGAGAAAGTGGTGAATGAGGAAGTGGTGCTCTGAAAAGACAAATGTTTAGGCTTTAATAACAATTAATCATGTTAGGTATACTCTCAAGTGTTAATTGTTCTGTAAAACCTTCAAGGGCTAGTATGCTTAGCACAAAAAGACATTGCTTAGCACGAATTCACAACTATAAGAAAAATTCCATATATTTCACATGTTGTGACTGATGCCCTGCTGTATTTAGTAAGTAAACAAAAAAAACTTGCTCTTGATATTTGAGTTGTTGTTGTTGTTGTTTACTTACCATCTGGGCAATTCATGCAGCACTCGTCCTTGATCCTCTTGGGGTTTGAGCAGGTTAGCTCCGGACAAGCCGTTCTGTCACAGTTAATCTTGCCATCCTCACAGCTGCACGTCTTACATGGTCCCTTCTGCCAGGACTCTCCGCTGATGTACGTAGCGTCCATGTATGTGCAACCCAATGCCTTGGGTACATCTGATGACCAAACACAAGAGATATTATTCATTGTTTCATATTTTATTTCATTTCATACAACATCCAACAGCGCAAGCGCCAATTAAAGGATGGATAAAAGATTTTATAAACATTTCAAAATTAAACACAAATAGATAAAAACACACACACAATGGAGCAAGGCAAAAAGACAAATTAAAACGGGACAAACAAATTAGAACACTAGAACCAGACTAGACCAGACTAGGATGACTAGATAGATGATGTGGTGGGCTGAAATACTTGATTATGAAGTTATCTCATATTAGTTATCACACAAGCGTGAGTGGAATAGCGCTTCTGCATCTCATATCCAGCGAGGCTGAAGGCCGAGTTGGATATAGAACACAGAGGCGCTACATCTTCCACGAGAGCGAAAACTATCTTCAAGGAATCTTTAAGTGCATTACATAGCACAAGGGATCTATGGCTCGGCGTCCAATCGCCAAAGGTCCAAGCAACAATCTGGTTAAGTGTCTTGCTTAAGTCGCCCTTAGGTCAACTTGAGTATTGCTTTCACTGCGACGGAACCATCAGGCTCAACCAGAAAATTAACGCTCAATTCACTACAAATGAGAAATCGTGTGAATGTCATGGAACATGATGAGTTGGGTAGGTAAACTTACCGGCACAGCTCGGGCAGCATTCGTCGTGGTCCTTGACTTGATCCTGACAGTCCAGTTCCGGGCACAGCGTCAAGTCGCATTCCAGAGAGCCAAAGAAACAGGTGCATTTTGAGCACGGGGACTTGCGGAAAGACTCCCCGGTCTGCATCTGGCGGCCATCAACGGTACAGCCTTCGTCTGGTTCATCTGAGGAGGGGTTCGAATTTAAAATAAAAACTTTCAAAAGTGGCCATTGCCTGAAGAGGAGGTACCAGAGTTTTAATATTGATGTTTCTTGAAAAGCTGTGGGTTGTTGGGGGTGGCTTAAATTATGACGTAACATGTTGCTTGCAATTAAGATTTGTTTATCAAATTATTCGACCATATATGATCTTAGGGCTCTGTTGTTATTGGGTAAAACCCTTCAACAAAGATCAAGTCACATAATAATAACAACTTTGGGTCGAACAAAGAAAAACTCCACACTCAAACCTACACTCTGACAACACCAGTAACATGAGTCCCTAATATTACCTCTATAGATTTGACTTTAACAATTTAAAGATTTAGGATGTTGGCAAATTTGAATCCCTCAAGGAATGATACACGCAGCTACAATTTTTTTTTTGGGGGGGGGGGGTCCGAATTCCTGACAAAGTTGAGGTACATGGGTATTTGAGGCATTGCATGATGTATTAATGTATAATCAGTTTGCGGTAACACCTTATGGATTTTGCTGTGTAAGTTGTTCTTAAGAACTAGTCTTGCTATTTACCCAGTTGAGTTAACACCCATTTGATACATAACAATCTTTGAGTGTGTCATCGAATGAAAGCTTACCAATGCAGATTCTACAGCACTGTCCAGGCACTTTGACTTTGTTGGAGCAGGTGAGCGTCGAGCAGGTCTCAGTGAAGCAGTTGACTTTGCCAAACTCACACTTGCAGGACTTGCATGGGTTGACAACCCACAGCTCACCATGTGGTACCTTGGCACCTTCGTACTGGCAGGCTTTGGGTTCAGGGTCATCTGCAGAGGTCAAAGGGAAGTCAAACGGATATTATAGAGATTTAATTTCTTCATTTGTTTTTTCTATTTGTTGATTCTGGTTGGGGAGCCAAGGACTCTCAGGAAAGCAAACTCAATCACTGTACTAGCAAAGCACCCCATGGAGAGAAGACAAAGATTCAGTTTTGGATGTGGGAGGAAAACCCCAAGGAATTATTCCAGGGACCACCCACGCAATCTGAAAACGATTCAAACCAGGTTCACAGAGGTGGAAGGAGGGGAAAGATACCACTAAGCCATCCCGACTGCCTGATTGGTTGACACATAAGTGATATCTGCCTAATAAACAGATGTGCAACTTTGGAAAAAAATCAATAATACACACAGCACAAAGTGACAAGCATGGAAACCTTACTGAAAAGATGCATGTCTGGTTAAAAAAACAATCACATTGGTGCCCAGAATACACCGATCCAGTAGGCCACGCCCACCATAGCAACTGCCTAGCAACGACCCAACGTGTCGCGTGTGTGGCACGTCGTTGTGGATTTGTACACAGCCAGATGAGTATTCAGCCCACCACACGCACACACTAACCCAGCGGATACTACTTTTCTCTGTCTTACCTCGGCTTCGGAAATGGCTAAAAGTATACATTCCCTCTCTTGTAAGGGTTTCGGGAGTAGAAACTTCAATTAGGATATGAACACCGCTTGACCATGGTTAAGGATAAAAATCAAGTTTATAAAAGAATAGCCTTGAACAAATGACACAAAAGTAAATTCAACGAAATGTGTGTAGTAAACAATACAAACAAATCAGAATTTTGTCGGACAAAATGGCGGCAATTTGTCGGACCTTAAAGGTATTATACAGGATTGGCAGAGCTGAAAAAATAATCACAGACAGTGTTCATGTTTTGTGTAATCAACCACATACATGAAATAACACACCTGTGAAAGTTTGAGCTCAATTGGTCATCGAGGTCACGAGAAAATAGTGAAAAGAGATCTTATGTGTTTTCTGTTTTTCAAACATCGAGTTTATTATCGCGCGCGATAAAAACTATTGTTTTACTCATTTCTCAGAAACGATAGCATTTTAGGCAGAAATATTTTAAGGAACCCTTTCTACCATTACTTACTTTAAACCATGTAAGTTATGTGTGAATCTGTGAACATTTGTGTTTTTCGATCTTGCCAATAGTGTATAGGGCCTTTAAATCACGCGTTGTGATTGGTCAATTTGTCAAGGGGCGTGGCCTACTGGATCGGTGTATTGCACTTGATCCAAAATCCCCAACAACTTTTAGCCCTGAAAGATTTCACAATGAATTTCAAGAACCCGCATAAGGAAATGGCAATAACTGAGGCAGGATTTTGTCAAAACTCATGGTAGCAATTTCTTTCATCTTTTTTCCCCCGTTCTTTTTTTCCTCCTGGAATAATTCATTGTATTCTTTTTTTGATTGTTTGGTACATACCTGGACAACGAGGGCAGCATTCAGTCTCCAAAACAATGGGATTCTCACACTTAGTAGCAGAGCACGAACTTGTGGTGCAAATCTCTGAGCCATCTGAGCATGTACATGTCTCGCAGGGATCGTCTGGGTTGGTCCAGGACTCACCGCTCTTGTAGGGGACACCTTCGGGAGTTGTGCTGGCGCACTCTTTTGCGTCTTCTGCGAGAATAGTGGGATGGATGGATGTGTTTCAAATAAAATTTGTTTAAATCTTGATTTCAAAAAAATGCTTTCTCAAAGCTATAATGTCAGACACTAAATTGTTACTTTTTTTTTCATTTTTAAAGAATAAAGATTCAATCCGCAAACATTTTGGGTTTTTTCAGCCAAACAAATAGCACAACTTACAAGCAAATGACAAAATATATTGCTCTCAGTCAAACAGAAAATACAATGGTTCTCTCGAACGAGGCGGACGATTCTTAAATAACAAACTGTAAATCAAGATTCAGTTGCGTTACTTGGCTTGACTATACAAAGTAAATAACCTAACAAAAGGAGAACAAACATTTTTTTTAAATTTTTTTACAGGTAGATTCTCTTAAATTCACATTCTTATAGTCATGATAATGACAAATTCTTCATGAAGCCATATGAGCCTTGTGTTACGGTGGATTTGCAAAAACAAACGTAATGTCAACAGAGCCTTCTCAAGCAATGGGAGGTCTGCCACGCTGGAGGGCTAAGCACATGAACACCTGCAGTGCCATCCAACGTTAGCACATGTTCGTGCACACAACCTTATGGATCAGGTTTGTATGGTCCTGCTAATGTTATTCTTCTGTGGGGTCCAAGTTGAACAAAGACAAACTTTGTGGGGTCTATTGTTCGATTGTTCAAAGGAGCCCACAAGGGCCATATGTGTAAGCCCAGTTCTGGTAATGTGGGTAAGTGCGACACAAGAAGTGTGGATCTGAGAACAAAAGAGGTCCACATAGTGTAGGAACTCGAAACACTATGTGGACTCACACAGTCTTTTTACAGTGTTGAATAATAGGATTTTCCTTAAGTGTACAGAACAAAGAAATGTACACAGAGTGACTGTAACACAGAGCTGTGTGTGTAAGCCCAGTTCTTGTAACGTGTTAATGTAACTATTCCAGAATGGGGAGCGATACAATAGTTACATCATCTGAGAAGGGTCTGACACTGATTGTTACCTTTGCATTTTCTGCAGCATTCGCCTTTGATGTGGACTTTGTCAGTGCAGGTGAGTGTGGGACAGATCTCAGCATTGCAGTCCACTCTACCATTGGTACAGCTGCAAGACTTGCATGGTGACGCCTGCCATGTGTCTCCATGGGCCTTTGTGTCATGGTCATACTTGCAGGGCTTGGGAGTGGGCACACCTTATGGGGATAGTTTTAAAAAGGAAAAAGTGATGACTTTGAGAACCAGATAATCATACCGGAGTCCAGAGCCTTCTCTAAAGTACACTTAATAATAAAAACAATAATATAACACTTGTTATTATTATTATTGTTATTTTAGTTGCCATAAAAACAGTACATAACAAAATACAAGACAAAATACCCCGAGATGGGCGAGGGACAGCAAAAGCAAATACATAATATGATCCGTAGATTCATTACCCCACATCTGGGGTACACAAAAATATAACTAAAGATAACAATGTCTGTACACAAGGCAATTATAACAGCTGGTAAATAAACAATAGCACAAATAAATAACTGAAAATAAACGAATGTAATATTGCACTAAGTGAATGGGCTAAAGCAACCAATAAGAGGGTGGGTCACAAAATATAAACACCCCAGGAACCTGCCTTACACACAGCAAGAAAGAGACACCATCCAAAACTGCCGACAGTAAAGAGAAACATATCCACGTAAGAAGAAGGCGCTAACAAAAGGGACTAACATTGCCAGTCAAGATGGCTCGAGGCTTGACACTGTGTGACTTATAGCTCTTAATGCCAACTTGCCTTGTTTGACGTATTGATAATTATAATGGACATTAATTATAACGCACCATGTCTGTCATAAATGAGGCTCCTGATGCCGAAATATCAAATCAGAACAAATTTTTTTAGAGACGGAGCAACCAAAATACAGCACCTTGAAAGGGATACAAGGTGAGGTAGCGCATATTGCTGCCAAACCATGCCAAAAACATAGGGGCAAATCCTCTTTCTTTACAATAAAAGCACTAGGTTCTTTAACGTGCATTACACAAGACATGGGACCTCTGGCTTTATGTTCCATCCGAAGGACAAAGCAATAATGGTTAAGTGTCTTGCGTACCGACACAAGTGCCAGACCGGGAATCGAACCCACACTCTGCTGATCAGAAACACCAGAGCTTGAGTCCGGTCCGCTTGACTGCTCAGCCACGACACGCCACAATTTTAAATCTAACAATTTTGTAATGCTACTTATAAAATTCTTTCCAAAAAAACTTTACAAAAAAACTACACACCTGGACATTGAGGGCAGCATTCACCATCCACATTGACGGGGTTCTCGCAGGCCGGTTCGGGGCAAAGCCTGTCTACGCAGATGACGGTACCCTCAAAGCATTCACATGTTGTGCAATCTCCTGGCTGCCATGTCTCACCATGTTTGTACTCTGTGCCGTCTTCGACGAGACATTTGGGAATGTCCTCTGTAGGAGAAAAAAAATGTTATATATAAATCTCACAATTGAAGAATGCACATCATCAGTGTTTGTGTATACCATTCCATTAGATTTATTTCGAGAAAAATGTCATAACACTACTCAATTTTAAATATTTTGACATCATTACAATATGCTCTGTACAGAATAATAAATATTTCTTAATCAATTTTATTTCATATATTTATCTATTTATTTCACTAAAAATATTATAAGCATTTTTTAAATGTATTATTATTATTTTGTTTTAAGTAATAATAATAATAATAATAATCGAGTATTTATAGAGCGCCTTTTCCAAAGGTTACAAAACGCTTGGATATGTCCAGCACAGATCAAGAATCAAATCAAATACAAAAGAAGTGAGTCTTCAGCAGTTTCTTGAATGAGTCAATTGAGTTAGCTTTTCTACAGCTATCAGGAAGAGAGTTCCATAGAGCCGGGCCCGCATTGGAGAAGGCTCGGTCTCCCGCTTTAGTGTTTGTTCGATGCTCGAGGAGAAGGTTGCGTGAGGAAGAACGTAGAATGCGTGTTGGTTGATGTTGTTGAAGCCTTTCACAGATGTTTGCTGGGTATTTCAGCATGAGTGCCTTGAAGATGTGCAGACATATCTTGAAGTCAACACGCTTAGTAACAGGTAACCAGTGGAGTTTCTTCAAGAGAGGGGTAGCATTATCACTAGCACGCTTCATGAGAACAATACGAGCTGCCTTATTTTGCAATTTCTGTAGGCGATTCAGAGAACGTTTGGATATGCCATACAGTAGGGAATTACAGTAATCCAATCTGGACAAGACTAGGGCTCGAACAACGGCATGACAAGTCTTCTGATCGATATACCTGCGTATCTTCCCAATGTTACGGAGGTGGAAATTGGCGATGCGGGTCACGAGTAAGGTGTTGCGGGGATATCTCTGATACGCAGTCATGGCAGTGAAAACAATTTCGCTGCAATTCATGGTGGGTCAACCACAAAAAAAGTCACCGGCAAGCAGCGGATCTTACCTGGGCATCTCATGCAACACTCATGTCCAACTGCTTCTGGGTTGTCACAGGTCAGTTCTGGGCACGTGTCCGTCTCGCACAGCTTGTTACCAGACTCGCAGGCACATGTCCTGCAATGTCCCTTGGACCAAGACTGTCCCGAGACGTACTCTATGCCACTCTTGAGGCGGCAAGGCTCGGGCTGGGGATCAGCTGATGGATATCAACAGAAGGAAAAATAATTTATTCTCCTCGTGGTCACAAGGCACTCGGAGGGAAAAAAACCCAGGAATTATGAATCGGGACTGCATAAAAAAAAAGTAATTAAAGATCATTGGACCCAAATTATACAATTTAAGAGAGAAAGTAGGTTGACAAAGTTATACATTTGTTCATTCATCAATGGTTTATTTTAAAAGAAAATTTACAAATCGCAGCATCAGCTGAATTTCAAGTAAATATTCAATAAAAGTATTTTAAAATACTCTATTATCAAAGTATTAATGAAAAGGGGGAACCACTCACAAAACAATATACTTTTGGATGGGCATTTTAGATGGTAACCTGAGAAGCAAGTTTTCTATTTACTTAACAAACTTGAGTGCTTAGCAGCTCCATGAAATTGGACCTTGAACAGTTGCAGGTCGGACGCACCTTTAAGAGACCTTTCCATTGTTGATAAACAAAGTGCGCTGGTTGGCATGGACGGCCGAATGTTAGCAAAACATTCAATTGTGTTAAAAAATGTTGTGACCAAATTCAACAGTTTCTGTAAAGATTCATGAACTGAAATACCTTCCATGATTGATTGATTTGTTTCAAATTCAACACTATTTTTGAATATTTGTGTAACATTGCTACGAAGTTATGGCTTTCCATAGTTTTCAAGCCTCGTTGGCCAAAACTTGGGCTGTGACGTTGCAATAGAAATTCTATAGAAAACAGTTTCTGCAAGTGCAACCTAGTTTCTAGTGACTCCAAGTCACTGTGCATCATGACATTCATTCCTACCTGGACAACGAGAGCAGCATTTGCCCTCATCTCTAACGGGTGAGGAGCAGCTGAGAGCAGGGCAGCTGAGGAATTCGCATGAGGTGGTTCCGTCAAGGCAGACACATGTTGTGCAGTCACCCTCCTTCCACTCTTTGGTGTGCTTATGCTTAGCACCGTCCTTTCCTGTGCACTGTGGGAATTCATCTGGCAGGAAAAAGGGCAGAGAGAAAAAGTTAGCTTGGCAATATCATGAGATCATCAGAAGTACTAATGTTGGGGTGACAATCATGCAACATGGGCCCAAGTACATAGCACACAAAAAGTAGATAAGCACAACAAAATTATGCTAACAAGACTAAAGATACCAGCCAAACTATCATTTCACATGTACAAAATGTGACTGGTACCCAGTATATTTCTGCTTAGCATAATTGTTTGCTTAAGTGGCTTTATGACATTGGGCCTTGGAACATGGAATATTCAATCTTTCAATATATTCTCTCTATTGCACAAATGCAAACAATTCCTTATTTCTTTTATATATAACATCCAAGTAGATCTATGTCGTTTGGTGGGAAAAACTATCGACAACAATTTACAAGATTGTGTTCTGGCATCAACTTTAACATACCAACGCAGACTTTGCAGCATCGACCCTTGACCTTGATGGGATCAGAGCAGCTCAGTACAGGGCAGCTCTCCGTCTTGCAGTCCATTTTCGAGTTGTTGCACTGGCAGGTCTTGCATGGTCCATCGTCATACCATTCTCCATGCTGGAATTCTTCACCGTCCATCATGCAGGTTTTAAACGGCAGGTCACCTACAAAGTAAAAACAGACAATTATAAATGGTTAACAAGATTTGAAGCTTTGCAGGGTGTAAAAGATAGAAAGTAAAGTCTTGCTTGCGGGAGGCAGCCATGTTGAGAGTATAATTTCTCAAGGAAGAATGTTGGTCCTGAAAAAAAAGGGGGCGAGATGGGTTGTGAATACCACTAGTGATTGGCAATGGATAGTTCCCGTTTGTCGTCACACAGTGTAAAGTCGGACATCTTATTTGGCACAAGACACCATTTTTTGATGCACAACTACATGTATCTATTAAGCGACAATACTCCGCACAGCATGTAGGAGTTTTGTTGAATTCCTTATATGATTGGTCGAGTTTTGTTGAATTCCTTATATGATTGGTCGATGAATCACTTGGCTGCGTAGAAAAAGTAGATAGTGTGATGAGCTCAAAGCCGAAACAGTTTCCCAAAAGATCTTGTGAATTATCGCTGCTTTGCATTATTTGAAATCTCCAAGCTTTACCTGGGCACTGCTTGCAGCATTGGCCTGGCACGGTGATGGGGTTGCTGCAGTCTGGTGTTGGGCAGTTGAGCTCGTTGCAAGCCGTCTGTCCGTTGTTGCATTTGCATGTCTTGCAGTCTCCGTCACTCCATTTCTCACCGTGTGGGTGTTTCACATCGTCTGGCGTGATGCAAGGCTGTGCAGTCTCTGTCAAATGAATAACAAGAAAAAAACAGTTGAATTCAACTGACTGTGTGGAATAGCGTCATGTGAAAGGTAGGGCCAGATCTTTCCAGTCCTTTGCAGAAACCCTCATAGAGAATCATTGCAAGTGCATTCTTTATGAGCTAATAGTATACATATTAATGGAGCCAGACTGAGGAAATAGTTTATACTTTAAATGCCCTGCTTCTTTAAGTGCCAATTCTTGGTTTACAGTAAGCAGAGCCATGAAACTGGCCCCAGTTACACATGTATGACTAGCTTTGACAAGTTAGTCTGTTGGTCTTGCTTCTTTTATTTCTTTTTCTTTTTTTTAGGGGGGGGGGGGAGTTTCTGAAAAGATTTCTTGATTTTAAAGGTTGAAGTTTATTATTACCAAGAGCAAAATCTCAACATAAAAAGTTGTGAAAAGCATTTCCCAAAAATAACACACATTTCAGACTCTGGTAACAAGAGTAAGGCTGAATCCGAATTGGCGGCTACAGCTATGCCTACAAATGTTGCTAAGGGTGTTGCTAAGGGCGACCTATACTTCAACGCATGATGACCTGGGCTCAATTTCATAGAGCTGCTTAAGCACAAAAAAGTAGCTAAGCACAACAACATTTTGCTTACCACAATAAGGTTACCAGCCAAACTACCATGTCACATGTACATTTTTTGACTGGTACCCTGCTCATTTCTGCTTAGCAGACAATTGTTAAGCAAGATTTTCTGCTTAAGCAGCTCTATGAAATTGGGCCCTGGTGATCTAGACGTAGCCGTAGCCATATCCGCCAATTCAGAACCTGGTCTACGACTGTGAAAATTGAGCAATAATAAGGAGGTTTACCTGGGCACCTCATGCAGCATTCCCCGTCCACTTTGATGGGATCGGTGCAGTCCAGGGCATCGCATGCTGGTGATTCGC
Source organism: Leptasterias polaris (assembly GCA_037783415.1). Taxonomy (NCBI): domain Eukaryota; kingdom Metazoa; phylum Echinodermata; class Asteroidea; order Forcipulatida; family Asteriidae; genus Leptasterias; species Leptasterias polaris. The sequence continues at coordinate 614,431 of JAZGTN010000141.1, forward strand.
AGTCCACTCTCCCGTTGTTGCACATGCAGTACTTGCACTCATCCTTCTCCCAGCGTTCGCCATGCTGATAGGTCTGTCCCTTGACGATACAGGCCTTGGGCTCAACAATGAGGATGGTTTCTGTGGTGATTCAAAGAAAAGGCTCATTTTTAGCTGTGCCGTTAATTTGTTCTGCTCAGAATGATATCTTCTTCAAATAATTATAGAGCATTTGGTGGCATGCAAGGCTAGTGTATTAATTACTGTCGCTGGAAAGTCATGACTTGAGTAGCGTCAAGTTGATGAATAATACGCAGTTCTTATATCGCGCTCTATCACACCCGTGGGCGTCTCAAAGCGCTTCTTAACATTATTACCCCTGGTCACTGGGCCATTTATTTCATTCCTTAAACCATCTCAGCTCCCTGGGGAGTATACAGCCTGTGCTGCAATATATGCGCTACTAAGCTAAATCAATCACAAGAACCATCTCTGCCCTCACAGGTACCCATTTTACCCCTGGGTGGAGAGAAGCAATTATAGTTAAGTGTCTTGCTCATGGACACAAGTGTCACGACCGGGACTCGAACCCACACTCTGCTGAACAGAAACACAAGAGCTTGAGTTCGGTGCTCTTAACCACTCGGCCACGACACTCTATCACACCCGAGGGCGTCTCAAAGCCCTCAGTATTTTTTGTGTATAATATATGTGGAGCAATTTGCAGCCTACCTCACCAGAAAAAAACTGGGGCGAACCCCTTCTATTAACTGTGAATGTACTGGGTTCTTTTACATGCATTACACAACAAACACGGCTGTAAGTCTCATCCGAAAGACAAAGCAATAATGGTTTAGTATCTTGCTTAAGGACAAAAATGTCAAGACCGGGGCTCAAACCCACACTCTGCTGATCAGAAACACCAGAGCTTGAGTCTGGTGCTCATAACCGCTTGGCCGCGACACGCCACGGCAGACGCACAAACGCGTAATGAGGCGCATAGGAAACTACAACATAATTATGATCGTGAGAGAAGATGGAAATGAAAAATAAGCAGCAGTTGTAAATTTCAAAATCTACTTCTTTGATTGACAAATATCCTACCAGGATCAGGGCAGACAGCACAGCATTGGTTCTCAGGTACCACCGGCTCATCACAGCTGACAGCAGGGCATATCTGCGTGTTGCAAACAATGTTGCCGTTGTTGCACTCGCATGTCTCACAGTCATTCACAGGCCATGTCTCTAGGTGGGCACGTTCGTCGTTGCCTTCCAGCTGGCATGGTGCCATATCCTCTGTGGAGATTCGATTACTATGTGAGTTGCATTTCTTTGCAAGTTTTTAAGGTCCTAGGATCTTTATGCATCAGAGTATTAAAAAGGAATCTCCTTTCAGTAAAAAGCAGGGCTCCCACTTAACTTTACCCCTGCACACATTGTCTAGTAAAAACTATTATGGGCTAGTAAACACCACTTCTCAACTTGCCCTACTGTGGGCTACTCACAACTGTGCAACCTACTTGTTTATAGTGCTCATATTTCTTTCTTTTCATATGTGAATAATACATTTTAAAAATGTGTTAATTTATTTTTGAGTATGTGAATATACCTTGATTTGACCATTAAACTGGTTGTGATCGCTACCATTCATACATCAGAAAGATACATCTATGACAATACATGTTTATAATCTGGGCTACTAAAACTTTCTGGTGGCAAGTACAATGCACAGTTTACTAGCCTGGTGGGCTACTTTACAAAAAGCCTAAGTTCAAGGCCTGAAAAGTATTCAATCAGTGCACAAAAGAGTATTTAAAAAAAACTCATATTTTTGTATTGCTCTCAGTGATACTCCTGGACCTAAAAGTTCCGACACATGCCACCCATTTACCGTTGTGCTAGATCAAATCTCAAGAAAGCGCTATAGACATGTGGTGATGTACTTTTCCATCCAGCAAGAAAATTGCAGAGTTGTTTACTGTGCAGTTAAGGGGCTGTCTAAAGTTTTCAACATTAACGGTCATACAAAGAGTATGATGGGGGAGGAGAGTCTGAGACCGTGTATAACTTTAAAAGGTGTGTAAAATGTTGATATTTAAATAACATGTATTCATATTGAAGGAAAAATATTAATAAGTAACACTTTTGGGGAGGGAGGGGGTCCTCAAAAGTAAAACTCTCTCCCATACAACCTGAAAAAAAGTGGGAAACTTTGGACGGTCCCCAACTTACCTGGACATTTCTCACAGCATTCACCCTCAACGAGTACAGGGTCGTCACAGTTGGTGCGTGGGCATTCCTCCCTCTGGCAGTGGATGTCACCGTCGGCACAGGTGCACATCGTGCACTCATTAGGATGCCAGAATGCACCGTTCTTGAACTTGTCATTGCCGGATCGGCAGGGCTCGAGTGGAAGAACACCTGTTGATGACAGAATTTGTTATTATTTTTTTTTAATTATGCATCCGTAACAACGTACAGAAAGATTGTACCGTGGGTTGAAATACGTCAATAGCAGGGAGGATTGTTAAAATGTAAAGACCGTGTCACATAATGCAATTTTTACTGGAAACTTGGAGGCAACAGACTGCATTGCATGCAGAAAGGCACACTTTGGTAGCAATTTTTTTGACACTATCTTACTATTAAGAACTCACTCCGCGGCAGTGTAGTTAATAACGAGAAGTCCCCTCGATCCACTAAGCAAAAGTAGTAGTCCCGGCCAGTTTCCTACCTTCCGCCCAGGGAGTAGTTAATAAGCAGGACAGTTCTTTTCAGAACTGAGAAGTCTCCCGAATTCCAAATATTCTACTCTGCGGCAGTAGAATAAATGGTTCTCAAGTTCTCAAGGAATAAGACAAGTTCTCAAGGAACAAAATCTACCTAGCAAGTAGATATACACATGGTGTTACCGCAAACCAAATATACATTGATACCTCACCATGCAATGCCTCAAACCCCATATATCTTACTGTCCCAAGAAAATTGTATTGAAAAATTTACTATTTTGCTTATAAAAAATTTACCTTCACAAACCAAGCAGCATTGATCATCCAACTCAATCGGGTCGCTGCATTCGAGTGCTGGGCAGTTCTGGGAATCACAGGTCAACTGGCTGTTGTCACATTGGCAGTCGATGCAGATGTTCTCACTCCATTTCACGCCATGTTCGTACACTTCGTCGTCCACCTCACAGGACTGGGTGTTTTCTGTTTATCATAAAAAGTTGAATTGTCTCTCAAAGGGATGGTATAGCAATGGTCTTTGCAAAAAATGAAAATTGGTAGGTTTCAATAAACATATCATAAAGAGTACAATATTGGTTTTTGGACAACTAGATTCATTCCAATCTGATTTTCAAGGGGACAAACCAAAATTTCAGTTTTGTTTTTGGAGGTTTCACATTCTTAAGAAGCAGATGTATTAGTCTTTATTGGCCCTTTGCACTGGCGTTACATGCGGCCACAGTTTTCCCATGGTCTGTCGTTTGGGTGAAGAGGCGCACATTGCCACCATCATGCATCTAAAACATGGATACCTTTTGAAACTGGCAATTTGATATAGCGCCCTCAAGTGTTCAGAAACTATAGTTCCAACAGTAGCATAAGAATAAGAGAATATCAAGTTGAATACACCATTCTTGTGTGACACATTTGTACAACAACAGGACAAAGGTCTGGAATAGGGGGTTACACAATAACCCCAAGAAAGGGATTTTACAAAGCATTTTTTCCAGAACCTGTTCTCACTCTTTGTACGGGTGAAACGAGGCATAGCACAGTAGGTGCATGCCTGTGCACCCTAGATGCTGGAAAGTCCAGGTGGATGTTTCCGTCAGCTGTCTGGCTGTTACCAGAAAAATTGAGGAAAAAGTTGTTCCGGTCGTAATAAGTAGTAATAACCATCAACAGTAAGTCAGTCAAAGCAAATTTGGCGGGAAAAAACCCCACATCATTCGACATGAATTGGTTAAGATTTCTAATCAAGTTTTCCTACAATGCAAACCAGGTGTAAGTCCTACCTGGGCACTCCATGCAGCACGAACCCTCCACTGTCACTGCATCCTCACAGGTCAGATCTGGGCACAGATTGGTCTTGCAATCCCAGTCGCCGTCGTTGCATACACACTTCTTGCAGTTGCTGGTGCGGTAGAACCAACCGTGTTTGTAAGTTATGCCCATGTAAGTGCAGGTATCCAATGGCTCATCTCCTGAAAGGTTCAAGAGTCAATTATTTTTAAAGTTCTTTCTAAAGATAATTAGACAAAATTCCCTATCACCCGGTTCAGACAGGTGCTCGGTCCAGAGTTGCGCAGAACTAAATAGATTATGAGTGACTCCAGGTTGACCCAAATAAATTTTGGTTTTAGACGGGGGAACTTAACATAACATTTACATTAGGTTTAGCTCATGACAAGATCGTCTGAAACCTAGACACTCCAGTGACGTTCCGAACAACCCTTTGACTTCCAGACGTCAAAATTCACATGTACTTAATCCAATAATTAGGTTCAGCATGACTATGGAGCGCCTCTATGAACCGGTTGTATGATACCGGCAATGGGTTGAATTTCTTTTATACCTTTGCATTGCTCACAGCATTGTCCAACATCCTCCGTCTCCTCGCATGTCAATTTAGGGCACACTGTGTAGTCACATGACACGGTGTCATCGTTGCAGGTGCAGTTGGAGCATTTGGAGGTGGCCCAGGTGGAGCCGTGCTCATACATTGTGTTGTTGAAGGTACAGGCTTCGGCATCAGCTGGGGGGGAAAACACCAATCATACAATAATGTGGCTTCTTGCATTCGGAAGATGATGACTCATTTGAGTTTCCAATTCATCAACGTGCAGCATAGAGCTGCTTAAGCAACAACAACAAATATAATCTACTAAGCACAACAAATATTTGCTTGCCAAAATAAGGTTACCAGCCAAATTTTTATGTTACAAGTACCATCTCTGACTGCTTGTTTTCCAGTAGACATGGTAGATAGCGATCTAAGTCTCCGCGGTTTGTAAACAAATGTGACCCCAGGCACTGTGAACTTCTCCCAAGTTTTCTCCGACACCCAATTTCAAACAAGATAAACGAACGGCAGGTGAAAAAACCTTGTCCTGGACAGTACTTATTCGCTTGTTGTCCTGAACCAATTTTGACAAGGTCCCTAAGAATATCACTAAGGGATGTTTAAAGCCTAATTACCAGCTGCTTGGCATATTTTGCGGAAATCCGACTAAAGATTTTGACAATTTCTTAGATTCCAATTTCTTTGATTCCAATTTCTTTATAATTTGTGTTCACTTACATGGGCAGACAGAACAGCACTGTCCTTTCACGTCCACCGGATCTCCCTCACAGGTCAAGCGAGGGCAGACCTTGAACTTACAGACAGTAATGCTGTCCTCACAGGTGCAGACCTTGCAATCATCCAACTCCCACCATTCGCCGTCTTTGTATTCGCGGTTTTTGTGCATACAAGGGGCCTTCACTGCCGGTCCATCTGTCAATTAATTATAATATTTAGTATGAATCAAAGATCTTAAAGGCAAAGTATCCCTTTGGTATTTGGAACCGCTCGATTGTTTTAATCTTATATATAAATGTACATATAAACAGTAAAACTAACCTGTGAAAATTTAATTTCAAAGGGTGGTAGTGTTTTTCAGATATTGCCCAAATTCTGGAGCACTTATGTGCACGCAGGAAGAATAATCCGGAAGTGGAATACACCATCTCAGAAACATTTCTCAGATTGAAATGTTTTTGAGTCTTTCGCTCTTAAACAACATTCCTTAGAAGGAAATCAATTCTCAAAAAGTCATACATAGTCAACAGCTACAGTGCTTCTTACCAAGTAAGTTTTTATGGTCATTAGTTTTTGGAATAAATACCAAAAGGTACACCTTCCCTTTAAAAGAGCTAGTGCAGTGTATTTGAGGTGTAGAGAATTTGTGTACAAATGTTTTGAACAATGATTCTCTCTTGCTTCAGATAGGTGTTAAGTCTTCATTCGGGATATAGTAAATTGTATAAATGTGACATCACACTTTGCTAAGCAGTTAAGATTGATCAATCTTAGCTACTTTGCTTAGCAGTTAAGATTGATCAATCTTAGCTCTTTGTGAAACCTGGCCAACTGGCACTTTACAAACCAGTTCCTCCATTTTGACATTGAGTAGACGGGGCTACAGAGGTGAAGTTTTATGTTTATGTCCATTTGCTTATCAAATAAGACTGATTCGCAGTTAAGAGTAGTCTTAGCTCTTTGTGAAATCTAGCCCTGATCTCATTCTAGGGATTCAGTGTAGGGTCAGCACCACTCTGATTGGCAAACTAACCCCCCCCTTCCCCCACCCCCCTCTGCCCAACCTCCCTTCATCTTTGTATCCCTTCCTTCTGTTGTACGAGTTGGTTTTTGACTGCTTTTTACTGGTTCAGTTTATATTAAAATAACAGTTTTGTGGCTTTGTGTGGGTGTGCGTGTTTCTTGCCATTTTTATAATATTTTGCGTAACTTTAATGCAATTTAATATAACTTTGTATTTTTATTGCCATGCCTGTAATTGATGGTAATTGATGGTTTTTCCACTGTTGGTATGATGAAATAAAATATAATATAAAATATAACTTTGTTTAAACTTTGAAATTAACATAAAGTTTGCTTGCATAGAATCTTATATTTAAACTGACCAGCACACATGTCACAGCATTCTCCTTCCACTGGTATGGTGTCAGTGCATGTTGGCTCTGGGCAGACTCTGGTGTCACATGTGATGTCTCCATCAAGACACGAGCAACGCTCACAGTCGCTGACTGACCATTGTTCTCTGTGTAGGTACTCTGTACCACTCTTGTCCATACAAGGCTCAGTGTCCTCTGCAAGAGGAAAGTAAATTAAATTGGATTAGACCATATCAGATGAAATCTCAAGTCAGTTCAGATCAGATGGCAACAGACAAGATCAGATCAGATCCAATCAGACTAGAAAAGTACTCATTTTTTTATCAGATCAAATCAAAATTGGTTATGAGTGATTGATAGATTTTAAAAAAAAAAAAAAATTGATGGAATTAAAAAGAGCAATGCCAAATTTTGAATATACTGGATTCAATCAGATCAGATTAAATCTCAAGTCAGTTCAGATCAGATGGCATAAGACTAGATCAGATCAGATCAGATCAGATCAGATCAGATCAGATCAGATCAGATCAGACCAGATCAGACCACACCAAATCAGACCAGATCAGTTCAGATCAGACCAGACCAGACCAGATCAGAATGTATATGATAATGACAATTGAAACTAATTGAAACTAATTGTAACTAGAGAGGCTAACAAAATAAATATGAAGCTATGAACCATGAGAGAAGCTGACTGAGTAAATTTGAATTTATTTAGGCTTGAACAAAGAAAAATTTTCTAAGAGAGGGATTTGAACCAACGACTTTCGAAATGAACGTGCCGGCGCTCCACCAACTGAGCTATCCACTTATAATTTTGTCGGTCTCCCTATTTTGTCAAAGCCTTCATGCGGAGGGTTGCCAAAATGAATACGGCTAAAAACTTGCAATTAGAAATTTAAAAATATTGCTTTGCTAACCTTCACACATCGGGCAGCATTCTCCGTCTACGTTGACCTGGAAACCAGTGCACAGGAGTTCTTGGCACTTGACTGCCTTACAACGGACCGTACCGTCATGACACAAGCATGTCTGGCATGTGTCTGGATTCCAGCGGTAGCTGTGGGGGTAGTGGTTGTTCTTGTACATGCAGTCTCGGGGCGGTCTCACATCTGTGGGATGAAGGCAAGGACAAATTCATAAAATACTTGCAGCGGCAAACTTAACAATGAGACTGAAATTGGGTGGGGGTGTGTACCCATTAAACCTCAGCACCTCAACAAAAAGGGATGCGGATGTTTGACAGAGCGAGGGCGCCCTTGCTTAGCTTTCATGTACAAAACCAATGGGGACATTGCAAAAACAAAAACAACAACATGCAAGACAATAACAACAACAGGTGCATAAAGACTTTGAACGGTAATGTGTCCTCCATGGGCCTAGGCACAATTTCATGGCTGTGCTTACCGCTGAAATCTGCACCAATCTTCGCTTACAGGACAAGCACTGAATTTCTGAGCTACATGTAGCTGTGTAAGTGATCACCATTATTCGCTTACAGGGCAAGCAATGAATTTCTGAACTAGCTGTGTAAGTGAAGAATGCCTAGTTACTTAGAGTACGCAGGTGCACAAGCAAAAACTCCCTGCTAACCCGTGAAATACGCTTGATGTAAGCGCTGAATTCCCTGCTTCCGTAAGTGCTGATTCTTTGCTTACGGTGAGCAGAGCCATGAAAGTGGGCCCAGCTGATTTGTGAATTGTTTAGTGGCAGGAAAAAGGGGGAAAAGAATTGAAAAAGGGGGAAAAGAAAACAAATTGGGGAAAAACAAAACAACACAACAGTAGTATTTTCCCCCAACAATTATTCAAATTGAAAACATGTTACGAGCTCTTACCTGAGCATTGTGGGCAACATTTGCCTTCCTGCTTGTTTGGGTTCTCACACTCCAGCGTCGGGCAGTCCTGCACATCACAGCTGGTGCGTCCGTTGTCGCAGAAGCAGGTACGGCAGTCACCCTCAGCCCATCTAGTCAGATGATCTTGAGTCTTGTTGTTGACCGTCACACATGGCTTTGCATCCTCTACAGAGAAGTTAACGGGTAAAATTACGATTACATCTGAGAAAATAGAATGAGTTGTTGCAAACTGCTTACCAACCAAAAGGTTTAAATGCAATAGACAATAATAATAATAATAATTTATTCTTCATACAGCGCCTTACATCAATCTCAAAGCGCTGTACAGGAAATCACAACAAAATGTACAGTACAACAGAAAATCAGTAAACAAATAGTTAATTAAGCACACAATGGAGAAGTAAAAACCCACAATCACTAAACAATCCTCGTTATACATTTAAAATTGCATAAACACCATAAAAGTATAAAGACAACAGTTTAAAAACATAGATAGTTAGTAGTCTGACGTTTCGACCCTAGTAGAGACTTTCTCAGTCTTTCTGAGTTTCCCCCAATAGACCGATCCATAGCCCCGCCTCCTTACGAGTTGACCAATCACAGCCGCGAAACCCGATCACCATTAGTGCAAAGATCACCAAACGGCTCAAATGGTGATCAGATTTCGCGGTTGTGATTGGTCAATGAGAAATGGGCGTGGCTTAATGGATCGGTGTATTGCGAACTTCCTACCACATCTAAACCTTAACATTTTGTGTTTTTCCCTATTCATGTGTATTTTTCCTGTTGGATGGGTAAATAAATAAATAAACAAACAAACAAAACTGAACATGGATGTCTTACCTGGGCACACCTTGCAACACTTTCCTTCCTGTTTCATGGCCTCACCCTCAGTGCACTCGGCAGGGGGACAGCTCTGACGGTTGCACTCCACTATGCTGTTGTTGCAGGTGCACGTGGTGCAGTCATTTACACGCCATTCCTCTTTGTTGGAGTAGGTCTTGTCTAACAGTTTGCACACAGGGCCCGGGATTACACCTGTAGGCATTAAATTGACAGCGTCAGAGTTCTCTGAAGAATTTTTCGAAACTGTGGGGGTTACCTGGACCCGAGTTTGGGAAGTTCGGGCTAAGAACGCTGAATTGAAACAAGGTTTTGGGAATTGACACAATTTTATTTTTCAGTTTTAAAAGCCCTACTGTGCAATTTGTCCAATCTTGGTTCTCTGCAAATTTTTTGAAAACAGTGGGGACATTTTGGACCTAAGTTCAGGAAGTTTGGGCTTCGCAAGTACTTTGAAGTACTTTGGATAACCTAGGCTCCGAAAAAATTGTCCTATTTACCCAGAGGTGTACAACTATTTTTTCAACATTTATGCTTTAATAGACCTTTGGAAAAGTGTGGGGTTGTTTTTATTTTAGATGAAGAATAACTCAACAGGCCTTTGCACAACCCATACCAAATTGAGCAGAGAACAAAAGTCAATGGGGAAGTTAGACTTCAAAGTATTTGTAAAGTATTTTTGAAGCATTTTGCACGGTACGCTAATGGGAGTTTTGTTTAGTGAGGTGCACCCCTATAAGAGAGTCTCAATGACCTACCAGAACACACCGGGCAGCATTGCTCCTCATTGGTCTCTATGTCAGCGATGACCATTGGCTCGGCGCATTCAGGCTCCGGACATGTATGCTCGACACAGTCCACTGTTCTGTTGGTACAGCTGCAGAAGATGCAGGGACTAGACTTCCATTCCTCTTTGTGCTTGTAAGAAACTCCGTCGACCAAGCAGGGAAGAGTATCAGCTGCCCAGGAAGGAAACATAAAAAAGAAATGCCATTTGAAGGAAATAAGAAAGTCTACCATTGTTTGGTTTGTGAAATTAGCCTGAGACTTCTTGAAGTTACTTGGAGACAAGTTGCTTGAATCTGGACCTAAATTTATGAAGCTTGTAAGCACAAAAATCGCTTAGCGAAGATAAATATTGCTAAGCAGGAACAGGTTACAGCGAAAAAGGCATGTCATTTACACTGTTATGACTGGTGCCCAGTTAATACTGTTTAGACAAAACAAAAAAGGGAAAACAAACGGTCCCCATCGGGGAATTCTAAAGACTGGGGTGCTCCACAAGGATTTTTGTATACAAAGTATATAGGAGGATTTTGAGTACAAAAACAAAAGAAAAAACAAATAACAAGGTGTTCGGCTGAAGCTTGAACACCTAAAATTGTCTCCACAGGGATGTAAACATTTGAATGTGTGAGTGACGTGCCCATCAAGTACTCCAGCATGTCGAGCGGTAGACAAGCGATGTCATCTGTGAAGGGACTAGTCAGAACCAGCCAACTGACATTTCTTCATCTGCTCTGCATAGGTATCTATCGGGCCTCACAGGGCTAGTCGCTTTTAACGGTCTCTTGATTTCATTACCAGAAATAGACATTATACTCTTCCTAATCTAATCCGATTCCACATTGTTTTGCCCTCAGAAAAATCTGCAAAAAATGTTATTAAATATCCTGAAAAGTCTTATAAAAGCCCATGCTATATATGCATTGTACATGTAGGTCAGCCCTTGTACTTAATAAGATTTTCCTACTGTTTTCCAGTTTAAAAAAATAACAAAAACAACTTACTTGGGCATTTTCTGCAGCACTCTCCTTCCACCTTACGTGAATTGGCACAGGTCAAGATGGGACAATTCTCTTCTTGGCATTTGGACTCTCCATCCACACACCTGCATGTTCTGCAGACGCCATCCTTCCAGGTCTCTCCACTGTTGAGCACTCCCTTTGGTGTATCGCAGGTTTTAGTTTTTGGGTCACCTTAAAACCACAGAAAGAAACAGTGACTTTAAGGTTTACGTTAAGGTTTTATTAATAGTGAAAACATACAGTACAATTGGAAACTATTAGAGATCTGGGCCCAATTTCGTAAGGCTGCTTAAGCAAAAACATCCAATAAATCCTGCTAAGCATTAACAAGTAAGATACCAGTTAAACATTGTACATGTGACATAGTATTTTGGCTGGTAACCATATTCCGGTAAGCATAATTTTGTTGTACTTAGCTGTTTTTTGTGCTTAAGGAGCTCTATGAAATTGAGCCCTGGTAGGTTGGCAGGTTGAAATGCATGGATAACTGCAACATCAGTGGTCACACTTTAGTGTGATGCATTTACAATAGACTGTGCAAGTCTCGCGCGTATTCAAACATTTTTGGGACCCCTTTGGTCCCACGTACATTGCTTTAACGCAAAAAGGAAAAAAACTTGCACACCTTAACAGGTCCCAATGTTTGAATACTCGCAAGACCTGCACAGTCTGTAGCTGACTTCATTCACATGATTTCAAGAAAATTTGTGCAGCAGTTGAGGTCACACCAGACTGCATGCAGATAACCATTTGAAAAGGAACAATCTAAAAACATTAAACAGGGAATGCTTGAAGCTTTTTTGTTTTGATTTAACAGTAAGAAAAATAGAGTTAGCCCTTATCAAAACTTAAGGGGTGTAACCAGTACCTTTTGTATTTGATAATTTAAATGTATGTTACATTACTGGTTTTGGAATAGTATAATTCCTAGAATTGTTATAGAGCTATATATATTGACTAGAGCGCTATTAAAACTAGCCCTTAATTTGACGTTTTGTTTTAAAACGTATGCAAAATGTTGTAAGGCTATTTGTGTATCTGTGTTTTTTGTTATCCTTTCTGTGCGTTATCTTTTTAAATGAACACATAATCAGTGTGTGCGTAACGCAAACCCTTACACACAGAGTCATACACATGTAGATGTACAAGCACGTTGATTTCAGCATAGAAATAATTTCCAGCAAATGGAAACTAATACCAAAGTCTCACATAAACCTCAAACATGCCTGCGTCCAGCAAGCTTCAAATCATTTGTGCATCATGAGTTAGTACTACTACACAGAATTCATTCTTATCCAATAGAACCCTATAATATCGCATGCTCAAACAGCGCCCTCACTGAGGTCAAAGGAAGACCGGTGATTGGCTGAAAATTACAAGTGGATCTTACAGACATGCACGCTTCCATCGTTTGACCTCAGCAATGGCAGCCTATGTGAGGGGTCTATAGCTTTTGATTCAGTTCAATATTTGGCATCGGGTAAAACTTGTATTATGGAAAATGAACAAAAACTCTCTATGTCATGTTGTTTATGTCATTGTTAGAAAAAGGCGGAACAACCTGAAATAAATGGCGCCCTCTTTTGAAAAAATTTCTCCAACTCATTGGCCAAATAAATTCCCCTTTTTCTGCAAGTGAGTGATGGTGGTAACACTTGTTTCTTAGAAAATGAAAAAAACTCTATCTCATGTTGTTTATGTCGTTGTTACAAAAAGGCAGAGCAACCTAAAATGAATGGCGCCCTCTTTTGAAAATATTTCTCCAACTCATTGGTCAAATAACTCCCTCATTTTTCCCCTTTTTCTGCAAATCCGATTGTTCCTATTTATTTTGGTTTGAAATCTTAACAAGTGGGACGATTCCGATTTAATGGTAACAGTTGGCAGGTAAACAATCATGAATGATGCTTCTAAAAAAAACATCCATACACAGCTTTTATGAAAAAACTAAAAAACAACTTCTGAATATTAAACAGAAAAACACGTCAAAATTACCAGGACACTGCTCGCAGCATAGGCCAGGCTCTTTGATCGGAGTGTCGCAGGTGAGTGGAGGACAGGTCTGGAATGAGCAGGCGATGTTGCTGTTGTCGCAGCTGCAGTGACTGCACTCTGAGGACTTCCAGCTGGTTCCGTGCTCGTATTCATTTTCGCCGTCCACACATGGCATGGTGTCCTCTGTGCAAGTAGATAAATAATGTTTTCATTAATTCCATGGTATTGTAAGTCTTTATAATATTGATAATAATAATTACACTAATAATGGTGGAGAAACATCTAGATCGAATAAGCACAACTGGGGAGTGAGGGCTGATAGGTTACAGAGGGCAGTGCTTTTGGGAACAGCGAGGATCCTGACAAAGACCCTTGAGATCTAAGGCTACGGGATGTAGCCTGACTCGAGGAGTCACCGGCACAAAAGACAATGTGATCTTCTTTTTCTTTCGCATGCTATGGTAAAACGAAATAGTACTACTACTACTACTACTGAAAATAATAACATAATCTTCAAAAAGACGCTCAAGGCACTTCACAAAGAAAACATTTAGAAAGCACGGCCCAACACAATCAAAACAACAATTTAACAAAAATTACAAGTTTACAGAAAAGGAGAACACAAACAAATTAAAGCACATTAAAACAAAGCCCACAAAACGTTGTGTGTTTCTCTTGTTAGTTCGACAGGTGTATTTTTCTTTGAAATAAATTGTACATAAAATACCGTCCAACACACAGAGACAATTTTTGTACTCCTTCTATCGCACATGGGGTGCTATAGGACTTCTGACCTTTTAACAAGTGCAGGTAAACAACCTAATTTTTTTCTTATTGGGACCATGTGCTATCTTAAGACTACCGGGCGGTTTGAGGAGTAATGGCGAACACCCATACACAATTTGGAATTAAAGTACATGGCACAATGGTACCAGGGTTTGCTCATCTGGAGGTTGCTATATAAAAGCGTGCCCTGAACCATTGTGACATAACAACTGGCTCTATAGTCAGAGGAATTCTAATTTAAGCAGGAACTTGTGACTTGGCAAGTCATTGTACCAGACATTATTAAAATCCAACTCACAAATGGCATATTTCTCTTTTACCTGTTATCATCCCGCCAATAAAATGGTGTAATGTATAAATTTCAATAAAAGAGTAAGATCGCTTATAATTTTCTCACTTTCCCTTTCTATCCCCTTCACTGCAAAAAACGTAAAGATTGTCCGGCAGGTTGTTTATGTATACCTCACCTTGGCAACGAGGGCAGCATTCACCTTCGATCATTACATACTCTGTGCATTCAAGCTCGGAGCATATCTCAGGATCGCAAATGGTGGCTTCGTCAACGCACTGGCAGGTGGTGCAGTCATCTCTCTTCCATGTCTGGCCTTGGGCAAACTCGTATCCCCGGAACATACAGAATGGTTTGTCTAGTGACAGAAGAATCATGAGAGAAAAAATTTATACCAAATATTTTTTGAGAGGTACAATTATTCCTTTTTTGTATTACTCACTGAGAAATTTTACCCAGTCAGTTTCCCTTATGGATTATTATTTGATATAAAAAAAAGTTGCATCCCCTTATGGTGATCCCCTGGCTGCCACTTCCCAGGTTGTATTGTAAAGTTGGGTGTGATCCCTGGCTATATGGCAGTTTACGGTTGTATGGTTTCTGACTGGCCCCCCCCCCGAACAAAGATATTGACAAAATAGGGAGACCGCCAACATAGGGCTAGATAGCTCAGTTGGTAGAGCGCAGGCACGTTAATCCGGAGGTCATTGGTTCAAATTTCGCTCAAGTAAATTTATCTTCACTCAACCCCAAATCAAAAATTATTCAAAATAGAAAAAGTAATGCACCTTTAATTATGATAAAAGCATTACATCGCTCGTCATTATTAGTATGCTATCCTAACTGTTGCGTTCTAACTCACCAGGGCATGTGCCACAGCAACCATCCTCCGATACCAGAGGCTCCTCACATGCCGGTGTCGGGCAGTCCTCCACCACACAGGCTGTCTCGCCCTTCTCACAGGTGCATCTCTCGCATGATTCTGCCTCTCCTGAGCGCCAGATCTGACCGGCTGGTTTCATCTCTCCGTCGACATCGCAAGACTTCAGGTCCTCTGATGGATGAGAGTGGAGTCATAAACAGATGTCAAGTTTTGGGGTTCACCAAATAATTATTTCTTTTGGAAGAGGTGGTTGTTCTGAACGGTGCTGGGCCCAATTTCAAGCACAACAAAATTATGTTTACCGGAATAAGGTTACCAGCCAAGATACCATGTCACATGTACCATCCGTGACTGGTATCCTGCTAATTTTTGCTTAGAAGACTTTTTTGTAAGCAACACTTTCTGCTTGTCAACGTAATGCTGATCTTTTGGCAAAATTATAAAGAAAGATACCACAAAAGTCACATGTGAAAGTTTCTGCTGAATACAGTGTCTATTTGCTGAGAAAGCAGCAGAAAACAGCAAAAAACTGTCACAGTATTTTTCACAAGACTTTTCAAATCCAACGAGTGACAGCAGGTACCAATCACATCTCTAGTCGCAGCATTCGGGAACGGACACCAACCCTCAGAAATCTGAGAAACAATTCATGCTTGAATAGTTTCTCAGATTTAAATAGTTTTAGGTCAAAATTATTCAAACCATTCTCTAAACAGTTTAGACTATTAACAGTTCTTCTCACCAAGCAAGTTTTGAAGTTTTTATGGTCATTAATTTTTGGAGGATTTACCAATCTATAACACTACCTTTAAGAGTGAATCTGTGTACATCAATAAAGCCAGTTATACACGTCAGGGATGTGATAGGCTGTTGAAAAAAAAACCTGAACTCTGAGCGCAAAGCGCGAAAGCTTGCGAGCTCGAAACCTTGCGAGCACGAACATTTATCTTTGGTTTTAAAAGCCATACTCTGCAATCTTGGGTATTATCTTCTTTTTTTACAAAATTTTAATCTTAAGTAAAAAGTTTTAAAATAAATAAACAAATTAAATAAAAATGGAGGGGAGGGGGCAAACAAAACCGGATTTCTTTCTTGGGGGGGCAAAACAAAATGAATTTCCGGTTAAAAATGGAGAAATCACATCCCTGACACATGCTTTAAATCACTCTGGTAGTTTTTACCTGGGCATTTCTGGCAGCATTCTCCTTCCAGTCTGATGGGCTCTGTGCATTCTACCCGTGGGCAAGCTTTGGAGTTACACTCAACCTGTCCCTGTTTGCATTTACATACGGTGCAGTCGTCCTGTGCCCACTGTTGGCCGTTGGAATACTTCAAACCGTTCATCTCACAGGAACGACCTCCCTCGCCTGAAATAATAACAAATTGTTCAACAATCAGCATAAACGCACAATTTTCTTGCGTAGCTATTTGGAAAAACAGCCTGTACTGATTGTGTACATCTTGAAAAATTTGCTTAAAACCTTGTGCTGACCGTGTATCACATTACACTTGGTTCAATTCTCTTAATGTTCATAACAAGAACACAAGTTGAATGAATTGTAAAACATGCAAGCAGATTTGTAGCTGCTATTTAGGGCTGTGCATCTACGTTTATTTTCCAAAACGGTTAAACGGAACTTGTGACTTCCGTTTACCTATTTCTACCGATTCAAATCAGAACTACGAGCCGACATGTAAAAGGAGCAGGCGTCAACACACTCTCCAAGATTAAAAATAGAACACAACACTAAAACAGTCACAAAACCACACACCACACACCACACAGTGGGGTGTACAAAGCAAAATGTGTAACAAATTGTAAGGGATTGAAGATAGTATATTACAAATTGTAGGGGATTAGGATAAGAAACATTCCACCAAAAAAAGGTCAATCATTCTCCCTGGATAATGGTCTATGGCTAACATTTTAAATAAAAGGAAGGTCTATTTTAAAAAAAAATTGTTTGTTTACTGTCAGCTTGTTTAATTGTCAAGGAAATTTGGAAACGGATGTCAATGTTTTTTTACGGTTAAACAACCCAACCCTAGCTGCTAACATGGAAAGACTTCAGTAGTTGGTCAAGAACAGCCCTATGATAAAATTTAATCGTGTAATGACTGACAGCACACACCCCTCTGCATACGTTGATTCTAAGAAATAAATCAGGTACGATTCGCTAACTATATCTTAAAATGAATAGGTTTAAAAATTCAAATACAATATCAACGTTCATATTTCTATTTTTTGATTTCCCCCTAATTAGCCCCCTCCTTGAGTGGCCTGTTTTGTTTGCGTCTAGTGATCAGCAACTCAACATACAGAAATCAATAAATAAACAAAATAGAAATGAGAACACCAAGCAATCCTACCTGGGCATTGTTCACAGCATTCACCCTCGACCGTCAACGGACTGCCGGCCCTACATTTAGCGACAGGGCAGTTCTTCCGGTTGCAGGTCTTGACTCCGTTATCACAGACGCACTCCAGACATCCCTTGCCACGGAAGCGCTCACCATTTTTGTACGTTTTGCCGTCGTGCTCGCAGGGTTTGGCATCTTCTACACACACACAAAATATTGTGATAATAATAATGTTAATAGCTTTACTGTTAAATATATTTCTCTACCCGGGGCCCAATTTCATAGAGCTGCTTAAGCAGAGAATATTGCTTAACCATTTTATGCTTAGCAGAAATGAGCAGGATACCAGTCACAAATTGTACACATGACATGCTAGTTTGGCTGGTAACCTTATTCTGGTAAGCATAATTTTGTTGTGCTTAAGCAGCTCTTTGAAATTGGGCCGTGGAACTAAACGGAAGACACGGAGGTCAAAGATAAATTGATACAAACAAGATTATTATTGGTTTATTAAAAACATTCAAACTTCGCAGCCAAAGGCTGAATTGTGTTTAAAATACAGAGTTTTAAAAAAAGAAGAAACAAAAATTACAAAAAACATTAAGATAAAAAGTGGAAGTTTAAAGAAGATAAACCCACCTGGACATACACGGCAGCATTTTTCCTTCACGGCTATTGGGTATTCACAGTCCAGTTGGGGGCACTGATCGGCTGTACATCTTACCATACCCTCATCGCATGAGCATACTGTGCATTTTTTCTTGCGCCACTGTTGGCCATTAGCGTATGCCATTCCCTTGACTTCACAGACCTCACCGATGGGTGTACCTGGCAATGGGAGAAATTAATAGACCACCAAATAATATTACAATAAGTTAAAGGTAAGTTTGTGGCGTGTCGTGGCCGAGCGGTCTAGAGCACCGGACCTAAGCTCTGGTGTTTTCAGCAGCAGAGTGTGGGTTCGATACCCGGTCATGACACTTGGCCCCTGAGCAAGGCACTTAACCATAATTGCTTCGAAAAAGTTGGGAAGGTAGTGCATTCTGAACTACCAGACAGGCTCCTAGTGGATGATATCCATGCCAACATCCTTAAGGACTGTGAAGGGGGTAACCCTGTTTCAGCCCCAGGAGTAGGAGGCAACGTGCCCCTGGTGTCAATTGATTTGGGTCGATAGCCCAAATCAGTTATGTGTAGCCCTCACCTTGAAGTGGCCGTCCGTGGCCTTGTGAGTAAGGCGATATCTCATTTTAAAAAAATCAAAAAAAAAAATATCATACAGGATTGGTTAAGGATAATTTTAAAAACATTGTTTAATTTTAGTCTGAAAGCTGACTGACTGATTATGTAGTTCATACCGGAACCATTTTTTCTATTAAATATTTCCCTCTGAAATAAAGTCACGTTTTCGAGAAAACTGTATCTGAAAACCTGAAAAAACGCAACAGGTGTTTTCGGTAGTTACAACCAAAATTAAAGACAATGTGATTGCATGATGAAAAATATGCATGGTTTTTCACTTTTTTTCCTCCTGACTCACACAACGTATTAGGTTCAAATTTTTACTGGTTTGTTATTTCATTTCCTTTCTAATCTCCCGCAATTAGCAACAAACAAAATATTATGTTTGGAGTGGCAGTTCCTGACAACACACTTGTCACTCGTTTTATTCATCTTGTTAAACATTTAACAATTCTTCAATACAGAAATCCGTAAGTCAGTCCAACAATTTTTCATTACGAATAAATATACAACATACGTACATAACTCGCTTGTAATTAAAAACAAACACGAGAAGGCATATTGCCTGAAATTCTGCCAAACGACACACGCAGATTACTCGTCAATGCGACGTACCAGACTAAAGCTGCAGCTCCGAGTCAATGGTCACCGAGCTAAAACCAAGCTCCAAGCCAATTACTCGTCAATGCGACGTACATGGGCACCAGACTAAAGCTACAGCTCCGAGTCAATGGTCACCAAGCTAATTACTTGTCAATGCGACAATCATGGGCACCAGACTAAAGCTCTCAGCTCCAAGTCGATGGTGATATCATGACTAATATGCTATCGGTCCAATATCGGACACATCTGCTGCCAATCCCGCATCGGCCTGTGCATCAAGTTCTAAAGAGTCAGCACACACGCAACCCCTACGCTTGCCTAGATAAAACCCGTGGGCCAAAAACTAGGAGAGAGGACGTGTCTGGGAGTAGGCATGACTCAAAGTACCCAGGTCACTTGAACTAATGCAATCCTACCACAATATGTAACCTGCAAAAAATATGTAAAGTAAACTTGGCGTGTACGCCATATAAGTGTGTCAGAAAGCCGAATGACATACCACAAGAACACAATACTTATATAGCCCGCCTAAGCAACGCTTGATTGCCCAGGCAGGCCATACCCCCATTCTAATTGCTTACGAACCGAAAGGAAAGTGTTTCTCTTCTAACAAAAGACCGAAAAGAAACACATGTATATGGTTGATCACACAAAATATTTTGTCAGCTCTCCAATTCCTGTATAATACCTTTATCTCATGGCATAAATTATGAGTGATATTTGAAGCTTTGCATGGTGTGAAAATAAGAAGTAACTATAAATAAATAAATAGTAAACTTGCGGGTACAACCATGTATTAAATCTCTTTTGTGGAAGTTGTTGGCTCTGAAAAGAGCCGACATGGTCTTGACGTTTCGAGCAGTATACTCTGCTTGCTTCAGACTGTATACCGCTGGCAAGAGTATATAATTATCTTTAATATGATAAATACTTTGGCATCTCATATCACTGGTAATGAGAGTACAAAGAAAGACAATCCCATCCTATTCATCTTCAGGTTTTCCCGTAGTTAGACGCTATTACAGTATTTGTGTGTTCTACAGGAAATCCCCCGTAGTTAGCCACAAATAGGTTAACTTTATCCAACAAATGTATCTCTTCCATACCTGGACAGGTGCCGCAGCAAGTTCCCTCCACCTTAATGGGTTCAGTACAGTTGGTAACAGCGCAGATGAGGTCAGAGCAGACCACGATGCCGTTCTTACAGAAGCATTCCTTGCAGTCACCGACACGCCATCTGTCCTCATGGCTGTACGTCGTACCATCTACAACACACTGCTTGACATCAGCTGTGAGCAATCAAATTAAAGGTGAAGGGTCTTAGATTGGTTTTTGTCAACGACCGGCTGGACTTTGCTAAGCATAATGGGTCATAGATTGTTTTTTGTCATCAAGCATGCAAACATTTGCTAAGCAGATTATTCTGCTTAACAGCTTGACAAAATTGGGCCCTTAATTAAGACTTAGTCCCCAAAGTCTCCCAGGGAATTTTGTGGCAAGGGCCAGCGGCCAATTTCATAGTGCTGCTTTAACTGTAAGCAATTTGTTGCGCTTTTCTTTCATAGTGCTGCTTTAACTGTAAGCAATTTGTTGCGCTTTTCTTTCATAGTGCTGCTTAACTGTAAGCAATTTGTTGCGCTTTTCTTTCTAGTTTGCTTTAAACGTAAGCGTTTTTCGAAGATTAGCAAGAGAATTAGGCCCCCAGCTTGCGGGTTCACCATGAATTTGCATTGTTACGTCATTCATTTTCATAGAGTAAGCACCGGAAGGTTAAAATGCCTTTTCACGTGCTTACGGTTAGCTGTGCCATGAAATGAAAACTCATGCAGTAAGCACGAAATTGGGCCCTGTTGGGCAGGAGAGTATATCGATAGTATTAGGGTTGAAGGTAGGGTCATAGACTGGTTTTTACCAACGTCATGCTGATTTATAGGTCAAACTATCAATAAAGATACAATAAAAGTCACCAGTGAAAGTTTCAACTGAATACAGTGTGAATCATAAAAATAAAAAAAACTATGGTAGTAAACTTGCAGGCACAACTATGTATAAAACCCTTGTGGGAGAAGTGTTGGCTCTGAGAAGAGCCGGTGTGGTCTCAACGTTTCAAACAGTGTACCAATAATTATCAAATCCGTTGGAATTTGTTAAGGATAAAAGTATGGGACAAAGCAACCAAAATACAACACCTTGAAAGGGACACAAGGTGTGGTGGTGCATATTTCTGCCAGACCATGCCAGAGTCTACTCTGTAACTTTCTGCTCAGCAGAGACATTTACCCGGCAGGATTTTCTGCTCCCACGTTAATCCTTTAGCGACCACAGCAGCCACAAGCGGCTTGTACCAAAACGCACATAGCGGCCGCAAAGTTTAACCTACTTCTATTCATAACCTACTTCTATTCATAACCTACTTCTATTCACATAAAGAGGTCAAAGTAAAGGTCATGGCCACTTATGAAATTTTCCGATGTAGTATGTTGACATAGTATCTGAATTTCTAAACAAGAAACTGGAACTTTTCTCTTTCATTTTATCTATGTTGACATTTTTACTGACAACATTTCAATAAAGAAGTGCAATGTCTGGGCGTTTTTGTGATGATTATACATAAATGAATGGTCTCTAAAGAATGAATTGGACTCTGACCTCCCGCCCTTTGACACTTACATCTACATGTAGTACAGCACTCTCCATCCAGCTGAACCTCTCCCTGATCGTCACACATCTCAGCCTCGCAGGGCTTCTGGGAGCAGACGGTGGAGCGGCCTTCGCACTTGCAGAATGTGCAGTCGTTGGGCTCAAAGAATGAGCCGTCAGGATAGGACCTGTCACCGGAGAGTTCACACACACGGTCTATGGGTAGGGGGAAGACGATTATATCTGCACACAGAAGAAAAAATTAAGAAAATAATCAGATGATGTGAAGAGGTCTTAGAGAAACTATTGTGCAGTATTATTTTTTTCTTTAGTATTTCTTAATCTGTTTATCTAAAATTGTTCAGTATTTCTCAAATTGTTCCAATTATTTTAAAGTCTGAAATTTCTCATCCCTTGACCCATTTTCATAGAGCTGCCTAAGCACAAAAACAAGCTAAGCACAACAAAATTATGCTTACTAGAATAAGGTTACCAGCCAAAATACTATGTCACGTGTACAGTTTTGCCTGGTATCCAACTCATTTCTGCTTAGCAGGAAAAACGTTGAGCAATGTTGTCTGTGAAATTGTACCCTGACCTCAATGATATAGACAAGAAGTAGCGTGATTCCCGCTGCGAATATTGGTGAACCTTAAAACACTGATAAAGGAAACAACAAAGCCCATCACTCTTTTGTCTCCAACTCACCTGGACATTGAGGGCAGCATACGTCGGGTACCTTCACAGCGTTGTCACACTCTGGCACCGGGCACACGTAGTTGCGGCAGCTGATGGCGTTGTCGATGCACAGGCAGTCGATGCACTCGTTGATACTGATGTAATCTCCGTGGTTGAACATAACGCCCGCCACCTCACATGCCTTTGTCTCGTCTGTGTGTTGAGAAGTACAGAACATGATAAACAACACAAGAATTACTAGGGCTGAGACAGTCAAACTAGGGCTGGACTTCGCTGGAACTCAAAGCAGCAGCACTAGAAAGAGGGGATGTGGTGAAAAGCGGTACCAGTCATTCCAACAGGATACAATTTGAGGAGGAGACCAAGGGCAATGGCTTGTGTCTACTAGAGAGAGAGCGACCCCAGGACTGCGGAACAACCTTCCCCCATCAACATTCGCACCTCAAATTTGCTGCCTACTTTCAAGAAAGCACTTTAAAAAAAAAATCTTTTTCCATAGTTGCTTTTGTTTAGAAAGCTTTTTGTTCATTTATTCACTAATGTGCTGTAGTCTAAATGAAATGGCGCTATATAAAACCCCAGTGTATGTATGTATGCATAATGACTCAAATGACCCACATGGTTTGGTATGGAAATTATTGAGAAGATCAGATGGGGGGGGGGGGGGCTGTGGAGGACTTTCTTGATTGGTTTTACAGTTGCAGACAGTGCAACTCGGACAAAAACAGTGATATTCCATATACTTTTTCAGCATTCTTCCCAAACAGTGATCCGCTGGCTACATGCCACTCTAAACACCAGAGGATCAGAAAAATGAAAAGAATATTTGCTGTGTCAGTGCAAAAGTGTTGTATCTCCTAATATAGCACTTATGTTACACGCAAGAAATTGCCAAAATGTTGCATCTAGCTTAGAATAGCCCAGATGTACACACACAAAAACACACAAGTGTGTAACAGCCTGCAATCGTGGACCCTCCTTTGTTCAACTCTTTGTGATAGCAACCGTGAACCACAATGCTTTCCTTTGTGATAGCAACCGTGGACCTATTGTCCTCTTTTGTTATAGGTCCCCGGTTTGAATGTGGTTACCTACTCAAGTACGCACCCGAGATAAAAGTTTTTCACGGAGCATTTTCGAGTGAGATAAACCTTTTTCGCAAAATCTAAATCTGTCTTTTTAAAATTGAGATACAACGATTTTGCAAAATTGAGATAAGTTTTTGAAAAATCGAGATATGATTTTGCAAAATCGAGATTTTTTTGCAAAATCAACATTTTTGCACTGACGCAACGAGTTATGATCTGAAGGAGATCTTACCGAAACAGATCGGGCAGCATTCCCCTTCAAGAGTGACTTGATCTTCACAGGTGAGACGTTGGCAGATTGGAGTGACACAGGATACGATACTATCCAGACAGGAGCAGAAATTACAATCGGAGTACCACCTGGTGCCATCTTGGTAGGTCAGACCGGAGTCAGCCTTGCAGCCTGGAGCTGGGGCAGGCTCTGAAAGGAAAAAAAAAAAGGATGAGATTGATTGAAAATGATTCAGTACATGTAGTAGGAACTTTTCTTACTTAATTGGGGCTCCACGGTCAAATTGAGTTTTGTGATGCACTCCTTTTCCAATAGATAGAGTCCTTGTGAAAGTGGGGAAAAAATTTACAAGTCTCTAACCTCATGTTAAAGGTATTATACAGGATTGGCAGAGCTGACAAAATAATCACAGACAGTGTTCATGTTTTGTGTAATCAACCACATACATGAAATAACAAACCTGTGAAAATTTGAGCTCAATTGGTCATCGAGGTCACGAGAAAATAGTGAAAAGAGACCTATGTGTTTTCTGTTTTTCAAACATCGAGTTTATTATCGCGCGCGATAAAAACTATTGTTTTACTCATTTCTCAGAAACGATAGCATTTTAGGCAGAAATATTTTAAGGAACCCTTTCTACCATTACTTACTTTAAATCATGTAAGTTATGTGTGAATCTGTGAACATTTGTGTTTTTCGATCTTACCAATAGTGTACAGGGCCTTTAAAGTGGTAAAAACAAATTGCCTTGGTTTTCCCTATACTGGGGTTTTCCTCAAACATCTAATACTGACATTTCTTCAACATCTTCTCTACACAGGTATCTTCAGACCTATACAGGTCACAGTGCTAGTCGCTTCACTTGGTTTCATTACCAGAAATATAAATATCATGCATTAATAATGCACTGATTTTATACTTTTTGTTTGAGTGTTATAAAATCCAAATTGTTTACATCTTCACCAAAGAAGTGACTGTGACAAAGTGAAAGATAAAAATCGAGCCCGAATAAAACTTAAATTGTTCTGACGCTTCAAGCAGAGACGAAAGATCATAACAAAATTGCATTATCTGCAACCCACAAGTGAGGGCGGGTGTATGGCAATCACAAGCTAATAATATTATGTCCCGATTGCTGTACAACGTTAATCAGTGATGGATTAGCCACAAGAATGCGATAATAATGATAAGGTAAGTATTACATTTAGTATAAGACTTTCATCCTTAACGTAATCAAAGGCAACATTGATTGCTTGACACACTAGTAATCTCACCAGCACATTCCAGACAGCACTTTCCTGCCACCTTCATTGGGTTCTCACATTCCAATACCTCCATGCAGGAAATGTCAGCGCATCGTATCTTGCTCTTCTTGCACCAACACTCGGTGCAGTCGGTGGTTCTCCAGCGCTCTCCCTCCTTGTAGGTTTCATTTTTGAGAGTACAAACTGGTCCGGGCTCTGTTGCAACAAATCAGACACGGTCATATTTCTATTCCTGACAGATTTAGCTACATGAATTATTAGTTATCACACAAGCGCGAGTTGAATCCTGAGAAATATAGCGCTTCTGCATCCCATTTAATTATTTTTTTAATGAGATAGCCTAACATCACAAGGCCATGGACAGCCACTGCAAGGTGAGGGCTGCACTTAACTGATTTGGGCTATAGAGTGCACTACCTTCTCAACTTTTTACAAAGCAATTATGGTTAAGTGCCTTGCTCAAGGGCACAAGTGTCATGACCGGGATTCGAACCCACACTCTGCTGCTGACAACACCAGAGCTTGGGTGCGGTGAACTCGACCGCTCGGCCATGACACGCCTATCTGAGGCTGAAGGCTGAGTTGGATACGGGATGCAGACGCTACAATTTCCGAGTGTGTGATAATGAATTTATCTTCAAGCAAACTTGACTGACAGATGAACCCTTAGCGGAGTTTGAACAGCGCCATACGCAGGGTGTGATATGGGCAAGGCGATTTAAGTTTATATCACACTTCTTGTTGCTATGGATCTACCAATCAGAATCGAGGATTCAAGTTTGTTAGAAGGTAGTGGTTTAGTGATATTGACTGTGCAAGTCTCACGAGTATCAAAATGGAGAAAACAAGTCAAACAAGGAATACATTTTGTGAAACCAAACCTTTTTGAAATTCTATGTATACAACATTCTTGAAAACAAAAAAACACCCATAGCAATTATTTTGTCTGTGCAATTTCCATTTTTTGTATACTACAATGTTTAAAGGCACTGGACACCTTTGGTAATTGTCAAAGACCAGTATTCTCACTTGGTGTATCCCAACATATGCATAAAATAACAAGCCTGTGAACATTTGGGCTCAATTGGTCACTGAAGTTGCAAGAAAATGATGAAAGAAAGAACACCCTTGTTGTACAAATTAGTGTGCTTTCAGATAGGAATAAAAGGCTTCTGGCTAGAAGTCTTTTATTATTTTAGTGAGAAATTACCTCTTTCTCAAAAACTACGTTACTTCAGAGGGAGTGGTTTCTCACAATGTTTTATTCTATCAACAGCTCTCCGTTGCTGGTTACCAAGTAAGTTTTTATGCTAATATATATTTTGAGTAATTACCAAACGTGTACAGTGCCTTTAAGTTAAAATTGAAGCAAAATTCAAACTTGGGAACAGGATGCTTAGTTTTTAGAAACCCCATTTGCGATTCAAGCCTGAATTTGTGCAACCATTACATAGGTTTAATGATAGTATGAACCTCAGTTGGGCAATTTTTGTAATTAATGTTTACAAGTACCCTTAGAAGGTCACGTCTTATTCTCTGGTTTTCTTTGTTGTTTTGTTAAATTCATTTCACTTTCAAATATTTCATGGCTAAACTGTTACATGACAAATATTTCATGGCTAAACTTTGTAGCCATAAACTATTCTAAACTGTAAACTGAAGTATTTGAAGAAAAAGAACCTTCTTTTCTGCCCCGCTCCCCTTGTTTTTTGCCCCCTTTAAATTTGTGGTGGAAGACTTTCTGGAAAACAAAACAGGAATAAATAAATTATGGGTTGTCCTTGGAATTTTTAATCAAACTTACCTGGGCAAGTCGGGCAACAATCACCATCTTTCAAGATTGGTGACATCTTGCAGTCAAGAGTAAGGCAGGATTTGAGTGAACACGAGATGCTTCCAGTATCGCAGACACAAGAGGAACATTTCTGTAGAGAGAATCTAGAGCCATCGGGGTAAACTGTGCCCTCGTAGGTGCAGAATTTGTCAGTCTCTGATGGGAGGGGAAAAAAAACAGGAAAAAAATGCAGGTTTAAAACCGGAAGGTATGACATTGTACTAAGAAGGTCTTGTCATTTTTTTTATAGCAGCGAAAATCTGGAGTGGTTATGTCCACGCAGGAAGAATAATCCGTTATTGGAATACACAGTCTGAGAAACGTGCAGAAAAGTTTCTCAGATTGAAATGTTTTTTAATCCCTCTCTCTAAAACCACATTCCTTTGAAGGGAATTGTTTCTCAAACTGTTCATACATTATGAACAGTTGCAGTGCCTCTTACCAAGTCAGTTTTTTTTATGGTTTTGAAATTTTTTGAGTAATTACTAAAGGTATACCCTCCCTTAAATTATATCTTCTTTTACCATTTGAGTCATAAAAAATGATGTCCAACATAAACTTTAAAGGTCAAATTCAAAATTTAAAGATCCACTCATTCTCTAATAGATAAGAGTCCTTTGGAAAGTAAGGACAAATTTGCAAGTATCCAAAGTCTCACATTAAAACGGTGTACAATGTAACAAAGTTGATACCCTCCAAGTACAATTTTTGTCAAAATCCAAAAAAGCATGACGCCGTCACATTTCAAATAATATATGGTCTGTACGTTTTTGTACAGAGAATGTTCACTTCATCCCTGAATGTTGATGAAACTGATTTTGACCTTTGGACCAGTGCACAAAATCCTCTTTGGAATGGACAGACCCATTCGTTTTTTAATGTCCCGATGAAGTCATGCTTAAACCTCCCTCTGGAAGAGCATCAAATAAACTGGCATTTACACTATTTCAACATAAGGTTGAGGACTGGGAAATTGTTTTCCACTTTCATGAGGACTGTATCTATTGGAAAATGAGTGCTTCACAAAACTTAATTTGACTTTAGGAGCACCACTTTGAGATTCCCCATTTTAGAAGATTAACAAACAGATTGGGATGCAGCATGAATTTTATTTTGATTTTTTCCCTCAGGAAATTGTTTCCCTTTTTTCAAGAGCATTTTTTCTAGAGCAGCACGAGCTTGGCAACATTTTTATTCAAATTAACTCACCGTTACAGGTTTGGCAGCAGGCACCCGGTAGGGTGACTGGGAAGTCGCACTGGGCCAGATCGCAGGCCATTACGTCACAACTCACAGTC
This sequence comes from Leptasterias polaris, assembly GCA_037783415.1. Lineage (NCBI taxonomy): Eukaryota > Metazoa > Echinodermata > Asteroidea > Forcipulatida > Asteriidae > Leptasterias > Leptasterias polaris. The sequence goes on from JAZGTN010000141.1 coordinate 642,817, forward strand.
AGATCTTTACCACATCTGCAACTACTGCAGGGCGTGGGGTTGAAGGTTTCGCCCACGGTGTACTGCTGTTCGTCAACTTCACACAAGCCAGATTCTGGGAAGAGGAACAAACAAAGAAGATGCAAAGTGCTGGCCTGATGCTTCGTTTTTTGAAAGGGCAAGGGCACCAAGGCGTTTTCATCTTGGAAAATTGTAAATTTCTATTGGAACATTTCAAGTGGGCACCAAGGCGATGACCAGGGGACAATGGAGGCATCCAAAACAGGGTTGGGTTGTCCCCAACATAAACATTTTGCTTCTTTAGGTAAATTCTTATGATGGGAAACTTACCAATGCAGATACTGCAGCACTCGCCCTCCCTTAGAACAGGGTTGGTACAGAAGACCGGTAGACACTGGACTTCAGTGCACACTGTGCGGCCGCTGTCGCACTGACAGAGCTTGCAGGGGTTGTTCGGCGTCCAAGTCTGTCCATCGACGTAGGTCTTTCCTTCAGATTCACATGGGGTTTCACCTGAATGGAAGATAACAATATTAAGCAGGAATAAGTAACTAAATTGAGTTTGAAAATAAAATTTGTTAGTCTCTCTCTACTCCCCTTCCTATCCAGAATTCTTCCGCATCAAATTTTGTCTTTCATTAGCCCTGGAGGCCTTCACTGTTAAATAAATACTGTACTATGTCAAATAAATACATCCATGAGAGTTCGATTCCGGAAAAATTTCTATTTTAAATCTTACCTGTAAGAAGCTACATTGTACTAATCTCACCGGATTAACATTCCATGGCCGCATACATTCTTTAGCGGTGGGTTTTTGACGCCAGATATTCCTCATAAATTTGTCATATAGACCTTATGCATTGACGTCACCAAGCCGCCATCTTAGAGGTAAACTGATGATGAAACAATGGAAATGCGCTGATTTGTACGCCCGGCGCACAAGACTGACCAATGAACATCTTCCTTTTGACCTCTAGGCGAGGGCGCCCTACTGAAATGACGTCATATGCATAAGGTCTATTAGTGAAATAATTCAGCTCTCAACAATTTACATTTCTGCACACAACACTATTGTAACACTAGAATAAATGTGTCACAGATAAACAACACGGCTCATCACACAAACCTATTCACCTTTGTTCACATGTGTTTGTGCGGGTGCTGCTAACGCATACCGCACAGCACTATTAACATACAGTGCAAGAAAATGTACATGTAAGCGCAGAACATACGCGCAAAATACGATCAACCATCCTATGCCTGACAGGCTAGTGTGCGAGTCTGCATGCATGTGTGAGAAAACAAACACAACAGAAACTTTTACCATTGAGAGCTTAATATTTCAGTAAAGTACAGATTGATAAGGAATATCCGACGTCCAAAACCCACCGGAAACAGAGCGTACACGGCCGTGGACGCAGACATCCATTGAGATTAGTAGCTTCTTAACAAGTAAGATTTGAATCAAGGAGCTCTGAAATCCTTCTGCCCCCTTCTGAACCCTCATATCAAAATCTCTTTCTCTGTGCACAGCACAGAGAAAGAGATTTTACATGTACATAAGGCTAATTCTTTTATTCATTCACTTTTTCTGAACTCCCTCCCTTTTCTGATGTGCTAAGAATCTCTGCAACTTGTATTCACCATAAAGCAAGGAAACAAAACAAAATCTCAAAGAACAAATCTTAACAGCCAAGTAGATATATACATGTACGGGTACACATGGTGTTACCGCAAACTGAATTGATACATCATGCAATGCCTCAAATCATATACAGTTACAATAGGTCGCCAGCATACTGTGATACTTGTATTCACCATAAGCAAGGAATACTGTTCTCAAAACAAAAAATGCCCTCAAAGAACAAATCTTAACAGCCAAGTAGATATATACATTTGTAACTAACTAGGCTAGTTCTTATATAGCGCATTTTACAATAACGTCTCAATGCGCTTTACATTAGTGTCCCGGTCATTGGGCCAATAACATTCCTTTTTAATCTTTCTCAGCTCCCTGGGGAGTATACAGCCCGGGCTGCTGTGATGGCGCTCCGAAGGCTTTTTGAAACACAATATCAACCTCTACCCTTACAGGTACCCATTTATACCCCTGGGTGAAGAGAAGCAATTATAGCAAAGTGTCTTGCTCAAGGACACAAGCGTCATGACCGGGACTCGAACCCACACCCCGATGACTAAGCCACCAGAACTTGAATCCGATGCTCTTAACCACTCGGCCATGACACCCTACACACGGTGTTACCACAAACTGAATATACATAGATACCTCACCATGCAACACCTCAAAACCCATACAGATATACTAGCTTACCAGCACACTGTGGACAGCAGACGCCTTCAACTTCTTGAGCAGTACAGTTCAACAATGGGCAGCTCTCAAACATACAATTGATCGCTCCACCCAAGCAGATACACGATGTACATGCATCCTTCTGCCACTCTTGACCGTGGGAATAAATTGCCGTCTTTGTAACACAAGGCTCAGCTGTAAGAAAAAATACACCACATTTTAAGACTGTGTCAGCAAGAACTACAGAGCTACAGAGCAGTAATCTAGTTTTTGTTTGTTAGTGGGGGCCATAGAGGCCTTGTGCTTAAAGGCACTGTACACGTTTGGTAATTACTCAAAATATATATTAGCATAAAAACTTACTTGGTAACGAGCAACGGAGAGCTGTTGATAGTATAAAACATTGTGAGAAACCACTCCCTCTGAAGTAACGTAGTTTTTGAGAAAGAGGTAATTTCTCACTAAAATAATAAAAGACTTCTGGCCAGAAGCCTTTATTCCTACCTGAAAGCACACTAGTTTGTACAACAAGGGTGTTTTTTCTTTCATCATTTTCTTGTAACTTCAATGACCAATTGAGCCCAAATTTTCACAGGCTTGTTATTTTATGCATACATGTATGTTGGGATACACCAAGTGAGAATACTGGTCTTTGACAATTACCAAACGTGTTCAGTGCCTTTAAGCTTTTTAAAAAAGTTGCCCACCGGAATATTAACAGTGCATTTTACTTTCAGTAGCCCAAATTTCAAACACTTATTGTCAAAATTTTATCTTTACGATTGGTTTGATTTTTCTTCTTTTGGATTGGAAAATAAATGTAAAAAAAAAAAAAAGTGATAACCATTTTTAAATTCTGTATAGTATTGAAGTATACTTACCCATAGGAAAAATAAGATACCCATTTTCGGAGTGCTCTTTCAAACAAGAACAGTTTAAATCTTAAGCCGTGTACACAGAACTTCACATTTTTAGCTGCACGTTACCGAGTTAATTGTTTTTATGGCCAGATGGATCTTGGCTAAAGGTGCATGTGCTGGTAACCTCACCCCTCTGTTTTCTTGGTTTTTGGGGGTTTTTTTCTTTCTGTTTTTAAGGGCATTAACCTTCTTGTAGTTTTAATTTTTAGTACTTTTATCCTTACTAAGTTGCTAATTTGCTTTACAGCTTTTGTAAAGGGGTTTTAAGCACTTAATAAATACGTTTTTATTACGTTGTTACTATTCCTGCATAGTTTTCTCCCTAGTAATAGTATGCTTCAGGTTACGAAAAAGATTTCCAGTCCAGAAAAAATGCTAAGCTATAAGCCCGTGGTTTTATGGATTTTTCTCCCCAAATTTGAGCCCTGTGGGATCTTACCTGGACACTCCTTACAGCATCTTCCTTCCCTGAGGATAGAATTGGAACATGCCAAGGGCTTGCAAGATACAGAGGTACAACTAATGACACCCTCAGCGCAGAAACAAGTGGTGCACGGACCCTTCTGGAACTGTTGGCCTTCCTGGTACGTATTGCCCTTGAACTCACAGGGTATTCCTGGGGGTTCTGTACACATACACACCAGGAGAGAAAAAGTAAAAGTTTAATAAGTGGTACATTTTTTGATAGATGCTCAAAATTAAATCAAAGATAGTTTCTGTGTTTGTTGTTTTTTTTTTTTCAAGTAATCAACCACAAGGGAAATTGGATAAGATTTAAATAAATTTTTGAATAAACAATTTTACTTGAACAGGGTTTGAACCTGCAACCCCCGGATAAACGTGCCAGTGCTCTACCAACTGTGCTATCTAGCCCTCATGGTGGCGGTCTCCCTTTGTCAATATCTTTGTTTTAATTGTTTTTAAATAGTAAATGAGGTATCTGAATTCAGCATAAAAAAGCTTCCAAGAGTTATTCACTTGGAGATGCAAAAATCACATGACAACTTAAAAGAAATTGGTCCACTTAAATTCTATTTTCTTAGTTCCTTTTACTCCCAGCGTGAAACAGCAGCCCATCCACTGAACCCCAATACTAAACAAAACTTGATATTTGAAATATTAAGTTGGATCCCGTTACGGTGATCCATGTACAGCCGCTTCCAAAATTATATCGTAGGCTTTGAGTGTGGTCCCTGGCTATACGGCAGTAACAGGTTGGGCGGCTTCTGACTAGCACCCTGCGAACAAAGATATTGACAAAGTCCCGGGGCTTCCAATATAGGGCTAGATTGCTCAGTTGGTAGAGTGGCGGCAATTTCATCAAATCCTGTAGTAGTCACGTTTTTGTTCATCCCTCCCCAAATACAAAATTGTACCCAGTCAAGTTTCCTTTGAGGTTTATTACCAGATCCAAAACAAAAAGAATGACATCAAAGTTTGCAGATGAATGGGAGGGGGGGGGGGGGGGGGGGGGGGTGATGCTTTACCATCAGCACATGTTGGACAGCAAGCTCCTTCAGCAGTGACTTGGTTCTCACACTCTAAGAGGTCACAGGACTGGAGAAGACAGGACAGCGTCCCGGAAGAACACTGGCAGGTCTCGCAGGAGTTATCACCCGACTTCCATGAGTCGCCATCCTGATGTGTTTCTCCAAATTGATCAATACAGGGCTCGTCGGCTGTTTGTTCAAGTAGAAACAGTAGAAAGATTATACGTGATTATAAATGACATGTTAAAATGACACAGTAAAAAATCTTTGTAAAATTCTTGCGAATCACGGTATTAGGTATGTAAAAACACCAATAAACTTATCGTGAAACAAGCGGAAGGCCGCCATTACTGTGTACATTGCGCGTGTGATATGTGGTATGTACAATACGGTCCGAGTTACACAGAGAATGAACAGCTGCTCGTTGTGCTTCACATGCGTTATATGATAGGACTTCCAACCTTTGAACCTTTGGATGTGGATAGAGTCATTTTTTCTTATGGGGACCATGTGCTATTTTTGGACTATTGTCATCTTGAAATCGCACTCTATCAACGGCTGTTTGCTGCATTTTAATCGCATGCAAAAAACGCAAAATACAACTTGTCAAACTTTGAGGGTGGTTGCAGGCGGTATGCAGAGTAATAGGCAGGGCACCTGCGGGCGGTATGAGGGCTAAAGGGTAACATTTTGGAGTAATTACCAAAGGCATACCCTCGCTTCATTACTATTGGTGTTTTCCCCCAATTCTTGTGGGAAAAAATCCACAGGCATACTACTCTTGAGGGATTCAAACCCCCCCCCCCCCCCCTTACTAGCTCCAAAAGAAAACAATTTGAAATACATACTTGGGCATGTTTCACAGCATTCGCCTTCAAATGGAGGTATTGGTTCTCCGCAGGTTACTGACTGGCATGTCTTGGATTCACAGAGTATTTTACCATCGGAGCAGCTGCACACATCACAGTCATTAGGTCGCCACTGGGCCTTGTCTGAGTAGGTCACGCCTGTTGTTGTCGTGCACTCCAATTTTGGCTCCGGACCTAAGTATCCAAAAAGAGAACCGGGGATGTGGTTTAGTACAAACACTTCATGCGAAAAAAACATGCACTTCCTGCCAAAACTCCCAACTGGGTTTATTTGCGCAAACAGATGAGAATAAGAGCCTTCAAATAACACCTAATTAGGACCTATGATGTAAGTATTTCTCAGTATTGTAGAACATTTCAGACATCACACATGTCACATGACATTTATAAGAAGGCTAATGTTTTGGTTGTCTTCACTTTTAATGACATTTCAATGACATTTCAATATTTTCGATAATAGTCTGATTTCGGAGTGGGGCGCATCGTAAATATATAATATTCTACTAGTGTTGTAGCCGCCCCTTGGTCTCAAGGACTAGTCTTCCTTCTTAAAAAACATCACATTGATATGAAGGCTGATGTTTCAATTGTCTTCACTTTGAATGCCATTTCAATATTTCCGATAAACGTGGGGCATTGCAAATATAAACTATTCTGAAATTATAATAATAAGAACTAGTTCTTATATAGCACATTTTACAATAACGCCTCAATAACCCTTTATATTAGTGTCCTGGTCATTGGGCCAATATCATTCCTTTAACCTTTCTCAGCTCCCTGGGGAGTATACAGCCCCGACCTGCAGTGGTGCTCCGAAGGCTTTTCCCAAACACAATATCAACCACTACCCTCGCTGGTACCCATTTATACCCCTAGGTGAAGAGAAGCAATTATAGCAAAGTGTCTTACTCAAGGACACAAGCGTCATGACCGGGACTCAAACCGACACCCCGATAACTAAACCATCAGAACTTGAATCCGATGATCTAAACAACTCGGCCATGACACCCTACAAAAAAAGTGTTGTAGCCTTCCCTTGGTCCTGAGGAGTCATCTTCCTTTACCCTAACAAATGTTCGATTTGTGTTTTAAAATTTGTGGGTGGTCAAAAGAAACAAAAACAGGGGAAACTGCAATGACAAGTTGTCATCGTTACTCCCACCAAAAGTTCTCACAAAATGCTTTTTCATAAAACGTTGACATTTCTTATTTATTTCTATATGGATGAGCTAATAAAGAAATAAAGAAACTAATTATTTTTAATACATAACAAAAATTAATATAATAATTGGATTTTTGAATTGATTCTAATAGAGCACTTTATCTACAGTATGGGCATCTCAAAAAGACCGGTATGCTAAGTTTTCGAAATAAGAGACCCATCTATAGCACCCTGTAAAAAAGAGTTCTGAGGGTGATGCAGCGCATTCTGCAGCCAACCATGCCACAAGCATCGGGGCAAACCCCTGCAATTAACGATAAGTGTACAACACATGGGACCTATTGTTATACATCCCATCTGAAGGACGGAGCAGTATTGGTTAAGTGTCTTGACAAGTGTCAAAACTGGGACTCGAACCCTCACTCTACTGGTCCAGTTTGCTAGACCACTTGGCAATGACACGTCTTAAAATGCCTCTATGAAGTTTGACATGTCCACCTCCCATCCTTACCGGAAGGACAAACTTCACAGCATTCTCCCTCTGGAGTATGAGATTGTTCACAGTCCGCCTCTAGCGCTGGGCAGATAGTTAGCGAACAGGACAGAGAACTATCTGTGCAAACACACTTCGTGCAGGGCTCCGGCTTGTAGCTTTCTCCATTCTGGATTCTTTTGTTGCTCGTTGGGTCGACACAGAACAGTTCTGCAATGCAAAGGGCAAAGAATTAGATGCACTAGTGCAGCAAATGTGGTAGTTTCTTATAAGCAGAAGTGTGATTGTGCGGAAATGAAAATTTCTGAAAAATGGGCATAAGTATCACCTTGAGATGAAGCTCCCTGAATAAACAGTCATAGAGGCTTACAAACTCTCCAGGGTTCTCCCAAGAATTTTTTCATAACTACTGGGAATTTCGGACCCAAGTTTTTGGATGTTTGGCCGAAGCACGCTGAATTGAAACGAGGTCTTCGGAATGTTTCCTACTTGATGTTTATCTTGGTTTTGAAAAACCTTCTGTGCAATCTGGAGCATTCTATATTGTTTTCTCTTAATGTTTTTTGCAAAATTATTTTTCAAATAATTTTTTTTTAAATTAATCCTTTTTTTACGGGGGCATATTGGCCGAAAGTCCGCATATCCGCCCGATACTCTCGCTTGTGCATGGGGAGCAGCCTCATCAGAAATATAAATCGACAAGACTGGTCGTAACAAAGAGCTCTGTGTATCTTGCCTGAAATTCATCTTCCAAGGCATCGGGGAGAATTTGTACAACAATCAGGGAGCTGTTTAGAATTACATTCAGCAAAATAGGGACAAAGTTTCCATAATCAGAGAGATTTTATCAAATTTGTTCATCAGAACTTGGAGAGACTGGTTTATTTTCTAGGAACTTTCAGCAGAATCAAGAAGAGTTGGCAGCTCTGCATCTTCATCTCTTGTCAACAAAATATGAAGGCAAACAGATATCAGTGAAAAGTCCTGAAATTTCAACTAAAATTCTATGATCTATAACATACTTTCACTTGTGACCTACTCTCAAACAATGAAACTTATGGATCTATATATTTAAAAGAGATCTTTGTTTGTAATACTAAAATAATGCTAGAAAATACCAGCTGAATAAACAATACTCAACACATGTAAAAAAATTGTAAAAAAACAAAATTGAACAAATTAGAGTACCACTATATAGTTTAAATGATAAGGTTTAAAAAAATGTATATATTTTTTTTGTCACAAGGAAATACATTGAGAAGAATAAAATATCCAAACAAAAAAACCACACTTCTCAAATGTTTAGTTTTTCTACCTGGGCAAACTGGACAGCACTGGTTAGGTGGGGTGACAAGCTCAACGGCACACTCAGCTCCACGAGGGCAAGGTGTGTTTGTACATAGCACAGACCCCTTATCACATTTACAGTTGATACAAAGCTCTTTGGAGAACCTCTCTCCCTGGACGTACGTCTCGCCCTCAAAGTTGCAACCTGTAATGTTCAGAGGTCCGATCTCTTCGTCGCAGGTCAAACAGCAAGCGTCTGGATCTTCTACGTAGACCTGGCACGTCAGGAGTGGGCACTCCTCTGGTACACAGTCGACCACACCAGCAGCGCAGGTACAGCTGAGACAAGTGTTCGGCTTCCACATCTGTCCCTCCAGAAACTGCTGTCCCTTGTAGTCACAGAAGCCAGGCGAGCCTGGAATTGTACAAAATATATCCTGATGAAAACAGGAATTGGCCAGCCTGGGCATCCATTCGAGCCTAATTTCATAAAGCTGCATAAGGAGTAAAATATTGCTTAATAAATGTCTGCTTAGTAGAAATGAGCAGAATACCAGTCACAAATAGTACATGTGACATGGTATTTTGAATGGTAACCTTGTGGTGGTAAGCATAATTTTGTTGTGCTAAGCTACTGTTTGTGCTTACGCCAGCAGCTCTATGAAATCAAGCCCTGGTCTAAGAAGACGAACCAACTTGAACCTCTTGATTGTTCCGTCATTTTGACAGTATGCAAGAATAAAGCGCTGGGGGTTGTGGCCCTGGGTCAGCACACTCAACCTCCCAAGTGTATTTACAGACTCTCACATCAATACAAATATAAAGTTAGAGAGGTTCTAATCAAGTCTATCATCTTGTAGTGACAAATTTGTATTTCCACCCGAGATAGACAAATATTGGACCATTTCAGATTAATAAGATTTTGTTTTTTTAAACAGCCACATTTTTTTTCTCTTGCTTTTTCTTTACAAATACATAGACTGACTCAATCCCTAAAAACACCACAAAACAGACCCCATGTTTGTTGAACCCGATAAATAGCCTACTCCTGCTACCTGGACAATATGGACAGCACGATTCTGGATCATCGTCTACAATTTCCCCAGTGCATATGGGTCTGGGGCATGCTGTAACTTCACATGAGATCACGGAGCTTGAACATGAGCACGTTGTACATTTATTCACCTCCCATTGGTCACCATGGGGGTAGAATTTCCCGTTTATGGAGCAAGGTTTGCCGATGTTCTTATCTTCATCCTCTGTTAAGAAAAAGTGACAAAATAATTGTAAATTAAAATAAAAAAACTCAGAAATAATAATAAAAATTTAGTGAACTTATATTGCGCTCTCTCCAGGACCAGCATGTTCGAGGGCGCATTCCAGTAAGAAAATTAATCCATCTGAGGATGTTCGAAGGCGCAAATTACAACAAAAATCCATAAAAACTACAGCAAATTACAAACAATGAAGTATAATTGCATAATGGAAGATTGTAAGGATAATTCCATTCAGTCACAGCCAGGCAGGTCAAACAGGCCTCAAACTTTGTTCATGCTAGGTAGTTTTTTCCTTGCCTAGAAGGCTTTTCAAAGAGATTACAAATTTTAACTTTTAACACTTATGGGCACTAAAGCAATCACCAAAGGCATAATGGCTCGTTGTCTCCTTGAAGTATCCGGCCTGAGCCAGAGCAGTTCTAATGGAACATTATTGTGCTACCACCATTTTGGTCATGTTCCTCGTATCCAATAGCAGTAACGAATGCCAATATTCATTTAACAAAAAGAAACCAGACTAATCCTCCTTTACAGCCTCAGTTTTGTTGCATTGATTTGAATGGGAGAAAATCCTCTGGCCAAAATCCAATTAAAAATATGGTTTTTTTTCATTTACTATATATAAGGAGCCAATGTGAACAACAGCCCAACAGACATTAGAGAGGTCAATAAACAGAATGAAAATAAGAATCAGACTGAAGGCCCTTAAAAGAAGAGCTCTGAGTGGCCAATCAAATGGTTCCCACGGCAACTCAGAGTTGCTAGACAAATACTTGTTTAGCCCGGTTACTCACGTTACATGAATGATTACTCACATTACATGGTTACTCACGTTACCATTTTCATTACCTCACCCAATTGTACTGTTAATGGATACATCATAAAGAACCCTATTTTTACATTTGAGATCATCAGTAGAAAGATAATTACAAGTGGCAAATGTTAAAACTGAGAAAAACATTCACTGGGGAAAAATTATCACATTTTGCTTACTCACGTTACACTGCCCACAAGTGCTTTGAATGTTCATTTATAACTACTTGATAAAATTAGTCGAGTTGTCTTTTGTTTTGTTAATCTGAATAGTAGTGTCATATATGTTATACGAAATGAATAGCTAACAAGATTATCACCTAAATGTAAATAAAAAGAAAAAACAAACAAAATGCAAATCTTGAAGTACTTTTAGGTTAAAATTACCTTTCCACTTCAGATGACCGTTTCTTCAAATTTTTTAAAGACAATGTAATAATGTGAAGTTGTTTCACAAACTTTGAACTATATGCAACAATATTTGATGGATGATGGCTTTCAATTTAGGATTTGAAATTTTGGAGCCATGTCCATCTATCATGGAATTGCCCTTCACGGCAACTCTGAGTTGCTAGACGAGTATAAAACAGAAAGCAAAGATTTGTGATATCAAGGAAACACTCTGCTGATGTATGCATAATAAAGGTGTTCATGCACATGACATTTGAAAGAACTGAATCTTTTTCTCAGGACAAGTCGAAATTCCTTCCAAGTGGTCTGGCTGGCCAGTTCAGCACTTTTAAACAGGTACTTCAGAGAACAGGAATGCTATTTAAAGGTGCTGCATACGTTTGGTAAATGGAGCCAACTGATTGTGTTAATCCTATATAAATGTAGGTACATACAATAAAACTAACCTATGAAAATTTCACTTCAAAAGGTGGTCACGTTTTTGAGATATCACCGAAAAACCGGAGCGAATATTTCCACACAGGAAGAATATTCCCCATAGGAATACACAGTCTGACACAGAAACGCTTCTCAGATTCAAATTTTGGGGAATAAAAAGCGATATATTTTTCCATAACCGTAGTACTTCGAAAATAAAAGTTTCCTCAAAATTCATTATACTACCCATAGCTGCTGTACTTCTTACCAAGTCAGTTTTTATTGCCATTCATTTTCAGAGTCATTACCAAACGTGTACTGTGCCTTTAAACTTGTTTATAATGTGTTTGTTTATCATATATATAAATGTCATTTAGATATTTGTACATTTGCGAATTTTTCTTAATTACTGATCAAAAAAATTAGGCCCCAACCTCAAGGTTTTGAAAAAACTAGAAACACTTGCCGTTGATGGCAAGCGTAAAATTGACAATTTCTTGGACGTCCTGTGTGGAAGTTTGCTTTGTTATACCTCCATGCTGCAACAAACTGGCTATACAAAACTGAGTTCCCACATATGTCGTAACATAAGTGGTGACGTAACGGGGCTTTTCGCGAATATTTCTGAAAAGCACCGGAGAAGGGTATTCTAAATGACTGTTTTTTACACAGTTAAAATCTGTTTAATCTCATGTGAACTCAATTTCTTATTGATTGAACACATTTTCAGCAAAGATCACTTTTCGTTCAAGTAGGTCTTTACCTTCAAGTAGGTAACCAATATATGCAAATCTGCTCTTCTACAAATTCGAAAAATAGGTCGAATCCGGCGCCATCTTGATGATGATTCTACTCTTTTACTGGTTCATGCCTTTGTCACTTCTAGACTCGACTCATGCAATTCTCTTCTCACTGGACTGTCGGATAGAGAACTTTCTAAAATTCAACGAGTTCAAAACACCGCTGCTCGCCTCGTCTCTCGCACAACTCATTCCCAACATATTACTCCCATCTTACAAGAACTCCACTGGCTCCCGATCAAACTGCGTATCGTTTATAAGTTAAGTCTTCTCACTTTCAAAGCTCTTCATGGCTTATCCCCTGACTATATATCTGATCTTCTCCATAAATATATTCCTGTTCGTCCTCTCCGATCTGCTGGCCAATCCCTACTCACGCAAACTACTTTTTCCACTAAATTTTATGGTCAAAGAGCCTTCAACTTCATTGCACCTTCATTATGGAATGACTTGCCTCTTCATATTCGCCAAGCTGGCTCTCTTCAGATTTTCAAGGGACTTTTAAAAACTCATTTGTTTGAATCTATTGTTGTTTAACTTGCTTTTAAAATATATTAATTTCATTGTTTTTGTTTTGTGTTGCGCATAGAGGCTTCTGCATTATGCGCTATATAAATACCTCGTATTATCTCGTATTATTATTATTTAAAGGCCACATGTGAAACCACACATTTTTCAGATATAATTAGAATTTAAGTCCCCCACAATCCACAAGGTTGAATGAAAACCTTACACTATGGACCAGTGAAGAAAAAAAACTAACAGTCTGGCGCCGCTGGATGGTCACTGAAATCGTTAAAGGGCGAACCCTGTCACAACCGCTAACTAGGTCCCTGAATTGACCCCTTACACCTGACAAACGGTGACTGTGCCATGCTCATAATTTGTTTTGTGATACTGTAAGCGAGATGCATTAAACAGGCAGATCTTACCTGGGCAGACCACACAGCACTCTCCTAACTTCAGCGTGGGTTCAACACCTCCTTCACACTCCTCCACGGGGATGCATTCGGACTTGGCACAGGTGGTGAATCCATTGCTACATGAGCAATCGATGCAGTCGTTCAGCTTCCACACCTGGGTGTGGTAGTAAGAGTTCTCGCCCTGGACACATGGCAGCAGCTCTTCGGTTATGTCGTCTGGTAACAAGAAGATCCAACAATAAATACAGGTTACACATCCCATCTCAATATCACAGACGTGAAAATTATCTTCATGCAAACTTGAATCCTCGATTCTGATTGGTCACCCATAACAACAAGAGGTGTGATATAGTCCTATATTCTTACTCTGCACATGGTTCTATTTCAAGCTGCGCTCTATTTGTAATACGACAGTTTTGTCGTTATATATTTCAGGCATGATATTTGGTCCTTGAAAAAAAGTAGGAAAATATTTTGGAGCCCAATGGCTAACCTACTTGTTCATATGGTGTATGGTTAAATACAATTGTATCACCACTTTTCTGATTTTCCCGAGGGCACAACAAAATCGGAAATCCGACTAAAGTAGGAAGAATATCATGCCTGATATTTTTACTTTTTATGGTTTTTATGAGAAGCTGAATAGACCCTTCCCATGAAATATTTAAATTGCACATCACGCGTGCGCACTTACACCGCTGGTTGGCAAAATGATGGAACATTGCCCCTTTTTGTGTGGGGCTGATGGTGGCGTGACGCAGACGCGCTTGTGCGTCTACTTAGTGCACAACTCTATGGCGTTTGCCAACCAGCAGGGTCTGTACGCATGCGTGAATGTAATTAGCATATTTCATGGGAAGGGTCTATTGAGAAGGACGCGGCTCCAATGTGTCTGAGCCACAGGCATGCGAGGGCGCCTTAGTCAGCCAGCCACATCAACCCATTCCCCATATGACCATGGAGCAAAGTCAGAGACCGAAAGTGTTTGCAGTTTCTAGAGGGAGGAGAAAAACCTCAGAAAAACCCTCACGGCACAAGAGATGACACACAACTCTACTCATATCCTTTGCTGGGAATCGAAGCAGGGCCAGTGGTGAGGCAAGTGGTTTACGAGCTAGTTACCCATATGCCAACCATATCATCCCCACAAAACAGCAGATATTGTAAAAAAGAATAAAAAAATAAAAAAACACTACAGAGAGATTCAACCATACCCTTGCATCTTGGGCAGCAGTCGGTCTCCCTTTGCACTTGCTCGGAGCAGGCGAGGTGTTCACAGATATCAGCAACACAACCGATTTCCCTTTCAGTACAAGTACACTTGAGGCAGTTGGTCTGGTACCACGTCTCACCATCTTTGTAGCCACCACAGTCCTTGTTTTCTGGGGGTACTGGGGAGTAAAAGGAAGTATTCATAATTCTAAGATGATCTCTTAATAAAGTCTGTAAGCCAGTTGGCGCCAGGTTCTCAGCATGATGAGGGACTGCGTCATTTTCAAAGCTCTCAAGTGTTTTTCATGAACGTTGCCACAGATGTTCATTTCACCAAGTTCTTCATGGTAAAACAAAAAGTCATTCCAAATATTGTAAAACCTCTTTAATTTGACAAGATCAATAACGTGACATTATGTTGTGTTACTGGGGCCACCATTGGGGGTGCTATAATCTTTGGTTTATCTCACTTCGGGGGAATTTTTGTTTGTTTTGTTTTTGTTTTTTCCACTTAAAAATTGATGTTCCTACCAACTTTGGGGGCCGAGGGTGCAATAATGAGGCCTGATTGATGATTTTGATAGTTTTTATAACATAGAATTATTGGAAATTAGTATGTTAAAAGTATTCCATTGATAAAAAAACTGCGTTCGATTAGCATCCCCGGGTCAACCCCGGTCTGCTCATCAGGGTGAGCCACTAACCATGAGCTAATCGAATGCCAACTTCCCCCAGCATTCACACTGATGCATCTTGGGACAGCCGACCGGAACTACTTCCATTTTGTGCCGTATGTGCGATACTTTTCGTGGATTCACGAAAACATCGTAAAATAATTATTCTCGAGGTAAAACTGCAACATTAAACAATTTGTACAACCCCACAGTGATACAAAGGTACCCAGCTTCGAATAAAAAAATACTTATTGCTCACAAAAACGCTGTTGTAATGGCGAAAATGTGTGTCAAACTTCCTAAAATGTCCCGCTGAATTACAAACAAAATGGTGGCCATTGAGAAAGTTTTTCGCCGTGACGTCATGAACCAGGGGCAGCCGCAAGTGAGCCACAAGCAGGGCACTTGGGGCTGACCCGGGTGAGCCCCGCGAATGACGTCAAAGCTATTCGAACGCACCGGGGGAAGACCTGGGTCGACCCGGGGAAGCTAATCGAACGCACCCTATATATAGTTTGAACCCCTAAAAACAGGCTGAAAACACAAAAACCAAGATGGTCTACTGATATGGCGGCCATTTTGAATTCCCACAATGCATTTAACACCATAATGTGACACATCACTATCACTTTCTTGAGAAAAAAATCCAAAAACAAGTGAACATTTGCTTTGAAAAAGACAAACAAATCACACAAAAAAACAAATTAAAATCCTTGTTATTTTTTTTTACAACTCGACCCTTGATAAATTTTGGGAAAAGTCCGAAAATTTGGTGGTGATAGTTCCTCCAAAATGGACCACAGTACTCGGCCACTGACTGGCAGAGGGCTGGTGCTGATAACTGGATTGCATTTTCACTTGCTCCCCAGGGTGTTTCTGGTCTGAAGTTTGGCAGCCACCTTCTGGAGGTGAGATTTGAAGGTGAATGTACGGTCCAATGGGACACCAGGATAAGTCGGTCTGGGTTCCTGGCTTAAAGGCAGGGTGTACTTTTGGTGATTATCAAAGACCAGTATCCTCAATTGGTAAACTCAAACATGTGCATAAAATAACAAACCTGTGAAAATTTGGGCTCAATTGATCATCGAAGTTGCAAGAAAATAATGAAAGAAAAAAAAATAATAATAATTGTTGTATAGAATTGTGTTTTAAGATGCTTGAGAAAGGCTTCATGCCGGAAACCTTTCTCAGATTCAAATGTTTTTGGTTTCGGTGACAAATTACCTCTTTCTCTAAAACTATATTACTGCAAAGAGTGTCGTTTCTAACAATGTTATACGATATCGACAGCTCTCCAGTGCTCTTTACCTGGTATGTTTTGATGGTAACTAATTTTTAGAGTAACTACCAAAGGTATGCCCTCCCTTTAAATAGTTCCCGATGAGAAACATTTCTTTTTGCCGCTTCTTGCTTTGTGTAGGTGAAAGACACTGGATACTGTATTGGCTATGCTGGGTTGGAGTCGTCAGCGTTTGCAGTAGCTGGCTAATCTTGTTTATGTCATCATTGATAATGGAACTGAGGTCCTCAAATTTGTCTGCTTGGTCGGCGAGGCAGATATTATTGGATAGATGAACTTGCGATAAGTTGTGGCTGGGAGGTCAATTGCATATAGATTGAACAGGATGGGTGCAAGTACCGATCCCTGGGGCAAGCTATTCTTCTGCCTCCTCCAGAAGCCTTCCATGTGGACACAAAATACTAAGAAACTTTCACAAAATGGTCAAGGCTCTATAGATAAATCACCAAGAATGCCAGTTTCCTTCTCACACAAAAAATCCCAACCCAAAAACAAATCTTAATTGGAAATAATTTCTCACCTGGGCAGGTACAGCCGAAGAACTCGCATGTGATGCTACCCATGTCACAGAAGCAGTCAACACAGTCGCTGGCAGGCCATGTGGACCCACTGGCCCTACTCACACCATCATAAACACATGTCCCGACTTCCTCAACTGAAAATGAGCCCAGAAAAGTCAACACACTGCATTAGGCATGTTAGGGATGGCCTCATTAGGAATGTTTAGGTTTTTTTTTATGAAGATATGGTAAATATTTGTTAACGCTTGCTTTTATAATACATTCATAAATACCTGGGACAGTTTGTCCATTCTGATTGGTCGAGAGGAGATCACGTGGCCATGTTCAAACAAGCAATACAAACGCAGTGAGGAATGTTTAAACATGGCCTGATGAGCTATTTTAGTCAAAAGGGGGCTCTATCAGGTAATTGAAAAAGAAAAAGAGGAACTATTTGTACTTACCCAAGCAAGTCCCGCAGCATTGACCTTCGACTGGTATGGTCTCCAAACAGTCCATCTCTGGGCATGCCTCAGTAATGCAGTCAGAGATGCCAGTGTAGCAAGTGCACCTTGTGCAGAAGTCTGGGCTCCACTCCTCACCATCTTGGTACTCATTACCCTCGTCATCAGAACATGTCAGTTTCTTTGGTGGGGCTGGACCTGTGCACCATTACAAAGATCCAAGCAAAATGAACATTCTAAACTGAGGGAAAAACTTTCAGCCTTACTTTGTGCGCTCTTCCAAGGTTGTATCGTAAAACTTGGGTGTAATCTCCGACTACACGGCAGTTAACCCTTTGCATGCCATCGGCGACTTGCGTCGCCGAACCCATTTCACACGCACAGCGCCATCGGCGACTGGAGTCGCCCACGATAACCAATCTTAACCCACTGAATTCTGGGAAATTATTGACCCCTGACCTTCCCAACACATTAGTTTATTCAGTTGAATACATGGACAACACTTTCTCATCGATACACAGTTTCATTTTATAAAAAGAAAATCGTTAAAAATCCGAGTTTGTTTGTGCGTTATAACAAAGAGTCATCAACAATGGATGCCCACGCTGCATTTCGGGAGATTTTCCATGATTTGGACTCCGGAAATTTGGATTTAGAAGAGTCTTTTCTCGACGATTATAGCAATGACGATGAAGGTACGACCGATGGTAATGTACATGTACGATGTACAAGTACACGATGTAGAAGCCGAGTCCAACAGTATCGATGGGTCCGAATCGTTCGATTCCCCCATTGAAAATCAACAGCGCGTGGGTCGTGACGATAAGATGCGTGGTGTATTTCGGAGAGCCTAGGTAGTCTTGAAACGTCATATCTTTCTAACCTTAGGGCCTAAAATCATGATTTCTGTTACATGATATTGAGTTAACAATGCTGAATAAAATATTTATTTTGGATTTTTCTCTAAAACACTGTCCTCACAAGGTAATTTGTGCAAAATGGTTTGGCCCCGTGTTACTTGCTGCGTGTCACAGGAAATGCGGCGCCACAGGTTTGTGTGTACAAAATAATGGTGGCATGCTAAGGGTTAATGGTTGTATGGCTTCTGACTGGCACCCCCAAACAAAGATATTGACAAAATAGGGAGACCACCAACATAGTGTTAGATAGCTCAGTTGGTAGAGCGCCAGCACACTAATCCAGAGGTCGTTGGTTCAAATCCCGCTCTAGTAAATTTTTCTTAGTTCAACCCCAAATTAAATTAAGTCTCTAACCTCATATTAAAATGCTAAACTATAATTTTATTGAAAAATAGAATTATCTGTTGCAAACTGCTTACCAACCAAAAGGACCTGTGGTATAAAAGCAAAAAATAAGTTAGTGGCCTGACGTTTCGACCCTAGCGGAGTCTTTCTCGAAGGCTAATTTTATTGGATACTCTTTCAGAGCGATTTTGAAACATGACATCATCGAACAGCAAAAAAAATGGGTCTGTAGAGGAATTTCTGCGCCAGTCAAAAGCTCAAATTCAATGCTGTTTTGATTGAATATCATCAGAAATCAGGAATGAACTGAAAATTCCCATTAAAGGGTGTGTACAACATTGGTAATTGCCAAAGACCTGTATCCAAACTTGATGTTTCCCAACATATACATTGTTAGAGACTTACAATTGTTTTCCTATTTTCATAAGGACTCTATCTATTGGAAAAGGAGAGGATCGCAAAAACTCAATTTGAACTTGAAGCCCCCTCTGTGCATGAACAACAAAAACCACCCCGTTCTTACATTGGATGGGTTTGCAGCTAATGAGAACGGCTGTAGTAGGCTCTGGGGTCATGTCAAAGTCATCAACAGGCTTGTCGCCTTTGGAGAACTCCACACACACTTCTTCCACATCCTCACAGTTCCTGTCTGTCAGATCTAAGTTGTACTTCAACCTCTTGAAGGAAAGGGCACTTCCATCACTGGCAAAAATTATTAAATATATACAATTTTCATGAACACATTATAACCCATAAATGTTTAGTACAACAAAGTTACATAACACCCAAGGTCTAAGAGTTCCCTTTTGGTCTGAGAGTCACCCTAACAAGACAAACCTGGTCCTTCGTCCTCCTAAAATTCCATCATTTTAAGGAAATGTACAAGCCCTCGGGGCAGACAGACACTTAGCAGTTAACGCATTGCCAGTCAATTTGTTTATACTAATGTCAACAGAATGCTTATTTATAGGCAAAATTATACAGAAAGGTACAGTCAGACGAGCAAAAAACTGTCACGGTATTTTCACAAGAACGTCTAATCCATCCACGTTTAGCGAGGTACCAGCAGCATCTCTGGCCGCAGAATTACCGAACAGACACCAACCCTCAGAAACGACTCGTGCTTGAATAATTTCTCAGATTTATTGTGTTGGGGTGAAAAATTATCCAAACCATATTACTTCATGGGAATCTTTTCTGAAAATAGTTTATACTATCAACGCAGTGATTCTCACCAAAGTTTTCATGGTCATTAATTTTGGAGTATTTACCAATCTATGATGCTACCTATAGGTGATTACGCTCTTTTGTTTGCAAACAACTTTAATTACTTTCAAAGCTTTTCTCTTTTCCTCGTTATTTGTAGCTGAAATAACTGCTCCCTTTACAACAAACCTATTTTTCTTTACATTAAAGGGTGTGTACAACATCGGTAATTGCCAAAGACCTGTATCCACACTTGATGTGACCTAACATACACATGAAATAACAAATCTACGAAAGTTTAAGCTCAATCGGTCTTCGGAGTCATGAGAAAACAGTGAAAAAAACCCTTATATGTTTTAACTTTTTTTCAAACATCAGATTTTATCCTGCAGGATAAAGACTACTGTATTACTCATTTCCTAAAAACTATGGCATTTCAAGCAAAACTATTTCAAGGGAAGTTTTCCTCAATGACCATCTTTATACCATGTAAGTTATGTGCAAATCTGTGAACATTTATATTTTCAATCTTACCAATGTTGTTCACACCCTTTAATTTGTAAAAAATCTTCATTCAAGATTTTCTAAACAATTTCTTACTAGCAGAGGTGATTTTCCCCTTGTTTTTACTTGTAGTTTTTTCTAATCATACACTGTTTCATCTTTGATTTCCTTACATGATCTTCTTATTCGCTTTCCTCTTTTCCAGAAGTTGATCCACCACATTGATGCGACCTCCACCACTCTCGGCCTTGATCTTGGTATAGGCATTCACCTTCCAAAGGTGCCTGCCGTGCATGTTCTTGGAGCTGCGTTCAACGTCGTGGGCAATATCCACATTCAAAGTCATTCCATTATTGATCTGGCTTACGATGGCACCGGAGCCAGTTCCCCACTCGTAGTTGGTGCCGGTCGGGATGAATCTCTCAGCTAGTGATATATCAAGCAAGGGAAAACGCCATGAACTACGTGCTAAAAAAACAGGGTCTTTCAAGAAGTGTTTGTTTGCTACATTTCATTTCATTTATTAATTCTCATTCAGAAAAGCAAACTTAATCACTACACTAGCCGAAAACCCCATGGAGAGAAGACAAGGATGGAAGTTTCAGTTTCAGATGTGGGAGGAAAACCTTGGTGAATTATCCCAGGGAAAAGCCATGTAATCATATAGGGACTGAAAACCCAATCCACAGAGAGCCCATGGCAGGATTCGATCCAGGGTCCCCCAGAGTTGGAAGGCATGGAGAAAATACCACTACGCCAACCTGATCGCCTGTACCCACAGTAGATCACTTTTATCAGTCGACAAGTTTCCTGGGACATTCCTAGGAAATTTAGCTTGGCTTTTTCCCTTGTTTGTGCTCACCCTGTTAATTCCCTGTAAACAGCTACCTCTCCTTATGCGACTAAAGAGTGGTAATCTTGGGGGTCAACATAAAGTGTATATTTTTTCCTAAGAAACCAAGTATAAAACAGTGAAACAATTTTGCGGTCGGATTAAAATTCCCCAGAAATTTCCTGGGAATTTTCTTGGATTTTAGTTTAATGCTCAAATCCAGTTTACAATTAAAAATATTTAGTTTGTTTTGATACTTCTTTGGGAGAAGTCGACATTTTTTATTGTACTTTTAACTCACTATTGACTTTGACAAATTTCTTTGTCTCCTTCTCTACAGCCCTCTTATCCGAGTTAACCCTTTCAATACCGAATTGTTTTGACCACGCAGCCCACTGAGGACCACATTGTTTGTGTGGAGTGTACAGTCCAGAACCGAATTGTTTTGCGTGTGTGAAAACAGGCCCTGCGCTCGTCGACGAAAGTCGACGATGGTAACGAAGCATAGGTAGGTGCGCCGTCGACGAAAGTCGACGATGGTAACGAAGCATAGGTAGGTGCGCTGTCGACGAAAGTCGCCAATGGTATTGAAAGGGTTAACCGGTTTAACATAAAGCTTGAATTTAGGCGAAATCACAAAAGGTTCCTAGATACAGTTCCTAGCCTGTCATGGTCGAGTAGTCTAGAGCATCAAACTTAAGTTCCGAGGGCTCAAGTTCTTTCATTACTTTTTGTAACTTCAAATACTTTTATTTGCTGTACTTCTCTTCAACCATTGTTAACAAGAAGCTAGGTAGGGTACTTTGCCACATCAGTTAAAGGTTACTGCTGTAGCGCCCTCATGTGTGTATATTTAGTCAGTCGGTTCGTTTCACCATCGTCTCGGTTTAGTTGACCTACGTCAAATAATCCAAGTGCGGACACCGGTAAGATTTACCCTTTAGAATGTCACCTATGGTCTCGGTCATATACTAATCCAATGAGAACACAATTTTACTCAAACTTGTCTCTCTGTTTGTGTAACAATTGTCTTTGATTTCTTCTGATACTGGGGAGTGGAACATGAATGAACCTTGAACTGATCCTGCTGAGCCAATATGGGATACTTACGAGGGCACTTCCGACAGCATTCACTCGCGGCCTGGATCCCGATGGTGCAGCCTACCGGCGGGCAGACATCAAATGTACACAAAGCAGTTCCATTACTGCAGGAGCAGTGAGAGCACTTGCTCAGGTCCCACATGTCGCCGTGGTCGAACACATCTTCTTCGATTTGGCAACCCCAAATGTCGTTGTTGGGTCCGCCTGAAAAATGTCAAATAATGGGTCCAGGTGACCAAGGCCTTTTAATTCCCTCGTTTATGATTTGTTCTGAAGTTGAACAGCATGAACAACATTTGTGTGTCGTGACTGTGATGCTAACGTCCTGAATTTTTCACCCACAGTGCCATTCCCTGCAATGTTTATGATGCCATGAAGACCTACAGCTTGTAAATTTACACCCAACAAAAAAACATTCTGTCATTCTATCTAACAACATTAGTTTAAAAACAAAATCAAAAACCAGCTTACAAAACTACTCCAATGTAAAAACCAAACAGAGAAAACTACTTAGCTTCAAAGAATGTTTTGAGGAAATAAGAAGCTCAAGGACCAATATGGATTTGGGTACATTTCACACGATGCAAGTAATATTACTTTTAGTTCGCATCATTTATCAACAATCTTTCAATTTTTCATGTTAAGCTGTTCAACCTACCTGGCACATTATATTCACCAACACCACCTCCTGCTCCACCTCCTGCTCCACCTCCTGCTCCACCTCCAGCACCGCCTCCCGATGAGCCTCCAGCACCATCTCCAGATGAGCCTCCAGCACCACCTCCCGATGAGCCTCCAGCACCACCTCCAGAACCGCCTCCAGTTCCACCTCCAGTACCACCTCCAGTACCACCTCCCGATGAGCCTCCAGTACCACCTCCAGAACCACCTCCCAATGAGCCTCCAGTACCACCTCCAGTACCACCTCCAGTACCACCTCCAGTACCACCTCCAGTACCACCTCCAGTACCACCTCCAGTACCACCTCCAGTACCACCTCCAGTACCACCTCCAGTACCACCTCCCGATGAGCCTCCAGTACCACCTACAAATGAGCCTCCAGTACCACCTCCAGTACCACCTCCAGTACCACCTCCAGTACCACCTCCAGTTCCACCTCCAGTTCCACCTCCAGTTCCACCTCCCGATGAGCCTCCAGTACCACCTCCCGATGAGCCTCCAGTACCACCTCCCGATGAGCCTCCAGTACCACCTCCCGATGAAACTCCAGTACCACCTCCAAATGAAACTCCAGTACCACCTCCAAGTGAGCCTCCAGTATTAGTAGTGTCTCCTCCTGTAGCAAAACCAAATTTCTTGATTGTAAAACAAAATTGTAGCTCTCTACCAGCCGGCTTAATTCACAAACTTCCTTGTGAATAATCTGCCTTGAGCAAGGCACTAAACCTTATTTGCTTTGTAAACAGTTGGGAAGGTAGTGCATTCTGCTCTACCAGCCAGGCTCCTAGTGGATGATATCCATGCCTACATCCTTATGGACTGTGAAGGGAGTAACCCTGTTTCAGTCTCAGGAGTAGGTGGCAATGTGCCCCTGGTGACAGTTGTTTTGGGTCAATGACCCAAATCAGTGAAGTGTAGCCCTCACCTTGAAGTTGCAGTCTGTGGCATTGTGATGTTAAGCGATCTGTCATTAAAAAAAAGGAATTACACTGAGGCCACAGCCTCTGTTGCCCCATGTCTTGGCCTTCTTGCCCCTTTAAAAGTTTCCCATAGACTTTAAGATTTTCCAATGGAAGTGCCCTTTGCAAAATGAAAAAGGCCTTGCCCTCTTAAAATCCATGTGTCCGAAATGCATTGTGAGCAATGGGTAATGTGCAATGCTTAAAAATGAAAATACATGCCAAGCAATGCACATAATTCCATGTATCCCTATTGTGCAGTGCGTTATCAACAAAAAGACTATGTTTCTATTTCATAGAGTCCTCATGAAAGTGGGGAAAAAATTAGAAGTTTCTACCTTCACCTTAAAATGGTGTAAAATGTCATTTTATTTGATACTCTTTCAGAGCGAAATTTGACACATGACGCCATCGGAAAGCAAAAACAAATAGGTCTGTACATTCGAAAGGGGAATTTTTTGTGTGCCAGTCAAAAGGTCAATTTAAATGATATTTTGATTGAATATCATAAAAATGCCGGAATAAACTAAACATTCTTTGTAGGAAAAAGAACAGGCATTATATTTTAAATGTGTAGTCATCGAAGGATTTTGAACAAAACTGCACTTAAGGGATCAAACAACTGGCATTTTACACGGAACACCATTTTAACTTGAGGTTATGCACTTATCGATTGTAGTCCCGGCCTGGGGGATCGGGGAACCGAGACTAGCGGGGACTTGGCATGGGATGAAAAAATTGGTCCGGCATGATAGTCCCAGCCATTTCCAGCTACTGCCCTGCCAGGCGGGGGACATGCTTTTTGTACATCCCTGGTTATACCCCGACACCAGCATGGGGGGCATTATTTCACAACCCCTGCATGATCCCGACCCCGACATGCTGGGCCTTTGTCACAACCCCTGCATGATTCCGACCCTTGCTTGTGGGGCGTTTATCACGATCCTGGCTGGCCCCAACATTCAGAGTATTTGTCACAATATTTCCACGATCCCGGCCCTGGCATGTGGAGCGAGGAATAAAAGAGTGAAATCTCAGCAAAGTCCCTGCCATTGTCCCGGTAGAGTGGGGGGAAACATTTTATACAACCTTAGCAAAGTCCCCGCTATCGTACCAACTAGCAGGGCACAGTCTTTTGAACATTCCCTTTCTGTCCCGGCTACTTCTTCCAAAACCCTGGACCCCCCGCATTAGACACTTTTTCCCCGTTTTCTTAACGACTCCTATCTATTGGACAATCAGTGAATCACAAAACTGACGACTACTTACTTGTGGATTCGCAGCTGTAGGTGTATTCACCATCTATACATCTCTCATTTGCACTGCATGGATTGCCGATACATTCATCCCCATCTGCAATTTTAAAAATGGGGGGAATAATTCGTACAGGAAAATTGTATAAACAGGGAATTTTATAAAAAATCTCAGAACTTTCCCTTTAAGAATGGCTTTTAACCTTTATCGCGACTTCTTTGGGCATTTCGGTACAGGCCGCTTGTGGCTGCTGTACATGTTGACCCAATTTCATAGAGCTGCTTAAAAGCAGATTCCGTGCTTACTGAACGAGTTTCTATTTCATAGCGCTGCTAACCGTTAGCACACGAAAAGGCATGCTAAACTTCTGGTGCTTACTGTATCAAAATGAATGACGTAACAATGCAAATCCATGGTGAACGCGGAAGCTGGCTGCCTAATTTTCTTGCTAACCTGTCAAATCTGCTTCGGCTTAGGCAAATTTGTTTGCTATAGTAAGCATAAAAATTTGCTTACCGTTAAGCAGCGCTATGAAATTGGCCCCTGGTCTCTCAAGGGTTAGAGGAATAGCTTACCAACTCTAAATTCTACTTTGAATCCTCCAAATCCTCGGTTCATATCTGAGTAAAAGTTCAACCATACTCGGTCGCCTGGAATGACGATGGGAGCTGGCAAGGGGTTGTATTGTTGCTGATCATACAGGTGAAGAGCTCTCCCAGGATCGGCAATGCCCCCCGAGCCGATGGCCAACTCATCCTTGCCCCTCTCAAACTCAAGGCTTTCGAAGGTCAACTCAACCTTCTTGGCATCTGCCGTCCCGATGAAGTACGAGCAGTCCTGTGAAGCCGGGTAGCTGTTCGGAAAATTCGGTGATTTCAAGGAACCCGATTTCTTGCCGAAGAGATAGCGATTGCTTTGCTTATTACAGAGAGTCACTATTAAGTAAAAAAGATAATGAGTTGTGTAAGATGTATTATTGTATTTAATTTGATTCAAAACTTCTATCGCTTATTTTACAGTACAGTAGTGTCCTTAAAACAAAAACTTGTTAATATTTTCCCAACAGTTTTTGATATAAACTTTCAGATTCTTACTTGCCAATGAATTTTACTTCACAATTCTATAGACAGGTCATATAACCTTTGTTTACAAATAGATTAACCTTGTACATTCCAGGGCCTTTCTTGCAGGCAGATACTACACTGGCCTTATGGGAAAATTTACACTTGTTTCATGATTTCTACACAAAATGAAAAGTTATAAAATAACAATTTTGAGATGTGTCCCCTCATATCAAAAGTTGATAAAAATCAGACAATGCAACCGCTGTAAATTTAAGCATATTTTTATGTTCTTTTTCATTGGGCTTGTACACACAAATCATGCCTGCAGGAAGTCTAGGCTCTGTGGCTCTTTTGTAAAGAAGTGATGTCACAGGTTACATCGTCTATATTCACAGGGAATGTGTTGCAAGAGTTGAGCTCATTTCAACTGGAGTGGACTGTAGTGAAGTTGTGTCGTCAAATTTGCTTTGCATTCTTGTTGGCATGAAGTACGAACGAGACTGGTGTCGAAAGGGGAACTACTTCTGAAGCGTGACTAGTCGGGTGGTAAATTTCACGGGTCTTCTATGCCTAGCGTCAATATACTCACAACTGGCTTTTTCACAGTTGACCCCCTGGTAGTCTGTTGGGCACTGGCAGTACGAGCTCAAACCGTCTGGTTTGAGGGTACACGTTGCGCCATTCCGACATGGATTGAAGTGACATTGACCTAAAAAAGAAATGTAAAATGAGACCAGGATGATGCACACATGTAATCTTAAACAGTACAGTTTGAAACTACAGAGTACGAGATCTTGTATTCAACTTAGGTCTTATCAGTGGCTACAGGTAGCATGGGTAGTGATAACTAAACTTAGGGGTAGTGCTAGTGAGTCATCAGCGGCCTGCACACAATGTACTCCTAGAACTATAGCACTACGAGCCTCAATAGTTCTAGGAGTGGAGAGGATATCGGAACGAACCTCGTAAAGGACTAGGAGTACACACAATGTAGCCCTGCATGACATAATCTCCTAAACAAATAAAGGAGTCCTATACAGAGAATTATAGACCTAAATCAATTATTAGTACAACAAGTTACAACTTAACCTTTGCTAAGTTAGGGTTAAGCAATTATTAATTAATGTTCCTGACACGTAGTGTCATTGACATCCGATCTAAAATGTTACCATGTTCCTGGTCCATACACAGTCAAAGTCTAGCTAGCCCCATAATTTCCATAAAAATGGTGCCAACTGCTGTGACTGTGCCAGTGTGAGTGACTGTGTGAGACTCACGTAGTGCTGAGTGCACTTTGGGGGAGTACATGCCTCACCATGCCACCCTACTCCTGGAACTACGACAGGAGGTTCGTTCTGCTATCGTTCGTGGAGACGATAGCGGAACGAACCTTGTAGTTCTACTTCTAGGAATCTAAGAGTAATCTGGAAAATTTGCCTGTTTTCTTGCTGTAGGGTATTTGGCTAGCCATGGGTTAGCCAAGCCCAGGGGTTGGACTCCTCCGTTGCAGGGCTAGGTATTCGGTCAACTCTTCTTGACAGGTAAGAATAATTCAGTGTAACCATGGAGGTAGAAAGTGGTGTAACTTGCATGCTGCGGAAAAGTAACCAGTAAACCCACCAGTTTGGCCAAGCATGATGGGGCCTTCCCCATGCGTCCCACACGTAGCTAGGCTTTGATTTCAGCATGATTTCAGCTACCATTTCAGCTCGCATGCACTTGTGTCATACTGTAAACGGGTAAACGGATCTTGCCGAACTGTCCAGAGTCGGAATGTAATTGGTAAACACTATTCATTTTTATAACAAGTAACGCCGGTTTACTTTCTTCTGTGGTATCGTTTTATTTAGAAAAAATCCAAACTTACCAGTTTAATGTTCTATGAGCGTGCAAGTGTTGCTGCTGTAAATACAGCAATATAATAATATTGTAGGGCCTACAAACAAAGACTCGAGAGTTCAGACGACAACACTTTTTGCACATTTGTAAATTCCGCCCCAACGTGTTCGACGTGTGTGTGTGATGATCGATCATAGAGCATGGATGCTGAACAATAATACACTCATTGAAAGAGGGCGCCCTTTCCGGTAAGGCACACACAGAACTTTGTTGATTTTGTCGTCTGCTCTTAAAACTGTTATTTCCATTAAAATTACTATCAGCACACTTGAGACGACCCATGCTACCGCCACACTGACGCGAAAGACGGTAGGCGGGATTTTTGGTACAAATTACGTGGATTTTGAAAAAATAGTGGTTAAATGCAATTTATGAACAATGTATATTATTGTTGATTTGTATCCAAATAACACAAACGGTTGGTGGGGGGAGATGACCACAGCCAAAGAGCTGACGAGAAAACAGTGTTTGTGAAAGCCCAACGTCCTCAAAGGGGGAATTAAGGATGATTATGTTCCATTAAAATGTTCTCAAAGTGGAAAACATTTTTAACCAACGGTTACCGGAAACCCATAGGAATTGCATTAAGCATTAGTGTAAGGAATTTTGCATGGAAATTTTATCAATTGGACTTGGCTTTTACATAGGCCTGAGTTTCAAAGACTCAATGTCTTCTATAAACTGTCATAACAATGCCTTTGAACCGGGTGAAACGGGCGATTTGGGGGTAAAGTTTTAAAACAAAAGTGTGTACCCGCCTTTCAGAGCTGGAGTAACGAAAACTCTGGGGGTGCTTCAGATGCACCTGGCCGGGTGTGACGTAAATGCCAAAATGCGAGTTCGTGCGTGTGTTTGATCAGGGGCCAATTTTATAGGGCTGCATGAACACAACAATTATCTAAGCACGACAAAAATAATTTCATGTTTATCAGAATAAGGTTACCAGCCACGATGCCATTTCTTATGGATTGAACCATTATGTGACTGGTATCCTGCTTATTTTTGCTTAGCAGAAAGTTGTTAAGCAGCTTCATGAAATTGAGCACAGGTCACACGCGGCTACCCTGTCTGCAACGCTCGCCCTTTTTAGGGTCACGTAAAACGTTTGTATGTAAACGCTGCGTTGAAATAAGAATACCGTAGGCTTAAAAAAAAACAAAAAACTAAAAAGTACAATATTGACAATATATTGACATAGGCCTAATATATTAATTTGGTGCCGGCTTTCTTTGTGTGCCGTGGGTGCATGCCGATTTTGCAAGGTGCCGAGTTTGCGAGGCATAGCTAGGTACCAAAGTGTCCAGTAGGCCTACTCGCGGTCGCATCAAGCCCAAACAAAAGGGCATCAATGGAAGCGACTTGCATAATAGATAAGAAACACTTCTGTTGTATCACTAAAATAATTGGAGGAAAAAACCTAAATCCAGAACAGTTACAACTTTTGTCTTTGGCTGATTGCAACCAATTCTCTACCGGTGAGTGACGAAAAAAAGACTATACCATTATGACCCGGTGACCTTCTGTGAATGTTTCCCGCAACAACAAGGGTCTAAAGTTTTAACGTGAGACCACAAATCAACTTTAATTGACAAGTATGGGTAGTAGAGGTCATTCATGCATGGCGATTATGGGGGTCGACAATGCATTAATACGAGGTGTAACAGACTGTTTATTGAGTCTTCTTAACAAATACATCCAAACTATCAAGTGTACCATGCTACCGATAGCCTTTCATACCGAGGGTGTGATGTTCCCCCATTTTGCCAACCAAAAGTGTCCGTGCGCACGCGCAAGTGTGGAATTAACATAATAGACCCTTCCCACGAAATATGTAAATTGCACATCGCGCGTGCGCACTAACACTTTGGTTGGCACAATGGTGGAACGTTGCACCTTTTTGTATAGGGCTGATGGTGGCGTTACGCTGACACTACATAGCTTTAAAAAGTATACGAAAAAGTTGTTGCTTTCTAGTAGCTATTATTTATAAATTCTTTATTTTCAGTCCACTCTTAGCACATTTATCATGTTATATTGTACGATCTTCACGTATAATTCAACAGGACATAATGATTGTGTACTACTTTATCTGTTTATTGTATTTTCATTTATAAATTATTTATGTTCAGTAAAACCCCACGTTTATTACATTTATCACATTCATTGTGTTATATTGTACGATTCCCTTCAGTAATCCAACAAGACGCAAGGTACATGTTTCTGTTATAATTATTGTTTAATTATAGCAATTATTGCATTGCATTACCCAGGTGCCTGGTCTCGTATAAGCCTCGGCTTTCTATCAGACACCTCCATACTTCTACTTCTTTAAAACTCTATACCCTATGTAAACATTGTATTTTGATTGATGTATGGAAATAAACCAAAATAAACCAAACTAAACTAAAACCAAACTAAATCGTGCTTCTGCTTAGTGTACATCTCTATGGCGTTGGCCAACCAATTATAGTGTCTGTACGCATGCGTCACGACACACCAAGGTGCAATGTTCCCTCATTTTGCTAACCAGTATTAGTGCGCACGCACAAGGTGCAATTTTCGTAATCTCTGCTCCAATCGAAATCTCTTTTAAACAAAAATCTTGATCGCACCATCCGAGCGTGGTCAACCGATACGCAAACTGTTTCGATCTCTAAACGTTTCTTGAAGTTTTGTCCAATTACACACAGGCCGTCTCCAGATCAGACAAAGCTTCCCCGCGGCAAAAATTAATGCATGGGCCACGTGAAAGCGCAATTAAACCAAACCGGGGGCATGGGGGGGGGGGGGGGGGGGCGGGGGGCAACTATTATGACTGGGATTGAAGTCTTGAAATAAAAAACTAGCTCGCCGTTATTGAATACCGGCTGCGCCGCGCCCAGGCTTTCAAGCACGACTCAGTAAACGTCGTAAAAGCGCACGCTGTCATGCGCGGTAACTTTGCGGCAAACAACGGCGACGGCTTGATTTCAAGTCCAACATACATCTAACTTAAAATCATTTGATTTAACTTTTCTGTTCTAATTCTTTTTAGCTAGAACGTTAACTGTTGGACATAGAACCACAACAAAACATAACCTACACGAATAGAATAAGTTGCATTTACTTAAATCCTGCCCTTAAGTCTTGACGTTCAAAGCAGGGGGATCATAAGGATCTTTTCGAAACAGATCGGCTTGGGTTTTGGCTCCGTCATGGCTGCCTGATTGAAACCCCGTAAGGAAAGTACACATTTTCTACAAAATAAAAATAATCGACGATACCTAAGCTCAATCCAAAGCCCAAGCCCAAGCCGTGCTTTCGGAAAGGGCCTAAGTTTCTTACGGTGAAACTGGGCCTTTTACTCCCTGCAAAAGTTGTATTATTTGAGCGTTTTGATTTGTATGCCATTTTTAGGCCTACTCATACTGTTAGCTAATTGACTACATGAACTTTAAAAACGTTAAAACAAAATAATTATACATTTTTCTCAAGTCATAAAACCTTCCACCTCCCCAGTAACAACAATTACAACCAATTGGACCATCGCATCTTTTATGCGCCAATTATCGACAAGATCGTTCAAAATGCGTGCATATTCTCTGTCCTTTCTCTATGATTTTACATATACACTTCTGAACCAAAACTTTAGTGTATTAATTAAATCCACTCAAAACAGTACAGTCCCAAAAGATGCAAAAGATGGCAAAACTTACCTTGGCCGCTCACGAGCGTTCCAAGAGACAATAAAGCTAAGAGAAGAAGCATTTTGACGGTTCTCCGTTGGGCTGTGATTAGCCCGAAGTAACAAGTTTTGAGATCCTTGGAGCAGATTTTCTCAGCAGTGTGATGAGTGACAAAGTTCCCCAGTTAAGAGGACGCAAAATTGCACCGTGCAGCGTCTGCTAAAACTAGCCACGCAACAGGTGCCCTGGATCCCGCCGCACTTCCTTTTATACGGTCGCCGAGAGCGACCGCCTGATTATTTTCAACCAATCACGTCTGCAGGTGCGAGGGGTGTGGTTTGAAAACTTCCATTTGATTGGACGAGGAGTACCGACCTTAAAGTAGAGGTCCAATAAGTGAGGGTGTAAAAATGTGAGAGGGGCCTTGAAGATCGACGTGGAGAATTGAATTGCGAAACCAGGGGAAAAAAGTGAATTGTGCAAGGTCTGTCCGGTAAAGCATTATAAATCATTAAAATAACCTTGGTCCATCTAAATCATTTACACACTTTTTTAACCACTCAAAATTCTTTTGCCATTGATAGATTATATAATGCCTTTGCTCGATCCGTTTACCCCAAAATGTCCAACTTTTCAGTCCTGAATACCATTACGTGTATTTGCTTACAATTCTGACCCAGCATCATCGAACATTAAAACATTGAAGTTATCTCTCTGTTCGTAAACTAAAGGTGAACAAGAGTTGAAAAACACAAGAGGAACAAAGCTGCATTCCTTGTTTGAAAAACACAAATTGTTATTATTATTAAGCAACTCGTCTGCTGACAAGCACTGTCATCTTAATAGAAAAGGTGACTGCTTAATTTCTTGTGGGTTGTCTTTATTGCCATAAAAAAGGCCTATGGAAAGTTCCATTCCGAGCTTCTATATAAGCACGAAAGCATTAAGTTCCATGTAGACCACGTAGCAGTTTTTCTATTCTAAATAAAGTCTGGTCTGGACACAATTTGATTAATAGGAATTTAAGGTTACTGAACATTTGTGGTTTTTGGTGCGCAGACTCCCCGCTATCGAATCTTTAGTAAATACGTTTTAAAATCAACTTTCTTGTTCGCAGAATTTGAAATCGGGCTACCTCCATGGTAATACAGATCTCAATGTTTCAGCCTCCAGTTTACTGATCTGTATAAGGGCAGACTACACTGCAGCTCGATCATTTTGTAGCATCTGTTAATTACATTTTGCAAGGATCTCTGAAAAACAGGGGGATTTATTTTAAGGACAAAAATACAGCTGAAAATGAGCGCACGGGAGACCAAACCAGACCCCACACGCAAACAGAAATGCTTGTCTCTCTCCGATATCTAAGCCTGCAGGGCTTCACCTTGAAAGAGTTCAAGAAACCTCCGGATGATAAATGTATACTCTGTCGCAGCTATAGAAGAAAGGGTATATTTCTGACTGCCATCAATCCAAACAATCTTCTTTATACAAATAACACAAATT
Source organism: Leptasterias polaris (assembly GCA_037783415.1). Taxonomy (NCBI): domain Eukaryota; kingdom Metazoa; phylum Echinodermata; class Asteroidea; order Forcipulatida; family Asteriidae; genus Leptasterias; species Leptasterias polaris. The sequence goes on from JAZGTN010000141.1 coordinate 676,076, forward strand.
TAGTGGGGGCAGCGTGGGTCCACGATGGTGTCCTATGGGGTGTAAATTATTAAGACAAACCAGCTAATGTTCATCCGCCTGAGGAGATAACAGGACTAAAATGTCCACTCAGATTTGTGAGGGTTAAGGCCTCGTCTATTAAAGGGAGAATTGCACGGACATGTATCAACGTTCCTGCTGTCATTTTCTGGCTCCCATTGAAATCAACATATTCAAACCGAGGCTGGATATAGAATGGCCTCGTTTTGAGAACAGTTTCTTCGCGTCTTGGAACTGAGACTAAGTTGCTATATCCCCGTTCTAATCGGAACCGCCATAACATAAAGACAGTACAGCAAACCTTACAAGGTATATAGTGTTATTATCATTTCTTTGTTGAATTCTTGTTCTTCATTTTTTTAAATTGACTTTGTTGTTGTTGTGTTTTTTTGTGAGGTCTGTTTGGAAGCCTGTTGTCTTAAAACTTTAGTTTTCAACAATTAATTTGCCTCCATATGCGTTACCCAGAATGGAAAATTGAGTTCAGGGCACCTGATGGGCTTAAATAAAGAAAATGCCTGTATAACCCAAAGTCTCTCATGGTGAGAACAATCTTAAACAATTAGAATAATTATGTGCTTTGCGTCGAGTTTTGTTCAGAAAACAATTTCGAGGTGACAAATTAGCTGAATTTTCACAAACTTCTCATACCCCCCCCCCCCCCCAATTCGTTGCTGAGTTATGGTGTACTTTTTCAGAATCGATAACCCGGATGCGCGTGGGCGTTCGGTGAGTCAGTCCTTACTCGTTGCTATCAAAGTGGAAATTGACAAACCTTGCGTTCGATTACTTTTGCGAACTTGTCCAATTAAGAATTTATAGAGACAATCACAGTGACAAGTATTTATATACAGTATGTATGTATAAATTAAAGGTGTGGCCATCGTTTGGTTTTGTCTACGTATTGCTTATGTAGAGGAAAGTTACAGTAAAAGTTACCTGAGAAAGTTTCAGCTGAATACAGTGTCTATACTTGCTTAGAAAAACAGCAAAAAACTGTCACAGTATTTTCAGAAGAATGTCGAATCCATCCACGTTTATTGAAGTGACAGCGGGTACCAGCCGCATCTCTTGCAGCATACAGCATTCGCGAACGGACACCAACCCTTAGAAATCTGAGAAACGATTCATGAATCTTTTCTACTCAACGAGGACCATTTCAGACGAAATAATTTCGCAGGATGCTTTTCAGTACCATCTTTGTAACGAATTATAACTTCTCGGATAGAAGTTACACATATTTCCAGGTGTTTAGGGCCTGCAAAACGTTGACCCTATACCCTCCTGTTACCCACAGAAATAATGTAAAATCTGTGATGCATCGTTGGTCTGAGGAGATTCAATCTATTAATTTACGCCCATAAAAAAAAAGCAAACGTTCGTAAAGTTTTACAACCCCGTTTTTATTATGGGATTTGAGGCATTGCATGGTGAGGTATCAATGTATAATCATTTGGTATGCGGTAACACCATTATGTATATATACTGTTTTTATTATTTGTAAAGGAGATTACTGTTACTGATGAAGTGCATTTTAATTTATGTTTTAGTTGGTTCTTGTAAAGATATTGAATCCAAACAAAATCATTATGTCACCAATTGGCGACTCATCGTAAGATGAATCTTACAGCTTTGTGAAATGAAGCTCAGCTGTACGGGTGCAATTATTGGGCTTATGTTTACAATATATATCTGTCCTCTCGTCCACTTTACATAACTGTTATTATTTAGTATTACTTAAGAGTGCAGCTCAAGGTCGAGTGAAGTTATTACAATTATGTATTCCTATCGGAGGTTTTAGCGGAAAATTGACGAACCAGAAAAAACTATGTTCTGCTGTTTGTGCAAGACATAGGCCTAGTCCAAGGAAAAAAATGCTTTCGACACATTTGCAAGGACAGCAGACTAATAATGATTTTTTCGGCTGAGAGAGGCAAACCGCACACTCAGGCAGTCTGTGGCAGCTTCGATTTCAAAAGAAACATACCTAAGGGTATTTATACACATTCGACCCGCTCGCGCAGTTAACCTTGAAGACTTTGATTACTTTTTTTTGTCAAGTTTGTTTTCGTATTGCAAAAATTCTAAGATCACGTGAATCTGTTGTATAAGTTTTAGCTCTGAGGATTGCTCTGGGATTGGCATGTTTAAAACGTTCATCTCTGAACTATAGACCATGTTACATTTGTTTACAGAGTGGTGACCTTGTACATTCTAAAGCGTTTCCTGCCAGGCAAGATACTACACAGGCTATATGGGAAAATTTACATTTTGTGTCATAATTTTCACATAAATTCAAAATTTACACAAGCAACAGCTGTAGGCTACAGCTTTTAAGATGTCCCCCCTTTCTTCATATCAAAAGTTGAGAAAAATCAGACAATGCAATCTCCATAAAACATAAGATTTGTTGTTTTCTTCCATTGATCTGTGTACAAATGTGCCTGCAGGAAGTCCAGGCTCTGTGGCTCTTTTGTAAACATGTGATGTCACAGGTCACATCGTCTATAGAAAGACAATTTCAGACATAAAGCTGAGAGATTACTGTGTGATGTTAAGAACAACAAATCATAAAGAGAAAGGTAAATGTCAAATTCAATTTTGTGATGTCCTCATGCGAGTGTGGAAAAAATTACAAGTCTCTAAGCCCACGTTAAAATGGTGCAAATTCATTGCATCCGTACCCTTCCAGTGCAAAATTTGTCAACATCTAAAACATCCGAGGACATCAATGAGAAAAATGGGTCTTTCTCCTGTGAAGACGATCAGAGCATGCTGATCGAAACGTGAGTTGTCAACCACCGGTTCTTTTCAGAACCAACACTACTCAAAAGAGATTTACACATTGTGCTACCGCAAACCTCACCTGATTATACTCCCACCATGCCAAGTTTCAAATCCTACTTAAAAATGGGTCTGTTTTTTATACAAGAAAACTGCTTTCCAAATCTTGTTGTGTTGGTTTGTGCTTTTTCTAATGGAGAGCTTCGATCCTTTACCTTTAGTATATTCATTCATCAATGCCAAACCCGCAATTTAAATCGTCATTGCAAGGTGGAGAAAACAAATTAAAGATCATTCCCTGACTTCTAATTTCAGGTCCGTGTTCCTTCCCCTATAATCTAAAGCTGCTCCAGATCCAGGCAGGGTATACTTTTGGTATTTGTCAAAGACCAGTACCCTCACTTTGTGTATCCCATTTATATGCATGAAGTAACAAACCTTTGGAAATTTTGGCTCAATTGGTCATCGAAGTTGCAAGAAACAGTGAAATAACATCTTTATTGGATTTAATTGTGTGCTTTGGGATGAATTTGTGGGTGAAAAATTACCTACTTATCTAAAAATTACCTTAATTCTGGCTAAATAAAACTGTAGTTTCCGTTTGCATACTTCCTGAACAAAGAACTCTTTCTTCAGCGCTCTTGTTGCGCCGTTTACTATTTTTTGTAATAATGAGGTGGCACAGGCATGGGAGAAGTGCCCACTATATGTATATCCCCCCCCCCCCCCCCCCCCCCAGTTACACCACCTTGACACATGGTCATTCACATCACAGCTAAATTTTAACAGTTAAGTTTTATAGTTTGTCCTTTATCTGTTATAAACACATTTAGGAGCTTACACAATGCGGCATTGGAGGGGGAGGTATAGTCAAGGCGTCGGTGCAAGGTTAAAGAGATGTTACAAAACCCTTTGCTCACCGTAAGCAAAGAATCGGCCCTACGGAAGCAGAGAATTTCGCGCTTACCTCAAGCGTGTTGCACAGGTTGGTATAGGGAATTTTTGCTTGTGCGCGCCGTATTTGTTACTAAGCATTCTTTGCTTGCACAGATAGCGCAGATTATTCGGCGCTTGCCCTGCCGCCTGAGTGAAGAATGGTGATCGAAAGCGCAGAATTCGGCGGTAAGCAGAAATTGGGCGCAGTTCTTCGGTCAGTCACTAAATATCAGTACCACATTGTTTTTTAGGAAGCAATATTTACCATAATGGTGAGTGGTAAGTACAAAAAAAATATCACATTTTATTATCGATAAAATAGAATTAGCTGTTGCAAACTGCTTACCAACCAAAAGGACCTGTGGTATAAATGCAAAAAATAAGTTAGTGGCCTGACGTTTCGACCCTAGCAGAGTCTTTCTCGAAGGCTAAATGACAACACACAACACACAACACACAACACACATACAAGCAGACAAGAGTTGCAAGAGTAGTCAAGTGGAAATACATGAATAGAGAGAGTGGAGGGAGAAAAGCAGAAAGCATTCAGAGAAGGCAGGGGGTAACAGGGATTATGAAGACAAAGGGGGGGGGGGGGGGTTATGAAGGGAAGGGGATAGCTTGACCACAAGAAGTTGGGAACACAAAGGACAAAATGGAAGGTTAGAAGAGAGGTAAATAATTAGTTAATACAATGAAGGGCAGACTAATAAAGTGGATAACTGTGTGGGAAAAGGAGAAGGCAAAAACAAAAGGTTATTAGTCATTTCTTTCTTGGATATTCAAACCATGGGGCTGAGTGGTCTTTATGCGCCTTATCCAAAGTTTTTCCCTACTCAGACGGACAGCCTCTCTACAGTTACCTAGTGCCTCAATGCCCTGTAAATTCATGTCAGAAATGGAGTGGTTAGGAAGGTTGAAGTGGTGTCCTACAGGTGTATCCAGCTTTTGGGTGTTGACTGTGGATCTGTGGCCATAGAAACGCCTCTTGAGTGTAGTTCTTGTTTCACCTATATTTTATTATCATGTGAATAGTTTCGTTAAATGCTTACGCTTCATCGGTAGTTGATATCTCTACTCGAAGCCTTAAAGATGCAAAGCTAATTGTAAGTCAATTTAACCGAAACATGTTGAGTAAATTTGTCAATAGCTATTTTTAAAGATACGAAAAAGTTACAATACTTTAATTTAAGGTTTTGCTCTAAAAAATTAAGACACCTGACGCCATCATCACAATAGTTTGGGATTTTCGAGTGAGGTTTGAAGACACGACCTGGCTTCGACTCCGGAGCGGAACTTCACTGCACTGGAGTCTCTCAGCACCGCGCCTCAAAATTAGGCACTGTACACTGTATAACACACGGGGACATCGACTCCCGAAAATGGCGCAACCGAGATGATTATGATGACGTCAGGTGATTTGGGTCGATATCAATCAAAAATGACACTCGTGAAAATAATGTGTCAAATGGAGCTGTAAGCCAGCCAGCCATGTGTGACGTCACAACTTTTGCAATGACGTAGCCAGAAGAACATTTTATTAATGATGAGCGCGTACAATAATAGGCCATATTATGCACTAGCGCCATCTTAAAAATATACCACAATGCATCTTAACAAACCAAGTACAGTTATAAAATAAATCAATTAGCTGCCATTGTGATGTTGCTTGGACTCGGATTTCACCCAGAATACTTCACGCGCTGATCATGCGCATTTGGGACTTGTATAATATAGGCCATGGACCAAAATGACATCTGAATTGACACTTTTGAAATTTTCTCGTATATAGACCCTATTATATACTAGGCCTGTACCGCATTACAAGGAAGGAAATACATTTTCGTTCTCTGGATTTTGTCTTTCTTTATAGAAGTCCACACCGCCTAATTTTGAGGCACGGTGCTGAGAGACTCCAATGCAGTTCCGCTCCAGAGTCGAAGCCACGTCGCCACTTACAAGATTCAAACCATTGCGAAACGGTGACCGAAGCACTATCTATTGGACTCCACTAAAGTCAACTTAAAATGATGGGCAGATTCATTTGGGGTTTTTTCTCTCTTTTTTCCTGCCCATGCAAGAACAGGCTTTTTAAACATTAGTGAATTTTGGTCAAAGCCCATTATGTGAGTGCGCTTTTTTATCTGTTGGTAAAGGATATGTACTAGACCTATTAAAGGCTTCGCGAACTTGATACCCCTCTGATGAGTTTGTAAAGAATGTTTGCGGAAATGCCTTGACAAAATATGTGTAGTATTTTTCCCTTGTGGTTTATTACTTGAAAAACAAAACACAAACAACAGATACATACATTTAACAACCAAGCAAGCAAACAAACGGCCTTTTTATCAAGGTCAAATTGTATAAGTACTTTATGTTTTACAAATCTTTTCACGCCGAAATTTGTTGTAAATTAAACAATAGGCAACAAAAGAGTCTATTGTCTTCGTATTCACAAAACCTATCACATTTGCGACCTCGACCATCCTCTGTTCTGTTAATAGCAACCTCACAAGTCACGCACCATCACCGTCGGCTATATCTTCGAAACTTTTGTTTTTGATTCAGATAAAGTGACTTTATCTCACTATATTGGTGCGAAAACAATTGAAGAATTTCTTAACTTTAGGCTAGCAAGAATGCCTGCACAACTCAGTATAAAACCATAATAACCATCATCGACGTCTTCACATTAAACCCTTAACAAAATAATTCGTTAAAAGGCGGAGGAGTTGTTATTCCGTTCTAAACCTGTCCACAGGGGACGACCTTTACTCTGACCCTTGACCACTTTACCTTGACGCCCTTAGTTTGATAGTTGCTGACACATCCGCTGCTTAAGATGTACACATAAACATACGCATTTAGACGTAATGTCTCTACCAGACAGTGTCTTCCTTCTATGTCTGATATACCTGTTATATGGTGTTCCATATGTGCCACTCCTTTCCGTCGCCTTTTCAATTTTGTCCGTCGCCTTTTCAATTTTGTCCGTCGCCTTTTCAATTTTGTCCGTCGCCTTTTCAATTTTGTCCGTCGCCTTTTCAATTTTTCCATCGTGGGTCCACGTGACTACCAGGTGACTATCACATGACTCCGAAGGAAATTCGACCTTTGGGAGGCATACCGCAGTTGCCAAAATGTATACGTTGCTTCATCCACAGTCGCGAGACCAGATAACTACGATAATATCCCTTTTCAGTTCCATTCTTGATTTACTAAGCAAAGCCTGTACATAGACAGTATGGTTGAGGTATCCAATCATTTTTCTTTGCCAACAAATCATCACATGGTCATCATGTGACAGTCACGTGGCCGTTTCAGAAAAAAAATGCGCCTGAAAAATTGAAAAGGCGACGGAAGAAAATTGAAAAGGCGACGGAAGAAAATTGAAAAGGCGACGGACAAAATTGAAAAGGCGACGGAAGAAAATTGAAAAGGCGACGGACAAAATTGAAAAGGCGACGGAAGAAAATTGAAAAGGCGACGGACAAAATTGAAAAGGCGACGGACAAAATTGAAAAGGCGACGGACAAAATTGAAAAGGCGACGAACAAAATTGAAAAGGCGACGGACAAAATTGAAAAGGCGACGGAAGGAGTGGCACATATGGAACACCATACTGTTAATACATTAATAAGTTAATGCGAACTTTCAACATTATGCCAGTGACAGTCCAGGGTGGGGTGGGGGCGGCGTTAACGCTAATTCAAAAAATTGTTTATTATGGTAAAAGTGTGGTGCATAATGACGTCATGACATTATGACTGTAATTGTAACTACTGGGACGTCACAAAATAGCGGTAACCTGAAAGACAAAATAATTATGACTAAAATTACGGGCATCAAATTGTGACCACCAACAATGGTGACATCACTATCAACACTGGTGACATCACTGTCAACAAAGGTGACATCACTATCAACACTGGTTACATCACTGTCAATAATGGTGACATCACTTGACATTACTCACTTGAATTGAATTGAATTGAAAAAAATGAATTGAATGTTCCCCGTGCAAACAAAGTTTTGGTTAAAAAAACACCCCGGTGTAGCTGCACCCACTGATTTGGAACAGTCGTAAGTCGTACTCCTGGCATGCATGAGGCAATCTGTTAGGCTCTTAAGACTCACCTAGATATTTTGTGCATTGTCTGTGGGTTTTTTTCTTTTCAAACAGACATCATTCTGCCAAAATTTGTACAGAGAAAAAAAAAGGAAAACTGATTTAAATTATTTCGGTGAAAATCGGACCATACAACTGTTTTTAGCTCAATCTTTTATTGAAGTCAGAAGAAAACAGTGACAAAACCTCTTCTGCTTGCATCATAAGGTACACGATCCAGAGCCGGTGCACATCCAATGAAGATCTCAATACACATGCGAATTAAAAAGTGAATTTATTTTGTCATGAACCCTAGTTAACACAGCCTCCTGCTTAAGCAGAAAACATTGTTTTGCTATTAAAGCATAGTTGGATACCATCATACTAATCACAAATGCTACACGTTACATGGTGTTTTGGCTGGTAACCTTATTCTGGTAAGCATAATTTGTTCCGTTACGTACTTGACTACCTTTTGCCCCGCCCAATATCATACACCTTTTTAAGCAGACGATATTGGCTAACAAGTTTCTGCTCAGCAAAAAATAAGCAGAGGATACCAGTCACAAGTGGTACATGTCACATGATATTTTGAGCTGTATTGGTAACCTATATTCTGGTGAGCAAAATTAATCACAGTTTTCACGAACTGACGAAGAGCCACTTTTCTCAAAATTACAAATTATTGATTCATACAGGAAGGGGCCTATATCACAATAATTCCATTTGGGGTTTTCACGAAGAGCCACAATACCCCCAAAGGCATGCATGTGGTACGCCTACATTGCAACATGTCAGAAGAGAGTAAGGTGGGTCAAATCATTTTTTCGAGTTTTTCACGAAGAGACACAATTATGTCATGTACGCGTGATCACGTGAAATGCGCGTCCCTGTCCTATGTAAAAAATATGTTAATCAGTTGAGGTTTGACAAAGAGAAACTTATCTTTGACTAATTACTTATGGCAATTTAGCCAATATTAATTACTAATGGATTTAGCCAATACTTGTAAAGAAATTGGTTAGTCAACAGAGAGGTAAAATTGTCTGGTTCTGCAATCATCTCCTCTTTAAAGGCACTGTACACGTTTGGGAATTACTCAAAATATATATTAGCATAAAAACTTACTTGGTAACGAGCAACGGAGAGCTGTTGATAGTATAAAACATTGTGAGAAACGATTCCCTCTGAAGTAACATAGTTTTTGAGAAAGAGGTAATTTCTCACTAAAATAATAAAAGACTTCTGGCCAGAAGCCTTTTATTCCTATCTGAAAGCACACTAATTTGTACAACAAGGGTGTTTCTTCTTTCATCATTTTCTTGCAACTTCAATGACCAATTGAGTCAAAATTTTCACAGGCTTGTTATTTTATGCATATGTTGGGATACACCAAGTGAGAATACTGGTCTTTGACAATTACCAAACGTGTTCAGTGCCTTTAAAATGGCCCTATAAGAAGACTTTGTGCACAGTGCACACACATGGCCCTATCTGCCATCAAGAAGATGATCCACCGGTGGAGGTGCATATGCTATCATCTTACAAGTGATTGAGAAGCTGATTTTGTCACAGTTCTCGAGGGCATGCTGAAAAAGTGTCGATTTGACAGAAACTAATAAGTGCGCCAATAATGGATTCTATGTGGGTGCAGAGAAACGTCATGTGCAGAGCTTCGTAAACATTTTCAGTAAATCAAAATTGTTGAGGTCGTGGCTTTTGTGCTCTGTTGAAAAATTGTCTAATATTGTGCCCTGAGGTAATTGACTTTCAACCTCGGGGCGTTTTGGGCAATTGTACTTGCCCTAGAAAAATTGTCACACTTTGCACACAAGGGTGTAGGTCCCTTTTTGCAAGTTAGAGTCTGGTCTGTTCACTCGTTCGGGTGTTTTTATTTCGGATGGGATATGGTTCAATAATTCAACGACAACATACGAAAAAGTGTAGAAAATAAAGAAGTACGGTGTCAACAATGAAATAATCTGATTTGATTTTAAAAGGCTGAGAGAAATTTTTATTTTGGTGGTTGGTGTATGTTTGCATGTTTAGCATTTAGCATTGGTTGATATGGGGAACTTATTTAGTTTGTTGCGCCCTTGTTCGGCTGTTGAAACAGTGTTGGGGCCTTGGGCTCACCGCAGTCCCTGTGGGTCAACGAACGCATTCTTCTAGACGTTTCAAGAAACATTAACAACAACAGCAACAACAAAACAGCAGCAGCAGCAGCAACAACAACAACAACAGCAACAACAACAGCAGAAGAAGAAGAATCAGCAGCAACAGCAACAACAAAAGCAACATGCCCACGAATTTGGTGTGGGTCCACCATACACATGAAAGCATCGAGCTTTCGAAAAGGTTACCGTCCAGCCCTGTTCCTTTTCGACGCATGGAACCATTTAGATCTTCCTGACCTTATTCTTGGTCGGAGATTCCCAGAATCTGCAGGTCATAAAACTCAGCACATTCTTGACCTGGTAGACAGGTCAACTTGAACTGACCTAATTAGGCATACAATGGGTCCGTTTGACCTCCAAGGAGTGACATGACAGCTCTAAATCTAAGAAAATACCCCCAAAACGAAATACCAATCAAAATGCATCCCTTTCAAAGGAAAAACAAATCACAAAAGCCCACCACACACATCTCTAAATGCAATTAGTTCCTAAAACACTGCGTTGGAACCAAGTCACGTTTCTCTTAGAGCTGACCATGGGGTTTAATGAAGCGTGAACTCGGGCACACTTTAACACGATTTTTATGTTTAGTTTCACAAAACTGTAGCTATAGTATTATGTGCGTTGTCCATCTTCCATATGGTTTAAATTAACGCAGAGGTTGGAGAGGCGGGGTGGGCGGGGGGGAGGGGGTACGTGCACCCTGGGTGCCACCCATTTGATATCTGGATTTTTGAAATTAGAAATCAGGAAGTAAAATGTTACATATTATATAAACGTACATATGTGATAAATTGATGTTTAAAAAAAAAAAAAATCCTTTTAACAAAAAATAAGTTAGTGGCCTGACGTTTCGACCCTAGCAGAGTCTTTCTCGAAGGCTAAATGACAACACACAACACACATACAAGCAGACAAGAGTTGCAAGAGTAGTCAAGTGGAAATACATGAATAGAGAGAGTGGAGGGAGAAAAGCAGAAAGCATTCAGAGAAGGCAGGGGGTGAGCAGGGATTATGAAGACAAAGGGGTGGGGGGGGGGGGGGGGTTATGAAGGGAAGGGGATAGCTTGACCACAAGAAGTTGGGAACACAAAGGACAAAATGGAAGGTTAGAAGATGGGTAAATAATTAGTTAATACAATGAAGGGCAGACTAATAAAGTGGATAACTGTGTGGGAAAAGGAGAAGGCAAAAACAAAAGGTTATTAGTCATTTCCTTTTAACACACAGACAATTATTTGTTTTTAAACTCACGCCAGATTATCTTATACAAAATTACATCTTATAAAAAATTACATACAAAAAGCTGAAAAGCGGGCTTGTTTAAGAAAAAGGCAAAAGGAAACTTGGTAAGAAGTGTCCCCTTAGAAAAAATAGTGCACCCCCCTTGTTCCCCTAAAATTGTACACCGGATTCACGTGTTTTTCCTTACTAAACCAGGGATGTGTAACGGACCAAACTATAGATTTTTGTCAAAGTTTTTGAATACCTTAAACTCCAGTCTACACCCATTCTGTTTGCAAAACAAATAATGCCATTTCACATCATAACATAAACACCTCTGGCTTGTTTTACACCTTGTTCGCGATAGTTCGAGCAAGTGATTTATTTTCAATTTGTTGGGGTTGAGTTAACATTTTTTGACCCGATACAAAAGTTTATTTTTTCAGAGTCAATTTATGTTTGCCCTTGGATCCCTTCAATCGTGTTTGACATTGTTATCAATAAACTTTGCCTCCGACTGGAAACCGGCAATGTTGTTGGTGTATCATTAAACATCATGCCGTTGGCTGCTGAATCAATGACAGTCAACCAGTGGAGAGAGCGAGTGGGGTCGAGGGAGGAGGGGCAAATGCCACCCCATGGACGTATCGGTTACAGGAAGGAAAAATATACAACATTGGCGTTTTAATTGAGCTCAGCCTCCGAATCTCTTTACCTACGTTCAATGTGTTTTTAAAGGTACGACTGGTAGCACGAATTGACATAGGAAGCTCTCATACCAACCGAGTGCATGTTGCACTGACAAATGTTTCCTTTTGGTGCCGCGGAAAAAAATGTTACTTTTGAGCTTTTCTTGAAAACTAACCGAATTAATTTGATCACTTGATTGATTGTATTATGTGTTAAGTAAGAAACCTGCCATCCCCAAACCGGCTGTTGTTCCATTCAGACTAGATCCTCGCTTTAATCGCGATATCTCCACTCATCCAGGTCCTATCTTTGAGGGTATATAGAACATTTTGTAAGAATCCCTATTGGGTTGGGTCGAGGTCCTAGTCTTTGAGAGTAGAACATTTTGTTAGTATCCGTATTTGGTCGAGGTCCTATAGTCTTTGAGAGTAGAACATTTTTGTTAGTATCCGTATTTGGTCGAGGTCCAATAGTCTTTTTGAGAGTAGAACATTTTTGTTATCCGTATTTGGTCGAGGTCCTATAGTCTTTGAGAGCGTAGAACAATTTGTTAGTATCCCTATTTGGTCGAGGTCCAACAGTCTTTGAGAGTAGAACATTTTTGTTAGTATCCGTATTTGGTCGAGGTCCAATAGTCTTTGAGAGTAGAACATTTTTGTTAGTATTTGGTCGAGGTCCAATAGTCTTTGAGAGTAGAACATTTTTGTTAGTATCCGTATTTGGTCGAGGTCCAATAGTCTTTGAGAGTAGAACATTTTTGTTATCTGTATTTGGTCGAGGTCCTATAATAATAATAATAGTGGCTTCTTATATAGCGCTCATATCCGTCACTCAGTGACGCTCAAGGCGCTTCAACAGTCAGTATTTTCCTGCAAGGTATATATGCGGAGCTACCTTTTGAATTTTGAGACCTATTTCTTTACATAGAAGGTGCTGTGGCGCAATATGCAGCCAATCAAACCAGGAACACCGGGGCGAACCCCTTCTCTTTTCGATAAGTGCACTGGGTTCTTTTACGTGCATTACACAACACACGGGACCAACGGCTTTACGTCCCATCCGAAGGACGAAGCAATAATGGTTAAGTGTCTTGCTTAATAAGGACACAAGTGTCACGACCGGGACTCGAACCCACACTCTGCTGAACAGAAACACCAGAGCTTGAGTCCGGTGCTCTTAGCCGCTCGGCCACGACACGCCAAGTCTTTGAGAGTAGAACAATTTGTTAGTATCCCTATTTGGTCGAGGTCTATAGTCTTTGAGAGTAGAACCATTTGTTGGTAACCCTATTTCGTCTTGTTTATGGAGGGAAGAGCGAATCGTATACGTGTGAGGTTCAAGCCACGAGGGACATAGGACATAATTTAACCACAAACAGCTTGACAGTCAAGGTTTTAACGCATCATGAAGGCTTTTCAAGGGACAAATTGCAAGACCGGAACGCACTCATAGTATTACAAAAATACTTCTATTTATTGTCAGTTATGCCCCTCTCTCTCTCTGTGAGTTGAGAAACATGGGTATGTTAAGTTTGAATTCGCAGAAAAAACTTTGAGGCGTCTTATAGTGTTCTTAAAGGAAGTGGTAAAAGAAAAGGCGGAGAAGGGACGGTGTTTGAGAAAGGGGGTACCGTGTGAGCCACAGAGCCTGGACTTTCCTGCAGGCACATTTTGTACGAAGCTCAATGAAAGAAAACAATCAATCTTATATTTTATGGAGATTGCACTGTCTGATTTTTTTTACTCAACTTTTGATATGAATAAAGAGGGGACATCTCAAAAGCTGTACAGTAGTTGCTTTTGTAACTATTGAATTTATGTGAAAATTATGACCTTAAATGTACATTTTCCCATATGGCCTGTGTAGTATCTTGCCCGTCAGGAAATGCATTAGAATGTACAACATCACCATTTCTGTAAACAAAGGTAGCATGGTATATAAGGGGATCGGGAAGGGATGGGAAGGTATTTTATAACAGCACCATGGCCACTGCAATAAAACAAAGGAGGGCCAACCTAAGGCCACGTAGACTAGGCTGCATTTCTCAAAGTATAGAGAAATAGTCGTGCTAGCTGCATTCAGTCGTTGTTTTGTTTTTTTGTGAGTGGGTTGAGGCACAATAATTTATTAACAGTAATTGTTTTGTGGGTACGTCGTAGTATAAAAGGAAGGCTCGATTTAAAGAAAGGGGAGGGGGGCACTGAGTAAGAAAGGCTCTGCTCGTAACTTTTGGAGCAGATTGTCCCTGTGCGACATTTTTATGGCCGAGCGAGGTCTTGGTGGCCTTCCAGAGAGGTCACAGGGGTTTAGCAAGGGTGCTTGCTGGCCCTGTTTGTTGGGTACCCCCAGGGGTGTGCAACATCGGGCGTATTAAACGATTTCCCTTGATTCGCCGTAAAACATCTTGTAGTTCTATATAACCATGATATAACAACCTGTTACCCTCGATAAAAGTACTCGAGGGATGGAAAATTGGTACAGCTCAAAGGAAAGGGACAAAAACATGCTGGGAGGAAAATAGCTACTTTAATAGTCAAACTTAGCTAGGTATATTTATTTAGATACACCGGTCGTTTTGGGAAAAGCAAAAAAGTTTTCTTCTTGCAAAGACACAGACTCAAATTGTGAACATTTCACCTTGTTGGTCATGTGTTCGAGAAAACCCGATTAATAAGCTTGTTTTTGGTCTGGCCGTTTTGTTAGACCGTTTTGGGAAGAGCAAAATAGTTTTCTTCTTGCAAAGACACAGACCCCAAACTGTGACCATTTCACCATGTTGGTCACGTATTCGAGAAAAACCGATTGAAGTTTGTTCTTGGTCTGGCCGTTTTGTTAGACCTACAGGAACAGACTTAATAAGGCCGTATACGAAATGGCGGTCATGGCTACAGCTACGGCCGTTGCTAAGGGCATTGCTAAAGGATGTATTAAATGATGACGCGGCGGTCCAGACGTGGACGTAGCCGTAGCTGCTAATTTGGAAACAGCCGTATGCTACTTATCAATTTGACTCAGACTTGATTTGATTTTTTTTGGCAAATTGCAAAGAGAATCGACCAAGTACGCATAGCGTTTGACATTTGAGATGAAAAAAATGAAAAAGGCAATAGAATACAATAAAACAGGTTCAAGAAAAAACACTGTTTTTGCGGCATGAGGACAGCACACAAAGTCGGACTTAATTTCATTTTGTCTTCTGAATGAAGGAAACAAAAGGGACACGGTCAAAACCATGGTCGAAACAGTAAGCTTAAAGGACATAAAGCAGACAAACAAGCAAAACACGACTTTAAAAATAGCAACAACAACAACCTCAATATATTTAAAGGTCTGTGAGCTCAAACTTCAGTAAAGTTGTCGTAGAAAAGGATAAAATACACGAAGCCAAAGATATAAAACGTTGCTTATACAGGACAAAACATTAGAAATAGTGGGAAACGTTGTTGGTGAAGACAAGCATTTATTGTTGATCAACAGTTTTTGATATATTTTTTATTTAAATGAGCACGTTGAGGGACTGCGTTGTAGCTGAAATGGGAGAATTCCAATTTTACTGGCGGTGTGTTTAGGACAAGTATCATCGCCAAGACAAAGAAAGAATGTGGAATTAAGATTTGATTTTGGTTACTTCCTAAAACTGTCGAGTTGTAATAGCCATTTTTGTGTAAGGTTGTATAATTATTATAACTCAAAGCATGATGGGAATCTGGTCGTATAAGATTTTCACGGGTGCATGATGGGAATCCCATTGGAAATTTCATTCTGGAAACCTCCACCAGTGAGCAAGTGGGTTGGAGTGTGGTTGGAAACTAGTCAAATCATTTCGCTAGGCGGTAAATGTACGAAAATATCTATATGGATGAATGCATGTAGATGTATACCAAAACCATCTGTAGACGAAAAGGTGCGTATAATGGAGACTATTGGTATTTTGTTCACAATGTGGTAACAGTTTTGATTACGGACCAGCCAGGAAAGCTACACTTTTGAGACATAAGGGACACCAGTACTTCCTGCGGTTGTTTCATGACCTCCACGCAAGATGCCACTTCGTTTGAACAAAAAATGGTCCATGGTGACATGGTGACTGAAATTCCAGGGTCGAAAAAATGCTTACACGTTCACGTCATTGGAAATGAAATTTCAAGATGTTTGAACATTTCGTAACGAAGTACAACCTTGATTAAAATTACCCCCGCCCCCTAAAAAAAAACACCCAAGGGTATCAATCGGATTTTATGATCCATAATTAATAACGAGCGCGCAAAATGTTTATACCGACCGTACGTAAAAGACGAGGGAAAGTGAGAGGGACGGCTTGGAAACGAGTCTACTACCGCTTCAGCAGGAAAAAAAATGCTCAACATTTTCCTGCTAAGCAAAATTGAGCAGGATACCAGTCGAAGATGGTACATGTAAAATGGTATTTTGGCCGGTAACCTCAATCTGCTAAGCATAATGTTGTTGTGATTAGCTACTTGCTGTGTAGCTCTATGAAATTGGGCTCAAATAAGTTGACACCGAGAACTTTGTCCATTTCTATACTGTTTTGACAATTCGGGCCGTTCTGAATTTGGCAGAACAAAGAGAAGTCCTATTAAGGCAGGGTGTACTTTTGGTAATTGTCAAAGACCAGTATCATCACTTGGTGTATCCCAACATATATTGCATAAACTAACAAATCTGTGAAATTTTGGGCTCAATTGGTCATCGACTCCAAGTTGCAAGAAAATAAGAAAAAGACACCCTTGTTACATGATTGTGTGTTTTCAGATGCCCGAGAAAGGCTCCATGCCTTCAATATGCCCCATGCCTTCAATATGCCCAAACTTCTGGTCAATATACCAAATTTCAACTCGCTATAACAATAAATATGTTTATGTAGACCCTGGCTGTTTTAATGTTAACAAAACCTTCGACATATGCATCAGATTGTGTATTTGTGTCCTATGGTTGATTTATTGGTATTTTTTGATGATATAAATGGTGTGTGTTTAAAAATAACTTTGATTTATTTGTTTTTCTCTGGTTTCTATATTCATCACCAGAAACCGATTGGAATAAACTGCAACAGCGTTTTACTAAACTACCAGAAAAGTGATTGGTCCAGACGGACAGTGTCAACACTCTTAAAAGGACCAGCTTGAACGAAAACGGCAATAAGTGGTCTTTGCTAAAATGTATACAATCAATAAGGAAATTCAGTTCATTTGAAAGTACAGATTTACTAGTATAGACCTATAAGTATAACAAATACAATCATTTTGAATACCGTTGTCCGTTGCTTTTCAGGAAAATTCGCAAAAAGCCCCATGACGTCCTCACTCATGTTACGTCAATTGTGGGAGCTATATTTTGTATAGCCACTAAAAAGTTGCAATAACAAAGCAACATTCCTCAAATTAAGCCAAAGCGTTGTCATTTTGAGGCACGCCGTCAACGGCAGATGTAGCTAGTTCTTCAAAACCTTGAGGTTGCGGCCTAATTTTTTGATCGATATTTACGAAAAAATCCAGAATGGTAAAAACAATTAAATGATAAACAAACACATTTTAAACAAGTTTAAATAGCATTCTCGTAAAAAAAAATGTCCCGCTCAAGTAACTGTTTATCAATGACTTTGCACGAACCTGCATGAACATTTTGTAAATCTACAACCATTTCTGTAAACAAAAGATGCGAGGTTGTTGCTTTTATGAACTGTTGAAACATTGTCAAACATCTCGCCCAAACAACCGACCAGGTGCATTCCAGTACGAGAGGTCGTTCTCAAAACATACTCTGTGTGCTTAATTCCATGGTTTTTCATTATTTTTAAATTGGTTTATTGCTAAAATCATATCACAGCCAAAGACTAAATTAACAGAAATTTACAATATGAAAAATGACAGTCTTTAGGTAACTGCAGAGAGACTGTCCGTCTGAGTAGGGAAAAACTTTGGATAAGGCGCATAAAGACCACTCAGCCCCATGGTTTGAATATACTATTAGGAAATGACTAATACTTTTGTCTTTGCCTTCTCCTTTTCCCACACAGATATCCACTTTTTTAGTCTGCCCTGCATTGTATTAACTAATTATTTACCATTCTTCCAACCTTCCATTTTGTTCTTTGTGTTTCCAACTTTTTGTGGTCAAGCTATCCCCTTCCCTTCATAACCCCCCCCCCCCCTTTGTCTTCATAATCCCCGCTAACCCCCTGCCCGCTCTCTGAATGCTTTCTGCTTTTCTCTCTCCACTCTCTCTATATGTATTTCCACTTGACTGCTCTTGCACCTCCTGTATGCTTGTGTATGTGTGTTGTTTAGTCATTTAGCTCTCGAGAAAGACTCTGCTAGGGTCGAAACGTCAGGCCACTAATTTATTTTTTGCAATAATAAAAACCAAAACAATAAACACAAATACTAAAAGAATTAGTCAAAGGGAATTGACTGCGAATTTTATAAACATTTTAGCGAACATTAACGGGAGAATGTTATACATGTCACATTAACAAAAGCGATCTGGGTACTCTGAGGATATCATTGCTTCGCTTTCCACAAAACAAATGAGGACGTTGCAAAAAAAAACGAAATCCAAACAATGGGAGAACAAAGAGGTGTTTATGTAATGTCAGGGGTGAGTATTGTGGGAAGGAGGAAGGGGGGAGAGAATGGGTTACGGCGGGGGTAATGAAGGGGTTTTGAATTAACAATAGAAGGTACTGGAATCTTACGAGCCCATCAGAGATATCACCTTTCTGTCTGTCCTCATGGGTAATGAGAAACGGGCCATGGGTCATGGTGGCTGGGTGCTCAATCAGACCATAGAGCAAGGAGATCAGACTCTCTGTAGACCCCAGTGACACAACCAGGGTGATGAGTTTCACTGACTGTGGATGGAGAGGAAAAATTGCAATCAAATCAAATACAAACAACAATTATGTCACTCCTCAAAAGAATAATGAGGTGCACAGAGGATGTTCAAAGACAGATCCTATAGCTGTGTGAAAGGAAGCCATACAATTTAATTCATTTGATTATTTTTTAGATTACAATAATATTTATAAGGTTTTAATATAGGCCTACACCCGCTGAGCATTTCAAAGGGGCAAAGCATTTCAAAGGGGCTGAACAACGGGGCAAACCTGTTATCCGAACGACAAGTGTACTTGTTTTATTTACACAACCGACACAAAAGACCTATACAGCTCTATGCCCCATCTGAAGGATTTACCCCAAACAAGTAAATGACTAAAAAATGTTCTGATTACGATCGCCAATTATAACACTATACGGAAAACACATGCAGAAAATGGCACACTTTCAAAAAAACACACATTTGTCTTTCAAAGAGTTAGTGCAAAAAGTTTAAATAAAATTCATTTACAAACTATTAACAAGCGAGGCCTAAACTGAGACTTGACCAAATATGCCTAACTGTGCAAGTCTCCCGCGTATTCGAAAATTTTGGGGACCACTTTTGCCCCACGTACATTGCTTTATTTTAACCCGTAATGGAAACAAACTCGCACACTTTAACGGGTCCCAATGTTCGAACACGCCGCGCGAGACTTGTACAGTCTATAACACTGACTCGCAACACTGGGATTACAAACTGAAATGATATAATTATATAAATGGTGAAAGAAAACAGTCATCACTTAATAGCTCCTATCCAACTATTATTTACAAGCATGAATGACCTCAAAGAATAAAACAAATAGTATCATCCCTCACTTATATTTTGCAACTATGTTGACAACTTATTTCTACCGGAGAAATAATTTAAAGTAGAAACAGAAACAAGACACATTTTGTTCTCTCACTTTTGTAATATTGAAGCAGTTAATTTTCAATAACTTACTTCTATTAAAGTCTTTGCAGGCTGCAGTCCTACAGCTTTACTTCTATTCTAAGACGCCCATCCCACCAAAGGAAGACATCTACTTCTTGGCCAACTTCATGCTGGGGATGTGATGATTTACCTATGCACATGGTTACCAGCCGTCAGCAGAGTCAGTAGGGTTGTTGTTATGGCTCCCATGCCGGCGGAGAACACCAAAGTACCCCACCTCCTTCCAGAGAGTAATTGCAGCAGACTGAAGGAAGATATTCGAACACCAAACAAAATTATTTACATATCATGTAAAACCACACAGGAAACTGACTGCGTAGGTAAATTTTTAATAATTTGGGGTTGAACAAAGAAAACAATGACTGGATAGGGACTTGAACCTGCAACCTCCGGAAACGTGTCGGTGCTTAATACCAACTGAGCTATCTAGCCCTAATGTTGGCGCTTTCCCGTACGGCAATATCTTTGTTCGGGATGCCAGTCAGAAGCAATTCAACCTGTAGCTGCCGTATAGCCAGGGATCACATCCACGTTTACGATACAGCCTGGGGAAGCGGCAGCAGTGGAATCACTTTAAGGGGATGTGACGACTTTTTAATTCAAATAGAAAGTAGTAAACCACAAGGGAAACTGACTGTTTTAAATAAATTGTGGGTTGAAAAAAGACAAACCGATTACAGTGGAACTTGAACTTGCGGCCTCTGGAAACGTGCCGGCGTGGCTGGAGATTCTGTGCCGGCGTGGCTGGAGATTCTGTTTCCACCCCACCCCCCTATGGCGAACTTTGTGTAAATTTCTTCTAATAACGCCCTCTTTTTGAATCAAACTCCTTCAGCCCGGGGTGCGTTCGATTAGCTTACACGTGTAACTAAAACTTACACGAGAGCGTTCGATTAGCCATCACGTGATACTCGTGCTGCCCCGGGTGTAAGCCACCACAACCCCAGCTCGCGAGCGGGTCTCTGGTGGATGCCCAGGTGTAATGACGCATCATACCAAGATGGCGGGGACAAATTGAATTTGACATGAGTTCAAAAGTACACAAAGACACAGATTTATCGTCATGAAACAAATTATGGGGAATGGAAAGGAAACGTACTTCCAGAAAAACAAACAGATGGTGACTGTGTGCAAGTTAGGCCCTATTTTAAATGTTATAATTAAATTGTGTCGTTTCGGACATCGACATTTTCCAAGTGAGCAGACGACGGAGCTTACACTTTTGTAAGTTCTGCCGCTACACAAAAACATTTGACCTTAATTTTCCCAGAGTGCCAAGCGAAAACACCACAGCGTTCGATTAGCCTCGTTGCGTGGCTGACACTAGTGTAAATCCCCGGTTCACACGGGGAAGCTAATCGAACGCACCCCTTGTTAATGACAGAATCTCCGGGGCAGATTTCCCTATGACACCGGCGCTTCATTAACTGAGCTATCTAGTCGCTTGGCCTTTACGTCCCATCCGAATGACAAAACAATTATGGTTAATTGTGTCTTGCTTACTGAACACAAGTGTCATGACCGGGACTCGAACACACACACTCTACTGATCAGAGCTCGATTCCGGGCGCTATAGAACCGCTCGGTCACGACACGCCCTCTGTGTCAGATTTTGTCCGAATATTTTCCCTTCATTTTAAACATTTATTAACACAGGAATTCTAGGGACAGTTGCTTTTTGCCCTCTAGATTAACAAATTACAAGATCCTTGACACTGTGAAAGGCAACATGACCTTTATCAATTATCCACCATGTTTGTTTATACTTCTGTCAGCCAATTCTGTCAACTTGTTTTTATTACAAAAAGAATCATGGGCAAAACTGTTTATGGACAATTTTTATTATAAACATGAGAAAATGTTGAGTGTTGAACAGGGGCATTATGTATGTTATACGTTCGAACACCAAACAATAACATTTGTTTCTATAATTTAGCGTTTTTGACAGATTGGTCAAGCAGGTCAAACTGCAATGCTTAAAGGTTGTGTACTGGAATAGGTCTTTGGAAAACTGAAATAGCATGAGGGATTGAAATTCCACTCGAGCTCAAGCACGAGGCCACAGTGATTTTCAGCGTCAAGCCAGCAAACTCATGACTGCATGGATAAGTTTTGCGATTTTCACTTGAATAACGATACCTTGTGTACAATCTTTGATTAATGCAAAAAATAAGTTAGTGGCCTGACGTTTCGACCCTAGCAGAGTCTTTCTCGAAGGCTAAATGACAACACACAACACACATACAAGCAGACAAGAGTTGCAAGAGTAGTCAAGTGGAAATACATGAATAGAGAGAGTGGAGGGAGAAAAGCAGAAAGCATTCAGAGAAGGCAGGGGGTAAGCAGGGATTATGAAGACAAAGGGGGGGGGGGGTTTATGAAGGGAAGGGGATAGCTTGACCACAAGAAGTTGGGAACACAAAGGACAAAATGGAAGGTTAGAAGAGGGGTAAATAATTAGTTAATACAATGAAGGGCAGACTAATAAAGTGGATAACTGTGTGGGAAAAGGAGAAGGCAAAAACAAAAGGTTTATTCATTTCCTTCTTGGATATTCAAACCATGGGGCTGAGTGGTCTTTATAGATGCGCCTTATCCAAAGTTTTTCCCTACTCAGACGGACAGTCTCTCTGCAGTTACCTAGTGCCTCAATGCCCTGTAAATTCATGTCAGAAATGCGAGTGGTTAGGAAGGTTGAAGTGGTGTCCTACAGGTGTATCCAGCTTTTGGGTGTTGACTGGATCTGTGGCCATAGAAACGCCTCTTGAGTGTAGTTCTTGTTTCACCTATATATTGAACACCACAGACTCTGCAAGATATTAGATAGATTAGATTAGTGGTGGTGCAGGTGACATGACCCCTTGTCTTGTGGGTGGTACCACCAGTATGGCTGGTAAAGGAGTCTTTGATTAAAATATATATATGTATAAGGTGATGTTCAATTGTTGACTTTGAATCTGATCAACATATTTTAATTCTGTTGAGACAAATGAGATAAATTGTCTCTCGGTGTTATTCAAATGGGCGTACATGTAAAAGCAGCGTAGTAGCCTTTTCTCGTTTTAATTCTGGTCTTGTACAAAAAATAAGCATTTTGCTCCAGTAAGAATGCTGAGCTAAGTCCTGCATGCAGTATTGTGGATTTTTGACCCAAATTCGAGGCAATCACATACCGTCTAACTCAATTTCAAGTCTGAGATCGTAGTTCGTCAGCCACGCAAAACTCCGCTCAACACACAGCGAAGATTTCCTACCATACGTCGGGGATAATCCACAAGAGGGAGCTATTTCAGGAAACAATGGATTGGCTGCCGGGTAGACAAAAAACCACGACCACAGACTTTGAACTAAGTCTACAAATGAGCATGTACACATGTAGGCCTAATACCAAACGCAATGCTTCATGGCACTACGCCTATATTATGTAACCCAACATGACAGACATCAACGTCATGGTGATGGGCACACAACAAAATATATATACCATGCCCAATGATGGGGCAGAGGGTACCCCTCACGTTCCCATATTTTTCACACACTCTTTTCCTCTTGTACAGAAGTACCCACCCCCCCCCTATAAATCCTGGAAAATTCCTGAGATTCCAAGCACATTTAAAGCACCAGATGGGCACAAAATATTTGCTTTATGGGAATAGCTTTATGAAAGTTAGCCCAGATCCTTGCTAACATCTTGCATTAAACATAGTGTCTAAGACTCACCTTTTTGTCATAATCGTCCACTTGATTGATTCTATATGTAGATGAAACGCTGATAGGCAGTAACGGAATAGTTAGGTCCCGCATTTTGAGCTCAGGTTGAGAGCATACAGCTTTAGTTTCAAGACGAGTCTCTGGATCAATTGGTGCGTCTCCGTGTCATGATGAAGTTCTATCGCTGGATCTTTGACTCCCCGGAGTCTTGAAGTGCTGGCGGGCACCCGCTGCTGCGCTTCTTGTTCTCTCCCATGATAACTCTTCGTAAAAAGAAGATGAAACCGATGGTGAAAACAAGTCCATAAGCCCTAATTTACCCTAAAACCTCATTCATTCAAAGCCTGCTTGAGGCGGAAATATGCTTTTTACCAAAGTGTCTTTTGTTTAGCTTCAAATTATTTGTCTTCAGGCCTATTACCTTTAGCCAGTTTGCTTTGGAGGATGCAATAACATGTAAAAACTCATGCAATACGCAGCGCCTTCCTCCTGGGGCCATGGTTCAGTGGCCTCGGTGAAAAGGTATTGCAAACAATGAACGGAATGTTTTGTTTTTATCCTTACACCGATGTGTATTTAATGCACTGTGTACTCTGTTTGAAAAACAGAAAACACATAAGGTCTCTTTTCACTATTTTCTCGTGACCTCGATGACCAATTGAGCTCAAATTTTCACAGGTTTGTTATTTCATGTATGTGGTTGATTACACAAAACATGAACACTGTCTATGATTATTTTGTCAGCTCTGCCAATCCTGTATAATACCTTTAAAGTAAATACAAATTGTTATGCTGAAAAATAAGGTGAAATACTGTAACCGGTAATCAGCTTATGGTCTGTCGTTACAATCAAACATACTGTTGGGTTTTAATTCACCTATTGAACGGCCACTTTTTGTATTAGTTTAATGGAAAACGAGACTTCCTCAACTGACAGTTTCCATTTTCTCTACATTTGCAAAACAATACACTGGGGTAGAAGAGAGATACTTCCAATAGATCTGACTGTGCATATCGGGGTTTTTTGTCCCCTGGTGTGTGCTCCCCAATACAGTTGGACTAAAGGATTTTTGTTTCAAAAGAGGGCGCTATCAGATGAAATTTATGGATTTGGGGGGAAAAAATCTCCTGCCACACCAGTGGGAGCTATACAGCTTAAGTCTCCTTCTGAGTTCTATTGCACCCAATGATTGACGAGTTGCACATAACATTGAATGAGACTGAATGAACTGAGGAGACAGCCCAAATGACGACACTGGAGCCGGTGTTATTGGGGATTCTGTAACCCCCCCCCCCCCCCCCCCGCATACGGCAAATATTATTGTCTAGAAATGTTGTCTGATAGCGCCCTCTTTTGAATCAACTTCAATCAGCCAATGTTAATAATACCGTATGGGGACACACGCAATGGGGGACGAATTCCCCTGACACCAGTGTCATAGGGGATTCTGTCCCCTGTGGCGAGTTTCCCGCACACGGTGAAGTAAACATCGACATAAGGAAATTAAGTCAGAAGACAGACGCAATTCCTTGGTTTGGTTACAGTCGGGTGTCTCGAACACACATCTCAGACTACAACAGTATTTCATTTTCAATGGATTTTGAAAAAAAATTGAAGAAAACGTGGCGGAGTAAACAATTTTTTTTTTTTTAAATGACATTAAAAAAAAGACTCGTGCCACACGGCAAGGTAAAAAGCATTGAATGACATTTTATCTCATGCAACTCGGTCGGGCGGGACTTCGATCCCTAAGCCCCCGAACTTCCCCGTTGTTTAGTTTTTCAATCACATTCTAGACCATAATAATGATTGAGATTTGAGGCGGTTCGGGTGTAAAAATAAACGCTCCAAGAACTACGTAAAACCGAATTCCAATAGTAAGCCCTTAAATAAAAAAAAACCAAAACAAGAGAGACTTTTGGCAGTCCGTAAATTTATAATTAAAGCAAATCAGTATCAGAGAGTATCGTAATTTTGTTAATGAAAGAGCATCAGTCATTCCTCCGGTTAAAAAGAGGTTTCCTAGAGTACAGGCCTACAGGTCTTTCCACTTTTTTGATTGGTACAAGATCTAAACAATTTCGTAAATGAATTTTAGGTCTACCTGCTTAGTTCGCAAATTGCAACTATTTCATGACAAACATGCTCATTCCCAGTACCTATCATTGAACAGAGTATATTATACAAATATTGGATGCCTGCGAGAGTGCATCGTTGTAGAATACAATCGCGAGGTGAAATGTGGACTACACTGCAAAAACTGAGTGTTAAAATTGACACCATGGGTGTTGTCACAATATAGACACCCAAGAGAGAATCAAATTATCATCATAAGGTGTTGAAATAATACAAATTTGTCGGCAGAAATTAGTGTTATTTTAACACCCTATTGCGTAAATTTCTATTCTTTTTTTCGTATCCTTAAATTATGTGACAACACCCAAGGTGCAAATTTTAACAGCCTAGTTTTTGCAGTGTATTGTTTACTGAATGAACCCACACTTTGACATGTTTTGGCGTATAGTTGTCAATATAAATACACAATGAACACTTTTGAGTAGAATATTTCACAATAAAAAAACGTATCCCTTTGGTGATCCTCCTTACCTCCGTTGATCTTTGTCATATTTTGTTTTGTTTGTTACAGGTTGTTTTTCAGTGTACATTTACTTTTATGTAATAACCTTGTTTCCTCCCCAGAGTATTTCTGACTTTGTTAACGTACATGTAACCTTTTGTCTTTGCCTTCTCCTTTTCCCCCACAGATATCCAAATTTTTAGTCTGCCCTATTAACTAATTATTTACTTTTCTTCCAACCTTCCATTTTGTCCTTTGTGTTTCCAACTTCTTGTGGTCAAGCCATCCCCTTCCCTCCATAACCCCCCCCCGCCCCGCCCCCTTTGTCTCCATAATCCCTGCTTACCCCCTGCTTTTTCTGAATGCTTTCTGCTTTTCTCTCTCCACTCTCTCTATTCATGTATTTCCACTTGACTGCTCTTGTTACTCCCGTATTTATGTATTTGTGTTGTGTTGTCATTTAGCCTTCGAGAAAGACTCTGCTAGGGTCGAAACGTCAGGCCACTAACTAATTTTTTGCATTTATACTACAGGTCCTTTTGGTTGGTAAGCAGTTTGCAACAGCTAATTCTATTTTCTCAACAAAAAAACGTGCAAGAGTTCCTTTAAACCCAACAGAAACTCGACAATATTTGATCAAACTGATAGACGTTGGTGATATCCCCGGGTTACACATTAATCAGAAAATCATGAATAAACACACGTACAGCAAACGCAACTTGTAAACATTGGACTGGATAGGATAAAATGAAGGCATATACGGTACTACGAAGGCCATGTACGCATAACAACGATGCTTCCGCCGTTGTAGCATTGTTTTAGTTTTCGCCCGTTGCATACTGTTAAGGTATCAATCAGTTACAACCACAATCTCCGTCACTGCATGTCGGTACTGTTCCTCTACCCCCTCGCTGCCTTTCATTCCCTTGCAGCAAATCAACACAATTTAACCTACCTCTCAGCCAAGAACTAGGCCTATATAATTATACACAAGGGGGGTATAGTACTATCAAATTGACCCCAATATCACGTTGAAACAAAATGATTTTGACAGTGGCTTATTTCTGCCAGTGTGTATGAGGTGAGGACGTTCACCAGCTCGAACCCATCGCTGATGTTTAACGTTTCATCCAGTGCTGTGATTGTAGGAGTACACAGGAGCGACTGTATCATTATGAAGACGTCACGATACGTAGGCAACCGTCGCTGCTTGAAGTTGGAGCACGTGCTGCGGTATTAACAGGACTTCATATCGTGCCGTTGTTTGCGCGCGTGTGTGATTACTTGCCTGTGCAGTGTCGTGTAGGCTACATGTTGGACATGTCAACTCTGTACACACATCAGAAGCTGAGCATCACCATACGGCTTGTCCTCCGCTCCACGGCTCAGGTCAGGAACACACAGTCAAACACAGCCGGCTCTCTGCTGCCGGCGAGCGGTCCCTGACTCGTCAAGGCGGTTAGAAGACGTCCCGAGAATACTAATGACCACACGGAGGACGCCGCGATTAGGACTTAGCCCACCCGGGGAATAATTAGGCACCAATCCCCATTCAGTTTAATGCCATTACTTGAGTTGCTGGGCTAACAACTGACGACTCCCACGGGAAGAAGATGGTGAATAAAATTTGCCGGGTAGTATATGTTTTTCTGAGCGAGAGATGTCCGTGGTGTGAATCGACTTTGGTGACAGGTGGAGGTGGCAGTGCATACTTTTTTTAGGTAGGTGTGATATGCAGGTTGAGCTCTTCATTATTGAAGTGAAGAATTGCGGTTATTCACGGGGAAAACTAAGATGTACCATCTAAACGAAAATGATCTCACTGGAACGACTGATCTTCCGTATCACATCTCGGTGTCTACCGTCAACGGCAGCGCTATGAGTGGACAGGGAGATACCGGTGGGCTGGTGGAGGCGGCCAATGCGGCCGTCATCACAGCCCTAATCATCTTCTGTTTCGTGGTGTGCAAGGGCTCATTCGACTGCTTCAAACAGTGGAGGGTCCGCCTGAACGTCGTGGTCATCGGCACGGGGCCGATCGGGCTCTCGGCTGCCCTAATCGCGGCCAACAGCAAACGGGTTGGACGGATAATAATCTATGAGGAGAAAAGCCGGTCGCAGATGATGTCTCGGCCCCAGCAGATTGCCCTGGACTCTCGCAGTGTTGCCTTTCTGAGGAAGTACCACGTGGATTTTGATAACATGGAGGGGTGCTGGCAGAAAGAACGTTTCTACACGAGGATTGGGATATTCCAGGAGTATATGATGAGCAATCTCCAGAGATGTGAAGCTGACGTCACCATCAAATTGGGAACCAAGGTAAGAAAAAAAACCACCACATGACTCAGCTCTGATTTTGATTCATAACGAGACAGGGTTAAGTACCGATTTACTTCCTAGGAGATAAAACACAGTGGAACATTGAACATGCCAACAGTTTTTCAAACAGGTGCCTGCGATGATGAAGAGGTTGCTATTTTCAATGCACTACTTAGGTGTGCACGAATAATGTTCCATGTATGTTACTTGGAAACCTGAGTAGCCGTACGTGCAGCAATGACTCGGCACGAGACCTAGGCTATAGTACCGGTACTCGGACCTAAATATAGACCCAATGATGCATCATGAATGTTGTCCGGGATTTAAATATAGAAGCACACTGTACATGCATTCCAAACTGAAAGGTGGCCACAACACCACATCACACCGAAGGCCGCTATATTTATAGGTAGGGCACACGGGATTTAGGCTACCTTTCTCATGGGTTACATTTAGGTGCTGCAAACACGTGTGTTTTATATTTCGCGCCAAGTCTATAGCCTGGCCACGCACCACAAGATGTGTGAACAGTCCGCGGTGTGATTAATCTAACTGTGGATTTGTGGGGTATCCGTGATCTAACCCCTTGTAATCAGTAATATTGACCGTTTGTGCCAACGCCACATGTGGCTATATACTGTCTGCCACGGTCGCCATTTTGGGAGTCAAATTGCATATGTATACAAACTCTGTATAACACGGTGTAACACACACCAACACTGACTCCCACAATATCGAAACCAAGACTATTGCGATGATGACTTCAGGTGAACTGGGTCAATTCGTCACAGAAACTACCACTGTGTGTTGACATAGATATATATGACTTTCTTTACGCGTAGACACAAACAAAGTCCTTGTTCAATACAAAGAAATTACCTTGCGATTTTCTGTAGCCGAGCACTGTGTCTAGGGGCCTATGCGGTACAGTATTTTTCCAAAATAATAAGACATGCAAAACACTCTCATAGCAGATGGGGCAATGTGCTTACAAAAGACCCTTTGAATAAAACTACGAAGTGACAAGTAAGAAGTGAGCCTTCGGTTAATATTTATCTATATATATTTTTATTCTTCCACAGTCACGTAAAATAGTAATCAGATACTTAGTTTTAATAGTACAGTAAAATGAAGCACATGCACAAATTTGTGTAAAGTATACAATATTTGTCTCTGTGGAAATAACGGCGAGAGTGTGCTCCGATGTATTCCTTTACTAGCTGATACTACACTCGTTACGGCAAGGCCATTTTCTCAACGTTACAGTGTGGTATCACTCATAGCTCTTCAAGTCAGTATAAAGCATGCGGAAGAACAAACGTCGATACAGGACTAATTACATTAGATAAAACGACAGGTGCAGATGATAGTGTTAACTCCATCCTTGTATTAATAGGTCTGGGTTCGAAAGATCGGTCATCTTGTCTCATCTAGTGGTTTAACCCCTAATCCCGTACGGGTTAGACGCCTCGGTCAGATCCTGCGGTTAATAAAGGTATTATACTGGAGTTGTAGAGCTAACAAAATTATTTTTAAAAAGTGTTCATGTTTTGTGTGAGCAAGATCAATCATCATAAAATAAAAAACCTGTGAACATTTAGGCTAAATCCGTTGTGTGAGTCAGCAGAAAATAGTGAAAAACCATGGACAATTTTCAGCATGACTGTAAACACGTTGTCCGAAATCAGCTGATGCATTTTTTTAAAATGTTTTCAGATACAGTTTTCTCGAATATGACTTCATTTCTGAGGGAAATATTTCACTGAAAAAAATTGATCTATTATGAACTTCATAATCAGTAAGCGTTCAGACTAAAATTAAACAATTATTTTTTTATCCTTATACCAATCATGTACAATACCTTTAAGTTCTAATAGGCTAACCTCGTCAAATAATCACCCGCAGAAACCCTAAGGAGCAGAATTAATTCCACTGTCAATTTGATTTGGGAAGATTTATGGGTTAAAATAATATGCACCTGATGTACTGCGGTCATTTTGCCGCCCGTAACACACAATTTAGAACCAAATGGGAATTTTTTGGTTTCAAACCATGATCTTTTAGTGGGGGCAGATGTAGAAATAGTTTGGGATACAGGCAGGGTTTGTTATGAGAAGGTAATATTCACAATTTTCAAAATGGCTGCTATCGATTGTTATTCCACATATGTTTGGTTTTTAATGACAAATCTGCACTGGCTAAAGCTTAGTTCATAATTTGTATCACAAAGGCACAATCCAATCACTTACCTGCCGTATAGGCCTACTTATGTGGCGTCACATTAAGTAAATTTTACAACACATTATCCCCTATTTATGCTCTTCTCATACTCCATGTGTATCTAAGCACACATGTGTATACAGTAGCATCATTAATGTTTATTCAAATTTTGACTATTTAAAGGTGCAACACTGTCTCCCTGTCTAGTCATTGTTGATTTTGTTTTCTAGGTGAAAATTGAAGAAAAAACAACAAAATTAAAATAAGAACGTAGCCACTGATATGTTTCTTATTGTTACTTTTTCCACTTGACCAATTGGTATACCAAAAAGCTGTTGGTATTTATGTTGTCAGGTTTCTCCTTTGCCACAAATCTTTCATTTTACTGCGTATATACCCATCGACAACCACACCTTTAAAAGCATCATTAAAAACCATTAATTGACACACAAATCCTTTAAAAAAACAAAAAACTTTGTGTTATATTCATTTTCTGGTTCAAAAGCCAAAGTCGTCCGGGCACTTAACTACCAATTACAAACAAAACAGCACTTTATCTGTAATTGATGACTCTATAACTTGGACCTTGTACCCCCCCCCCCCCCCCCCCCCCCTAAAATGAAGTCCTTGTGATGATTAGTTCAGCGCACTGCGAATTTATACTCTGGGTGTCTTTCGGGTGTTATAAAAACACTTAAGTTTGATTTCCGGAAAAATTAAAGCGAGGGTTCGTGCCGGGGCCAATTGCATATATAGAGCTGCTTCAGCAGAAAATATGGCTGAACAATTTTCTGCTTAGCATGAATGAGCAGAGTCACAAATGGTACATGTGACATGGTGTTTTGACTGGTAACCTTATTCTGGTAAGAACAATTTTGTTGTGCTTAGCTTATTCTTATGCTTAACCTTTCAACTCGATCCTATGTATCGGTCACCGGAGACCGATACAATAAATAAAATAAGAAATCGAAAAATGGCCGCAATTTTCCCCCCAAAACCTTATGGGAAGCCCCTTATGTAAGCTTTATGGTGTAGAATGTTAACCGGTTGATGAGAAGTAAACCAGTCGTTATAATAAATAACCTAAGCACATGATGCAAAATTGCCCCAAAATGGTCGAGTTTAAATGGGCAGCTCTATGAAATTAGGCCCTGTGTCATCCGTAGATTTTCAAAGCCAACATTCCCCCAAAGAGATTGATACATTGCTGTATACCCGCAAGTTTACTAGTTATATTTGCCTCTTATTTCTAGCTTAGTTCGTGTCGTTTAAAGCTTTGGAGTACACACCGGCTCTTTTCAGAGCTAACACTCATCCTAAAGGAGATTTATACATGGTTGTACCGTAAGTTTCCTATTTATATTGCTAGATTAGTTGCGCTCACGTTTATGAACAATTTGCCAAGTAAGTTAGCACAAGTGAATTCAAATAGGTACATGCATTAATCAATTTATGTTTTTAAAGTGTTTCTCTCATCTTGGTAAAAAATAATAAATTTACCAAATTAAAATAATGAACTCTTTGCATTAAAAATATAAAGTTTGAGAGGCAAGAAATGTTTTTCTCTTCAGAAAACTTTATGGCTTAAAAGGTAAAATACAGGATCGATAAGGATAAAAACATTATTGTTTAATTTTAGTTTAAAAGCTTACTGATTATGAAGCTCATACTTATGGAACTATTTTCTCTGTGAAATATTTCCCTCTGACATGAAATCATACTTTTTTTAAACTGTATCTGAAAAAGCAACAGCTGATTTCGGTTGTTACAACTCAAGTTAAGGACAATGTATTTACATGCTGAAAACTTAGCATGGTTTTTCACGATTTTCTCTTGAATCACCTAACGGATTAAGCCAAAGTTTATTATTTGATGTATATGTTTGGTCTCACAAAACATAAACACTGTCTGCGACTATTATTTTTTCCAGCTCTACTAATTCTGTATAATACCTTAAATTAATCAAAATAAACCAATGGAAAGCATAACTATAGCATATCGCATACGTTATAGGCCCACGGGTACAATAATGCAAACAACAGCAGAATACTCGTTCTTTTAATGCATCGTAATTGCAGACGTCGTGCCGTTTTATCTGACCTTTCAACGGCATGCTTGCCTTTCGAGTGTTCGCTAAAAGGCACCGGTAATTTCGTTATACGCCTGTCATTCAGAGAAATACTTTGCCGTGATTTGACGCAAGAATAGAGAAATTAAAAAACCAGGATCGGACAGTGGCCATGATGAAGAGTTACAATTTTATATGAGAAACGTTTGCAACAGAAGAAACTATAGGCACTATATGTCAGGAATCGTTCAAAAACGGGTTAAGCACGTATGCTTAATGGATGCTGCTGATCCCAAAATGTAATTGATACCCAATTGAAAGTTCTTGTTAATAATATATATAATTAAACGTGTAAAGAATTATGAACACATTGGTCTGCAACGCGAACATGTCACAAGACAATCCCGTTTACGAAAATTCAATCTGCCTTTCGGAAAGTAAAAGTTATTTCTTCCAAACGGCATCAATCGCCTCTTGCGTTGTCTTTGGAGGATCGGGATGGTCCCTGTGTGATGATAACTAACAACAGTGACAGCTTTTGGTAATTTTTGTCAATACGTACAGTTTACTCTACAAACACCCAGGTCAGTATAACCCGGGTCCTGAGTCCAAGGGGGCCTGACCCATTCAAGGGTCAGGCTGACCCATTTCCAGGTCAGGTCGACCCATTTCCAGGTCAGGCTGGCCCATTTACGGGTCAGGCTGACCCATTTCCAGGTCAGGCTGACCCATTTCCAGGTCAGGCAGGTCAAGCTGACCCATTTCCAGGTCAGGCTGACCCATTTCTTGGTCAGGCTGACCCGAAAACTGGTTAAATATGGAATATTAGGCTCAGATCCTGTGTCAGTTCGATCCATTTCTAGGGTCATTTTGACACAGGCTCCCTGTATAGACCATGTTCTCATCCGGAAGTTTTTAAAGTGTTGCTTATTTCTGCCAATTTAAAACACTCAACTAACACGTACGGATAATCATGAACACTATTGCACTGGTGCCTGGTGTGGTATTGGTTTATCCACAGAGAAAGGACCCACAGACCAAGTAAAATGTGTTTGGTTTGTGTTACTGCAAACCGACTGCCTGACGTAGGCCTACGGCACATTATTTTGAACCAAGCATTCGATAAATTGTTCAGTATATGCCGTCACATTTGCATACGGTAAAGTGTGCAGTTGTCGATAAAGTGGCAATTGAGCTGGACTTTTTTTTGGCGGATCTCTCTACCACAGTACTCGTATAGTTCAACATCTGTAATGAATATTCAACGCCTCTTGGCCAATTAGAAGCCGAGTTTAAAAGTCGCCTGTTTCTTTCGCATATGCTCCCTTGCTGACGACGATATGCTGCGGAATCGTTGTTGATTGCTGCAGAGGGATTTCTGAAAAATGTTGTTAGGTAGGTCTTTAAGACTTGATGTGGTTGACATGACAACGAGACAACGACACATCAGTATGACCTTATCACGCTGTAGGGTGTACATTGTCAACTAAATAGCCATGTTGAATAGGTAGGACCTATTTTGTTTCGAGTCACGTGCGCTTTTCGCATCTTTCATTCACTTCGCTTTGTAATGTAGTTCTGTCACATCCATTGCTTGAACAAAAAGCCAGACAAGAGTCACTGGGGCAAACCCTATTCTCTAGGAGTACCAGACTATGGTCCCGTGTGGATGACATGACCTCTGCTGACATTAAGCCCCAACAAGTACGTCCTGTACTTGATAGAAGTTAAGAGGCATCTTAAGACGAGTTTGCTGTTACCATGGTTATCTTTGTTATGACATCGCAGTTAAGTGAGAAATCAAGATTGACTCCTATAGCCTAAGCTTTCTTAATCATGAATCTTATAATAGAGCTGTGATGAAACCGATCTCATGCGCTGGATTTCATTAAAGCTTGAAGTTTTGTCGTCAGTTGGCCAATGAAAATATCTTGATTGCTATAAAGCAAAATGCAATGCCACATTCATGATCACCACGGCTACACCGAGCTTTCCTTTCCATTTTGTTTTTGTGTGAAGTTAATCTATAAAGTCCACACTCAGCTGCTTTTCAGCGGTTTGCTTGCACTTTTTGTGTGGCCTATATTAACACAGAAGAGCGAAAGCGGACAGTGACAATTCGTGGAGCAAACGTCCTTCGGGATATGTAGCAAGATTGATTGATTGATAACATTTTGGTTCGGTTTGTCTTCACGGGCACTTCACAGTATTTTTAGAAAATACTGCTAGGTCCTCATTTGGGCTTCGTTTTCATTTTGAAACTTTATCAATTCAATGAGAAACGAACAGTCTCAACCAAAACCACCGCAGAAACAAAACTACCGTTGTAGTCCTCATTATGTCAAGTTTGTACATCTTGACGAAGGGAAGGGAATTATGGTTAACTGTCTAGTTGATCAAAGAACATCAGTTCTATGACCAGTATGAAATGACATGAAACCGTTATCAAGTTCAATGTAGAGGACCACTTAGAAGCTGGTTTTGTGTGTGTGTGTTTTGCGTTCCTGTTATATCCTCAATAATGCCCCGGATGCCCATTGTCTTTTTTATAATTCTTGACTGTATTTCAAGATTTTATAGTTACATTTTTATTTTCTGTAAGATTTCCGTGGACATTGTCTAATAAAAACAAAACAAAACTAACAGGCAAACATCCACAATCACTACGTGTGCAAAACAAAAGGCGGCCTTAGTTTTAAAAGCAATGTGATTCTGGCTCGTGGGTCGTTCATAGCGTACACAACTGCAGCCTAATTCAGAGCCAATGCGAGGTTTTAAAATGGCTCACTTTCACTTTAGAAGAAACCGAAATATAATTGCCGCATCACAAAAATACATAAATTTAGTTTCCAGTTGCGCAATAGGAATACAAAAATGCCTTCAGTTAAAACACAATCAGCCCAATGACTTAACATCCATAGACTGACACAACCTGAGATTCCCTTTACCATCAAAATGTCATCGACCGTGCAATTTAAAAAACAAAGAAATTTGAAGTACAATCTACCGTGACTAATCAGCAATTTATTTCTTGCTGATCGACGTTAACATTTGTCTTGTAATTATCTAAGCTCCCAAAAGGACTAAAAATAATCAAAGCTGTCTGCCATGCATTCCCCCTGAGCAGACGGACATGGGTTAGAGTAAATTATTCAAGATTGTATGACCTATTCATCGAAGGAGATGGAGTGGAGCTTCTATCCCATGGCCGTTACCTTGCATAAATGTAATTCAAGACGGTGTATTTATTTTTGGTGCTCTACACCCAGACACAAATAAATGTTTGAATGTAAACGCTTTTTGTACTGTTTCTTGATGACTGTCCTGAAGAAGTTGTATGTTCGAAATATTGTCATTATTTCAGAAGTGTTGGTTTTGAATCCAATCTTCTCCTACAAATGAAGTTGCCATCAAACAAACAAAAACATTTCAATTTTGGTTTATTTTATAAATTTTCTGTCTTGTGAACAAAGTGGCTTGGATTGTGATACTTTTTCTGAAAACTTAACATTTTATGTTATAGGCCTAGTTTCTTAACGGTTATTACGTCTCTTATTATAAACCAATACTTATTTGAAAATGCTTTTATTTTATTGATCTGCACATTTAAATGTGATATACAGAATTGGTTAGGGTTAAGGGCACAATTGTTTAATTTTAGTCTGAAAGCTTACTGATTATGAAATTCACACTATTGAACCATTTTTCCGTGAAATATTTCCCTATGAACTGAAGTAGTTTTTGAGGAAACTATCTGAAAACCTTCAACAAAAAACACGCAACACTTGATTTCAGTTGTTACAACCGAAATTAAGGACAATGTGTTTACATGCTGAAAACTGTGCATGTTTTGTCCTGCCTCAAACAACGGATTAAGTCAAATTTGCAAAAACATGCAAAGTTTGCTAAAAACGTTGTTGGGCGCAATCTGTGAAAATGCGCGCGCGCAATGTGCGAACTGAAGTCTTCCGACACACACAAATCAAATTGCGCGGCTGAGACACGGTATTTACCATGGGCAGCGCGCCGTATCGATTCCCCCCGTTGGTGGTGTGTGGGCCGTAAAACATATTATAGGCCTATATCCTTTATTTAAAAAAAAATAAAAAATAAAAATAAATTGCGTCGCGTCCAACAACATCAATTGTGTTGTTTAGGCCATGTTTAAAACTGTAGGCCTATTTCTCAAAAACTAGACTATCGTGTCTTTTTAACATCACTGAATGGTTAGCCATCAAAGTTTTGTGCCAAGAATAAAGAGCTTAGTTTAAAAAAATGTATAGGCTAGTCATTGAACAACAAGGATGGAATGATGAGTCGCTCCAATTATTGTCAACAAAATTAAGGAACTGACAATTTTTTGTTTGATTCTTTTGACCTTTGATTTCTAATTAATAGGATACTTTTCCCCTAAAACACCTATCATTGTTATTGCAAAAAAAATATCATAAGGCCGAAGGTAAACTATAAACAATTAAAATAAAACAAAATAAAAAGGGGGAAATGTTTGTTTTATTAAGTTAAAACATTCCCCTTTACCACTTATAACCCCCTTTTCTGTGAGGGTGCATGCAAACATCAAAGAAAAAGTATGTTTAACTATCGCCTTTTGACTTTTCGAGGGAGACCATTGTCTCCCACTGAAAACAACATCCATAGGATGGTTTTCAACGCTTTTAATTTTCTGATCATTTTTCTGTCGATGTCTCTCGCCGGAACACTCGCTAATTCGTTAAAGATTAATGGGCAGGAAAGTGCCTATAGGCACACCGTCTCCTTTTTTCTCATGATCCTCCCTCCTTTCCGCCCCCCCCCCCCTCCCACACACACCCCTTTCTTGTGGATTTTCCCTTACCAGGCCCGTAACTATAGGGGGTGAGCCGCTCATAGTATAATTTTCTTTGTTCATCCCAAAATCATTTAAAATTTACCCAGTCAAATTCCCTTGTGGTGAATTCAATATCTGGCTGCGGCTTCCCAGGTTGTATAGTACTTGGATGTGATCCCTGGCTACACTTTTTGAATAGCTTCTGACTGGTAACCCCCCAACAAGGATAATTAAATTGACAAAAATAGGGAGACGGCCAACATAGGTCTAGATAGCTCAGTTGGTAGAGCGCCGGTACGTTAATCCGGAGGTCGTTGGTTAAAATTCCACTCTAGCTAGTACATTTGTTTTGTTCAACCCAAACTCGTTTAAAATTTACCCAGTCAGTTTCCCTTATGGTTTATCATTTGATAAAAAAATTAATAAATAAATAAAAAAGCATCAATAAAAAGGCATAAATAAATAATTAAAAAACCACCAAGATCAAAAAAGGAAGAAAAAGTCAACACAAAAGGTAAAAAAATGGTGCCCTCAAAAAACCCAAACAAAAACTAACAAATTTACAAAATTGGCTGGAATTGGGCCTTCCATGGGCCTTCATTATAAAAAAAAAAGGTAAAAATCCAGCGCCCCCACCCCCTCCCTCGTCACTGAGCGACGGGCGCCGCTAATTTATAACGTGCCGATGTCCTTTTCTTTCATATTCGCCCCCCCCCCCCCAAAAAAAAATAATAATAATAATAAAAAATATTAATAATAAATAAAGATAACAATAAAATAAAATAGATAGGCCTAAATTTAAAAAAAAAAAAAATCGCCCCCCCCCCCAAAAAAAAAGGGTTAGAAGAATAATTCCTTTTTCCCTAACAATTGTTTTTGTATCCCCCACCCTCTTTAGAACTGTATAATATAGGCCCTATGATGACGCCTCATTTCTTCAAGCTTGCCTTAATACATGATTCTCACTCGACACGGGGAGAAGCTACATTTTTAATAATTTACAAACATTTATTATTTATTTAACATTTATTTACATTGAACATTTTAACTGCGTTACGGTCCTATTTTCTTTGCAATAATTGGCGCATGAGGTCCTTATGCATGTATGCTGTATAGGCCTATATCGAGTACGGGGCCTACTATCAAAAGATGCTGTGTTTTTCGTGATCTCACACACACATGATCTCATCTCATGACGACGCGCTTGAACACGGCCTCATGCATGATTTTACTCTTCCCTGAAAATATATTGTGCTTTCTCAGCTTTGACAGATTTTAGGTGAACAAAACACTTCGGATTTATCACGAAGTCTTTCTCACCCGAGCGAGGCATGGGCGCCGCCATGTTTGTTTTGGGGGTGTTACATGACGTGTGACCTAGGATGTGATTGGCGAATTTAGATCACATGGTGTCTGTGCGCAGGTATTTCAAATAAAATGTAACGAGCCGACGTATCACAACCGTAAACAGTGTTCGATCGCTGTCGATTATCTAGTGCAATGTTTGGTCGATAATTTCTCAAATTTGACTGGCGTTTTTGTGGAGAACTTTCGGAATCGTAATCTCCAGCAATTACTCTGTTAAAAACTGTAGAGTTATCTTAGACCCACAGGGGTCGGAACGGGACGACAAGATACAGTTTACCCCGTATGGCCTATGTACCGTCAATAATAAATCAGTGTATAATGTGGATAATGTGGATGTGTCTATGCATTTAATAATTTATGCCTACAATACAAAATTAGGAATCTTGGACATTCATAAATATATGTAGATCTTATAGTTAACTTCGGATTCTGCCCAGTATTTATAGAAATGGTATCACTTACACAAAGATTTATTCAGTAACTCGCCGCTGCTAATTCTATATTCCTGTATATATCCGTCTGAACACACATTCTGTCTGCCCGCTCTGGTAGTATTATGCGCAGTAATGCGTGCAAATTATCACAAGTGTGTGGAAGTGTTTGTTTTTTGAGCGCGATCGAATTCTATTTTCGTTGAACGTTTTTCAATTTTCTAACTTAAGAAACAAAAAAAGCCATCGGGTATTATGGTCAGTGTTTGCTGTCTTTCTGTGTGTTGAGACTATATTTACCATCTTGATTGTTTGCTCAATCGCCCGTACGTTGGGCTGCTCGATCACTCCAAGACGATTGTTTTTCCTTTTAGAGAAAAAGGGGAAAAAGAAAAAGAGAAGAATTATCGATATATACAGTGTGACTGTCTGTGTACGTGTTCCGACTAAAAGCAGGAGTGTTAAAAATTCCAGGAAACATGAAGTAATGCATCCTGTTTCAAATTTTCTAAACATCCATTGGTTGTAATTTTAGACACAACGTACATAGCTGAATAAAACATCACCGGATCGGACCAAAATCCGATTTTGGAATTTTCTCGGATACACGCGCATAATATAATATGTCAGTATGGCCACGGATCGACGAGATAATAGGCATATATGTCAAAGGGACTGTTGAAACGACCCGGAACCTGTCAGGTCTGGTGATCGTGTGTCTGTAAGGGAAGGGGGTGAGATGGGAGTGGGGGAGGGTCCTCAGGTTCTAGCTCACTGACCATATAATTATGTCGTTTATCCCTAATGTGGCTCGGATCATAAAATAAATAATAAACAGGACATTTACAAAGCGCCTTTTACCAGAGAATGCAAAGCGCTGGAAAAGAAAAAGAACAGAGAGCCAGAAAGGCAGGGGGGCACACTGGAGAAAACCCAGATTACATGCGAGCAGAAAAAGATGAGTCTTGAGGGCCTTTTTAAAAGGGGTGAGACCAGTTGAATTTCTAACATGAGTGGGAAGGTTATTCCATAGCCTTGGGGCAGAGACAGAAAAGGCTCGGTCACCAGCCTGTTTGCGAGATTTGGGAACTTGAAGACATCCTCCTACAGAACAGCAAAGACAGTACGAGGAAGACTTCCGGGTATGAAGTAGAGATGAGAGGTAACTCGGAGACAGGTTGTGGAGAGACTTGTATGTATGAAGAGTGCGGAATTGAATACGTTTAGCAACTGGAAGCCAGTGGAGGTAACGAAGAAGAGGAGAAACATGGACAAGTTTGGGCTTCTTGAAAAATAAGCCTAGCACACCTGTTTATCATTTATAGTGAACACTTGACTTTTGCAAAATCGGGAACGAAGTTGATGACGGTTTTATGTGATTTAATGATGAGTTCAAGTCATTGTCATGATAGTGGCAATGAAAGTATATAAAAGATCACTACATGCTTAGCCTATTATACATCAAAGGTATTATGCAGGTTTGATAGAACTGGCAATAGTCGCAGACAGTGTTCATGTTTTGTGTGATCGACCATGATATACATGAAATAAACATGTGACAATTTTGGTTCAATCCGTTGTGTATTAAAGTTAGGAGAAAATAGTGAAAAGTCCACGACTACTCAGCATGTAAACATATTATCCTGAATTTTGGTTGTAAAAACCGAAATCAGCTGTTGCGTTGTTGTTTTTAAAAGGTTGTCAGATACAACGTTTCCGAATATGACTTCATTTCAAAAGGAAATATTTCCACAGAAAAAAATGGTTCTAGTAGGAACTTCTTAATCAGCCAGCTTTCACACTAGAAAATAAACAGTGATGCTTTTTATCCTTTACCAATCCTGTATAATACATTTAAGTTCAGTATATTAGGTGATGTGAAACGCGGGAATAGACCTTATGCATTGACGTCACCAAGCCGCCATCTTAGAGGTAAACTGATGATGAAACAATGGAAACGCGCTGATTTGTACGCGCGGCGCACAAGACTGGCCAATGAGCATCTTCCGTTTGACCTCTAGGTGAGGGCGCCCTACTCAAATGACGTCATATGCATAAGGTCTATTAATACAAAGTTTCCTCCTCTTTTCTGGGAAAGGCTGAATCGTATTTATTGTTTCATTGTATATAACAACTTCTATCAATGCCCTCGTAAAAGATACATGCATTCATTACATAACACATTTTGAGGTACTGATTTAAATCCCATTCGTGTTTTGTTAAGCTAATCTCAAAGTTTATGTGCGGGTTGTGAAAAGTATTGCCATTAACCACCGAGAAAGACTCTGCTAGGGTCGAGATGGGCCATTAGAGACCTAAGTATTTTTATGAATTTAAAGAAAAATAAAATAAACTGACTTTAACAAAGCTCTATCACAACGGTGACTTAATTGTGCGAGTTGTGGCTCTGCGTGTACACTGCAGCCAAGATATAGAAATACTTGACTTGGTTCCGCATAGCACCTTGACCTTTGGGAAATCAAGGTGACATCAATTTCCTTTAGTGTGACCTTAGAGTTTCCCGTTTTTTAAGAGAAACTGCATCATTATTATAATTTGTCTGAATACTTCACATGCCAATTTATAAAGAAACATAAGCCTGTAAAAAATGTCAATTATTTTGTGTGTTTTCTTATCAATACAAATTACTTATAATGTGAAGAACTTGGAGGCTTGCAAAAGGTTCTCACAAATCAATTATTATAACATTTTATTGTGTGAAATATTCATCAAAACAGGAGCGACTGGAAGCAGTTTCAAGAGCTTACTGTTTGTGGGAATACATGCAGTACAAGTATAACCAACATTTGCTTCAGATAATCAGAATAAAAGCCTCTGTTGCATAAAGGCTTGTGTCCTGAACCGACGGTTTTTTAAATTGAGCCGTTGTGGCACACTGTGCGGTTCGTACGCGTGTGTAGATTGATACATTACAAGAGTATGTAGGCCAACTCTCAGTCAAATTGCTACTTACATTCTAAAATTTCCCTGTCAGATTTGACCCGACTTCAAGATCACATGGGGGCCTGACCTATTTCTGGATCAGTTTGACCCAGAAACTAGTTTTAAAAAAACTCTGTTTCTTTCTTTGTCTTTTTGACCAATTTCTGGGTCAATATTGACACAGATTCCTGGTCATTCTGACCCAGAAATGGATCAGGCCCCCCACGGGGACTGGCTGGGTACAGTCTGAACCTTGAGTTTTTGCAGCTTGGATATATATAATTGCTGCGGTCTGACCTTCTTTCTCACGACAGATGTTAAATGTCATTCTTTACAATTCGTAATAAGGTTTCATTAGCCCTCGTCTTTGTTGTGTGCCAATGACTTAATTTGATTATCAGGTTATTTGTTCATACAGCAGAGAGTACATATTATATTCATGTGGTTTATACATGTGGCAACTTATATATCATAATTATCTCTCACATGTCGGTTGAGATATTTGACGGTGTGAACGTTATATTAAGGTTAGTGTGAAGTCAGATACGAACCACCTGGTATCAACAAGGCTGAAATGATACAAGTATTTACAGAAAACTATCTCGCTCTGCAAAACTGAACCTTAATTCAATTTGGAAAGAAGAGAGCCTTTTTTATTAGTTTGTGATGGTGTCTTCTGACCGATGCATTACAATGGAGTAAGGGTAGCATGAAATGTGATAACTCCACGACAGACATTAGAGGCAGGAACACGGTATCAGAAAGTGTTGGATTTACGAACGTGATTGTGTACACACACAAACCGATAGTTTTTTGTGTTTTTTTACATCCATGTGGTGGATATAATCTTTTGATCGCTCCTTTGTCCTTGTACTTATACATCCTCTTATATACTTTGTACATAATATTCCTTGTGGAGCACCCCAGTCTTTAAAATTCCCCTATGGAGACCTCTTGTTTTCCCTTTTTGTTGTGCCTTCGTGTCTCCATAAGGTAGTGAATACTCAAACTACATTATTAGCGCACGCGTATTGCACTCCGCCACGTCGACTACAACGTACAATGCCGAGTCGTCTGGGCAAGGTTTGGTAACGAGACTCTCGGTTTAGAAATGTTGCATTCATGCCACTATAGGTCTTGATGCATGTATTGAATTTTAGTCAAAATGTGTAGAAGGATGTAAGAAGCATTCTCCATCCGTCAACTTAACCCAAACAGGTTTTCTAAAAACACTCAATTCCTCCTGATTTTCTGGTTGATGTGCTGCACACAGCGGACTGTTAAACCTTCGCAACTCAGAATAATTAACAATAATTATTTGGTCTCGGCCGTAAATCTAATCTGAAGGTCAAATGGCACAAACAGGAGGG
The DNA here is from genome assembly GCA_037783415.1 of Leptasterias polaris. Lineage (NCBI taxonomy): Eukaryota > Metazoa > Echinodermata > Asteroidea > Forcipulatida > Asteriidae > Leptasterias > Leptasterias polaris. The sequence goes on from JAZGTN010000141.1 coordinate 719,707, forward strand.
TAAATAATTTTAAAAGGGATGAAAATGGAATCTGACAGGCCATTGCTCTACTCGCGAATATGATATCACAATAATGCACACACACAGTCTTTTGCAGCTCGTTGCCGGCTCGTGGATGAGGGGCCACATCCACAATTGGTTGGGTCATATTCCCGCGTTTTTCGCGCAGTTGGGTTTCTGTTTTCTATTAGATGTCGTCTGCTCAATGGAAACTCGAGCTGCATTACTTCTTTATATTACGCAGCATGCTTCTTATATAGTGCCGTATACACGACCTCACATGACTTGACATATAAACAGGGGTTTTGTAGGGACGATGTTGGATCCCAGTTTCAAGTTTCCTTCGACGCCTTTTGAGAGAGATTTCGAATACTTCTTTTGCTGAACGTGCATGACGTTTTACTTCTTGTGATTTCCGTCGTATGGTGATTAAAGGCAACACTTAAAAATCAAATCATAATTGTAACTGGATATCTAAGTGGTGTCCAGATATTCACGTGGGAACCAAGAGCAAGATTCAGACTGATAGACAAGCCTTTTTATGTTGTGTACTTTATGGCATTTGCTTCTTCCCCCTTTATTAATAGGTTATGTGATATTGTTCAATGTTAGAGGTGCTGCGAAGTCACAAATCAAACGGAACAACTTAAAGGGAAATACCGCACTTATTGGAGTCAAGGCATTTAATAAATGCAATGAGAATATATAATTAAATACAATGAAAATAATATGGTGGTAGTAACAGAATGCGTGAGAGAGGAGAGGTACTATACCTCCATTGAGACTCTAGGCTGGTCCCGTGGCTGGTCCAGTCGTGGGTATATCTGCAAGTTGCTCTCTGCTGCGCCGTTACATCAAAGTGTGTTTACGTTTACGTTGATAACTCTCGGCAGGATCCTTAAGTGAGGACGTAAAGCCAAGGGTGCTTGATTGTTGGTGGAGTGCAGATCGGACACAAAAGTGCTAACTAAAGCAAAACTTCGAAGAACTGAAAGTGCTGAAGACAAAGACATCTGTATTACTCAATTGGTGCGGGGAACAGTGCGAGTAAAAACTGAGCTGCTGCTTACAGACTTGATGTTACTCCTCCCCTGAATGCCTCTAAATTTGGGGCGGCCAAAACCACACCTGGGAGCGAGTTCCAAAGTTTCACTGTTCTGGGAAAGAAGGAGCTTCCATATAGCCGAGTGCGGCTGGTGATATCAGGAGCTTACATGGGTGGAAGGATCTGTTGTTGATGGCTACAAGGTTGTGTTGTGTAGAGCATTGTCAGACTGGCGGCTAATTGTCTTCTCCATTCTAGTGACTTCCATTCCAGATCATGCAGCATGGAAGAAACATTCTCTGCGTTGGTATCACTGGAGAGTAAACCTAGCTGCTCGTCTTTGTATACTCTCGACTCTGGTGATGTCTTTTGGGTTATGGGGGGTTCCAAACTGTGCTGCAGTACTCTAGGTGCGGTCTGACGAGGCCTATGTATGCTTCCTCACGGATCTGTCTTGAACAGCGTCTTAAATTCCGGCGTAGAAGGCCTAGCATTCTGTTTGCTTTGTTGGTAACTTTGTCTATCTGTTTCTGCCAGGATGCTCGAGAACGAGAGACCTAGTAAGGGTACTCTTCAACTGAAGTGAGTTGGTTTACCTCCCATATGGTATTGGGTGCTGATGATCTTACGCCGGCGAGTAAGCCTCATCAGATGGCACTTTTCTGCGTTGAATTTCATCTGCCAGTCCAGAGACCATTGGTGGAGGCGGTCAATGTTGGCACTGTCATAGGAGGAAGAAATTGACCGGTACATGAGGCAGTCGTCGGCAAACAGGCGCAGCTTGGAGGTGATGCCAGTTGGGATATCGTTGATAAATGTTAGGAAGAGGAGGGGCCAAGCACAGTACCTTTGAGCACCCTAGATGTGTTGACCGGATGAACAAGTGAGGGAGGGAGAAGGTGGGCCATCATTAACGGGGGTGTCATTACTGCATTTGGCGGTAGATACCGGCAAGAACGTACGGTGAGCAGGGTTTTATAAGTCTCCGTTGCAATGCCTCACGGCTGCAAGCCCGGCCGGCATTGACAGTCGTCACCCGTCAGTCTCTGAAAACCAAAGCTTAGAATCTGCCGGGTCGCAAACAACCGATTAATCTTGGAATTCCAAGGTTCCTCTGGCAAATGCGGTCGGGGACAATGGGTCATTAATACAAGAATCGTGACCACCGTTTAAAATACTGGAACTTACATAAGGTTGCATAAACAACTGTAACTACGAATTCTTAACACTAGGGGGTTGTGGCAAGTAGTTTTCAAGACGTATGCCTGGTGAATTTAATTGAATGCTCAGAACAGGTTTGATATTTAACCCTTACTCATATAGCAACATTGAGTTTGCACGACGTATTGGCCTAACGTGTGCATGAAACGATATTGCGCGCTTTAACGGGTCCTGACTTTCAAATACACGAGAGACTTGCGCCAGTCTACTAAGAATATTCAAATATTTATTTTCTGCAAGTAGCAGCATTTCATAAGCGAAACATTTCGCGCTTTCTTATACCGAGTATAACGATTTATTTTCTCACTGTAGGCCTCTGATGCATTTATATTGATCCAATATGGGACTACATGTTGATGCTGGGAGGCAGGTCTTTGTTAAGTTGAACACACTCTTTATGGCTATAGTATCACAACCGGCTCAATTCGGATGTAGCCGATAGAATGCTACATTTGGTGCTCGATATGTGGCATGGTGTAACCCCCCCCCCCCCCCCTATTATTGTGTGTTCATTGTGTTCTGGGAATCTGATAAACTCTTTAGAAGATTTTAGGGGGGTACTTAATTTACAAGAGGAAAATAGTGTGTTAAAGTATTGGAACATTTGGGGACACCCTCAGCCACATATCGGGCAATGGTATATTATGGTCTATAGTGTACTACTAGTTTCTCCCAATCCTATACACGCTATACACATTGCGTTGTACTTGTTGTCTTCATGGAACTAGACCAAGATGGCCGCGAGGTAAAGAGGTGTTATTGAAATCTGACGATGAATCTTGTCACAATACTCGAACCCCAAACTTTAAACTTTCTTAGTGACTATAGCCAGCAGGACCAGCTACTTGTTGTATCACTATATAGTCCCCAAGCTCCTTTTTACTGTCCATAATTCATATTGAACAGGGATCTTTGTCAACTCTAAACTAGCCATAGGCGGACCACTCAGAAAGAACTTTGACTGTTTCTCAGGTATTTAACTATTGCACTCACCCAGTGGACCACTGTTTAGGGAGAACGCCCTATATACGTTTTCTTCTATAACTTCAGTCGTTCGTCCAGTTACTTTATTCGCGCTCGAAAGCAATTCGAATACTCGAAGGATTTACCACGTGTTAACTTGTTAACTCTTCGAGTCGATGAGGGGGGACGACGGTTTTCTTGTTTTTGTCTTTATTTTTTAAAATTAAATAGAAAACTTCTATTAGTTTTATAATGGTGTCGACCGGGATTTAATGTGATAAAATTGGAAGCAGCATTCAGTGTAATGCAATAATACACGTAATATCCAGCTACTTTTGCCAGAGCAGACTTGCATCGCGATCTATTTGGGGGGGTCTTACGTTTCTCCCCTGACTCGTTTATTATCAATTTGTAGGACAGTGCAATAGATCAGGTCACCATATAGAGTTACTGCATTGTGCCGCTCTCTGTGGAAGGTCCTATAAATGAGAAGAATGAGAGAAGAAAGTCAATGTCTCAATCGATTGCGATCTGCAAAGACACGCTGGAGCGACCTCGATTAGTTCACGGTTGTTGGACTGATGGAGGGTATACGCCATAACGTCGCATCTCTTGAGCCCAAATGGTTGGTTTATTGGCTGTTTGCGAAACGTTAAAGGGGAGTATTCCCCCCTGTTTTTAAATGCAAGTTTACCCCCAAAAAGGCCAAAAGCCACTCTTGGTAAAGGGCTACAAGAAGAACAATATTAAAGATGAAAATAACTCAGGGGAGCTGAAGGTAGGAATTGATATTCCTCTTAAAACAGTCTAGATTGTAGGATGGAGGGAAACATGCACCAGGCAAGGAGTTCCAAAGAGATGCAGTATGGGTTTGGCGCTTTGGGCTATAGAAAGGTGTTTGTAATTTCATGACAGAACACGGTCCGCTTATTTGTAAAATCCAAATTTTTGACTGCACAAAATGGCGGCTGTATACTATCACTGATTGTACTTCCAGAGGCAAATTTATGTTTTTTTTTTTTTAATCACTAGTCACTAATTACAACTCTTCACTCTATGTGTTTCAGTGCACTATAACAATTATTTTTATGAGGAGCTATTCCAAACAGCAGCATTTGAGAGATTTGTAGGCAATGTGTTTCTTTAAGACTAACGGAACTGATATGAGGCCTTGCCGGACGTCGTGGCATGATCACCTCGCATGAGTACACGTAGATTGGGGAGCATTTGCATTAGGTTTTCTTTTTACTTCTATTTTGTTTTTAGTCTAATAAGCCCACTTATGTATTTATATAAAAAGACTTCATTTTGGTTTGTGTTTTTAATCCTCATTTTTATAGTTCTCCAGTGAATGGCTCTTTTAGATGTGTTGGAAGTGTTGTTTTTTACTTTTATTCTTTGCCCTCAATACTTCGAAGTGCATTTATTCATTTATGTATTGTTTTCAGATGTTTAGGCTTGTTATTATTGTGTATTTTATATTAAATGTATCCGGGGCCCCCGGGAGAACACCTCATTGGAAACTGATGGGGCTACAGCCGGGTAAAATTAAACGAAATAAGTAAATAAATTACGTTCACTTGCGACAATGTGAAGATTTCTACCTTAAAATTACCATTACGATGAGCAATTTGCAGAATAGAGATGAAGCCATAAGCTGGAGGTAATTGACTTCAATTGCACTGTTATCTTTTTTCTTTATAATTATTTGATCATTGTCAATCAAAATTGCACTCGAGTCTAAAGATAACAAGTACGCAACAGGGGCGGATCCAGGATTTTCCAAACGGGGGGCGTGAAAATTTACCAAGCAGCAAAATGGTGAATGCAATTTGTGGCTGCTTCGAGCGCGTAACGTGAAGCCCTTACGGCATGGGCCGGTTCCGGGGCCCGCTTAAAAGTGCTCCGAAACAGTTAGGATTCTAGATGCTCTGTGGTGCGATCTCATGCAATATCTGACCACTTTTGTTTTAGCAAGATCATCATTAAAACTTAATTTTCGAGTTGGGAGTCATTGATTTGAATCAGCCATCCTGAGTTATAAAAATCAAAATGTAGGCTACAATTAATACTTATTCAGGGGAAAAAACTGTTGGGTGAGACAAACGATAGTGCAATTTTTAATATAATTAACCAAATAGGGTCTCTTTGTCTATAATTGTTCACATACTTGAGGATTCGAATGTGACATGTTACTACTGATAAGAACAAGTTGTGCTTGTCTTCAGTGACAGCGCGATCGAGCAACAATAACACTAATGTACGAAAATGTGAGGGTAGGCCTATTGGCCTAGCCCCCCCCCCCCCCCTTCCCCAGCCCTGCATCGTATCGGTGTACTATCTGCACAATTGATAATTACTAGTTTAAAAGAAACACAACAGATATTAACCCTCTTTCTTGAATACACACAAAATCTGTGATTTTCTGAACAGAGTGAGACACCATGATTATACAATGTTATGTCTTCACGAGCCCCATATACATGTAGGGCCAATCCACTCCGTTCGTATCCTTGCCAATTGGGCCTAGCACCATTGCAATCATATTGTTGTGTCCGATGTAATTTTTAATCCGGGTTATAAAACTTATCGATCAAATAATGCTACTGTAGGCCTACTCATTGTAGAAAGCCCTAATGCTAAACTTTTTTTGTTTAAACATCACGGATTTTGGGGGAAAATTGGATGCCTTTCGAGTCGCGAGAGTGAATTTTTTGATCACGTATTAACAACTTGCGCGAGAAACATACTAGTTGGGTTCCCTGAACAATTTCACAACATTTATACGATCTAATGGGGACCAGACTGGTTTACATAACGCATAATATCTTTTGCGCAGACGGGCTTAAGATGCGCACCGCATTACACGTATTTCACAAAACCTTGATGGCGCGCTGAGTGAATCAGTCTGGTCCCCATTAAATATCAGCAGTTGATCGTATAACTGTTGTGGATTGTTGTGGGAACCTGACAATGGTTTTTGAGCAAGTTAATAATTATGTGAGAAAAAAATCACACTCGCGATTCGAAAAGCAAACAATTTTCCCAAAAGATCTGTGATCATTAAAAAATAATTAAGCATAAGGGCTTTCTACAAGTAGAGTAGCATTTGATCAGTACGTTTCATAACCTGGATTAAAAATAAAATCGGGCACAAAAATAGGAATGCAATGGTGCTAGAGCCAAGGATACGAAGTGGATTGGCCCTATTCATGGGGCTATGTTTTTTTTTTTCTTTCTTAATACTAGTTTCCGAAGTTCGTATTGTAAAGGTCACATTGTATTTAGCGCGCGCGCGTGCTGACCTCCAGCCAGAAACTTCTTTGCACAATGTACACACACAGGTGGCATGGTCGACTCACGCTGCGGGTGTATGATCTTCACGCCCCCGGACCCCGCACCAGGCCTAGGCATTTGCACGGTGTTTCGCGCTTATGTTCAGTGTGTGAGAAGACACGATGTCCACACAAGTCACAGTCAGTAAGTCAGTGAATAGTGGTCCACAAATGAGTGTACGAGGTACAGATTATTAGTTGCTTTTTTGAAAAAACAAATTGGTAGGGCCTATGTCATTATTAACTTTGTCTTTCCCTCATTTTTCCTTTTTTTTTTTTTTTTTTTCTCAACCAAAAGGGGGGGGGGGCGTGCGCCCCCACGCCCCCCTGTATCCGCCCCTGCCGCAAGTTCTAAACCAAGGTCAGTTCCGGAAGGCTCTTCAGCATTCTTCAACATTCTTCATCGGACGTCGGCCTGAGTCATGAGGCTTCCCTATAGCTATTCTCCACCTAGACCACACTTTTCTCCAGCTTTTCCGCCGTCCACTTACCGGTTCGAGATCGCTTTTAAAATTGGGTCAATGAGTTGCAAACTAGATGAGCCCTTCTCGTTAAACGACAGCTGAGGTATGGGAAGAAGGTTGACATTGCCATGGAAACACGTAATGGCGAAAAGGGCGCCAATCGACCAACAGCACGGTCCGGAAGTTATAGGTGTAGCAGCTGCTAGCAAAGGGTAGATTTTGAAGAGATTATCCTGAAGCAAGAAGCACGTTAAACAAATTCAATTGGTGACAGAGAGTCCACTATATTCAGGAACGTCTTCTCTCGCTTATTAGACACGTATTTTATGGTTTGGGTTTTTATCCTCGAGCGCCATTGTGTGTAATTTATGGCTTAATTTATTTCATGTCCTGCAGAATGAGCGATCTCGTCGGATCATGGGACTAAAGTTGGGTTATTTCGCTCACGGTATTTGTTTCTGTAATATGATTCTTACAATCATATCATCTCCAGAAATGTCACTGTACATGTTAGAATGCGGAGTGTTGAAGCTCCTTCCATCGTTGCATGAATTTATCATTTCTGTAAGATTCATCTTAAGACGAGTTGTCAATATCACCACAGTGGTTTGTATTGTGACATCACACTTTGCTTAGCAATTAAGATTGATAATAACACATCCTAAAATCGATCTTATCTCTTTGTGAAACCGCGCCCACTTTAAAAAACTTTAAAAAACGCGCATTTTAAAAACCAATTCCCCCATTTTGACGTAATAGTAGATGGCGCTAAAGACAGTAAGTTGTTTCCATTTGATTAAACTATAAAGCGAAGACAGAATTGCAAAAGTGTCGCAAACATAACTTTGATAACGAAATAATCATCAATTTAATTTGCTAATTCCTTATTTCATAAAAGGCAAAAATATACACTAGGTTGTTTCCCCCCGATGAACACTATTAGCTGGTGGTAACAAACAATCAAAAACTAATTTGCAGTTTGCTAGCAAAACCGTTTTTCTCTTTTTTCGGGGATGGGGAAGCTGTACCAAGTCTTCTGTCGTTATGCAGCCCGTTTTGTCTGCATTTTAATTATAGGGATGTCTTGTCTTCAAACAGGGGCTGGAAGTGCCTTTTGGTGGTGTCAGCTTTCTTTTCTCAATCCTTTCTTAGATGTTGTTAATTGTATGGAACTTGCAATTATTCATTTTGGTCGATGTTTTGAATATGATGTTATTGTATTTTTTTCTACCTCTCTTTGTACTGAAAGGATGCTCTTTATAGTACAGTACCTGGGGCCCTCGATGATCCATTATTTAATCGGTAGGCCTACGGGCATGTTTACCGGAGAGATAGTGAGAGGGGGATGTCAGTAGTTCACCCTTGGTCTATCTGATGGCTAATAAAGCAATCCACTACTTACTTCAAATCAGGCCAAAGCTTTTAAACAATTTACAGACAAAAATGAGCTTCCTGACCATTCTGGACCCGCAGGGACAAATAACAACTCTTTATTGCACGAGTTAAAAAAACCGAAAAAACTAAACAACACGTGCAGCGTTAATGGCATGCCCGGCAAACGCGAGAGTTGTGCAACTCTCGCGAGATTTGGAAGCCGCAGCTGCATCGTACACAATGGGAGGTGATGAGGCTGACTCAGTGCACAGGATCGGTTTGATCTGCCGTGAAATCTCCAAGGAGGAAGGAAAAAGTCTGAAGTGCTTTTGCGTGGGTTATTAACCAACAAGGAAGCAAGACTTCAAAACGGCAAGGGCCTTAAATTGTAACCGATACCCGGGATTCTGTTCTCACGGTATCTACAAGAAAAAAAGAAAAAAAATAACAAATCACAAATTTGGCGTTAACGTACCACAGCCAAGCAATGTGAATGAACCATATCACAATATGTCCACTGTTGAATGACAGTACTTTGGGTAATTTTGTTCGTTTTTCCAATAAACTTCTTTTGAGAAACATAAACCTTTCCGTAATACAAAGTAATGCGGGTCATTTTGTTTCCATAACCTTTTTGGGGGAAACATCAACCTTTCCGTTACAAAGTTTACAATACTTTAAAGTCATTTCGTAAAGATGTGCTCGGTTGAACTGCTTTTAAGGATTATATTTTCACACATATAGCGGATAGCTTTAACAAGGAGCAAGCAGTGACAAATAACAAGATTCATCTATTTCCAGATGAAATTCTTGGTAGTTCTGATATGAGCCACGAGGGTGAAAATAGATATTTGTAAAGATCTGAAATTCAATCCAGTTTCATTATTATTTTAGTGATTCAAATAGCTCGACGGATGGTAGGTGTAATGCACTCTGCATAAAGTGCCGTTCCACAAGTGATAAGGCACGGACAGCTTTTACCCGGGAGGGCCATCATGTCTATTGCATTAACAACGTTGATGTTCCTGTAATGGGATGTCTAGTTGAGTCGTGTACTGTGTTTTCCCGGTCTACCCATCGGCACCTTCAATCCCGTTGCTAACCTCCCTGTCAGACTCTACTATTTTGTCGACCCCGTCCTGACATTATTAGTCATTTTGCCCGACACGCGGCTTGTTAATAAAACGTCAATTTCTACGTCAATTCCGCACGCTTTCCAATTTGCTCGTTACATTTGTTAATCGCACGCACTGAATGCCTTCCATTAGTTCAGTACTTACAGCTTATTTTGGGGGTTGTGCATTTTGTAGCAGGTACTAATCGCGCTCAAATGACGGTTTTCCAAGTTGGCTGCTGATCTTCTGTTGCACAGTGTCCTCTACCCTTGTGAGGAGAAAAGCACGCACTCGTGCTTGCCGCCATTTTGTTTCTGTACAAACGCAAAAACACACGACAACTTGTCTTTATTGCTGTTTTCAAGAACGAAGGCTGCGCAAGTTTTCTTTTGCATTGTGCAAAGTATCATTGTTAAAACATAAAGCAATGTCTACCAATACGACTGTCTTTAAACCCGACTGAACCATGCAGCATGACTAATACGACTATAAACGCAAGAAGATGCATGTGAGAATTATTACTGTGAGCCTATAAGTGGTCTTTTGGGAAATGCTAACAACGTTCGTTTTCCCATCATTCAACTTGAAAATACAATCAAATGAAAGTGTTGTCGCCTGTTAGTCTCGTTTACGAAACTCAAATTGGGCCATGAAGTGAAATCCCACGTGAAACGACAATTTTATTGGCAAGGCATAGAATGTGAGTAATGAGAGAGCTTGGCCTACAAAAGCTGTAGCGGTTAAATAATACGTTTAATGTAAAGAAAACGTATTATTCAGCGAAAGAGCAGATTACTCTATTTTGAAGTTTCAATTACTATGAAAAGGGACAAAAATAAAACTGTGAAGGATAAAAACGAGTAATGATCACGATTAGGAATGTGTGCTCCCAGACTCGGACCTAAAATAACAGAGCTTTGAAAAGCTGCCCACGTACACAGCGTTATTATAAATGCAAAAAATAGTTAATGGCCTGACGTTTCGACCCTACCAGAGTCTTTCTCCTAAAAAGACTCTGCAAAGGAGAAAAAACTCTGCTATGGCCGAAACGTCAGGCCATTTACTATTTGTTTGCATTTATATATATACCATAGGTCCTTTTTGTTGGTCAGCAGGTTGCAACAGCTATTATATTTTCTCGTTTTTGTTTACATCGTAATAAAAAAAACAAGTTTCACTGTTTTCTTAAAGGTTAGTGTTTTATAATATACCCCCAAAGTTAATGGACCATAACAACTTACTTTTGTAAGAAGCACTGCAGCTGTTGATAGTTTAAACCATTTGGAAAAAGGGTTCCTCTCGAAGTAGTATGGTTGAGGATAATTTTTCATCCCCAAAACATTTGAATATGAGAAACGATTTAAGCATTAATCGTTTCCCAGATATCTGTGAGTTGGTGTCTGTTCGCGAATGCTGCGGCCAGAGATGAGGTTGGTACCCACTGCTAACTCGCCGAACGTGGATGGATTTGATGTTTTTGTGAAAATACCATGACATTGTTTTGCTGTTTCCTCAACAAGTAGACACTGTATTCAGCTGAAACTTTCACATGTGACTTTTATTGTATCTTTCTTAATATTTTGTTCAATCAATTACGTCGGGAAAAAAACAATTTAAGAACGGGAGGCAAGCACTTTCGGAACATTTAATAAGGATATTCGAAAACTAGAGAATAAAAATACATGCCCCAGTAGCCTACTGTTTATACTTACAAGGAAAAATGTTGTAAAAACTTAAAGATAAAAAAAAAAAAATAGGGGCAATCAAAAAGTTATTTATTTATTAAGAAGAATATGGAATCCACCCGTCATCACGCGAAGATGTTGTGTGAATCCATGCGGAAGTTTTTATTTTTATTTTTTAATTACCAGTACATATACTGGTTCGCATATATGGAAATAATAAAGAATCAAAATGTACTCGAAATTATTTTTAAAAATGATTAAATTATGTCAACCGATGTCCCAGATTTCATTTGCAATTAGAAAACATGTATCACCCGCTCCGTGCTTGATCACAAAATGTGGACAGATTGTTCCCCGGGGAGGCGCGGAAGTAGGCCGTATCATGTTTCCCCTCTTTGCATGAAATGCATCTCATCTGGATCTGCGCATGGATGCGCGCGGAAATTAAACTTAATAAGAATCAGAATCAATAAATAAAAAAGACACGCTAACACGGTGGTTCAACCCTGATTTACGCAGGGAGCATTCAACCATATCACGAAGTTATCACGAATCGTATTATTTTCTTGAAATTAACAGGTGGGATATTCATAGATTATACGTGATAACATTTTTTGTGATATCGGTTTTGGGATCGATTTCACAAATAGCTACTCTTAACTGCAAATCAATTTTATCTGATAAGCGAATGGACAAACAAACTTCCCCTCTTTAGCCCCGTCTACCATTACGTCAAAGTGGAGGAACTGGTTTGTAAAGTGCCAGTTGGCCAGGTTTTCACAAAGAGCTAAGATTGATCAATCTTAACTGCTTAGCTAAGAGTGATGTCTTATTACAAATCGCTATGGTAATACTGACAACTCATCCTAGATAAATATATAGTGCTTTATGAAATCGACCCTTGTTTCTTTTTGGAAGCCAAGGATAAAACTTCCCCTCGTCTACTTAACGTCAAAATGGAGAAACTGGTTTATAAAATGCAAGACAAAAGTGGGCCCGGTTTCACAAAGAGCTAAGATTGATCAATCTTAACTGCTAAGCAAATCGTGATGTCACTTTACAAATGGGCCTTTCTCAAACCTCGTCTTGGGCTCCGGCTCCAGCTCCAGGCTCCGTCTGATGTTCGAACCACCGCGTGCAAATACACGCTGTAGCACACATTTTATAACGGAGCCCAAGCCGGAGACGAAGCCCAAGCCGAGGTTTGAGAAAGGCCCTAGGACTCGGAGTGGATTATGTCCAGGCTCTTAAGATCGCATCAGAGCCTGTCCCCAATGTCTTAATCGGGATAAACAACTACATGCAGATGTCAACTTCCCTTGTCAGCTATTATTGACACTGAGCGGCTAAATTTAAACATATTGAAAGTTTAATGTCTGTGAACATTCGTCACTAGCTCTGGCAGTTATCCAGCACACGTACTTGTTTTATGTAAGCGTTAATCTACTTCGAAAACAACTTCCAATTTGGAGTCCAGGGCAGAGGCACATTGGAATTGGACTTTGTCACGGTGCATCCATTTGTTTTTTTCTTCGATTTAGATAATTAATCATTACCAAAATAAGGTCAGGAAGTGAAAAGAGAGCCTAAATAATAAAAGGTAATTTATTAAAAACAACTGGGGAAAGTGTGAATAGAAATTGAATACTTTTGGGAATGCTTAGGTGGCGACTTTAAAAGGAAAATCTATAATACTCGGAAATGTGCGCATGCTCAGACTTAAGTGATCAATGGAACCTGGTATTAAAGCAGACACCAACTGATCTTTTTTAAGTGGGGTATATGCGTGTGCACAAGACCGTAAAGTAGTCACAAACAAGCGGACTCATTTTAAAACTCGCAAGAAAAAATTTGTTTTTGTACACACGTGCGTTTATATAGTGCGATCTACTTTGTGAACTAAGAAAGGGATGTCGGGTTCATCAACAAGTTTTTATTGAATCCTAAAGGTTGTTTACGCCCACAATGTTATAATACTTTATTCATTGTATATTTCATTTGAACATTTGCGTAAAAATAGGCAAGGCACGCGTTGATAATTTGATATAAAGGTGCACCTACTAAATGCACTTCCATAACAAACATTTCAAATGCTAAATATTAAAAATATATATATATATTTAGAATTCGTTAGGCTTTTTACACAAAAAGAAAAATAATCATTGACAACTATTTGGCTTGGGTTGTCCCAAGGCCCGTCGAGATAGAAACTTACACTTCTCTACATTTCCAAACGTCCCAGCAATAGCATCATTCTCGAAAAAATGGCCCAACACCTCTCGGCATTGGGTCTATTTTTTCAGGGACAAGATCATTCAAAATACTTTGAGTTTGAAGTTAACAACCCCCACAGTGAAAAATGCTTAGTAATCACTCTACCCTTTTTATTTGCCTCTCAATGTCTGGTATAGACTATGTTGAGGGCAAGGGCCTATATAGACAATATTCATGGGGCTGTCGGACGATTTCCTTCCTGTTTAGTGGGCGCACCCATGGGAGTTTCAAAATGGCGTCCATTACTGACTACAACAAACGCACTCAACCCGCTATACAGCAATCCTTCACCGATCTTGAACTCTTGGTGGCAGCAGATACCGCCAGTATTGCGGTGGTTCCTGGGTGGTACCTGGGTGGTACTGCGCTGCCTAGCGACGGGTTTAAGCGATTTGCAAAGTAAAAGTCCAATAACCCGTGACTGATCAAATGATCGCCGTGTAGCCCAAACCTTATACCAGTCGCTAGGCAGCGCAGTACCACCCAGGTACCGCCGCAGTAATGGAGGCATTTCTGCTGCCACCAATAGTTCAAGATCGGTGAAGGATTGCTGTATATCCAGTCAGTATAACAGAGATCAGTGCAGTCACATATAGACCCCTCACAATGAGCTCGATTTCCGTGGCAGCCATCTTGTTTAGTCCAAAAATATAGTGTTCAATATCATTAGCAATTGAAGTGGTTGTAGCCTAATTTTTAATTCTAGTATAAACTTAATTCTTGTTACGTAGATTTGTATATTAAAAAAGAAAATTTAATTAATATTTGATTATGAAAAAGAACATCCTCCACTTTCATGTAATTGGAAAATCTTGACTTCTTTTCAAATATTTGTCGAGGAAACCGAGTGAAGGAAATTGGTCTTTCTTCCGTCGACGGTCTTTGTATGAACTGTTTGCAAATTCTGCGGGAGTTCTATTAGTGAATTTATTCATTAAAAATGAGGGCTCCTAGTTGCCCACTAATTAAAGTAGCTCATTCTGAAAAAACCTTGAATTTAATTGGAATTAGTGAATACTGAAGTGCATGGTAAAGTCGGTCAATATTGAACAACATCGAAAATAGGAAACATCGAAATTGCACATCACGTAGAAGTTTATTACCCCTGAGCGCTCTTTGCCCGTAACTCTTGCCGTAGCAAACTACACTCACCGCAATGTCATCGTTCTTGCAGCATCAATTATATATCACATTATTATTCATAGTGTGAGAAAAAGAACGTGCTTTAGGAGCACAACAGGTACACTGTACATGCGGTTGTATTAGAAAGACTTCATTGCCTGGCATTCTACCGCCAGGATTTGCCATATTTGTACGGGGGCAGAGACATCCAATCTTTGGTCAATATTGCTCTCCCTCGGACTAACATTGCAACTCCACGATGTTTGATCGTTAGCCCCGTAAACATTTGACCGGACTCCCTGCGGAATTCTTTCTCTCTCATTCTCTATTCCCGGAACACATTGCATAGTGGACACGGGTGGAATATGCAGTAAACCCTACCCGTATAACAGAAGTCGGTGTTTAGGAAGGGATTTGTTAGTTTGCAGTTTCACCGGGAAGGGCCCTTGCGGAATAATAAAACACGGATTTGGAGATTTGTTCAGGTGCCGCTTCCGTGGATATGACTTTTGCGTGTTTTCAACTGCTCTATCCTCGTTGGTGCCCGAGAAGCGGCAAATCATTTCATCCCCCTCGGATTCTCCAATCCAGTGTAAATTGTGTTTGTAACGCTGAGCAAGATAAATTGCCCCGGTGTTGTTTTCCATTTTCTTGGCTTATCCACTGGTAATCAAATTGCGTCCATTCACATTCTCGATTTACTGCAATTACTTTCCCAGCCCCAAAAAGAAGCTCGAGAAAGGGATCTCGACTGATGAATAATTCACTTGAACTGTCGTGACTGACCGGTAGAGATCGTGACTTTGCATCTAAAGTTAAAATCCTTTTGCCCCACTTTGTCTGGGTTGGCTGAGAGATGAGATATAAAGGGACGGATAGATGAAGTAAAGATGTTAACAAATGTACCATCAAATAAACCTTAGATAGGCCTATGTATAATTAACGAGTTGCGTTTTTCTCGGCTCTGTGTGAGAAGTTTCGTACGTTTTTCAAAAGTCAACTTACAAACCACAAGGGAAATTGACCGGGTAAATATTCCAATAATTTTGGGTTGACCTGCTCTATAGTCAATTTTTCATTGTTCAACCCTAAAAAAATTTCACAAGTATAACAAGATTGTATATTATTCGGTTTGCGGTAAGTGACTGTATATCTACTTCGCTGCATGTGTAGATTATGTTCTTTTGAGAACTTGTTTTGCTCTTTTCATTTTACTATGTAACCGCGGAGTAGATTTCGGAATTCGGGAAACTTCTTATAAAAAGATTGCCAAATAAAAAAATCTCTAAGCTAGAACATTGAGCTATTTGCTCAAATTGTTTTGTATTGCAGACATTTCTTAGTAGGCCTTGCCTTCCAAGACAACGGCTATTTGTTTATACACAAGTGTTACTTTCTGGCGTAAATATTTTTTATGACGGTGTACAAACTGAAAGGTATAGGTTCATAGATTGGTTACTACTTCAAGAATGACCGTAAACATTTATTTGGTGAGAAGCACTGCAGCTGTTGATAGTATAAACTACTTTGAGAAAGGGTTCTCTTCGGATTGATAAGTTTTGGATAGGTTTTCACCCAAGTAATTGAGGTGCATTTCCTCTGGGTCCGCGTGACGCATATTTTTGTGCTTTATTGTAATGTAAATTATAATGTGTGTGTTTTAATGCAATTTTTACTCCATTTGCTTCTTTTTTTAACTGTTGTGGTTTTTAAATCAATGGGCTGTTCCTGCTCATGTTTTATTCTGTATTTGTGTATTTGATTGTACAGCGCTTTGAAACAGTGTTAAAGCGCTTTATAAGTGCAGTTAAGTTAAGTTAAAGGCCCTGGGATCTCCAGAACAACCAAAATTCGACTCATGAATGCTCTCGTCTTCCCAATAGCCACCTATGGGTCTGAAACGTGGGCTGTGGGTAAAGCAGACAGGAACAGGATCAACGCTTTTGAGATGTGGTGCTGGAGGAGAATGCTGAGAATATCATGGCAAGAGCACAAGACCAATGTTTTTGTTAGAAACCTGATAGGAGAAGAAAGACCCACCGTGTCCTCAAAAATTAACAAAAACAAGCTTCAGTACTTTGGTCACATATCCAGAAGAGAGGGGGACAACCTTGAGAAGATCTTTATGCAAGGATGTGTTGCAGGTAGTCGCCGACGTGGCCGTCAAAAACTTCGTTGGACAGACGGAATCAAAGAACTCACGGGCTTATCAATAAACGTTGCTTATCGATCTGCACTGGATAGACAGAAGTGGAACTACATCATAAACAGGGTCACAAAGGGTCAGCCATGACTCATAGGACGACGACGACACTATTGGTAAGATCGAGAAACACAAATGTTCACAGATTCACACATAACTTACATGATTTAAAGTAAGTAATGGTAGAAAGGGTTCCTTCAAATATTTCTGCCTAAAATGCTATCGTTTTGGAGAAATGAGTAAAACAATAGTTTTTATCACGCGCGATAATAAACTCGATGTTTGAAAAACAGAAAACACATAAGGTCTATTTTCACTATTTTCTCGTAACCTCGATGACCAATTGAGCTCAAATTTTCACAGGTTTGCTATTTCATGTATGTGGTTGATTACACAAAACATGAACACTGTCTGTGATTATTTTGTCAGCTCTGCCAATCCTGTATAATACCTTTAAGTTAAGTTAAGTACATTTGAATCTGAGAAATTATTCATGCGTGAATCGTCTCTCGGATTTCTGGGGGTTGGTGTCCGTTCGCAAATGCTGCGGTCATAGATGCGGTCGGTACCCACTGTCACCTCCTATTAAAACGTGGATGGATTCGACGTTCTGGGTGAAAATACTGTGACAGGTTCTTTTTCGCTGTTTTTTTTCTCTCAATATAGCACTGTATTCAGCTGAAACTTTCACAGGTGTCTTTTATTTTATCTTTCTTGGTAATTTTGCCAATAAATCAGCATTACGCTGACAAAAACCAATCTATGATAGGGGGCCTACTACCTGTAAGCGTTCACACTAAAAAAAAAAAAAAAAAACTGACGCGCCGTATTTCAATTTGTGTTGTTTTCATACGGAGTGTGCCTACGGGTTCAGTTCAAATCCAGATGGAATTGGACGGAACTCCTGTGTCTTTGAGCTGGAAGCTTATCCGCGGAATTGCAAATGAACTTAACATAATACCGCAATGGAGTAATATATCAAGGTTTCTTGGGAATAAAGGGTTCTACTCCGATGTAGGTAGTTTATGACAGACGTTTTATATGTTCCCTATAAGTTTTCTCAGCTACAGCGTAAGTAGTTTTTGCGCCACCCTTAAAAGGTGTTATACAGGAATGGTAAAGCTTACAAAATAGTCGCAGACAGTGTTCATGTTTTGTGTGATCAACCATATACATGAAATAACAAACCTGTGTAAATTTGGGCTTAATCCATTGTGTGAGTCAGGAGAACAAAAGTTAAAAACCAAGCACATTTTCCAGCATGTATAGGCCTTAAACACATTGTCCTTAATTTGGGTGGTAACAACCTAAATCATCTGTTGCGTTTGTAAAGGTTTTTAGGTGCAGTTTTCTTGAATATGACTATATTTCAGAGTGAAATATTTCACAGAAAAAAATGCTTGTATTATGTAGTTCATAATCAGTATTAAGCTTTCAGACTTAAAAATAAACAATTACCAATCATGTGTAAGACCTTTAAATTTACTGGAAATAGGCTCAAATAATAATGATGTATAGGCCTATATGCATGCCATCCCATTTAGAGATGATATAATTTTTCACTTATTACCCTTTCTGCAAATCATTCAAACCATACGCAAGGCTATCGAGATTTATTGGCTCAAATACAAATCAATTGTTTGGCAGCGGTCTTGATGAAAACCGTCTCTAACTCACTAAGGAGAATACTTTGCATTAATTCCCCCGAGGTACGTCGCGGACCCGAAAAAACACAGCTCCGTGTACCGTGAAGAGACTCTAATCAACGCCTTTGTGAGACGAGTGAAAGCGAATCCCGATCATAGATGAAACTGATTGTCGTGTCGAGACACCGTATGGGTTCGACCGTATAGAGAAAGATGGCTGGATTAGCCACAAGGCTTCTGCTATCGTATGAAGATAGCACCCCCCCCCCCCCCTTCCTCTCCCTTTAGACCAATTTCCATAGGGACTAGCTATGCTCGGATCGTATACTTGATGATTAGAATCTGGTACTTATTAAAGGAGATTGAACATGAATGTGGTAATGCCAGTGGACTCGGGTCCATTTCCGCGAATCGTGACTCAGTCCAATTTTTTGTAGTTTTGGACTGTAATTATTATTACCAGTTCGTATAGATCGCTTAATCACACCCGACGGCGTCTCAAAGTGCTCATTACTTTTGTCTATGTTTGAAATATTGGCCCATTTATTTCCATTGCACCATGTAACGGTTTACAAGGTGCTGTGGCGCAACCAACCATACCAGTAAACTCCGGGGCGAACCCCCTTCTCTTAATGGTTGGCTTAGAACGAAGCAATACTGGCTTAGTGTCTTGCTTATAAGGTCACAAGTGTAAAGACTGGGACTCGAACCCACACTATGCTGCTCAGAAACACCAGAGCTTGAGTCCGGTGGGCTTGACCGTTCGGCCAGTGCGCTTGACGGCACGGCCACAACACGCTATAGGACTTTTACTTGAGTCGAACTCGACCTGGCTCGGGCTCGATACCTTGTGGCCTTGGCTCAACTTGACCTTGAGGTTGACTCGACCTAAACACCGAACAATGCATGGGCGAAACTTTTTCGGAAAGTATGCTAGCTTTATGTGGAAAATCAGCACAACTTCCGTTATTACGTTTACTCGCTACTTTATTAAAAATTGTGAAAAAAATGCAGGCAGCAGTATGTTTCACGGTGCCTTTTCTATTGTAGGTTTAACTAATTTGTTCATTCAATGGTGTCAGAATTTTTATTTATTTTTTTAATTTAAAGTATAGTAGATTCACATTATAAATGTTATAATTGCATTTGAAATCTTACAAATCTTCACTTTAATTTTGTCATATCATCGCTTTTGTAAAGACATATCCTTTCAATGTATTAAATAATGATTCAACGTCCGGGAGATCATTTTCTTAAATTTCGAAAAAGAAAACACAGAAACAAATTCGTTTTCTTACTTTAACACACTTGGCCTTTGAGACAATTACATAATGTAACAGATTGTGGTCATATTTGAAATGTACACCTCTAAAAGTCTTACGTACGCATGGTCGAAACTGGCAACACAAACTTCAGCGTGCGTTTATTCTATTTTAGGCCTTGATTGATTTGCCTAAAGTCTTTCAAAATATTTCTAAAGGTAGCTCCGTACTCCAGTATCCATTGGGGTTTCTAATATTTCGTACGCATGTTCGGCATGAAGAATTAAATTAGATTATTGCGGGTGTTCTTCCTCAGTGGTGTTTACTAAGACTGCAAACCTTCTGCCCGAAATATGGAATTACAATTATGTTAAGGATATCAACTTGCATCACCACTGTATGGAGTGCTGTAGAACATTATTTTGCCGGGAAGGAGGGAGAGGGGAGGTTGAAAGCAAGGCAGGTTGCTGGGAGGGTTCGTTAACAAATACCTCTTCCCACAAAAAAGAGATTGTTTGAGTTATTTAATTGTAAATTTTAATAAATTAAAACAGAGTCATGTTAAATAAATAATAAATAAATAGACTGATAGGTTATTACGGTATTATAACTAACTTAAAAACACACAAATATCCAAGGAAACAAAACACTTTCTTTATACCCCAAATTTTGAATCTCCTCGTTGTACAACTTTAACAAGATATGGGTCTTTAAATTTTGAAGTGCGTTAGTTTGATGTATGGGGCGTTGAAAACTTGAAGTCTTTATCTACTACTGCACAAATCAAAGTCCATAGCGCGTGATGTAATGAGTGAAGCTTCCTGGAATACCAACGCAATTCAGTGATCCCGACGTTATATGATAAGACACAGCATCCCCTCGAGTGTTCCTTCGTTATGACTGAGGAAATTGAATCTTTTAAGATGTATAAATTCCAGATCAGACTAATAAGTCAACCTAATAATACGGTGGAGGATGAGGAAGGAGTATAGTTAATAGGTCGAATGATTGAAGCTCTCTCGACCTTGCAATTTATGCCTGTTCTCGTATTTCTCTGGATACGATGGGGAAGGATCAACACGGTTCTTGAATGTCCATATCCGGGTTCTTAAGAGAACCATATCCGGGTTCTTAAGAACACCATATCCGGGTTCTTAAGAGAACCATATCCGGGTTCTTAAAATATCCGGGTTCTTAAGAACACCATATCCGGGTTCTTAAAACCATATCTGAGTTTTAAAGAGAAGCACATTTGGGTAAAACAAAAATATCTGGGTTCATAAACTAACCATTTTTGTGTTTTTAAGAGAAACATATCCGGAAAAGAATCATATTCAGGTTCTTAAGAGAACCATATTTGGGTTCTTAAGAGAACCATATCCGGGTTCTTAAGAGAACCATATTTGGGTTCTTAAGAGAACCATATCCGGGTTCTTAAGAGAACCATATCCGGGTTCTTAAAACCAGAAGCATATTTGGGTAAACAAAAAACATAT
This sequence comes from Leptasterias polaris, assembly GCA_037783415.1. Classification (NCBI taxonomy): domain Eukaryota; kingdom Metazoa; phylum Echinodermata; class Asteroidea; order Forcipulatida; family Asteriidae; genus Leptasterias; species Leptasterias polaris. Next base: position 740,912 of record JAZGTN010000141.1, read on the forward strand.
CTGGGTTCTTAAAATAACCATAATATTTGTGTTCTTAAGAGAAACATATTTTAGAACTTTGTACTAAAAACACACAGAGATAATAAGATTACACACACACGCATGGTGTGTGTGGTTAGGTATACACATTCAAACCAGGGACCTACGGTTCTCAGTTGGGTAGAGGTTCTCAGTTGGGTAAAGGTCCCCAGTTTGAAAGTGTGTACAAAACCAATAGGAGCTGTTGCAAAAAAATCCAAGTATACAAACAGAAGAGGGACAATAGGAGGTCCCCGATTGCAGGTGTTTACACCCTCATGTGAGTAGAATTTGAAACTTTGCACGATATCCATACAATCTAGTTAGGTTTGCGGTAACACCATTAAGTAGGATTTTGACCCTGTTTCTGGTTCATCATGACACAGATTACGGGTCATGCTGACCCAGAAGTGGGTCAGGCTCCACAAAACCTGGTTCCGGGTCAATTCTGACCCGGACGTTTATTATAGAGCACCGGATTATAAGAGCACCGGATCCAAGCTATGGTGTTTCTGATCAGCAGAGTGTGGGTTCGAGTCCCGGTCGTGACACTTGTGTCCTTGAGCAAGACACTTAACTATAATTGCTTCTCATCACCCAGGAGTAAATGGGTACCTGTGAGGGCAGAGATGGTTCTTGTGATTGATTTAGCTTGATGCGCTACATATTTGGCAGCACAGGCTGTATACTCCCCAGGGAGCTGAGATGGTTAAAGGAATGACACAAAAATGGCCCAGTGACCAGGGGTAATGATGTTGAAGCGCCATGAGCGTCACTGAGTGACGGACCTGAGCGCTATATAAGAAGCCACTATTATTATTATTATTATATAGTGCATATCCACAAGGGAAAAGATGAGTTAGACACCAACCCGATCCGACAGGCATCACCGGTCTAGGCATGGACTTGTTGTCTGGTTTGATATTCTGTGGTTTCACCTAACCCAGAAGCGGATTTGATTAAGATCCAGCACCTGTCTCTAAAATAAGCCAATGATATTAGCTAGTCGCAGACGGACTTGCTAATTCACTGAGATTAGAGTGATATTGGGTCCAGCAATATGAGCCCTTGTGGTTATAGCGGTCATGTGGTAAAACAGTCTTCAAAAATTTAACGATTTTCTTTTTGCCAGTGGTAAGTCTCTGTACTTTTATGGATTTAGTTTTTCTTTTTTTCTTTTTAACTTGAATATTGTTGGTTTTTTCCCGTTTTTTGTATAGCTTAATTTGAGGACGTTATAAAAAAATCTAAAAAGAAAATAATTCAAAATTTCATTGAGCCACTTTTGAACGAAATGTAGCATGTATTATATTGTATTAGAAGAATCCTCTCTGAAAATGGTTTATACTATCAACAGCTGCAGTGCTCCGTTCCAAGTAAGGTGTTATGGGGTGTATTTTTTCAATGGATTTTTGTTGTTGACAATCTAAGACTCTACCTTAAAGGAGAGGTAAGCTCAAATGATGAACACAACAATCTCGTAAAGGGCAGGTGGTTGCCCGAGATCTAAAGCCCTAAAATGTAGCCCAATTCTATTGTAGCCTAAACATAGTACCCAAGTGTAGCCCCGAACCTAAATGTAGCTAAACTGTCATTCCCGGCTGATCTTTCCTGTACCCAAATGTAGCCTGAGCTACATTGAGCTACATTGAGGTACATGGTTGGGGCTACAGTGGGGGTATTAAGGGTTTGAATTACATTTAGGCCAGGTTACATTTAGGCACTGAGGGTTGGAGTTAAATTTAGGCACAGGCTACATTTAGTAATTGAGGTTTTTGGAGTCACATTTAGGCCCGATCTACATTTAGGTACTGCGGGTTACTTAATTAAGTAATTGAACCTTGTAGGAAGCATAACATTAGACAAGAAGAATGCAAAGAGCTCAGTGAATCCTTTCTGCTTTTTTGTCAAAGATATCTCTGATAACATAATCATCGTCTATCTATGGAATGCGAATAATTTACAGCCATTATTAGATGCCAAAAAATCTGTCTGCAGTATTCTAAAGCTTTTGTACATACCCTGCAATGTTGACTATAAGGGCTTACTTCAATTCCTGTAGAGTGATAACGCACAGAGACCACTTTATACATAAACGACGTAAAATGTATTGAATTAGTTCGAAGGCACATGCGTTTCTTTCAATCGAATAATATGCCCTTTGTTTATGCAATGCCATTTTTTTAGTTGGCATTTCAATTTAGAGATGCTGTCATTGGGAAATGTTTTCACTCATAACAAAAAAATTATATACATTTAGTCTCTTATTTCTCCAAAGGGAGTACTTATTCATATTAGGCCTACAGGGCTTAGTGCCTGGCCTTCATGGATACCCCCTGATTGGATAAAAAAAAAATTGTTATTACCATTGAGGTACTGATACAGTTATTTTGAGAATCACCATGGAAATAATTGCTACATGTGACGTCAGCAAAATTAATGAGCGTGATTTCCGTATCGGGAACTGACTTGCTAATTTGAAACAGATCACTAAAAAAAAAGGCATACAATATGCACACTTTTCTGCATAAGGTGAAGAACCCGTGTCGATATTAATGTAATCACCAGAGCTGAGTCTTTTTTCTATATGGCCTACTTGTCGAGTGATGAAATTGTTTTGTCTCATAAACTAAGAAGTTCTTACTTTAAGCAATATTTGAACAATGCAAGAACGATCTTAAGTGGATTCAATGGAAGCATAGGCTGAACATAGAATTGATATTACGTTGTTCATTTGTGTTACCCTGGATGTCTGGTACACCTCCCTACGGCCTGATTGATAAAACCGTATACATGAGTTCATCTCAAACATGCAGCTTACAAAATAAAAATTTGAGTATTTTAAGCAATCCAGCTCCTTTTACTCCACTGAAATGGCTAAATATCATATTTGGATCAACACTGATAATTTTAGCATTGTGCAAGGTTAAAGGCAGAATACACTTTTTGTAATTGTCAAAGACCTTTATCCACACTTGGTGTACCCCCAACATATGCATAAAATAACAAACCTTTGAAAGTTTTGGCTCGATTGGTCATTGAAGCTGCAAGAAAATAATGAAAGAAGAAAAAAAATAGAATAGTGTGCTTTCAGTTGCCTGATAAAGACTTCATGCATGAAGCCCTTTTTCAGAGTCAAATATTTGGGTGAAAAATCACCTCTTGCTCTTAAACTACATTCCTTCAAAGGGGGTCGTTTCTAACACTGTTTTATAATATTAATCAAATGCTCTCCAGTGCTCTTTACCAAGTAAGTTTTTATGGTCATTAATTTTTGGAGTAATTACCAAAGGTGTACACTCCCTTTAAGTGATCTTGTGACCTACACTCTAAAAACTACTGGGTCAGAATTTACTCGGTTCGGTTCCTAGTCCCAGGAAGAGGGGGTGGGGCTGACTCATTTCTTGGTCAATGTCACCCGGAATCTGTGTCAGAATAACCCAGAATTTGGTCAAACTGGCGCAGAATTTGAGCTGGAATACCATCTTTTAACCAAATTTTCCAGGCCAGCAATGCAATAATACATAAGCGGACTCACGGGTATTTCAAACCTACGTCATTTAAAAGCAATTCACTTAAACTTTCTAAAATGCTAAGGTTTTTAAAATAATTACCTGTGCTGCTCTTGTACGTGCACACAGAAGTTCAATTGAACAAAACAGGTTGATGTAATAAGAGACTTCAATTGTTTGTCAACAGCGTCACGTATTGCTACGAATACATTGGGGACCTGCTAGCTGAGTCGCCCTATTGAAATTTTGTAAGACATCCACCTGTTTCCATTGTGTTGCTTCTATATACGTCTTGCCTAAGGGGGTCGAATAAATAGTAAAAGAGAAACACAGAACCACCCATGGTATCTTATTATTATTTGGCCATGTTTATTGTGGTTCGTTGAAATGTGACGCAGGTAAAGACGGAAATACGATTCATAGCTATTGTCCGCACCCGAGAGTTGCAACGCAATAAAGGAGCACCTGCCTTTGGATTTTGGGCGCTTTGGGCTATTATATATGATTGGAAAGATATTTTAAAAGTAGTATACAATGATTCACGTACATATCCCTTGAAAGTGTTTGGTTTTTGTTTATTTTCACGACAGAATACGGTCCGTCTTTTTCTTTGGCAACATTTTCGACTCCACAAAATGCTGGTTGTATTTCCAGATACAGACGATTCACCTGGTGTAAACAACTTGTTTTGTTTTTTACACCTGCATGCACTAAACGGCACATCCGACCACAGTGGGAAGAGACACGTGCACCGGCCACGGTTTTGTACCCTTCTTTGATTTCTTCATCTTCACTCCCACACAGACAAGATGAGGAGGAAACAGTTAGACTGTTGCCATAGCTACGCTTATCTCCCCTCACGAGCATAATGAATAAATTAAATTACCAATACAAAAAATAATTCTATTACACTGTTCATACTTAGTGACACAATTGTAACCCAATTTCTTCTTAATGGTGATTCTAACTGTGAAGCTCTGTGGCTTCGTTAACACAGAGCTGTAATGTCATCTGACTTGCTGATATCCATGTTTGTGTATGGTATCCTGCAGACTCCAAGTACAGAGGGGGATGATTTATAAAAGAACCCACGAAAGCGGCTCGGCTTTTCTTTTAATTATCATTTATTTAAATCAGTGAAATTAAGTCAATTTAGTTCACTAATTGCAATAGAAGTTCCAGGAATATTTACACTGGTTTTAATAGAGAGAACAAAGAACCTCTAAGCTTCAGTGGCTGCAAGACAGGTGCATTGAATGCTTTTCTTCTCGGTACCCGATGCAGTATATACTAGACTTGTTGACAAGTCGTTAATGATGGTCGCGGTGAGTCGAGTCGCATCTGGTGCTGTCGCGTAAAAGAATGCTCTCGCGAGATCACTGCTCTCGCGCGAAGTTGCTGGCTGCCAACTCTTCTTCGTCATTAACGACTTGTGAAACCCGCCGGCGGTTCATATTCATTTATTCATGTACGGACGCAGTGTACATTACGGTTGCTGTAGGAACGATCATGAAGACGAGTCCATTTTATCTAAGGGTAGTAGTAATTTTAGTTACTGTAAATGTACTGAATGCTTGCGCTTGAGACATCTGTGGGTGTGTTTTGTGGGTGTTAACTCCTTCATTAATTTAGTAACTAAAGAAATAAAGTAAACTTATCTTAAAATTCATTATTATAATAATTGTTTAAGATGTGTGTTTTGCCTCATAAAAATAAATAATGCCTTCCGTGAATAGTTACTGATCGCTCCAATCATTTAACCCGATGTGTTCTACAGTGATTGTGTGTATTAAGTGTGTATAAACAACAGACACGGAAACCAGTCAACTCGCCCCCCTAGCAAAGTCGCCAATTTCAAAAAACACATGTACAAAGTCACCAACTACAAAGTCGCCCCTAGCAAAGTCGCCCCCTGACAACAAACTCGTCCCCTCTCATAGTCGCCCCTCACAAGGGAATTTAACAAATTTGTGTGATTGGACTACAGGGCTTCGAAAGCTATCTTAAGGGAACAAAAGCTAGCTATCTTAAGGGAACGAAAGAGGAATTTTGGGGAACAAAATCTCATTGCGAAGGAACGAGAGCGTATATTAAGGGAACGAAAGCATATTTCGGACGAATGAACGTATATTTCTGGCAACTAATTCAAAGTCGTATTTTGATGAAACAAACGCTTGTTTTTAGGGAAAGAAATCTCCTTTCGGTGGAAAAAATTCATATTTTTATAGAACGAAAGCATATTTCGGACGAATGAAAGTATGTTTCGGGCAACTAATTCAAAGTCGTATTTTGATGAATCGAAAGCTTGTTTTCAGGGAAAGAAATCTCCTTTCGGTGGAAAAAATTATTTTTATTGAACGAAAGCATATTTAGAGCGAACAAAATTATATTTTGTGCGAACAAAATCATATTTCGAGGAAACGAATGCGTATCTTTCAGGGAACAAACGCGTATTTCTGGGTAACAAAATCGTATTTCGGGTGGAGAAGGCGTGTTCGAGGGAACAAAAACGTATTTTCTAGGAAAAATCTATTTTGCTACCTAGAAAAACACAACTTTGTTTACAAATTTAAAAAAATATAATTTTATGTGACAAAATTATATTTTGATTGAATTATATAATATTTTGAGGAAACGAAATGACTTTGTTGGAATTTTGTGTGTCGAGAGTGGAAAAAGAAATTCAGAGTGAGAATTTTTTTTCCACATTTTAATTTGTAATTTATTTTTCACCTGTTCCTTCAGGGGCTCTGGTTTTGTGTGTTGTTTTTTTTTTGGGGGGGGGCTCGTTTTTGTCTCACAAATTGTTTAACTTAATTGCACCGTCAATATAAGAGTGGTTTTCCTATTTATTGACATAAATCTTATTTAATTTCCAAATCGGGGGAAAGGAACGTACACCGAACATTGAAACGTAACGATTTTAAAACAGCGGATTCGATCAGCGAGGTTTACCGACTAACAAACCCGCAATGACAAGGTAGTTGGTGGTCTGGCTCCCTAACCCCTCCCACATGTTCATGAGCTTCCAGGTACAGCTATCTCTTGGCATGCTAGGGTAGGGGTTTCGTCATGCTGAGCCCCACCGAGAGAAACTCTGCGCGCCATGGCATGCAGCTACACGATTTGCCCGTGTGTTTTACGTCATGTCCCCACACGCTGTGCACTGTCAAACACTGAAATAAAATCTTACGTTCGATTTTTTGTAATTATTTACAAGTTGTACCCATAATTTGAATACGTATTTTCTTGTGTCAAAATATTCATGAACACAATCACTCTCACCACTCAGTGTTTGGTTTTGATCGTGCATGATCAAAGCATGGAGGAAGGAAAGCAACATAAAACTCCATCCAGTACAGGATTTGATGTTTAATATTCATCTACAGTTTGAATATTCATAGATATAACGAAATTGACCAATCAGATGCGTCCGTACGAATTCGGCTGAAGTGGCCATAGGCCGTGCACAAACCGCAGCGGGTTTCACAAGTCGGTAAATGCGACCAGTCGTGAGAGCAATAATCTCGCAAAGAGCAGCCCTCTCGCGGGATATTGCGAGAAAGCCGTTCCGCTATCACCGCGACAGACATTTAACGACTTGTCCACAAGTCTAAGTATATACAGGTACCGCTATGTTTTGTAAAATTTTACAAAACGTACCTGGAGTGTCCCAAGACGTGATGTAGATAATACCGCGATGCATTGTGGGAAGATAAGCTCAGCAAAATGTATGTTGTGTGTCGTGTGTCTGCTCTTATGGGCTTTGGTTTTCAGTGTTTTCAGTGTTGGACTGTTTGGGATAGTGTAACTAGGCTAGGGCAGGAATGTGCCCCGGGATATTGATGAGATTTATGTGGAAAGGGAGGCTAACTAATTTTTATTTTGAAACTCATGTGGAACAATGAGTATGTAGGGCCTATGAGTGTGTATTAATGTGTATTTTTGTTAGGAATTGTGTACTTCTGATTTTTAGCCCGTTACTAACTTTTGTGTGTGTATTTTAATGTTTTTAGAAACGCAAAACCAGGAATACCATAATGCTATATTATTTACTCATGTCGTTTGAAACACATTGCAATGTTTCAAAAGTATTTTCTCCACCGGATAACAGCCGCATTTTCATCCTTCGAAATCTTATGTAAAAGCTTGAAGACACGAGTTACCTCATCTGGACTGCTGCAGCCCAAACAGAACCACCCTGATAGGCTTAGAGCTGTTCGCTCGCTGTTGCGTGCATTTGCGTCTTCTGATCGTTTCCACCGACCATGATCAAATTAAAAAGCTCCTATTAAGCAACGTAGACGTTAAATTCTGCCTGATGTGGTCGGGACTTCAGTCCTTCGTCTAGAGTGCTGTATCCCGTATCACATTAGGCACACCATGAGAGACAATTGACCAGTCGACCGCAGGTAAATCCCCGGCAGCCTTCGACGGTACCGCGTTAAAAGACCACCTCGGCTGTTTCTGCTTTTAGAAAAGCCCCAAATGCAGCATCTTCGGAAGCAGTTAATTTGATCTCACGCTGAAAGTGAGAAATAGAAAAAACAGTATCTTACATGAACATTCGGCACCTGTTTTATAATAACTTTTCCTTTTGCGGCCGTCAGTTTTGATGCCATCGTTCATAAGTGGTGAGAGTCTGTATCAAGGCTTTACCGGGAGACATTCGTTCCAGTCCTCTGGATTTCAAGACAAAATCAGTAATTGAAATCCGTCAACATCAAACTTTTAGCGACTTTATGTCAAACAACAATTCATGTCTTATGGGGGAATTTTGGCGCTCTTTCGAATGCAAGCTTATTTTGATCTAGCTGGTTTATTAAATAAGAACTGGGCTACAAAAAATATAAAACGGTTCATTCATGGCAGATTTGCAGGCATTAATGTTCCTCTAAGCATCTGTAAGTTTGTTGTTATGTGCACGTACAAGAACCAGGAACACTTATCATTGAAGAGTACAGGTTAACCCTGGTGTTACTGGTTCACATAGCAAGCACCCTTGTTTACAAGTTTTCCTCATGCTTGCGAGCTACAGTGATTAAGTTCACTTGCGAGGCATCCTTGGTTTCATTACCAGAAATGTCATATAATAATAATAATTTAAGTACTGGAGCTTCTAAATTAGAATAATTGCCAATCACCTATCATGCCTATAAAAAAAGATACCACCTGATTCCAGATAAAACGTGAGTGCAACCTGGTCGAACGACCTGATTGCACCGACGCAACAATTTGCGTGCACGGTTTTGTGATTGTAGTCTTGTTCTCTGCCATTTTGCTTGCATTGTGCATCATGTAACGATTATAGACTAGAGCAAAGTCGTGAAATTGGACGTCAATTGGCGTCAATATTTATGTTGGATGTCCCTCCAGAGCCACCATAGTATATAGTGTAAAGATAAAGGTACTCGTTCCCACCCATAGACGCAATATTTTAAAGGTCGTCAGCATCTGGTGTACGGTGAGGAAGATAATACATAATGCACTAATGATTCTTTTCAAATGAAAACAAGAAAGAAGTATGAGCAATAAAACAACTGTTGGTCTGTCACATGCACAACCAATGAAAGGATGCTCTTGAAGCTCAGTTCAGCTATCGAAATACCTCGATATATTTTGCAGTTTGATGTTGTGTAAGTAGTGCAGCCATAGTAGACATAACCCCGTCTGCTCACCATTGAAGTCAAGGCAGTGAAGTTCTACGAGTTTGTATCAAGGATTACTCACGTAAAAACCCCAGATTACAGAGCATTATAGTAAATAAGCAGCAAGTTACCATGGCCTCCGGTACAGACATAATACGGACAAAACTGCCTTCGGGCCAAAGTACTTATATGCGTTGAATAATAATTAGGATGGATGTAGGTTATATGAGCCATTATACCCTGCAGTGCCATGAAGTGACACTGTATTGGTACGGTTGTAAATTAGTTACCACTAATGGGAAAACTCCACAACACGTTTGCCTACCCGTGAATTAGGTTACCGCACTGCTATGTGGAGGGGTGGGCTTGGGGGTTACAGAGACACCAATCTCCAATAATTATGTCATACACTTAAAGGTATATCAAACATCTTTGTTTTAATGTTGTTGTTGTAGTTGTTGTTGTTGTTGTTTTAAATTATTGTTGTTGATGCTATTGTTGTTGTAATTTTGTGTTGTTGTTGCTGTTTATTCATGAGCGTATTATTTGTGTTGTACCCAATTACAAGCCGTTGTGTGTTAACGATGTATATTCAATACTTTTCCAAGTCCGGTGGGAACAATCCACACAAGCATATTTTTATTACTCAGATGGTATTCAAACAAACGACCCGTGCCGTTCTAGAGTAGATGATTTGCCACTAGACCACCGGGCTTGCCCGGTAGCTAGAGGCAGTTCGAATCCTATATTTTATTATATACGTTATTTATTCAAGACCGTGTTGATTTCGTGTTGATTCCGTGTTGATTTCGATTTGACTTATCAAAAAAACAAGCGTGATTGTTTCAGACGGAAGTTTTTTCTCAGTCGTCGGTTCCAATATAAAGACTGTGAAAAGTGTTTGCATTCATTTTCGTCAATCGTCAATTTATTTCGATCGATGACGTGTCACGCCTTTAGGAAAAAGTTGGCGAGCCCTCGCATGTTGGCATTCAGGGCTCATGCACTTAAATAACCACTTATATATATCACTCAATCATATGTTACGCAGCTATGGAGAAGTAAAGATTTCGCAGTAGGAAACCACTTTAAACGGCCGTCGACGCAATGTTGCCGTCATAATATAAAGCATGCACTTATGATGCGACGTTTGTTCGCACTTAATACTCCTAGTCTTGTGTCTGCCCAGGCTCTTTTGTCGAAGACGTTTTGTAATGTTTTGCTCTTCCAAAATGGAGATATCAAGTATAAGAGTGGTAGGCTGTCACTTGACTTTGACGATGATGAATTTGACAGCGATTGGCATTGCAGAGAGAGAAAAGAGATATAGGGGGAGAGAGTTGGGGGGGGGGGAGGCGGTTACAGCAATTTGTAAACACTTCTTGCATTTGAACAATTAATCTTAGTTATGCCCCTTCGATAATGATTACTCGTTAGTTCTTTCCGAAGGACCTGTTCCTTATTATAGTATTCGTGGTTTATTAACATGTTATTCTGCAGCCCGAGCATGAGGGCTGAATAAGCCATTTTGAGATATGGTGGACACAACACTATACACTGCAAACACTGGGGTGTTAAAGTGTACACCATGGTTGTTATCTATCACACGAAGATACCAAAAAGACAAAATTACACCATATTATGGTGTTAAAAACAACACCAATGCAATTGTGTTGGCAGAAATAGGTTGTTAAGTTTTATTCTTTTCGGGTATCTGGTTGTGAGAACACCAAGGGTGTCAATCTTAACACCCCAGTGTTTGCAGTAGGCCTATGTAATGACACTATAATAAAAATTATTAGGTTTGAGTAAATTTGTCTGTACACCATATAATTAACCAAACGGTGACCGCCATCGCTCAAAAAAGCCAATTGCGAGAAATTTACATTAGAAAATGTACAATGTACAATACACCGGGCAGCAGCTTATTGAGTACTCATCCCGAGTATAAAGACTGAGAGGTCCTTTATGCGTAGAAACTGAATTTAAAAATTAACAGTCTGTGACTGCCACACTATTAATATTTTCCAAGATGGTACAATAGATAGTCTGGCTTCAGGAACACCTGACCATCCTTGAAAGGTTATTGTGTTTAGGGTAAGTGTCTCTAATTCATTATGGAAACCCCTTTGCATCAGGGAAGACCTTGAGCTCAGTCTGGTCTCGGCTTGCCTCGAAATATAATGGCTGTACAGTTTTCTCAATATGCTACTTTCGTTGCTGCCTTGAGGTTTTTCTAATGAAACCGTATAGTCAATATTTATAGAGCAGCTGAGTAAAATGTTAGTTATTATCTGTGCATATAGATGGACGGTATATTATGATTACCTCTAAGGGAAACAAATTATCTCAATGAAAATTCGTCGAGGGAAACTTGCTCAGAGAATCAGATCTTGTTTTTAAAAGGAAAATGTAGATGTTATTTGAAGCCTATGGACATGTCTTTTCCAAAGGAAGACCAGAGTACACAGCAAAACCATTCAAAGAAAAACGGAATGCTCCAGCTTTTCTTACACAGAGCCTATTAAAGTCTCAACACTAATTAGTCTCGTGTACAGGGCGTTATGCCACAATTATTACTCTTTCCTGACTCTCATCACACATCTTTAGGTCTCGCTTGGGACCTCGTTTACAGGAGCGCAGTGATTTAATAAATTATGTAAGTTGACCTCGAGAGCGTAGGAGTTTTTGCGAGAATCTTTAATTCCGGGCACTTTGCATATTATAGCAGCGTGTATTTTTGCAAATTGCAATCGAACACGGTTTGCGTAACACAGTCAACGTAAAATTAATTGGCAATTTGACAATTCGAACCGGATAACGGAGGTCAAGCAATATTTATTCAGTTTCTCGTAAGTTTTCCCGTTTTTGTTTAAATTCTATTTACTACATTGCATATTTCAAATGTAATCATTCTCTACCAAAATGTTTTTTGGGTGGACAACAAATAAAGTAACACAAATAAAACGTACACAAAATTGCACCCGCGTTAATCTCCCATAGCTGATGGCTCAGAGGTGTCCGGAGGCTCAATAGTGACCTTTTCGTCGCGAGACTTTCACGGTTTGTTATCTGGTACCCCGTTCCCCAGAATTTCACTGCTAAAGGTAGATAAGATAAAGTTCCCTGAAGGCGAAATTGTGTGAAATAGACGTAATAGAAGCAGTTAGCGGACATTTTTATTTGGGGGCAAGTGGGGCAAAGAGATAATTTTGAAGGTATAATCAATGTGTCGAACAATTCATTTGTTCTATTTTGATAGCATGTGGGGGGCAAGAGAGGGTCAAGGGGTTATGAACGGGGTTCCTGCTCCCTGCCCCCCCCCCCCCCCCCGTTCCCTCTGGTTACCCCCACTGAAAAGAGACTAGGGACGCCTTGTTTGTAAGTTTCAGTCGGATCGGTCTTAGTGATTTTTAACCGTAAACTTTCACACAGTATCGGTACACTCCTCCGTAAACATGCCTTCTAGAGTTGGGTTGTCCACAATCTTTTTTTCAAACAGTCTGCTTTCTTAATGCTTTTCCCGTAAATGCCCCCCATCCTGTTAATGCTCCAAACAACTACAGGGAAGGTTCAATTACCCTAATGTCCCAATCATTAGGCATCACATGTGTGCATCTCTGCAGGCAACTGTTCACCTTAATCATTGCTCTCAGATATTAACGTCATTTTCAAACGCCCACTGTACGTCATTTTCCGCACGCTCATCCGCTATACAAGGACATGTACTGAGGCATAATGGCATGGACACTTATCGGTAACTACGCAAACAAAAGGCGGGAAATGTTGGTGGGGGGATGCCAAACTGAAGGGCTGCTCTGACGTGAACTATGTTCCATCTGGCAGGTTGGGTTTTCATTTCAATTTTCCTCTCTTTTCCGTTTGACAACCTTAAAGGTATTATACAACCAAAATAAGGACATCGTGATTACATACTGAACATTTTGCATGTTTTTTTCTTCTCATTATTTTCTCCTGACTCACACACAACTCATTAAGTCCAAATTTGTACAGGTTTGTTATTTCATGAATAATTATGGTTGATTACACAAAACATGAACACTGTCTGCGACTATTTTGTCAGCTCTACACTGCCAAAACTGCGGGTGCTAAAGATGACCATATGGGTGTTGTCACTTATAGCAAATACCAAAAAAGTAATCAAAAATAGGGTGTCAAAATAACACTAATTTCTGCAAAAAGAATTTCAGTGATGTTATTTTAACATCGTATGATGTTAAGTTTGATTCTCTCTGCGGGAACACCCATGGTGTCAATTTTGACACCCCAGTTTTGCAGTGTACCAATCCTGTATAATGCCTTTAAATACCCTTTTTATTGAGGGGGGGGGGGGTTATCAGCCACAAAACGCGAAGCACATCCCAGGCAGATCACGATATCACTTTCCATATCAGTTGTCTTCCTTGTCATATGTTCTCTCTCTTTCATTTATCAAGTCTGCAGCGTGTTATTCTGACTCGTGATCCGACTGCTGCGCATTCACAGTATTTTAAGCCAGCCGAACGGCGAGCACTAATTAAAGAGATTTCTCCCGGGATTCTGTTTACCTATACTCGAGAACTTGGCATTTCCTGTTCTTCTTTCTGTCGTGGCAGCTTGATCTTTCAGTGTATTGGGCCAGGAAGCCTACACGTGTCCCGTGCCCCCCCCCCCCCCCCAACCGCCCGAAGACTTTAGAAACAATGACGTCTGTATAAGGGTTTTCGTAATATTTATTTAAATGAATAATATCTCAGGTATGGAATATTGGTATTGGGAGAGCATTAAAAGAAAAGAAAAAAATGTGTTCCCCTTTTGAGTTTACAGTGAAATTAGATGCATTAGTGCACGAAAAAGTGTCGTTTGGTTTTGGGTATAAAGAGTTCATGCAATTATTTTTTTTTTTACATTCAGCCAATCCTCATCAGATTAGGTTAATGTTATGTCAGCGATATTATGGATAATTTGACTTGCCTAAATACATTCATTAAATACTTTGTTTATTTGTTGTTTCAGTCATTGAATAAGCTATCAAACTTCTGCTATGGCCATTCGCTGCTATCAGGTTGGACGTCAATTCCTTTTCTCCGCATTTCACCCAACCGGATACTAACGCTTGAAATATTTATGACATGCCACCATGGTTGTTTTCAAGCCTTACGCTATACGCGAATGGCAGTCTGGCAAAATAATGTGAACGCGTAGTTCTCGAGGAGACAGGATGCTAGACTTGATATCCCCGGTTTACATGACGGCGCCGTCTCATAACATTCAGGGCAAATGTAATTATAACCCTCGCCATTCAAGGGCCACTGACTGCGTCTGGCGCCTTCCAAGAATCCACTTCAAAATGAAATCAAAAATTTAAATGATTTGCCCAGTTTTACTTTTCTTATATGGAACAATCGAAAACAACTACCGATGAATTTGGAGTCGACATGCCGTCAGATTGCTGTGAAAGTCTCAGACTAATAAAATAAGGAGGGGGTGATTTCGTCACATTGCGATCCAACTGAGATCTTCATGTGGGACATGGGGGGAAACGGAAACAATTTCATATTAAGGAAGTAACAGTAGTAAGTATGTACAAATTCGCGGGGAAGTCTTAATTCAAAGTAAGTGATTGAGATGATCGTTCGGTGCTCGATAAGGGGCGGGATGTACCTACTGTGTCTTCATTTTGTGCTTGGAAATTCAGGAAAAAAAAATTGAGGATTTTAGGGGGTACTTCTGTACAAGAGAAAAATAGTGTGTTGGAGATTACCTTTGCCCCATACTGGGCATGGTATAGAGATAATCAGTAAAGCATGATTTATGGTTTTACCGACTGTTAAAAAAAAATGTACGATTTGGATTCTGAAAGCATTATTTCTGTAGCTACGTAGTTATAGCTTGACATTCATAACAATATTGTCCTGAGAAAAATGAGTGTCCATTGAAAAAAACATCTGCCAATTTCAAGTGCACCGCGCATCAAAATGGACAAATGTTAAATCAATATGCACACAATTCAGTACAGTCACACATTCCGACTTACTGTTTTTTCTCCAAAATGTTATCAGAATGTTTACACAGGTTGACTGATGCGTTTGTCTATTTAGAACAAAAGCAAATCTCATAAAAACAATTGAAGTATTATCTTCAAAACTTACCAAGGTGATGCCTTACAATCAAAATCTCTACGGATTTAATACAAGAAAAACAAATCAAACCATGTTTTTTTTCTCTTTTCGTCTGGCAATGACATTTTATATACTGTGTAAACACGGGGGAGGAAAAACTCACAAGAACACCTGCAAGACTTCCCCTCAGACACTCGGTTTTATGTTTAAACTTTACATACGAAGTGTGGACCTGAGAACAGAAGAAGTCCAGACAATCAAGGAACTTGAAACACTGTGGACTTACAAACGTCCACACAGTGTTATTTTTGACAGTGTTGAAGAATAGGATTTTCCACAGTGTGCAAAACAAAGGAATGTCCACACAGTGACTGCAATACAGAGCTGTATGTTTTTTACAGTGTTGAAGAATATGTTTTCGCTTAAGTGCACATAATAAAGGCATGTCTACAGAGTGTAAGCACATGCCCTTGTGTGGTCTTTTACACAATGGAACAACAAGCCCACAAAGTTTTTATTAAGGAAGTCTGAAGAAAATGGTATAATAGAACAACAATGGCAGGACCCCACAAATTCAGTCCGTAAGGTTGGGTGTGTATGAGTAGGTAACCACATTCAAACCGGGGACCTATAACAAAACAGGACAATAGGACCACGGTTGCTATCACAAAGGAAAGCATTGTGGTCCACGGTTGCTATCACAAAGAGTTGAACAAAGGAGGGTCCACGATTGCAGGCTGTTACACACTTGCGTGGGTGTGTATGTTTTCTATTTCTCTCGATTTAAAAAAATAATATTACTACCTTTATTATTTTACAAGACCGGCTATGATTGAAATAACACAAAGTCCCCGAATCATCACCTACCTAATTTCATATGTATGTTTATTTATTTTTTATTTTCTTGAATTCTCACATTTCAAAAATTACGCGATGAATTACGTGGTTGATTAAGTGATGCACAAATGGCTTGAAAGTCCACACGTCATTGAAGAAGAACACGGTGCGTAGAAGGCTGTTACTAAATCACTATATTTTGGACGTTTTCGGTTGATAAGAAAAAACACTTTAACCAACTTGTGGACTGCCAAACCATTGACCCATGCCCCCTGATTATTGAATGGAATCACATGTTTGAGACCTACGAAGAGAGGATGTAAGTCTCCGGGGAGAAATTTGAATTAGTTCCTCTGAGTGGTTGTCAGCTCAATCGAAACCAGTGACAACCAAGATCGAAATACACCAAATTTTCGTCGTTTTTATAAATATTTGTGTTACATTTACCAGTAAGTGTCACTATAGTTAGACCTATAGATATAATGTTAACACGAAACAATACGAAAAAGAATACACAAGTTTAACCATAACCAAGCCCTTTTCCTTAGAATAGACCTGATGCACGTGACGTCATTTGAATAGGGCGCCCTCGCCTAGAGGTCAGAAGGAAGATGTTCATTGGCCAGTCCTGTGCGCCGCGCGTACAAATCAGCGCGTTTCCATTGTTTCATCATCAGTTTACCTCTAAGATGGCGGCTTGGTGACGGCTATAGTGAATATAGGCCAAGGTCTTGATTGTTTGCACTCATTTTTTTAAAGCTTTATTTTAAACTTACATCTAAGGATTGTGTAATAAAGCTGGAATCCGTTAAACTCTCCACGTGTACTGTTTGCAACCTATACGTCCTAAAAGAGTCGATCCGGATTCCGGGTCCCCGGAATAATTTTTAAAATGGGATTTTAACTCGGATTCTGTCTCAGCTTGACCCGTTTCTGAGTCATTTTGGTACAGATTCCTAGTCAAACAGACCCAGAGATGGGTCAATTATTGTTTAAATGTAGACGTCAGTCACGTGTATTGTATAACCGTCAGTGTTCTGTTACTGGTCCCGTACTATGTTATGTGTTCCGGTCGACTCACGACGAGCTCGGAAATTTCAACGAGCTCCCGGTTGATATGGGGGGGGGGTTCGGTCCCCATTTCGTCGTGTTCCAATGTATTTTAAGAATTTAAGATACGAGCACGGGCGTACCGAAAACACACATGGTACAAGGTAATTTTGCTGCCCCGTTACAAGCAACCCGTTGTTTCTAATCTATTTGAAGCAGGATCAACACAATAAAATCCTCACACGAACATTTCACATGGCAATATTGTCTGATAGACAGCTCCTTAAAGTCGAGCAATGGTTCTTAACACATACAAGTAAAAAAAAAAAAAAAAAAAAAAAACGAACAAACGAACATACCGCAAAATGTCAGTGACCAGATAAAATTAAGTATAAATGCTTCAGACTCCGGGGCATAGAAACCCCCGTATTACGGGGTTGGATTCCACGCCAGTCACCGCACCACATGATTTGATTACCGGCACAGTTTTCAAGCCCCTATCTTATTACAGACAATTAATATTAAACATATTAATACAGGGGTCCGTAAGCTCTTCAAAGCTTGTCAATATATAATATCACGTCAAGCAGTCGAAATGGAACCCGTGCCGGCCTGGCTTTATAACAGCTCGGCACTATAGGCGATAATAAACGTCGACACCGTAACTGTACTAATGTTTCGGTGAAAACTCAACTGAATTTTCTCAATTTGGGAAATTGTTAACCTACATTTTAGCTCTCATGCCTCGAGAAAACATTATTAAAATGTGACACTTTCCCAGTACTTGTTATTTATTTCAAAACTTTTGTTTTGTATTTCTACACTTACATTGACATGTTATAATACGTGTTATATGTTGGCGGTCCTACTTAAAATCGCTTGCTTGAAGTTAGTTTTGTGACATTATTCTGGTTTGCGACCCGTGACGTTTTCAGTTCCCTTTTTGATGTTCAATTCCTCGATTGTTTGTGAACTGACATTTATGGATTAGAGTGGATGCTAAACTTACTAAGGAAACGTTTTTAAAAAAAATTAAAAGACGGATCGCTTATGTATTTATGATGTGAGAACTTTGATATTTAGAATTTTGAATGTTTAGCTGTGTTTCGTTGATTGGTTTAAGTCATCTAATATTTATGCCACGTACACACAGTGGGGAGACCCATCAGCCATCAAGCAAAACAACTAAATGTATTCCGGGCTTTATTCTAATGTTGAAATGGATAACCGCTTCCTTGATCAATTTCAGATTCGACAAATGCTGGATTCAGGTTTTCCGGAAAAAGACAACTTCAGACGGAATCAATTCACAAAATTGCGTTTAGAAGTTATGTTTAATTTATCATTTTGAGGTGTTGTTGTGATATTCGTCTGAGTAATTGAGGGCATGGATTCATACTGCATTCCTCCATCAAACTGAAGCTTGATGATGGGCAAAATGGTTTCACCCCCTTTAGGCCTCATCTCCCTTAGAGGGGGCGCATTGCCTTCCACCCCCTTTAGGCCTCATCTCCCTTAGAGGGGGCGCATTGCCTTGGGGTTGGGCGCTTTGGGCTACAAAAGGCGTTTGTTATGAAATGATGGTCACAATGTATTGTGTGGTTTTCCTTTTACTTGGTTAACTAACACGTTCCGCCCTTTTGTAGAGTTAAATTACCCCTTTGCCCCCCCCCCCCTCCCCTTAACCAAAGAACCACACACCCATGAATTTACTCAGAGCATAGGCAACAGTCTAATTTTTGGTATAGATTAAAACTCTTAATGGGTTTCCTGCCTTCTCTGACGTCACGTAGAATCGTTCCGTGTCCGCAAGAGCAAGGAAGTCACTGGCTCAATATTGGTGTGAGCGTTTTCCGTTCGCTGCTCATTATTCTGAATAATATGCAGAAGCACACGCCAGCGAGGCGATGCTAGGGCAGTGTCTCTGAAGAGGGTTTTAGAAAGACAAAACAAATCAATGCATGCGTCCCAAAAGTAAATATTTCATGAATTTTGTAAGCTGTCGTTTTGTGACTTGCAAGGAATGGCACTACAGTTCGTACAGTGTGAGTTTAAAATTGTCATGGCATTCACATAATAACATTGTAGACATGTTCCATAAACCTGACTCGTAAAAGACTATTTTCGCGCCTGCTTATCTAAACTTGCCTCTTACCGGGTAGACCCAGCCTCGCTGCCATGGGCAGCGCGCCGTATCGATACCTCTCGTGAGGGAGCAAGGCATGCTGGGGAAAAATGGCGCGGCGAGATCGATCCTCCCTGGGAACGAGGTTGGGGTAGACCGTGCACGTCTCGCGCGTATTCGAACATTTTTTGAACCATTTTGGTCTCACGTCAATGCTTTCACGCGTGAAGGAAACAAACTCGCGAATTTTACCGGGTCCCAATGTTCGAATTATTGTGCGCAAAACTTAACATTAATTATATATTTGTGTAATCTACAGTTACACATTGACAAACAGATTGACTTTACAGTCCATTGCACAGGTTTGGCTGCTGGCAATCAAATTTTTGATGAAGTACAGATAAAATATAAGATAAATAAAACACGTTTTGCCAACAAAGTATAGTAGGCTGTTTTTAACTAACAAAACACTTAATTTTTTTTTTTTAGACCACTGGTACACTATTAAGCCAATTAAAGTAGAGATGGAAAAAGCGCCCTCTTGTGTCCATGTAGGATTTTTTTCTCTCTTATTCAAAACACCCGAAAGCTATGTATCGTGGGAGTATCAGCCATTATCCAAAATAAACAGGAGACGCAAAGTGACGAGACCGGAGGATTACGGCAGTGATTTTGCAAATCCTGCCCGCTGAACGATAATACTAATTAAAGGCGAAATTGGAGGCTCCGAATGGACCGAGTTCAATTCTCCTGCTGCCTGAAGGTTTTGTGTTTTGATTCCGAGAAAGAGCGGGAAATGAAAACTCGGGTGATTGACAAACAGATGTGAGTTTTTGATGGAGTTTTGAAAGTACCCCGGAGCGTGTTTCGTCGGGCTGCCCAAAACATCAGGAAGCTTATATGTGTGATTCGCTATATATCCGAACTTGTATTAAGAGTGCATGCTTCGTTACAGTTTTAAGTGAAGGTGCTGTTCGGGAGTCCTTTATGTTAAACCCGATCGCATTGAAATAAATCTTGTTGACAAGATTATGTGGTTTAATGTGCTTTATTTCTTTTGTTTTTACCTAAAATGAAGCCTTAGTCATGTGACTAATGTGATTGTCGTCAACTAACGTTTAGTCATTTCAGACGCATTTGGATTTAGTCAGGTGACTAATTAGAATAAGTAATTCAGACCAATATTTGTCTCGCATTTGACTATTTTATGTTATTCATCTGAGCTGGAGAAGGACTAATATTTGTTATTCAAAATGTCTGACTTATGTTTACAGTACAACCAGCTCAGTAGAACTTATACATGCCGAGTTGTGAGCTTAATTTGCTACTTGGAGCAGCTGGGCTCAAAATAAAACTGAAACTAAAAAGGTACACTTAGCAGGTTGTCACCTGACATGCTGCATGATGGTCAATGGACGCTGTTTATAAATTGCAAATAAACTATGGTGTTTACTGTTGAATTGATTCTTCGGTATATTTTGGAGACACAAGACACGATTTTAATTACCCCCCACGCCAACAAACAAACAAAAAATTATAAATTAAAAGATCGTTTTAAAATTTAATTTATTTCGATTAACAAACCTGGAAGGGTGTGCCTTTGACACTAAACAGTGCCGGCAGTTCACTTAACGCGTGTTTAACTGTTTATATTAGCAAGGGTGCATCCATTGCTATTGAAATTAATAGATTTAAAGTTCTGGTGGTTAACCATGTTGGTGATGTCACAAACCAACTAAAGATTCAGAAATAATCAGTTTAATGCCAGAAATTACAGTGTGGCAGATCCTGTAATTATTACAAAACATTTCCATCGTCTCATGGCATTATGGGCTTATGTCTCAAAGTTTGACGCACTGTTTTAATTCACGACTTTGTTTACAACAAATCACTGCCTGTAGTCGAGAAGGTGTCCTATAGCTTAATTGCCCAGTATTTTTTACGATTTACTGTCATTGGCTTCCCGTTCAAAGTAAAAGGCAAACAAGTTCATCAAAGTTTGCTGTTTGTTTGTTAGTTTATCGTGGTCGAGCTAGCGGTCTAAACACGATCGAAGAACTCAAGTTCCGATGTAATTCTGATTTCACAGTTCTAAGTGTAGGCTCCGGTCCAAGAATCATGTAGCAATTGTATCAGTGCTTCGTCCTTCGGATGGGACGTAAAGCTGTTGGGCCCGTGAGTTGTGTAAAGCACGTTAAATAACCCAGTACACTTATCGTTAAGAGATGGGGTTTGCTTGCCTCTGTGTTCCTGGTATCACAGCAGCTTGTTAACCTTTACAAGGTGCTGCATAGGTCTCGTAATTCAAATTTAAGCATACCTTCATAACGCTTTGAATTAAGTGGCAAAAGTGCATTATGAATGACTGATGTTATTTAATTTTTTGAGTATTTTTGTCTTCTTCTTTTTGGAGCTCGTCCAATTAAGTAAAGATTTCTTGTCACCACTGCGCGTACTCGACTGTCAGATCCACTCCTCTTCAGGAAAGCATCCGAACTATACCGCTAAGCAATGTCAGTGGACAAGCAGGTGTTTTTTATTAAGCTACCGTTTGATGTGTAAAATTACAAGGAAATTGCTGTCAATCTTTCAGCGTGCATAACCTCGGGTATGACGTACAGTTGTGATACAAACTGATAAATTAGTGTCACTCGTCGTTAAAGGCAGGGTATACTTTTGTTATTTTCAAAGACCAGTATCCTCACTTGGTGTATCCAAACATTATGCATAAAATAACAAACCTGTGAAAATTTGGGCTCAAACGGTCATCGAAGTTGCAAGAAAATAATGTAAGAAAAAACACCGTTGTTGCATGGAATTTTGTGTTTTCAGATGCCTTAAAAAGGCTTCATGCCTGAAGCCTTTAGGTTTCTAAACTGTTCGATAAGATCTGATATATTTTTTCAAATTATAATTGATCCTATACCCTATAATTGGTTATCAGTCGTCATCTTAGCCCATCTCTCTGCTTTTGGATCCTTTCTTCCGTAAAACATTGGCTGATATTTTCGTTCAACTTCACATTGTGTGTGGGCTTATCGTGATATTAATGAGAGCCTCAAACAGACTGTGGCGAAAAGGGTATAGGCCTATGCATAGTTGTACAAAATAGACTAAACAAAATTCGTGTACCCATTTTGTTGACCATTCGTGATTTCTCGCAGCTTAAAGTTACACGTGATTAGTGAGGATAAGAAAACATCGTTTCATTTTAGTCTGAAAGCTTACTGATTATGAAGTTCATACCAGAACAATTTTTCACCTCTGAAATGAAGTCATATTTGAGAAAAGTGTGTCTGAAACCTAGAAAGAACGCAACAGTTGATTTCAGTTGTTACAACAAAAATTAAGAACAATGTGTTTACATGCTGAAAATTGTGCGTGGTTTTTTTCACTATTATCTCCGGACTCGCACAACTGATTATGCCAGGTTTGTTATTTCCTGTACAGGGTTGATCAAACAAAATATAGACCGGCTGTCTGCACCTATTTTGTCAGCTCTACTAATCCTGTATAATACCTTAGTTTAAAAATCATTTTTATTTAAGTCAAATCGGTATGCCGCTTAATGAAATCACGCACCTGCCCTTTATGATATACAATTGTTCACACCACCCTCACACATAGACCTTTTCAGCACAGACTGTTTGAGGCACTCATTTGTAGCGTGATAAGCCAGCACAATTTTAAATGGAACGAAAATATCAGCCAATATTTCACGAAACCCATTACACTTCAAATTACTTCGAGCTTCTAATCGAGGGTAAACCCTTTCAAAGAATTTACCCAAAGCCCGTTTATCACGATCTTATTCTTTTGAAATGCAGTAAAAATTGGCGTTTGACACGACACGCTGGAGGCAGGAAAAAGCAGTAAAAGCCTCGCTTAAATTCAACGACTGTTGGGTGAATTAAATCTCGTAATGGACATTCCGGGAATCGTCTCAATGAAAACATATTGGTTTTTATTTATATTTCCACGCTCCTCGTTGTAGGGTAGCAATTAATGTCTCAACATTCATGTCATCGACTTTTGTGTGAAATCTGAGGACTGATTCTTGACTCATACCAACAGAAGAAAAAAAAAACATTCAAGCTTGCATTTTTTGTTGAGAAATCTTCCAAATTAACAAAGGAAACTTTGAAAAGTGTGGTTTGTTTTTATGTATGGTGCTGGTTCAGATTCTTGCTGAGACTCGTTGTTACGTGGTTGCAACATCGCATCGTTACCCAAAGTATGAATTCGTAAGCACGACACAAACGCCCATAAGTAAATAATTTTGGGTTCTTTTACAGTGCTCTATCACACAACCAGGCAACTAGGGCATATCAAAGCGCTCATTGTTTGTTTTTCATTATGACAAGAAGAGCTATGTTTTTTAATTATGCGACTCAGTTATTTTAGCACCTTCTAATGGTTTAC
The DNA here is from genome assembly GCA_037783415.1 of Leptasterias polaris. Lineage (NCBI taxonomy): Eukaryota > Metazoa > Echinodermata > Asteroidea > Forcipulatida > Asteriidae > Leptasterias > Leptasterias polaris. The sequence goes on from JAZGTN010000141.1 coordinate 764,646, forward strand.
AAGGTGCTGCTGCGCATGCGGCAGCCACTGCCAGACACACCGGGGCAAACCCCTTCTTTTAGCAATAAGTGTAACTGGGTTATTTTGTGCACATTGCAAAACACACGGGACCTATACAGCAATCCTTCACCGATCTTGAACTCTTGGTGGCAACAGACATGCCTCCATTACTGCGGTGGTACCTGGGGGCTACTGCGCTGCCTAACAACGGGTTTAAGGGTTGGGCTACACGGCGATCATCTGATCAGTCACGGGTTATTGGACTTTTACTTCGCTTAAACCCGTCGCTAGGCAGCGCAGTACCACCGCAATAATGGAGGCATATCTGCTGCCACCAAGAGTTTAAGATCGGTGAAGGATTGCTGTATACGCATTCACGGCCCATCCGAAGGACGAAGTGTCTCACTTTAGGGGCCACGTCTCAGACACCAGAGCTTGAGCACGGTGTGTTTGACCGCTCGGCCATGACACGCCAAGTGAGCATAAGTTAACAGAGTCATGTGCGTCTGCTCAGCTAAGCAATAGATTTAACTCAGCTGAGACAGAGCAGCCAGTGCAGAGTCCGTGATGCTACAGCTATGTCCACAGTCCTCATCCAGGGAATTGCCGAAAGCTCTCTATACAGAACCCTTGTCACGTCGTTGACCGTCTGCAATAACAGAAGCCCAAACATCCCTCTCCAGGTCTAAAAACTTCAGCTCTCTTCCCTTGCATACTATGCATTTTCAAGAATGGATTCATACCTCTTGGAGATAAAGATTGCAAAGTGTTTAATCAGAAATCGCACGCTGTTCCAAGCTTGTATAAATGTTGACAGAATCTAGGGAGATGGGACCAGTTGCCCCGCAAGATCGGAAGCTTACTTTTTGGTTGGCGCTATTTGTCTTATATAGCGGTGCAATTGTGTGCAAGGGGAGCTTGTCAGCCTGTGAAGAGGAATTCTAGACAGACTAAGTAATTTCTTTTGTGCGTCAGGGTTTTTCCCCCACTTTTTGGTTATCTGATGAGTGTTTAGAGTCTTTATGCTTATACGGTCCGAGCAGTGTTTTCGCTGTGTAAATGATAAAGTTAAGTCCAATCGCGGAGTGTATTTCTCTATCTAAACATCATTAATAACTGGTCATAATTATATGAATCATTAATAAACGTCCCAGTCATGCAGAGGTCTTCTGCTGTTTAAAAAAAGTCATTCAAGAAGATGTACAAGAAGTGACGAGTTCTAAACAAATTGCTTGTGGGATATAGATCAAGAAAACGTTGGTGCTATATTCAAAGGTCAACGGCCATTGATCCAATTCTCCATTGAAACACATCGGCGCTTGACACTATCTCTACAACCTAGAGGCGCTATATTAATATATAACACAATAGTATCACAGAAAAGATACATTTTTCTCCGAAACGTGGTAGAATTAAGTTATATTTCTCTCCGAAACATTAAATTGACTATCTTCTGATAAAAGTTGCCAGTGCCGAGAGGAGACAAAACACACATTCTCCAGGTACCACTTTTAACAGCCGATTGAGCCAATGCGTATTTATGTCATCTGTCCCCTTTTGTGAGTTCAGCCACACTGAGGTCTACTCGACTTGACACTGATCCCCCTGTGGGCCGGCTCTACCACGGCATTTTATCCGAATGGCTATCGAGGAATTAGACCCGTCGGAAGCTCACCGCACACGGCATCGATTAGAGGAGACCGTGCTTCACCTGCCGCTCTGCCGGCTTCTTCGCTGTAACAATATCCATCGCCATTCCATGTTTCCTGGATATTTTTTCCGTGTTACTTTTCTTTCTTTCCAAACATAATTGGTTTTAGGTTGTTTTGTAAGAATTCTTCTTAAAGATAGGTGACATCTAGAGGCACTCGCGTAAACATGGGACAAGTAAGATTTGAAACTGTGCCTGTATGGTGAAAACGCAATTGCGAAGACATATGCACATAAAACCTTCCCTTGAAGACGATCAGAGCATACTGATCAAAACGTCAAGTTGTTACCCACCGGTTCGTTTAAAAAACACCACACCTAAGTTGTATGGTGTATATGGTGTCTCCGCAAGCCTAACATGAGACAAACTCCTACAGTCAATAAACTGCTCCAGTTTATGACAAAAGAAAATTGAGTGACGCTTTTGGGCATCGTTGACTGATTTCATGAACGTTTTTGCTTTTTCCCATCAATTTTACTTCACAATATTGCAGAACTAGATTAGACGCCTTAAGTGTTTGCAAAAGTTCGTTAACAAAAAGTCAAAGTTTAAATGAACACTTAAAACGAACACAAGGGAATTGGAATACATGTTTAAAAGTCAATGTTCCAGCATGCCTTCAAATCAAGCGACAGCACTTCTTTAAAAGTGGTCAATACACCTTTAAGTGTTCAAAGATAACCTGAATTCAGGACAGAAATATGTATCTGCTGCTGCGGATTATTGACCCGTTTGAAAGTTCTCAACGCCAGTCAGCGAACAGCTTATCTCATCCTCTAGTCTCTTATCAAGACGTCTTCCATTTACTTATCATCCTTCGACATAAGTAGAATACGTATACCTCCCTGAGAAGGTATTAGAATACGAAAAGACGTCTGGAACGACTCGAGCGAGCCTCAAAACTCGAACATCAAACATTGCACTTTTTGAAGCGAAGCCCGTCAGTGTGGCCCGAATTTTTGTCATTTTAAAGCACATGTGTCACATTGGTAAATTGTCAAAGACCAGAACCCACACTTGATGTGACCCAACATATACATGCAGAAGAAAAAAAACATATGAAAGTTTAAGCTCAATTGGTCATTGGAGTCATGAGAAAAAAGTGGGTGGAAATTTAAATGTTTTCATTTTTGTTTTCAAACATTGAGTTTTTGACTTGCAAGATTAAAACCATTTGCTTTTCTCATTTCTCAAAAACAATTGCATTTCAAGCAAAGTTAATTCAGAGGGAGTTTCCCAGCATGACCATCTTTACACCATGTACGTTGTGTGCAAATCTGTGAACATTTTTACATGTTTACTCTTACCAATGTTATGCACACTCTTAAGGCAGACATGCAAACTATTTTAATGTTTTATTATATTATTTTTTAAAGAAGGGGAGTTTTATATCTCATATTCTTTGTAAGGACGTCAACTCGGAATGCTTTTGATGTTCATTGATATCCCCATTGGTTGAAGAAGGTTCCAATTGGGGTAGTTTTTGTGACAATGGTCGTTTCAGCCATCAGTGAGAACAGGGAAGCTCTGATTGTGCATGGAGTCCAAGGCCAAAGTCTGTAGCGATAATTTGTCTGTTACTGCACTATTTGAGGTTATATGTTTTTAATTGGTGGAAATATCCCAATTGGGGACTTTTGAGACGCTAGGCATTGTTCTCGGTAATGTGCGCATGCTCAAAACTCCCTAAACAATGAAAGTTTACCCGGTAAGTCTGCTGCCACCTAGCGTTCCAAAGTCTCCTATTGGAATAATTTGGGTCAAATTTGTGGTCTTCCCACAGCAAAAGCTATCATAGACAGTGCGATCATGGACATATAGACTCTTATCAAGACGTCTTTCATTAACTAAACCATCCACCGACATAAGTAGAATACGGCTTCTACCCTGAGAAGATCTCAGAATACGAACAAACGTCTGCAATGCGAGCCTCAGTGCGACAGGCATTTATGTCATTTTTAAAGCAGACCATATTATTATCAAGAGAGCGCAACTCAAAATTGCTGTCGATTGCAATGTCATGGATATATGTGTTGGGATAAACATAACTATAGTATGACAGACGACAAACAAAAACACAAAGTTGCTCAGTGCACAACCTCGCGACCCTTTGAATGTTTCCCTTCCAAAATGTAATTAATCCATCATATAGGTAATCACACACTTCATCCCACCTCGTATACACAATGACATATTATTGTGGCGCTGATGTCTGCACATCGCCAGCTTCTACTGAAACTAATATCCTTCAACCGTTACCGTTCGCGCCTTTATCGAGATCAGATTCCACTCCAAGAAAAAAAAGGTAATACAAAATGGCAAAACGAAGATAAGCCGCAGTTTATATTCGTGCAGGCCCGCCTCCTCACATTCCAGCGAGAAAATTGGCAGAGCAGCGAAATAGCTGTTGTATCTCTTTCAATAAGAGAAATGATCTAAACAGTCTGGATGTCACGTGTATGGAATATCCGGTTTTGGGGTGGGTTTTTTTGGCAAGAGCAGAGGGAAAGCTCTTATGTCTTTGATCCTTCCCGGTGTTATATCCCCGTGTAGAATGATGACTATGGATTTATCTTTTATTTATGGTTGAGGGAATTTTATAGTTGTGTTTTTCCCGCCATAAACCGCGCGTGCAAGCTGGATCAATGATTAATCCAGCTGGTTCAAGAAGTGGCATTTCGGACCTTTACTTCCCCGCAGCCCACGGGCCTCCTTAGCAATAAAACCCGGGATGGCTCCTCAGACATCGTCAGCCTTTGATGGAGTCCGAAACAATATGATGGTGGATCTGGCAGGGAGTTATTTCAGTGATGCGTTGAGCCCATGGCTTGCCGTATCTCATTTCGATTTATATAGCGTATATATTATACACAACCCAATTGCCGATAGTTGTTACTGTACTTTAGGCCTTCTAGTTTCAATTCAATTCAATTCAATTCAAAAAACTTTATTAATCCTTGATAAGGCAATTACAAATTTGGGCTGCTCCATAATAAAAACAGTTTTTCTTGACGCGTTGGTATTGGTTTCCCGTAGTATGGATCTTCAGTGGGGGTAGACAGACTCTGTAAACAATAACTGGGTAGCCAACCATTGCAGAAGAGGTAAAACAATAACATTGCCTTAGAATGAGTACATTCAGACAATGTTACCTTATTTTTAAGAAAGCACTATGAAACAGAATATTATAATGAAATTGCCATATTATGATCAAACCCGAAGAAAAAAGGCGTGCAACCGTCTTTTTGCATCTCTTCAAGCTTCAGTGGCGGTGTGAAATCGTATAAAAGAAACATGAGATAGCTTGGCTGTAAATAAGAATACACGTCTGAATGTAGACAGGGATATGTGTCCAACGGACGCGGCGCTAGACCGATGACACTTGATGATGACAGTTTCTCCAAATGGATTTGAAACCTTAACCGAGAAAAGAACAATGATATAGGCTACGTTTTTTATAGGTTTTCCGTGGTACGTAGACGAGATGCGGTTGCTCCCCTTTAGTCACAGTTTCTTGACTATTTTATAAATGTTGTTTACTATGGATGAAGTTCTAAGCAACTTCTGATCCAGAGGGTCGACTTCTTTGAAAAATACGAGTTAATAAAATTACAAATTAAAAGAACCTTTTGGTTCTTAACGAACCTATTTACAATTTACATACACAAAAGTCATATCCTTGAAAATAAAATGCCATAGCCTACAGCTGAGTGTATACAGCAGCACACAATTGTTATTAGCAAGCCAGTGTAGTGATTGTTTCTTCTTCTTAATTTCCTAGTTCAAAGAAGAAGTAGCTGCATCTTGTGGGTCACCGACCAACCGAACCTTAGTCATTGTGGCAGATGGAGTGCACGGACAGAGCTGTAACCTCTTGGGTGTCAGTGATGAGTTCGTGGTGGAGTCATGCAAAGCATTTGGCGGTGCCTGCTCCTTGGAGAGGCTCGAACAACCCCAGGTATGAAACTTATACCACTTCAAGCATCCTTTGTCAATTATAATCCTTTTCAGATCCCTGGCCTGTGCACTAACATAGCGCCAGACAAGTATTTCACTATAGGGCGCACCACACTAAATAAACTCCCATAGGAACCAATGCTAAATGATAAATATTCAAAAATACTCAAAAAATCGTGTAAGTCTCTCAGCCTCTTGAAAACCAATCAAACATATTTTCGGACGACTGAACTTTAGAATTCTTTTCAATTTTTGCCAGGTCAGCCGTTTGGAATTTTTGCTAACTACCCCAGAAGAAAAAAACGCGAAAATTTGTTTTTTTCCAAAACCGACTTGCTGCCAGTTTTCGTGAAGCACTTCTCCACTTTCCCGTTCAAATAGGGCCAACTTTAACGCCTAAATTTATCAAGTCTCCTCAAAGGTTGAAGCACAGAACCCCCAGGTTGTGATAGATTATTATATTTACACAATCTATTAATTGCATGACCCCCAAAACGTTGTAATTAAAAATAAGTTGTGGGTTTACAAATTATGATAAGTAGCTTGGCGCATTAATTCTGGCTTATTTGGTGTGGTGCGCCCATCAACGACTAATATTAATATATGGGGCGCCACCAAGAGTTTGCTCGCGAGAGGTCATTTTCGAGAGGCTCGAACAGTCACAGGTATGAAACCTTCATGCGTCGTTGTCAGTTAGGTTCATTTTCGGACCAACTGACCAGTGTATTGACTTATAGATAAATAGCGACAAAAGACCATTTCACATCAGCGACTAATATGGGGCGCCACCAAGAGTTTTCCTGCGAGAGGACACTTTTAAAGAAGATGACCGATGTAGCTCATACACTAGAGCGGTGTATTGAGAGTGGCTGCACGTTGGGTCGTGCTGCATTTTGATCAAAAATTGATTCCAGCAACCACGTGACCAAAGAAAATTGGTCCCTCTATGATGTTGAAACTCTCCCAACCCAGAACTGTGCCATACACAATGCACTTGTCAGTCGAAGTCAAACATAATTATGAATATTATATTCTGACAAATAATAATTGTCATTTATCTAAGGTGTGCTCCATCTTATACAGGAGACAGACGTTGTTGTTGACCTATGTATTGACTTTAAATTTACGTTCACTATGCTATTAGACACTGAGAAATTGTCTCTCCAGTTGTCGTACTACATTATAGACGATGTGACCTGTGACATCACATGTTTACAAAAGAGCCACAGAGCCTGGACTTCCTGCAGGCACATTTGTACACAGATCAATGGAAGAAAACAACAAATCTTATGTTGTATGGAGATTGCACTGTCTGATTGCTGTTGCTTTTGTAAATTTTGAATTTATGTGAAAATTATGACACAAAATGTAAATTTTCCCATATAGCCTGTGTAGTATCTTGCCCTGCAGGAAATGCTTTAGAATGTACAAGGTCACCACTCTGTAAACAAATGTAACATGGTCTATAAATAGCCCAATTTGAGAAATGTTTCTGTTTTTAAATTGAAAAAAAAACCACCCCCAGGTGCCATCTCCAGAACTGCAGGTGAACAAGCTGAAACTAGACCTGTCCGGCTTCGGCAACGAGTACAGGTTCCCAGACCTCAGCCGGGCGGCTTTCTACCTGAAGATCTTCGGCACGTTCAGAAACCGCTACATAGCTCTGGTCTGCCATAAATGTGACACGCATTTAGTACGGCAGCTTCGAATAACATCCGACACCATGGTGAGTTTTGACTGGTAACATTGCCCACTCTTATGGACTCCTCTGAAAGTGTTTTTATACAAAACTCTCCGGGAGATTTGCTTTGCCCGTTCATGTTATTTCAATTTTTTCTCTCTCCCCATTTATGCCGTTGTCCAAACAAAACGGATTTCCCCGTAATGTCATGCGTGTATCATCAGTGAATAAATGCGTTCACTTTGGCTGTTAACACTAGACTAATTTAGCTAGTTCCACGGCTCCAGTCATAGGGAGAATAAAGAGGGCTTACTTCAGTCGCTCATTTTTATATATTTATCAATTCATGAAAAAGTGATTCTTTTTTAAATATAAACGTGTTGAGAGAGCTGGTTAAAGATGTTTTCGCCTCGATTTCACGCCGATTGACAGCCTGAGCGCACGCAATTTACTTGAATGAATCTAATTGGTTTTTAGTGGTTTTTGTTTTTGCTTTTAAACGTAGAGCCTTCTCTAAACACATTTTAATTTTGATTAATTTTACATTTATTATCATACTGTCCTAAACAAAGTGGTACAATATACAAGGTAAAAAGAACAGAATTGACTGGGTACATTATGCTTGAAAAAGCAAAGAAAGGAATCAGTATGGGGGCTGATTTGATATGCCGAGGCTTGTAGCAATCAGCCTGTGGACAGCTCCCAGACAGAGACAAGACAAACGGAAAAAACATCGGACGCACAGAAATGAACAAAACAACTTACAAACATAAAAACAACAACAGCGCTTAATTAACAAGAACGAAATGAAAATGATGTAAGGAACAAGCAATCATGAAGTACCTCGCTTAGCAATCTGGAAAGAAAGTTATATTTCTTTAAAGGGGCTTTTAAACTGCACAACTGTTTACAGCTGATGTGCTAAGGGTTTAGCAAGGACAAACGTATTTAAAGGCAGGGAATACCTTTGGTAATTACTCCAAAAATTAATGATCTTAAAAACTTACTTGTTAGAGAGCACCGGAGAGCCGTTGATACAATTAAACATTGTTACAAACGACACTCTTTGAAGTAATGTAGTTTCAGAGAAAGAGGTAATTTTTAACACACAAATTTGAATCTGAGAGAGACTTCAGGCATAAAGTCTTTCTCAGGCATCTGAAATTACACACATCTATGCAACAAGTGTAGTTTTTTCTGTCATTACTTTCTTGCAACTTTGATGACCGATTGAGGCCAAATGATCACAGGTTTGTTGTTTTATGCATATGATAAGATACACCAAGTGAGAAAACTGGTCTTTGACAATTACCAAAAGTATACCCTGCCTATAAGGATTTCACTATCCATTAGGTCAGTCCTACAATAGGGAATACATACTGACATTATAGTTGTCTATCTTCACACGAGATTGCGTCATAAATCGTTAAGACGATCCGAAAGGACAAGGAACAGGCCGATCGTGTGTCATGATTCAAGTTTCACTTTCTGCATAATTTGGTTGTCGGCATATAACACTATATCAGCCGCGGGGGGGTCGAGGTTTAGTAATCAAAATATTAGTAACAGAATACATAATTGATAATCCATGCCGTCTCGTCTTTCATTGTCTCCACATTTTTTTCTTTTCTCTATGACGGGGAGAGAGCACCATGCATTTCGGCGTTGGGATTTTGAGCCCCCCTATTTCCAAACAGAAATTATGTTTTATGTCAACCCGGATTGGTTAAGACTTCAAACTGTTTCATATGTAGCTTTTGATCAATTGAACGATGGTAGGTTGACTCCTTTAATCACATGATCAGTTTAAAGGCGGTTGCATCCGATCCTATCCTAGTCCTATAGTGGGAGGAACGCCGTCCAATGGGGAGTAGTTTTATTAGATTCTTTTTGAAAAGTTATAACAAATTACTAGGTAAATATGAGGTTTTTTATGTTGCTCTTCAAAAAGGAGAGAAAAACATGCTGGTTTACCAGCTGAAATCCTTGCATACCAATAGGCTCCTTCACTTTGCATGTGCATGTACTGCAAAAACTGGGCTGTTAAAATGACATGGGTGTTGCCACATTAGATGCTGAAGAGAGAGTCACATCCTAGGGTAAATTGTTTTTGCAGAAATTAGCGTTATTTTAACGCCCTACATGTTGTATTCTTCTTTTGGTATATATGTGACAATACCAATTATTTTTGCAGTGTGTGATATACGTACTCATGTTTCCATAAAACGTATAAAGGGGGTTTCTGTTTAGAAACATTGTGAATGTGCATACTGTTATGGATATGAATGTATGAATATGAACACGAATATGAAAACGAATTTGAATATGAATATTAATATTAATATTAATCTATTAATATGGTCATATGAATATATGAATATGGATATGAATATGAAGAAACGATCATAACCGAATTCGGGGAAAAGACAACGTCTTACTTTCAAAAAACAAAACTGTCACCCAGCGATTTATAAAACGTTCTTCTGAGCGACTGACATTTCTCCTTGTGCGCCCACCCTGTTCTTCCATCACTCAAATCGATGTAAAACAAAACCTGCACAAACAGGAAGACCTTTTATGTTTTAGGTGTTTCTTTTTAGTATACTAACAATCGGTATATATAATCTAGGCCTGTAGGCTGCTGGATTGATTGATACACACTGGGAAACTGAGAGAAGATCGTGACGTATAGCGATAACGGTCTCAAATATTACAAGAGAAGAGGGAGGTGCCCGGAAGGTGTATTTCTATTATACCGCGAAAGCATCTCCCTAAGATTGTACCAAGATATGACCCAAAGGTTAAGAGGGATCACACACCCGCATCTTTAGCTCAGGGCTTGAATGCAAGTTGTAGATGGAGGCGGTGAGCAACACTCCAAAGCATACTCAGAGCTAATGGGAAAAACGTCCAGACCTCAGGTCCGCTTCATTTATCAAGGCCCTGCCATCAAGTCCAGTGTAGAGATACATTAATCACTTCATAGGTTGTGTACCTCAGTGGGACTTTTTTGTTTTCATGCGATATCATTCTTTATTGATTTTCTGTCGCCATCGGGTGGAACACGTTTCCGTGTTTCCTGGTGTGTGTAACTAGAACTCCGAAGTGCTATGCTTTAGTTGCTGTGTTTTGCTTTGGTGGCATTTTAATGGTATACTCGAACGAGGAAAGCCACGTAAGCAGTCTTCGATTTTAGTCTAAAAGCTAACTATCTGTAAGTTTGATACTGTCACGAACGGTCCGTCCGAACCACGTGTGAGGAGACTGTTGTGCCAAAGCTTAGCTCTCATTCTGCTCAGGGTCCAATTTAATAGCTCTTATTAAAAAAGCAGAAAATATTGATTAGTAGTTTGCTGTTAAGCAAAGATGAGCAGGATTCCAGTCACATGTGGTACATGATATTTTGGCTTGTAACTTTTTTCTGCTAAGCATAATTGTGTTGTGCTTAGCTACTGTTTGTGCTAAAGCAGCTTAAGCAGAAACTTTTGCTTAACGAATCTGCTAAGCAAAACGTAGCAGGATACCAGTCAAAGATGGTGCATATTTTGGCATGCTGTTTTGGCTGGTTGTTCTGGTAAGGATATTTTTTCTGCGCTGAGCTACTTTTTTTTTTTAAGCAGCTCTGTGGAGACGGGCCAGCTCCCAAAGTGCACACTCGTTATAAGGCTCTCCACGCACAACAACCCCATTCAAAACATGGATAATATCAAGCAGAAGTTTTAGTTCCGTTTTCATACATTCATTACCAATCATTTTGCAGGGGGTGAATTGCATTTCCTCAGGGGTTGAAAGTGACGATAATACGACTGCATTTCCGTGTGACGTAAAGTCCGTTCCCAAAAGTGTATACACACAAAATATATATAAATTGGTTGACTACAAAACCATATAAGTGAAAATGTTATAATTTTAACACAAAACAAACTCGTGGGTTCGAAACGTGACGACCACAATAATGTTGCACTTTAAGTGTTAAGTAATGCAGCAAAATTGACAGTAGTTGACAATCGGAGTACAGCTCTCTAGCATTCAACATACCGTTTAATTAAGGCGTCCGTGCGCGGGAATCCATTGCGTGCAGCACCAAACTATCAAATTGTATTAAAAGTGCACTGTATAGTTTTGTTTGCGGAATTTGATACCCTACCATACCGTGAGACACGACCATATTGCCAATAACAATCACGGACTTGCAGAGATGCGAATCTACCGGAATCTATTGGGGGGGGGGGGGGGGGGTGGAGAAGAAGATCCGGATGTGTACAACCAAACGAACGAAAACTCATCCTTTTTTTCAACTTAACTCCGAGCTCCCCAGAGCTTTGTTGAAGACTGTTTGGGAGCAAAACTACCTCCGGGCAATGTTTGTTGTCTTGCTCACTGGTCCCCCGTTTAGCAAAGATTCATGAACTGAGGATTATTAACCGACGATAAGCATCCGGTAGATACTAGATAATATAGATTGCAGTGTTTTTTTCGGAGGGTTGCGTCCGGAAACCGGACCAGTGTGTGCATCTTTCTAGCATGGCAAAGTTCATGGGTTCAGATCCCACCCGAGTGATATTCCCGTGGATTATTTTCACAGGACTTTGGAAAGTACTAAGTATAATATCAGTGCGTAATAGACATCAGAGTAAGGCCCAAAAACTAAATAATATAGTTTAACGTTATATAGCGCAAAATCCTAATCCTAGTTGCAGCACACCACCACCAGAGTCGCATTCGTACATAAAGGCTTTCCACGTGTGCCATTCTGGCGATAGCAAAACCCATAAATCGTTATTTCAGCTATTACCAAAGTAAGCAAACAGACCTTATGCATATGACGTCATTTAAGTAGGGCGCCCTCACCTAGAGGTCAAACGGAAGATCCTCATTGGCCAGTCCTTGTGCGCCGCGCGTACAAATCAGCGCGTTTCCATTGTTTCATCATCAGTTTACCTCTAAGATGGCGGCTTGGTGACGTCAATGCATAAGGTCTACTGTCATCGCTTCAGGCAGTGGTCAATGCAAGTATTAAATTTCAAACCAAACAGAACGTATCTGTTTACACGGAAAGATGAAAGATTCTGTCAGATTGGTATTAGTTCTCCCGTAATTGTGAGTATTTAATTTAATTGTCAGAGTCCAATTCATCGACTACTTTACTCGTGGAAGTGGCTTGATTGCAAACCCGATTTATGCGATTAATACTTTATAAGAAATGTTGTTTTTATACAGTCATGAAAAAGAGGAAACTGGTCTGGTTTAGTCACGTGGTCAGGTGGGAAGGGGAGTTTCACAAAAAACAATCCTTGAGGGTGGAGCAAATGGTACCCGCAGAAGGGGAAGGCAGCGGAAAGTGTGATCAGATAACATCAAGAAATGGACAGGTTTTAAATGGGCACAACTTCTTAAAGGGCAGCAGAAGACATAGGCAAATGGAGGTTCTGTGTGGTAAATGCCATCACAACGTCGCCCCATAACGGCCGTAACGTTATGGGACGGAATGAAGGAAGGAAGGTTTTTAATCATCCTGCGCTCTAATTCTGATTTGTTGGTATCGAATCCACAGCAAGTCGGTGCGACGTGTAATCTTACGTTATGCAATCTAAACCAGATGCGGCAAGTGTCCATTTTGTTTTTGAGGCATACTTCTACCTAGCTGTGAACTATCCATTGTCGTGTTTGTCCACACATCAACACAGTGCCTTTTGGTGCTTAGCCCATGCCATTTTACAGCAGTTTTTAGCTAATACCTTATGCATGAGAAAACGTATAAAGATTCGTTTGCCTTGTGATGTAGTGAATGTTAAAAGACAAAAAATCATATCCACTTTTATTTTAACCATGCTTGAACAGGGTTCCATCACTTCGTTGAGGCCAAAATGATCTGACAGGTTTACGAATCCAGCGAGCTGAAAACGGAATCAGCATGAATTGAGCGCATCTGATAACGCCATTTGGACAAGTTTGCCGCAGTTTTCGAAGCAGCAAAGCCGAAGAGCCCGCAGGCGTGAGGATTTGAAAGGTCACCGTGGAAGCTCCGAGAGAGAGAGAGAGGGGGAGGGCGATGGAGGAGGGGGGAAAAAGCCGGGACGAATGAAGGGGATTTCTTTTGCTGCCTTTCGTCTTTTTTTTTATCTGCATGCTGGTGGGTTTGATGTGGAGATTGTCTCCAAATTAAAGATTGTGGCATGGGGGTGTTTACCCGTGCGTCGTGCATCACCCGAAGGGATCAGGGTGATTCAGGGACTCTAGACTGAGCCTGACGATTGCACACTAGCAAGCTAGTTAGCCTAGTGGTTGGGCACGGAGAGATGCAAGACGTGTGATATCCAAGCAGTAATAACAGGGCTTTATCATTTAAAGAAGTTTCATTAAGAGTGGTGTCCGCTTCGATCGCTGTCTTTCATGTTTGCTCGACGATATTGCTTTTTTCATCGGGTGGCTATTGGAAGAAGTTAAGAACTGTGAGCAAACTATCGAATTATCTAAATTGGAAATGGGTAATTGCCCAGGTTATCCTTTCCAGACCAAAGGGTGTATTACTGGAGGGACCCTTGGGAGAAATTGTCCACAACTGAATAAAACAGATTTAATTACAAGATTACCGTACTGAAAACTGTACGACTAACGCCAGCTGATGCGAAGTCTGCAATGTATTGTAAGACACCCTTTTTTAAATACATGTACTTTGAAATTGCAAGATTTTGAAAATACTATTCAGTTTAAGGTGTTAAGAAGGTTGCACCGTGTCTGAAATTCTTGATGTATTATTCCCTTTAAGGCCGTATGGATCCTGCCTGTGATCAGCCTCGATATTAACTAGAGCATAAATGTCCCACTCAGGCTACGGCACGAAGGTAGGGTATTGATCACAGAAGTAAGAATTGTGATTACTATTGGCACATCAAAATAAGACCAGAGGCCCGGTTTCATAAAGCTGCTTTTAGCGCACCAAAACTGCTAAGCACAGAGCAGCTGTGCTAACCAGAAGAAGGGTACCACCCAAAAATACCATTGGACGAAGGGGTACACAAGGGGTACGACCACATCGTTTCTCAACGGCAACCTTCTGAAGTGGTGACGTCATCTCAGCCGCCAAGGTTTGCCAGACTGTAACCACAGACTTCACAATGTTAGTGAGCAAGGAAATGAAATATTTCGAGTCAGCATACTTTGATTTGTAAAATAAAACCTATTTTGACATTGAAAATTTTTAGCAATCCTCATGAATCTGTTTCAAAGGCGTACACCTCAATATCCCGATTTTCCACCGCCGATAGAAGGCGTTTTTATTGGAAGGAATTTCACCCGTCAAGGTATAGACCAACAAAAGTTGAAAAAGTGCATCAATTGAGGATTTGTACGTGAGCTCCAGCGAGACAGTATTTACCGACGGATGTCATTTTCAAGCAATGTTCCTCTGCACGCCCTTTTCGTGTACATTCGTGTGCCGGTTGCGTGTAAACGCACGGGTATATCAATGCCCAAAGTGCAACCGCGCACTCAGGTTTCGCAGGCTGCGTTTTCTTCCACTTTGATTTTAGTTCTGTGTTTTTCGAAGGTCTCCCCAGCTGGGGTTTTATTTCACTTTCCTCGTGTATTTGTGTTTAAACTTTACGACACGTGCGTTGACATTGCCGACCTGGGAGAGGGGGGAATGTTGAAAGGCAGCTTTTAGCTGATGTTTAAAGGCAAAATCGATTTTAATTTGTGGTCGGGGAACATTTTGTGCACGTACAAACTAATTGCAGAAACCGGTGGGTTTTTATTTGATACGACACAATACCACAGTCTTGAGCATTGTGAATAGGGAAATCTTAAGCTTTTATGAGATTCATTGCCTCTCAAACTTGGTGGGGGATTTATTTATTTTTTTTGGGGGGGGGGGGGGGTGGGGGGGGGTATTAAGCTGAGTTAAAACAGAGCCACCATTGTTATTAGAGCATTTTTAGTATATCCGGTACATCATAATTGTTTATGCCTACTTAGTAACTTTTTTGTTATCATGATATCCATGCCCGATATGTTGCACAGGGTGTCCCCCATAATTTAACACACTCTTTTCCCCCTAGTATAGAAGTACCCCTAGTAAAAGAAGTACCCCTTAAAATCATTTTAAAAATGTATGATATTAATAATAAATATAGATAGATATTCTCAGAACACAATGAAGACACAAAAGGAGGGGGTACATCATGCCACATATCGAGTACAGGCTATAGAAAATATAGAAAAGGTAATGTGACGCTTTCAAAACTATATGCTATCACATGCGTATATTTTCCGTCACTCATGGGAGATGTTTTGGACTTTCAAAATGCTAGTCTTCGTTGGCGGCGTATACAGCCATGACTTTTTCAGTGGGAGGGCACCGGGGTGGGGCACGGTTTTTCAGTGTGGGAGGGGCCTGGTTTTTGTCAGTCATACTTTCTTTAATGCAATTACAAAAGTTTTAGATCTTTCTTATAAACCTTTTTGTCTATATGAAGGCCTACATCTAATCAAGGGTGGTCTTTTGAAGTATGTGAATTAATTGTTTCTATGGGGGGGGGACTTGAAATTTGAAGGGGGCACATTCGACGCTGCTGATCTTCCTTCAGACGGGCTTTTACCGGTTAAACAGCAACTTGTATCAACAAGGTGGGCATTTAGATCCCCCACCAACACCCCCTCAACTGCTGATTTTATGCTAATACGAAATTATATTAGCCATTCTATCCTTCCCCTTTGCCATTCACGCTCTTTTTACTTTCAGTATAAACATGCATCGCTGAAAGGTAAATATGACCAAATGGAGCGAACAGTCACTCGGGTTTGTTTTCCGAAATAACACGTGGGGAGTGTTGTTCTACGTACGATCGGTGCCCCCCCCCCCCCCCCCCCCCCCCTTAAAGCGTAGAGAACTCTCCATCACAAGTGCAAAGGATTATTGGGGTGCGGCACCGATGGCAGTGAAATGCCAAGTATTTTTTACTCCGTGGACAAAACAACCGCGGGCGGTTATCTCAGCTCGGAATTATGAACTTATTATTTTGAGAGCTCGCTGAAGAGGTTGTTCGGGGTTTTTTCGAAAACATTAAAGATCTTCTACGTTTACGTTCAGTTAATAAGTTTACCTTAACACAAAATAGGCACGGAAACTCATCCACCCTACACTCTGAAAATTAAAATTAAATTCCCAATCAACGTGGACGACTCCATAGGCAAACACCTTGTCCATCATGACACGACCTTGCCTGCGTTTGGACAAACGGGCGGGGAACAATTACTGGAAACGACGATGCTGCGATCCGTTCAGTAATATTGGACTCCAATATTGAATTTTAAAGCGTTGCGGCAGTATAATGGCTAAATGAAGGATGATACGTGAGGAGTTTTCCACCAATTAAATACAAGGATCTGTGTGTACGCTGTTTTATATGCAAGGAAGGTGATGAATATTCATTCAGTTTCATTTGTTGAGTATAATTTGAACATCAATAATCTTCCCCTCTTGCGTTCCCAACAGGTATTTTTTTTCACGACAAGAATATCGTCCGGTCAGTTGAAGCCATAGCGTGCACCAAACCACACGCACCCAAAGGACATTTTTACCTTGGTGACGGTTCGATTGCCAAAGAAAAATACGGCCAGGAAATGAGGCATATCTACGGCAGCGTTTCTCCAAACATCCACATGTTTTAAGTGACCGCCTGTGCGAAGGAGATGAAAAGCATCCAAGTAGGGTTCTACCGGTCGTGGGGGTTTATCTTAACCCTACTTTATTGATTGAGGGTTGTGTAAGCAGCCATGCCGTGCTGTTTACTCTGTCAAATGGACTGGCAGTAGTTGTTGCTTCACAATAAGCGCTCTCGATGCCATGTTTGATCCAGGGTGCTCGCGAGAGATGAGGCTGTCAGCTGTTTTTTTTTTCTTCCTTCGAACTGATCGTTACAGGCTAGAAGAGTGTACGTAAACACACTGATGTGAACACTTAACCGCCGTGAGGAATCGTGGTACATTTTATGAAATTGTAATCTGGTCGCTTGGAAAAAGCCTACGGCCTTTTGGGGGGTGTAATATTACTTTTAACTGGCGCGGAGTTCGATTCTTGGCTTTTTTAGTGTTGTGGACGAAGATATTATCACCCAACGAAAAGCATGCACTTAAAATACGAAATAATATCAATATCTGAGAGTGTCCTCTGAGATTGTAGCAGTGTCAATAGACCTCTATGCTTTCAGTTATAGTAGTCTCATTGTTCTAAGTCAGGACAATAGTGCCAAGTGTGTATGGGTCTTCACATTCCACTGTGATGACAGAGAGTGCCAGGCACTGGTCAAACGTACCCAAATATGGGGCAACCTCTTCCAACTCATTTGTTTAGTACAACCCCTTTCTTTAAACCATCCAAACATATTCTTTTATTGTATAATTATTCAAATGTATTCTCAATGAGGTGTAAAACAAGTCCTAATACGGTTATACTTGCTGCAACAAGTAGTCTTAGGTTTTACAATAAATACCGGGGGAAAGTCAGAGAGTAGGCAGGGAGAGCCTCCACCAGCATCGAGTAAATAAACGTTTCAACTATCAACAACCGTGTGTTACTTTGTGTTCTTCTGTAGCGTATAATCAAGCTGGTTATAATATTAACAAGTTAGAGGATTTGAAAATTTTCAGTTTTAAATGATAATAAATTAAGACTGACCGTAGTTATGGGTTTTGGGCGGGAAATTAAAAAAAGTTAAACAAACAATTTGCTATGGTTTCACCCATGATTTTTTGTATTACACACCCAGGAAACCAGACCAAACATCACATCAAGACGAAGAAGGTTTACTGGCCTATCAAAACACTGCCTATGGAACCCGCGAAAGTGACGTCACAGACACAACCTTTTTCCCCATGAGTCTTAAACCGTTGACGTTTTATTTGTTCTTGATGACCTCAGTTTGTAATATTATCTACTGAAAGGCCTTTCGCATGATGCTCTTTCCTTGAGACGAGCGGAGAGGGACAGCCGTGTAGCGGGCGAAAATGAGAAATTAAGAAATCACTGACGGCCCTGAAGGCGACGCCAAGCCCCTCGGCACGGTCGCTTCGTGACCAAATCGGCTGTGACCATCCCCGGGAGAAGCTTAATTGTTTTGCACTAGCTCCCTCGGTGTGGTTTGTTTTACTGTTCATAAAATGCATAGCTTAAATCGATATCAGAATGCTTACTGTCTTTATCTTTCGACATCTCTTTAATTTAAATGAATTTGTCAAAACCTACAAGAAAATAGCCACTACAGCGTTGCATAATTTGAATGGCAACGAGGTGTGTTTTTATCAAGGAATCTTATGAGGTGAATTGATGCAGCAGACACGACAAAATATCTTCAGCTAATCATGTTGATATCCGTCGCGTCATTTCACATTGTTATTCAGACTTTGGGTGAATAAACAAAACAAGACTATGCAAGCAGTTACCAGAGAAACAAGAGCGCTCCTCAGTTTGAATGAAGTGTCTTGCTTCATGAAGTGACGACCACACTGCGCAGTGTACCGGTAGTCTTGGATCAAGGCGTTACAAACTTGATTTTCGCAATATGTAATTACTTGAAGCAGTGGCCATCAAAGCGAGATGTTCTGTTTACTTGATAAAGAGAAGTTCAGGCTGCACTCTGTAGTTTTGTTTCAATTTGTTATTAGTTTGAAGGGGTGTTCGTTTGTTTTTTTGTTTATAGATGATCTTCCCGTCAAGGGAACTCGGCAAACTCCCACAAGGGGATAAAGCCTAGACACCGAACTGGCAACAGCCGATCTCTCTCATACAAACATCGGTTTAACGTCTATGATTATGAATTACATAAATCAAGAAATTGTGATTCAGTAACTAGACGAAAGTCTAGCTATGTTTCGTGAAATCGGCGGTTAGCTCGGTATGATTCCAACCCACAACCTTGTGATTGCAAGTCGTGAAGTCTAACCACTGGAATAGACCACGGTGACATAAGCAAAAACAGAATGGTTTGTTTACGTTACGTACGTAAGCCTTATACTTGCTTGAAGCAATGTCTATCAAAACGAATGGTTTTGTTTTCTTCGTCAAGAGACATAGTTCTATTGCACACTATCTAGTTTTTGGTAAAAACGATTTTATCCTTGCTTTTCACGCAATGTCAAGCCAGGATGGTTCAACCCCTATATTGTTTACCGACAGGTGATGCATTTTCAAGTCGACCTAGTTCACGTTTTCAATCGATGGTTTTGCAGCTGCGGGAGGTGGTGTACGATGTTGCAAGTCGTACCCAGAACTAGCTCTTTTTACCACCATGAAGTAAATACCCTGACAGCCAGGACTATATATGCACAGTACTTCAAACGGCATATCGGGCATGAAGCATAATGCATCAAGACAAAGCAAACTTATCACAAGTTGTCCTAGCAATTGCAGAGCTAGCAAGATAATCAATAAGTCAATTTTGAGATATGGTGGACACAGTCATTAGTATGACACTATTAGGTTCAGGTAAATTTGTCTGTATACACCCATATCAAACAGTGAACTCCTATAATGTCAATCATTATCTCAAAAGGCTGCGTTTGTTATTATTATGTGGTGTTTTTGGCGTGACTTGGTCAAAAACCTGGCCGGGGCCGGTGGAGCACCACACCGTAACAACTTGTTTTTATTTATAAAAAAACATAATTCTTGCAGAAATAATGACATAAAAGAATAATAGTCCGGCAGCCAAAGGGGTGAACCATGTTTTGTTAGATATATAATGTTTTTTTGCAGATTCCACACAAGAAGGTCATACTGTTTAAGAATCTGAGTGATGACCCCTCCTCAGGGTTGGGCAATTTTTTATATCGATTATTTAATGTTTTTATTGATATTTATCAATACCTATGGTGTAAACACAAACAATACAAGCTTGTAACCCCCAAAATGGCATTAAAAACATACAATTAGCTTGCCAAGAAGTAGTATATTTAAAATAAAAAATAAAAAAGAGGGCGAAAGAGGGTGTAAGGTGCTGAAGGGGGCGTGGCTAGTGGGAGGAGGCGATACCTGTATTCAAACACACATGATATTAGAAAACTAAGTACATTTATTTATGATAGAGTTTTTGTAATAAATCTTTGAAAGAGATTTGTACATTAATGTATTTAAGGATGATGGATGATGGATGGGGTACGATCCATCAAGGGGCGTGGCCAAGGTATAGTATTCTTCAAATCCAACCTGCGTATTTGTACGACTAAAGAAACCCTGAAGTACAAATATGTACATGTACCCTCTTCTACATTGATTTCTGTGGAGATAGAGTTGCATTTTGGGAGAAAGTGGACGGAGGGGGAGTCCAGCCCCAAGAGATGAAAAGCCTCTTCATTCTCGACAAATCCTATAATGTTGAACCTATCTAATAATGACCTACATTTTGGTGCTATTCCATCCAGTGACGCTGTATCTGTTGACCTGTTGTTATTTGAAAATTGTATTTGTGACATTTCAAATCCTTATGAGTTTTGTAATTCATATGAATTATTTGAGGGAGAATGATGATCAATGTTGTTTGAAAGCAATGAACACGCAGATCGTAAAAGTATCACATCGTATGAAACCAGAAGTAAAACAAAACTCCAAAACACCTCTCGTGTTCACAACAACCTAAAACCGGGCAATAGGTTATATCACGGGTAATCAACAAATTCTTGCCTACAATTCAGAGCGACCACAGACTTTCAGAAATATTTTGGGATCCACCTTTGTTTGAAGACAACAAAGGATAAACGCCTTGTGACTCCTAAACACAAACATACCCGGACACCCACGTTTCTTTTATTTCCCATACACTTGTTGCAACCCCACATCTTTTAAAACTGTACAGAGATTTACCCGAATCTTTTAATCGACCCACATGCAACAGATGAGGAAGCGTACAAAGGATATGAAAATCCCCACCTCCCCCCGCCCCACCCCATCACTACTGACCCGCACAGTCAAAAGGGTCACGGAATTTCTGTTTAACTATTTCCCCACCACTTCCCTGTTATAAAATAACACAAGTGGAGATAGCCCAGCACAGTTAACATAAATTGGATTTGTTTTGTCACAAAAACAATT
This sequence comes from Leptasterias polaris, assembly GCA_037783415.1. NCBI lineage: Eukaryota > Metazoa > Echinodermata > Asteroidea > Forcipulatida > Asteriidae > Leptasterias > Leptasterias polaris. The sequence goes on from JAZGTN010000141.1 coordinate 786,081, forward strand.
TTCAAATTACAAGTAAACAGATACAGTGTCAATGGATGGGACAGTATCAACATTATTTTATTATCTTTAGCATCTCCGTTGCTTCTTTGGCTGACTGGGTCCCTGTAGCTCCGTTTGTTTTGCTTGCCGTTTAAGTTGTTGCGAAAACCAAAACCCTACATCCTCTCCGGTCTGGAGGTTTCAGATTATCAGGTTATGTATGGCCTATTCTTTCAGGCTCTGCATCAGACAAGTTGCTTGAATCATGGGGGTAGTTATATTAACATCTGAGAAGACATTCTTCTGTTCATGTCTGTCGCTTTGATTCAGACAAGAAAAAATCAAAATCATACAAAACCAGGTGCAGTTAATCAGACAAAAACTGAAGAATCTGCTCTGCTTGATGTACTTTATCATCGATGCAAATTTCAATGCCCACAGTAATGATACAATTGTGTCCTGATCCATGTGATGGAAATGTAATTTACTAAAACTCCTTTCTAAGTCCTTATAATACAAGGCAGGTATCAATGTGATAGCATGATTTATAATAATACAATTATTTCATTTGTCACCTCAGACCAGGTTTCTGATAATTTATGTAAGCGGTCTTTATAAATCCAAACTTATTGCAAATAATGCTGACATTGACAATCTGGCTCTGTAAATAAGTCACAATACTTGTTAATTATATGAATGTAATGCTACATCTTTGGAAGTTCGTGTTAAAATGTAGCTGCTAAACAATATTTACCCTTATGCCCTGACAATCGAATGTTCAGCGAGACAGCTATTATCATGTGGCTAATAATTCTCTCCACGTGTCCTGTTGTTTACATCAGCGTGTACCCAGACTTTATCAAATATTTCACACATTGCACCAGAATGGTACCAGTCTGATAACTGTCAAGCTACTGCAGGCTCTTTCTACAACTTTAAATTATTTGGAAATATTTTCTTCTTTAAAAATATGTTTTTAAACATATTTGGAAAGTATAAACAATGTTGTAGTACACATGTTTTTGGGTACTATTTAAAGTGATGTAAATAATGTTTTGTACTTGCAATATTTCAATTAACTTTAAAGTTACATAAAAAGCAAACAGCGCCACCAATAGTTAGCCTGATATCATGACTATTCTGGATTATAAAATTGGAGGAATATTCCGCCTATATCTCGAATTGCCCAAACTTCACAGGGTGTCATCATGCAGATTCTGTTTGTACAAGGTCTACTGAACATAAATCAGTCAAAACCTGTTATATATCCTCCGCTGCAAGGTTCAGGTAAAAAGTGCCTTTTGGCTGCCGGACTATAACAATAGAAAATAGAAACTAAGTGTTCGTTTAAAGGAACACCCAGGGGTTTTGGTTGGTGGAACAAAAATAAGAAAATATGTTTTTACACTGAAAGTTACATTTTATATCCAATACGTTATAATGGAGCGCTTTGAACTTGCTATTCGGACCGTAATGAAAGGTCAAAGTAGGGTCATGTTTTTAATAACACGTCAAATGAAGTAAACTACAAGGCGGTTCAAAGATTATGACTTTATGACATGTAGTTAAGGAGATATGATTTGGAAAAGCAATAAAAACGTTTTTCAGTAGTCTTTTAAGTCGTTTCAGAAGAGATTGGATTGTAGGCCTATAGGGAAGTGAAGTTGTGAAAGCAAAAAGTTAAAAAAACTACGCTCTGTCGGTGGAAATAAGTTCAAGGAATCAGTCGTGTCCTCCGGGCATCAATTTATCATCGGCTTTAAGTTAAGCCACCTCAATTCATGTTATTTATTCATTTTAAAGTGCAGTGTTATTTAAACCCTCGGAATTGCATTATTTTTTCATATATTAAGGTGGACGCATCTTATCTCAGATTAGTTGCAGATGAAGATTTAATTTTAAATAATTACCAAAGGATGGATTTTTGAACAAAAAGCTTGGTTCGGGTTATTTACCTTTTCGTTTAAGGCGTGTGTTGTTCTCTTAAACATGTTTTCAAATTTCCCATTCTCTTTCCCTCAGTCAGCAACTCATCGGTACCAAACCTGGGTAGAGGATGACTTACCCCGTCCCCCCCCCAAAAAAAAGCCCCATCTACGTTGATACCCGTCTAACTTATTAATAATTCATTAAGTTTATTCTTTATCTCCAATCTCTGTGTGATTGTTCACTAGTCCTGTTACAGTGTTAGTACAGTCATTGCGTCACACACGCGCACATTTACTATTGCACTAAGTTTCGTCTTTCGTGCACACACGATTTAATTCTTTTCATTCGGGTTCGTTTCAGGCATTCTATTTCATTTTATAGAATCTCAAGACTACAACTCTTCAGAAGAATTCCTACTATCTGTTTAAAATTGATGAAATTGAACCCTTGTCTAGCCTCTTGCTGCTCGCCTTTGCGAAAATGAATGATTTTTGCAACCCAATGAATTTTAACGACCTTATTATTTCGACCAATGAATGACAAACTATAGAAATTGAATTACACTGCCTGTTGAATACTGATGTATTTATTTTCAAACGAAGTTGAATGAGCCAGATGACAAATTGGATGAGATTTTGTTAGAAGCCTATGTTAAAGATATTCTGAAGACGTAAAAGGTGTAAACGGTGTTCTTGGGATTTTTTTTTTATGGTGTACTCAAAGTACTTTACAATGTTCTGTCTTCCAATTTTCAATGAGACAAGTTTTGTTTACTTTGTTTTTTAGATGATGATCACAAGTTATATTGTTTCTGTTAATATCTACTGCTGTTTACATTTTTTGTGTATTTTAATTGTGAATGTTTGATGTAAACATTTGAAATTCACGTGCATTTTAACAAACTATTTGTAGTTAACCAGCCAATACATGCATGTCCCAATGCCAACGATCGGCGCGTAAAGGATTCTGGCTGAAATCTGAGTCCAAGCAACACCAACAACCATCATTGCGCGCTGAGTTTGAAGCACTAATTCGGTACAATTGCATAAACCTGTCATAGCTACATGTAAACTACAGCATGATGACATCCATCTTGGCAGCTTGATTTATTTACTCCTCCCAAGATGCAATGCGGTATATTCTTCAAGATGGCGCTTATACATACGGGCTATTTAGTTTGGCTTGGGGTTGTCAATAAGAAAGAGCTATGCCCCTCCCCCACAAGGGTTTTAAGCTACGGTAGACTGACCGTAAGTTTCCTGTCAGTGTCTCTAAGTCATTGGCAGATTGTATCCTCATTTTAAGGATACTCTAAAGCCATTGAGTCTGCAGACCTTTCGAACGGCACGAATGCCTGACCCTGGGGATGGATTTCCACTGCGAGGGAACAAAACCCCTCACGGGCGGCCGAACATTTCTCCCTTGAGCGGCAGCAGGTGCATAATCTTCCGTTATTGAGTCTGCGGCTTTTAATGTCGAGAATTCTCCCCCGGGAGACACGCCACTCCATGCTGATCATTTTTCTTTCAAAACATACTCCAGATTTTTAATACCATGCTCCGTACTCTATTAATTTCCGGGCACCTTGAATGTTGCTCTTATTATTAATAACAAAAGGCGAAAGAGGAGGAGAAGAAGAAAAAAAGTATTTTGTCAAGTGGATTCTGAAGTGGATGTCATGAAGCTCTTGTTACGCATTTGTGTTATTCTGACCCGTCCAAACACTAGCATAAGCCACACTCTGTAAGGTATTGCATTACCTAAACCCCTCTTATGTTCTTCTCCCGTTACTCTGGTTCAATATCTGAACTACCAATGCAGATCATGCGCAACATCTTCCAGGAGTCTTTTAACACCTACCGGACGAAAGGTGAGCCTAAGATATCAGACTCGGAGGCGTTCAACATACAGTGTAACCAGCGTCTGGGCGAAGTGAAGCTCTCGTATCGACGGGAAAACGTGCTGTACATACAGGAGGAAAACCTCGTGGTCACCGTTGAGGGCGACGCAGTTCGGAGTCTGAATTTTAATCTAGGTAAATCCACCTGTTTCTCATGAACAAGTCGTCCTCGTTTATTGACTTTTGCACAAGATATCGTGGATGCTTTAAAACCATTCAAAACACAACAAACGTTTCGGGTTTTCCCCAAAAAAAATCCGCCACAACGAAATCTAAAGCTAAAACAGACAGGTTTTAATCATGAATGACAAAAAGTACCCAAAGGTTGTCATTTAAAATGATAATAAGTAGACGACTAGGGATCCAAAATTATAAGTACTGTCCGAAAAACGCCTATTTGATCGTAAACTACGGTATTGACCACTTGCAGCAGCGTCACGCGCGGCTACTGTCTAACACGCCTGCCATTTTGTGGGATTCTAACATTCGCACTACACTGTGCAACACACGGGGACATTGACTCCCAAAATGGCGCAACCAAGATTATTGCGATGATGACGTCAGGTGAAATGGATCAACCGTTCCTCCTGATTAGTTGTCTATACACTATCGAACATGTTTTCTTTAGAGCACCATTTATCGGGTGCAGCATCGATTGAATATGAAAATAACAGTTCACCCCCAAAGTTATGCATCACCATTGAAACAAACAAGAAGGCGTTCAGAAGCAATTCAGTGTTTTCTCGTATACTGTTACTGCAATTCTGCACCACGGAAGATTAAGATCTTAAAAACTTGATACGCAGAGTTCTCGGGAAGAGTGTCCTACACAGTGCAGCATAAATCACCCCCATATCATGATTCAGGTGTGTTTGTTCCGTGCCCTACTTTTACAGGGTGTGCACAACATCGCAAAGATTTACAACAATAAATGTTCCAAGATTTATACCTTACTTGGTATAAGATGGTCTTGTTGGAAAAAAAATCCCTAGAAATATTGTTGCTTCAATTTGTACTGTTTTTTAGAAATGAAGAAAACCCAATGATTGAAAACAGCGGATTTTCTTTTTGATTTAAAAAAAAAAATAATAATGACTCCGATGACCGATTGAGCTTAAAGGCCTTGTCACACAGGTCAATTTTCATAGGTAACTATGAGGCAACAAACTGCACTCCGTGCAAAAGAACCACTTCATTGGTAGTATAATCAAGTCAGGCTCTTGACAGACTCACGACAAATCACCGTAGTCCATTTTCAGGTTTTGGTTTAAACTTTAAGCCTGTGTTGACGTCTATATGGCCCAATTTACCCGACGTCATCATAATAATCTTGGAAGTCATAAGGCAAAATAAATACAAAAAACATGTTTAGCGTCATGCCTTAGTTTTTGAAAAAAGGAAGTAGGAGGGCCTTTTTATTTTTTTCTTCAAAAACGGCCGCCCGACTTATTTTTCAAGACATCCGGCCGGGCTATTTTTCAAGATGGTTGCCAGCTTTTTTCGGACAGACGGTAGCCGCGTGTGACGTTGATGCAAGGAATCAATATGCATGAGTCATGTAAACACGACAACCTTTCAGACTTGACACCCATACACATCAAGGTGAAGAGAAGCAATTTATGATTAGCAGCTGTACATAATTTGCCAAGGGAAAGGTACCTTGTATAGGTCCAACCAACCCCCTTTTGGGAACGTCGGTTATTATATGTAAACCTCGCATGTTTAGAAGGCTTCTCAGGTAATTAGCCTCACCTATGATGTTAATAAGTTCTTTCTGAATTTAAAAGCCAGGAAATAGGCCTAAAGACTAAAAACAGGTGCGGGAAAATGTGTATACCGAGGGCTACAAAACAGAAGGTCACAACGTTATAGCCTCAATGGTTATAATAAGGCACTTAAAGTCCCAACGACAGAGGCAAATAGTGATGTGGAATTTATGCGTTATTCAGGTCGATGCTCCCTGAAGCCACAATAGTTCGCACAAGTTTGATTTCCGTCAAATTGGTTGTCCGTGTAGTGCACCCGTAACCCCTATCCCACACGCCCCCGCATTAAGTTGTTGTTTTATTTCCATCGCAAGCTTATTTTGTTCTCTTATATTTGCCTTCATCTTTCGGCCATCAACTTCCTCCATCTGGAAAATGAAGTGTGACAATTTTATTCTCGTTCAGGCTACAAAATGAGATGCCTAATTTCGAGCGACAATTTGACGATTCTGCATTCTAGCTCACGTCAATCCATGGGATACACGTAATTATGCTACACATAATATTAAAAAATTGACATGTTTATGAAGCAGCAATAGAGCGTGTACAAATCCCAATGTAGAAAAACAAAAGAATTCTTAAGCACAATGATCTCGTAAACAGTATATATAATAAGAACAACACTTTACGTCGGTGTCCGTCAAGTCTTGACGTTCATTGCGCGGTACAAAACACCAGACAAACAACAGTCCAAAACAGTATAAGTAATACAAAATATATCCCCCCCCCAAAAAAAAAAATTAATAATAATAATAATAATAATAAATAAATTATATATATATATACATATAGCACCGTCATATGAATTAAACCATGATAATGCTGAGATGTAGAACAAAGAGCCATTCCAATAGCTTTTATTCCACATAGGCCCTATATACTGCATCTCTTTGGAACACCTTGCCTGGTGCATGTTTCCCTCCATCCTACAATCTAGACTGTTTTTAAGAAGAGTATCAAATTCCACCTTCAGCTCCCCCGAGTTATTTTCATCTGTAATGATTTTTTCTTGTAGCCCCTTACCAAGAGTGGCTTATTATAGCCTTGCTTGGGGCAAACTTCATGTATTGTTTTAAATTTTAATCAGCTCATGGTATAAAGATGAAGTAGATATGTTGCCCAAACCAAGGTAATACACTGATCCATTAAGCCACGCCCATTTCTCATTGACCAATCACAACCGCGAAATCTGATCACCATTTGAGCCGTTTGGTGATCTTTGCACTAATGGTGATCGGGTTTCGCGGCTGTGATTGGTCAACTCGTAAGGAGGCGGGGCTTAATGGATCGATCTATTTCGATCAAACCATAGAGCATAACGTTGAGATGCCAAACACTATTTCTAATGATAACTATTTCTCACGAAAGCTACCACAGTACCGCTTTCATACAAATTATAAGCTTCCAATTGAAAAACCTATTTATCCCCGCTATTATAAAAATGTCTTCAAAATTACTCCACAGAGTGAGATGAATAAACCCCGGTCACAACTGTTCGGTGATGGTGAATTTAATTTTTGTTAATTCGGGAAGGAAGGTCAACAAAAAGCTAGCAGAATTAATGAAATTTTGATTAACTGATTTAAAAAAACAAACATAGTGCAATTTGCCGGTGCACTCGTCGCCTAGATTGGCAAGCGAGTGTGCTTCTGTAGTGCAAAGGCAATTTAAAAAGCGATGGGAAAAAACGATATTGGATCCAAATTACATGTCAATGGGCTCCCATGTGTGTGCTATGAAATGAAATTTAGAATTAAAGAGAGGGTCATACTTTGGCAATGCGCCCGAAAAGAAATTGTGTAATGCGCCGTATTTTTGACCGCGTGAGGGCGCTCTCAAAAATATTGTTATCACTTCCGGGGGTATAAGCGATTATCGTCTGCTCAGCTCTGTGTACAGTTTTAACGTCGGCTTCACTTCTGTGCGCGGTATAGTTTTTAGTTGCTTCTAAGGTGGGTTATAACGGCTCCTTTAAAGGTCTTATTGTTCGTAAAAGAATACATCATCATAAAGCTTACGGTACCTTACATTTAATGGTAATTTAAAGCATCCTGCGAAATGTTTTCATTTGAGGTGTTCATTTGAGGTGCTGGTTAGAAATTAAATAAAATTACGACAAAAATCGATTCTCCAAAGGTCGCCTTCAGGCGATTTTGGAAATTTCCTTGGTATCCGTTTGAAATCTGCCCTCAATACTGTAAGAATGCGGGTGGATACCAGCTGTCACCACACTGAAAACGTGCACGGGTGTATTCGATTTTCTTTGTGAAAATACCATGACAGTATTTTTATCAAGTATATAGGGATTAAATATTCAACTAAAACTTTCACTGAAACCGAAACGTTCAACTATTGTATCAGTCTATAGAATGTTGTTTTCAAAATAAGCATTACGTTCTCAAAAGCCAAATGATGACCCTATACACCTTTAAGGGAGCAGCAATATCAATTCAACATTATCAAGTTGAAAGCTTGTGTGATTTGTAGCTGATACAAAAACGCATCATAGTGTTTCTAAAAAACTGTAAAATGATCTTTTACGAGAAGATGTTGGCGCCTGAAAGATTGTGCGAACCACGTACTGACACTCCATGACCAAACTCAAAACGTTGCCGGCCTGCGGGCTTCTGTTCTTAGAAATACAAATATGTAACAAACACATGCAACTGCCATACTTAGTTATTTTCAAAAGCCCAAGCTCTTGTTTCCTTCACATTTCCCATGCTGAACTTTAGGCCCTACGGCTTGCCTTTTACATTCTCTAACTAACAGACGACTGGGTTTAAAGTGAAGAATCGACATTTGAAATTTCCGTTAAAAGGGAAAACGGACTGATACAAGTTTAAAAGTACTAAAAATCGAATCTTCAAAGAACTGATTGCCTTCAGGCAATTTTTGAAATTTCTGTGGTTTCCGTTTGAAATCTGCTTTCAGTACAACGTTTTGCTTATATCTCTTTCATATAAATTGGTTGATCACTTATTATACACCCGTTACAAAAGTAAGATTTAGGCGGACATTCACTGTTAAAGGTATTGCCACATCAAACTCTTGTTTGAATGCTGTAGCTTCGTGGTGAAACCAAATCTGTTTCATGTAGGGCCTATTTGTCTTTGTGAAAGCAAGGCCTTTCGAATGAATTCCGCATGGCATTATAAGCTAAACCGATCGTGCTTTCAACAACGCATGAACAAACTCGACCCTTTTTTGACAATGTTGCATCAGCTGGTTTACTTCTCATAAACCGGTTACGTTATACACCATAATATAGCTTACATATAGGACTACATTTATTTCTAATTTGTTAACCTCCAACGAGGTTTTGGGGACAAATTGTGGACATTTTTCGATTTCATGTTTTAGTTATTTCATCGGTACGGGAGACTGATTTTACATAGGGTCGAGTTGAAAGGGAAACCAACGCTCCATACCGCATTGTCTAAATATCGGCCGGTGTCAAAATGGTCAAAACAATACAAGGGCTCGCAGCCATTAAGAAAGAGTTTTGTGAAGTTTTGTGAAATTTTGTACTAGGGCCTTACCGGTTTTGCTTGGGAAAAAAATAATAACATGAGTCCAGGTGTATGGCCTTTGTTTTTTTATAGAAAAGGGTAATTTTGACTCCCCTTTATATAATTTTTATGAACCATAATAAGATTTGGCTTCTTGTGAATGATGTTTAAATCACGAACAGACCCAATGTCCTCTATAAGACGCTAGAGGGCGAGAATCTTTTCTGTGATTCTAGTTTGAGTGTCCGAAGACCACGCCCAATAGTTCGATCGAACAACTTTTGTCGGCAACACCTTCTTTTCTTTTTTTCTTTTCTCAACACTTGCGTGGAATTGAAATCTAATAATATTTACAGTGGATGTCATTAAACTGTTTTCTTTAAAATTTAAATAAGTTTAAACAAACAAACAAAATAGTTTTTGTCACAAAAATGGCCTAAATTGTTCTTGTTCCGCGGCATAGGTCTATGGATTAGTTATTGTTTACTTATAGAGAGAACCGAAAATCTGACAACATTTTTAATATTTTTTTTTTAAGAACATAAACACTGACAAACCATCAAGCTTCTTGAACACTGTGGGTGCGTTCCGGTCTTTTATTTTGTCAATGCTTGTCCTTTAAAAAGCCTCTCTATGGTGCATCAAGTCACACATCAAACTGTTTTACGTTTTCACACTATATACAGTTTCTGCATCAGCCGCAAGTATATGCATCATAAGTTCTCTCTATACAGTAACAAAAGCAGAGTAAACAAACACAACCATCAAAACAATGATCATAAACAACCCAGGCTGACCTCCCATCGTGCTACAAAATTAAATATCTCAGTAGAACTGTTATTGACGTATTGCCTTCCTTTATGACTGCAGGAAATGTGTTTGCGTAGTTCCTGGTGAACATTCGAACATGTTGAGCCGTTTCGTGCGTCACTCACTCTGTGTGTAGAGACAATTAATAATCAAATGTGCGTGCGATGAGTACCTCCTGGATGGTTCAGCTTTGTTTGTTTTTCAATATTGGTCGGTTTTAATCGAAACCTAACTTGAAAGTTGCTTACTTAAAGTTGTTTGTTATCAGTTGTTCTCAGGAATAACGTCAAAGAAAATCTGAAAGACTTTCATCGTCGAGTAGAAAATTAGTTTATAATCCAACATAACTGTTTTCTGCTCTTTCATTCGCAAGCCAAGAAAGTAAAACAGAGTACAGCAGATAACGGTAGATTTAATACCGTATCTTGAAAATGCTATCCACCCAGATATGCTCATACTTTAAACCTATACGTTCGAGTTGAAAAGGTTGACTATCGAGTGTTCTCCCCGTTCATGTTTGCCTTGTTTCAATTTAAGATGATTGATTTGATATTATGCAGTTCATTTCCGCGCAGCTATCTCACAGATCTCAGGAGGGAAAGTTGATTAATTAAATCTCGGTACTGACGTCCCGTGATTAATAAATAACTTGTGTAAACATGGGTTGCGTTATGAAATTATGAATCATAAAGCGTATATAAACGAAAGGTTAGGCGATATTTTCAGAAGAAATTCAATTATAATTCAATGTTCACTTTGTTTTTGACGTTTGGCTGACCTAGTGATGTTTTTCCTCATATTAATTATGCTGCTCTTGCGATATCCCCAAATGAAGCCAACCATGTCGATCCATATTAAAGTAGACCTGTCATCACAACATGTTACGATGGGACTTATCAGCATGTTCTGCACGACAAAATGTATAGGGCATTAATCATAATAACAAGTATTTTAATTTCGCCCACTTGCTCAAACAAGAACTCCGCTGGTACGTTCTCATACAAGACAAAACGACCTAGTGAAACATCTTTAACCCCGACTACTTGTGAGTGATAAGCATGGATCCTTCCTCACTCTGACAAAATCTAAATCATAGTGGCAACTCAAAACCAAACTGTTGGACTCTGATAATGGTGGTATGCCTGTTCTCATGTAAAGCATCACATGTAGTCAGTTTAGTCCTCAGCCCCACAGAATCAAACACAACACCGTTTGATTTTGATGGGTTGGGGTTAACCTGCACTCGAATAGCACAAAACATAATCACTATTATATATCTGATCAGGACACATTCGTTTCATTAATCTTGACTGTTCGTCTTTTACTCTTACATTGAATTTATACACAGGGTTCGAGGTGAACATGGGACTCCGTGGACTGGAATGCATGGGGACCTTCATTGACGACATTGTTACGGCCGACAACCAGTGTGCCTTGGTGAAAGCTATGTCCGTCAAAACACGTTTTGCTCACAAGGTCAACCGAGACTTGATTCATAGCCGTCTGTACCACACACTCGGCTCGCCCAAATGAAACCAAATGTTCACCCCAGGGTTCTTCTAGGGGAGAGATTATTTTCGAAACTACAAAGCTTTACCCGGATATAAGAACACCGAACTCAAGCTCTGGTGTTTCTGATCAGCAGGGTGTGGGTTCGAGTCCCGGTCGTGTATGACATTTGTGTCCTTATAAATCAAGACACTTTAAACCATTATTGCTTCGTCCTTCGGATGGGACGTAAAGCCGTAGGTCCCGTGTGTTGTGTAATGCACATAAAAGAACCCAGTGCACTTATCGTAAAGAGAATGGGTTCGCCCCGGTGTTCCTGGTTTGATTGGTTGCATATTGCGCCACAGCACATTGTAAACCATTACATGGTGCTAGGTAAAGGAATAAGTCTCATATACTTCAACACGTAACTCCACATACTATAAGAAAAATACTGAGCGCTTTGAGACACCCATCGGGAGTAGATAAAGCGCTATATAAGAACTGCGTATTATTATATCCCAGTTTGACGGAAGCAGAATCTCATTAATGATGTCAATTCCGAAATTGGGTCTAGCATCAATATCGTTTCAGAGTCTGATGTTACTTTCGACCCATAAAACTAACTAAATCGTCAAGACACAAACAGACTACCAGTACACTCTAAACAACTCACAGGTCAGAAATGACTCTCTGATTCCGGTGTCGCGCACTGAGCATTCCGGCGTACTAACCGTTCCAGATGACCAAAATAATACCATTACGTCATGTCATGCCTGCGCGCAGCAAGCGAAAGTAGTCCATTTTGTGCCGCACTGAGTGTTCTAGCCTCTACTCTCTAGACTCTCGCAGAAGCTGTCATGGCGGCGTCCACGAGCTCTATAGTAGTGTTGAACGTACAAATCGTTTTAACAAATTGTTCACTATTTGAGCGGCAGCAATTATATGGAAGGGTTGACAGAGAGGGGGGGGGGGGGGAGAGGGTCTTCCGTTAACAATCAAAAAAACATTGTCTGACAATAATATTTAAGAGCACGGGAAGAAGACCACGACTACTGAAATGACCGGCTACGTCACCCACACGGCAGGCACGCACAGTACGGCCGCGCATGCGTACGTCACCTGGAACACTCGGTACGGTGGGTTCCAGGCAGGGGCGTGACCCGGATTTGGTGTAAAATTGGGATTTAAACACTTTGTCTAATTTGAGCACTGACACAGAAGTTGGTCAATTCTGATCCCGGAGTTCGAGTTTATAACTAGCTGAACGTACAATACAATGGTTGACGATTCAAACAACATGTGAAGCCTTTTATTCGTGTACTTCATACGGATTGGAACTATATCATACACAATAATAAGGAAGAAGTGGTAGTGGTAAGACTAAGTAATTGCATTTGACTATTGATCGACTAATGCATCTGATGAAGTAGTTGTTTCTACGAAAGCTCATGCAGTTGTTTGTTTTTTCATGTAAATAGTAAGTCTTCAAGTGCTACCGCCTCTATCTCTATTATTGTCTGATTGATCCACTGCTAAGATATTAAGATGTTTGTGAAATGTTTTCCCCAAGTCCAAAGTTTTGCTACACGTCTTCCCACTGCACCCTCGCATTTTGTACCAAGCCACATTTAAGACAGAAACCAAAAAGTATAATCAGGGCAGAATTTCATGCAGCTTTTATTTGGACTGGTTGCTAAGCAAACTCGCAAAGCAAAAAACAGTGGTGGACAAGTCGCAACTATCTGAATCACACATTGCATTCTGCCTTGTGAACCATTTAGTCTCCTCGGCAGGATTTGTTCTAAGCAAATTCTGTGTAAGTTTTACTGGCTATATGAAATTTGGCCCATGTTTTATTCAATGGCGGCACAATGAACACACTATCAAGCCTTCCATTTACGAATAAACCATGTGCAGAAAAAACAGAGTTCATTATAATGCCCATTTTAACAAAAAGTATAGCGGACTTTACTGATATACATTTTGGGTGACGTCTCGACGGTTTAATCGGGTATTGTATTCATACTGTAAATATTTCATAATGTATATTTATTGAGAGAAATGCTTGTAATTTTTGCAGGTTGTCGTGTCACTGAATGTATATTTGTACTATTTGTAGACCATAATGATAATATAATGCACTGAATGGAAACCCCACGTGTAAACCATGTGTGGTGAAAAGAGGTCGGCCTATGTCTTTTTGTCAGTGTATAATTGTGCTGTTTGTGGGGAAATAATTCTGTGACTCAACACACCGTGTTTGTTTAACAATACATCATAAGTGAATAGGCCTTATAGTCAAATTTTTGTGTGCACTTGTTTTCTATGAAAACGTTATTTGTGGAGGTACAAGACAGTGTAGTACAGGTTTATTTTATTATTAAAGCAAAGGTCAAAGGATGGCCGGCAAAAAGTGTGCACGTATTTTTGAAACAATGCATGTGTGTTATATTTTGATCTTAGTTTGAGACGAGCACCTCCCAAAATATATTTCTCTCTATTTTATATCATCACAAAGAGTATTTATTTATATACATATTAATTATGGTTATTGGTTTTCCCAATTAATTTCAACACAAATTTAAACAATTTCACACATCATCCAGTTTTGTTTAAATGCTCCGTTGCATCAGCATCCTGCAGTCAAAAGGAGTATAATTCAATTTCAACAGTTTAACATTCACTTGTCAAACAAGATCATTCAAATTCATTTGGTCGCAAAGATCATTCAATTTCGCATAAAAAGGAAGTCAATTTTTTAAACAAACAACGAAAGTGTCTGTTTCAAGAATCTACGCAGCCAGCATTCTCAGCGAAAATCCTCAACTGGACTCTTATATTGAAAAAAACACATATTTTGAGCGTGGCTGAAGTACATCGCCCCTTAAAAATTATCCCTCAATTTTGTTTTGATAATTGAATTAAATTTTAATAATTGCCTTCGAGGTTTGCTTTTAAGTTGCATGTCGTTGACCGATGAAAACAATTAATTTCCAGGGTTAAATCATTGTTGTTTACAGTTCTAGGGTCATCTTTCGTACTTTCCCGTTGATCGGAATTTAAAAATAAACGTTGTAATTTTATCGTGCATTGGAAATTTAAGTTCTTTCGTGTTTTCACTTTTGTAATTGCTGCCCCAATCGTAGCAGTTTAGGTGTATTTGTTTTTATAATTGTTCAACACATGTTGGCTCTACATGTTCACAGTTTGTTATGGATCCACGTTGTGTGAATGCTATCATGATTCCACATGCAGAAATAAACACGAAAAATGGTGTAAGTAAATCGAGAGTTGCGATGTCATCGTTTCTTTTTGTTTTAGTTAGCTAAATGTTTTATCAGGCAGGCCACAAAGGGCAGGTCGGCGTCATTTGGTCCCCTTCCCAACCCACCAACCCTCCACGCCATGGGCGTATGGGGATTCTTAAGGGGACAGAGGGGTTGATTTGCCTGAAATTTTACACAAATAACATATAGGCCTAAGTACCAATTTCTAATAACGAAAAAAAAAGTATTTGTTGCTTTTCAGTAAAAAACTGTCCGATTTTCCCCCACAATTTTGCCTAGACATGAGGGTGCCCCATCGATCACTCTTGCCTCTATGGGTCGTACGCCTATGCTCCCAGCAACCCCCCCCCCCCCCCCCCCCAAGCATACACCCTCCTCTAACAGCAATGGTAGGAAAATAAATCGTTCAATTTGTTTCTTACAATGTTTACAAAGATCATTTGGATACCCGCACGAGTCTGAAAGAAATGTCTATCACTGTGACAGGGATACCAATTTTCCCGTAATTGGCGGTTCGTCCGCTGTTGGTTTGGACAATAAATACAACGGTGCCCAATATGGGGCAACTTGGGTATCCCCCACCCCCCACCCCACCCCCCCCCCCCCCAATGTTCCCATAGTGTAACACACTATTTCCTCTTGTACAGAAGTACCCCCCCCCCCCCCCCCCACACACACCTAAAATCCTCTAAAGAATTCCTGAGATTCCAAGCACAGCAATGAAGACACAGTAGGAGGGGGGTACACTGTGCCGACCGAGCACCCAAATAATACCAAAGGAGATGCCCAAATAGTGAACCAAAAGGAGTGAACAACGTCCTCCCATCACAGCTACTGAAACGTAGGCCCAAATTTTCCAAAACATTTCAAGAGTTAGCCTTGGGGTGGATCATGGCCTTTTTCACAAGAAAGCAATTTAGCAGGGGTACCTTGCCTAACTTTAGTGTTTTTGTAAAATTTTACAAATTGCACTTTCTTATTTAAAGGACAACAATGTTTGGACAGTCACGATCCAGGGCTCGATTTCACAAAGCATAAGATTCATCTTAAAATGAGTTGTCAGTATTACCATAGTGATTTGTATTGTGACATCACACTTTGCTTAGCAATTAGGATGGATTTGCACTTAAGATCTATCTCAGCTCTTTGTGAAATCGAGCCCAGGGTCTTTAAGTGAAATCTTCTCAAGTCAATGTCACCCGTTCAAACTAGTTCCCATCGGAAAGTGCCAGTGCAATCACACCCTTCATAGCTTCATCAGGGGCAAGATTGCAAAAAAAAATATCAATAGAAAATAAAAGTTCCCTCTTGATGTGTAAATAATAGCCAACATAATTGCAAGACGTTACATTCCAGAGGTTTACAGACTCTCTACATAATTTCAGTCAGATATACGAAGGTTTGGTCAGAACAAGGGCCCAGTCTTCCATCTCTGTGACGACAATTCCGCCTCTTTCCAAGAAAATTGGAACGTGCAGGGAGACCAATGAAAAGAAAACGATTTATTCGAAAACCAACAAATCACATGCCTGCCTCATATGTAAAAGACGGCTGGGACCTGAACACACCTCGATGGCTTCCACACAAACTACAATAAACAATCCTGGTAAGGGTTGTCCAAACACCTGTAGATCCATTACTACATCGCATCTCGGGTTTATGTTACACGATACTTGCAGGTAGATCCAGCAATCGCAGCGCAAGTAAACATGCGCCAACAATCCCATGATTTATGGTGGTCACAATCCCATGATTTATGGTGCCTTCTCTCTGTGTATACAATTATCAGAGGTTTTATAATAAGCCTTGGGTAGGCGCTACCCGGGGGTGGGAGATGGTTAAATTTTAAAAACATTGCTCACCCACACCCATACTGAACCGAGTATTAAATGGCTAAAATTTGGGCCTCGTGCCCGCAGTTGGCCCGTTATGATATCATTATCTCATTTTGCTTTATTCTAAACTGTACACTCTCCACAAGACACTACCATTTGAATGATATAAGTTTTAATGGAGTCTTGCGGTTAACGTTTTTGATACATTCCTCGCTGCATACAACCATCCCTCAAAACACACCTAATTTAAAGAGGAAGGGAAGTGACTGATTTAATTTTGTGGTGTACTCATTTTTCAATAGATAGAGTCCTCATCTGAGCGGGGGAAAAAGAAGTTTCTGGCCTCACATTAAAATGGTGTAAATTGCCATTGCAATCGATACCCGCCGAGAGCAAAATGTGTCAACATCCAAAACAACATCCGATGACATCATTCTGAGAAAATGGGTCACTACATTTTTGTACAGGGATGTTTTGGTTCATAACTGACTTTTTGTGAGCGAAATTTGAAACATAACGTCATTGTAATTCAACAACTAACGGATCTTTACATTCAAAATGTCACATTCAAGGCTGTTTAGATTAAATTTTATTGAAAGTCAGGACTGAACAAAAACATCCCTGTACAAAATGTTGAGGTCCATTTTTCTCAGAATGATGCCGTCAGATGTTTTGGAAGTTGACAAATTCTTCACTGGAAGGGTATTGATAAAATGTGTGGAAAGAGACTTGTAATTTTTTCCCTTCCTCTTTTAAGAGACTCGCCTCAGAGCCGAAGCACGAACACCCTCCACAAATCAATTATATGTAAAGTACACAGTTACTACCGATACATTGGTACAGTCGTGAATAATAAAAGAACGAATCAATTTTCAATCAAGCCTACAAATAATTTCTCATTGCGTAGTTGAATCACGACACGAGGGGTATAGGAGTTGAAAGGTCAACAACTCTGAAACAGTCCTATACCTCTTCACTTCTCTCTGCAGCAATTGTATAACAATGGGCAAAATATAATGTGCACCAGGCCTGGAGTTTCATTTTAGAGGACAAGACCATTTTCATTTTACAAAGGGCACTTCCATTAAAAATCTATGGGAAACTTTTGAAGGGCACCAAGGCCAAGACCAGGGGCAACGAGGGCCATGACCTCCCTGTATTTTCAGGTCTGGTGTGAGCAGAGATCAGCCTATACAGAAATGAGTAATTACTGACAAAAGATGCTGAAACTGAAATCCATATCTCAGGAGGTACATTACAATGATAGCGATTCCACCTTCTGATAACTCCTGAAGTTGAGATTCCACCTTTTGATAACGCCTGAAGTTATAGATCACAAGGAACTTTTGGGGAAATTATTCTCAGGCTAGAGAAGTAGATCAAAAAATCTGACTTATTTCATTTGGAGAAAAGTACATTACATTATTTTGCTTGCCACTTGCCAGCAAGACTTCAAAAAGTCTGACTTCAGATAAATCTGAAATTTCTCATCCCTGCCAATTAAGTGGACATTTCATGTAGTATTTAGCGCACGTCCAGCTGGCACATTACAAGGAACAAGTTTAGTCATTTTATTGACATTTCACACACATGTGAGTGCCCTAACGTCCGTCGATGTCAGTTTTTTTCAATAACCGATATATCGGAAATTAAATATCGAGTATACTCGATATATCGAGTATTTCCCGTGCGTAAGATGAAGCCTAAAAACAGCAACTTAGATACTGAAGTCCGACAGTTTAATGGGGTTGCGGTTTTGGATTGATCCTCCGCACTTGTTAGTCCTAAAAGTATCAAATTGCACCCGCCCGCCCTGCTTGCTTTTGGTATTCCTACCTCCATGGTTTTACAACGAAGATAAGACATGATTACCGTTGCCGCTTCCGCTGGCTTGGCGAATAGCAAGGGTGCACAGAACGCTCCCCGCAATTACCGACTCGTGATTGGCCGCCCCAAAATAACACACAGCCTTTGTGAGTCGCAGACATAAGGAGTCAGTCGCAAGGAGTCAGTCGGCGACGCAAGGAGTTGGCAGAGTCATGACTCGACATCAATTTTTGATTCATCAACATTTTCGATTTATCGAAATTGTCGATATGATTAAAAAAGTGACATCGGCGATATCGATGTCAAAATAGTATCGGTTTTTTGAGTAATATCGATATATCGACGGACGTTAGAGTGCCCTATTCTTTAAGATGGATACATTAGGCATGGATGAGATTTTATGCAAAAGACAAATCCTGAAAATGTCAGGTCATTACATAATAATTTCCTCTTGGTGTGAAGATAAAGCTCCCTGAATTTGCAGAATTTTGTAGTTGACATTTCAGAGTTATCGATTCTGCATCATTTCAAAAAAGGTTTGGTCAAAACTGTGATTGCAGTTTTGTCCCTTTCAATAAAATAGTTTCCTTTTCTTTTCCAGAAAAGTGAACTTAATCATTCATTATACATAGCCAAGAACCTAATGGAGATTAGAAAAGGACGGAAGTTTCTTGGCACAGGGAGACCAAAGAGCAATCCTGATTAATCACTGGCCCGATTCCAGACAATTCGGGTAGTTATAAACCAAATACTATTGGCTGATTCATGAAAAATAATTCTTCCTGAATCTTAAAAACACCTTCCATAACACTATACTCTGAAAGAAAACCAAGATGACACAAAATATTTAGCTTCTTAGCTTTTCGGGGTTTGATTTTATTCCTTTCCACCGAATAATATACACAATGGCTTGATTTCTCTAAAGGATGGCCATGCCCTCAATGAGCATCTTTGGGCGAAGATTTTAGCAAAAGTGTCGACGATAAGAATTAATGGTCTAACAAAACCTTCACCAAAGAGAAATTGGAGCATGGCCTAACACAATGATGCCTGGTCTTCCCTGTTGTTGATAAAGATGATAGCTATGACGACAATTTACTTCTTCCTTGTAGCCTTCTCGCGTTCTTCCTCTTCCTTTTCACGTCGTCTCTTGGCTCGGATGCCAAACAGCCTGGCGTTGCTGCGACCCATGCGGAGGGCCTGGAACACGCTGTGCTTCTTCTCTTCCTCGGTGATGACACGTGCCTTCTCCTTCTTGAAGACGTTCCTGATGGGCATGATGGAACCATCCAGCTGCTTGGCCACCTTCAGCTCAGCCTCCTGAAGACAGAAACCAACAAATATTCAGTTAATGATCTTCTCATTGTTAAGGTGGTCTCAAGGTTAGCTTACATCGAAAAATATAATCCCTGAAAATTGATATTTGTATTTAACATGAAGGCATTTTGAGGAAAGCCTGCATAAAAATACTACGCAATGTAAAACACAAAGTAAATCTTAAAAGCAGAAATGAAAAACTGGTTTGTGTTTACAATAACTAAAAGCTACAAGTTAGAACATGTCAACATGGTGTTAATTGTTTGAAATACAAGACCCATTTATTTACATTGCAGATTGCGACTATTTACAAGGTGCTGTGGCGTAATCTGCAGCTTACCACACCAGAAAACATTGGGCCGAGCCCCTTCTTTTAACGATAAGTTTACTAGGTTCTTTTACATGCATTACACAACACACAGGACCTACACCTACGACTTTGTAAGAATTTGTAAAAATTATAAGAATTCCCCAAGTTGCATCTACAAAGAACAGAAAAAGTCTTAATTACACTAACAAGAAAAGACAAAAAACAAGTGAAAAGCCAAGTTACTGTTGAATGAACCGAGTCTTAAAACTTTTGAAACCATGGAGGAATCCCTTTCCATCTCTTGGAATTTCATCTTTGAGAGGGATAGGACAGTTTCATTTTGCAAAGGGTACTTTAAACTAAAAAGTCTACAGGAAACATTTGAAGGGGCACAACGGCCAAGACCAGGGGCAACAGAGGTCGGGACTCCGTGGCCTTCATGTAATTCCAGGTCTTGGTATGCATGCAAAGTAATACTAATAATAACAATATGATTTATTGAGCGCCTTAATCTGATCCTACCCGAGGCGCTTTACATTAAAAATTCTTTAAAAATATAAAAGACTAGCATTACACAGAAAACACAAAATACACATGTGCATATACTAGGGTACATGTATAAGTGTCTTGGCTGAGAGGAGTAAAAGTAACAAAATGCAAGCATAAAATAATGGTACAACAGAAAATAATGACAAATTGATTTACATGTGTATTAGTTCTTGTACATTATATGAAACATTAATAAAAATGGTTTGCAACATTTAAAACTAAGTTGACCCTATCAAAGACCGATTGAATTAAATAAAGTTCACTTTGCAATAAACATAAATGACTGAACCTTGCAACATTCAAAAAATACTAACAGTGGAAATAGTATTTAGAAAGAAAAATAAATTTGACAAACATGTTATCTTTGAGGTTGGGCTAGGGAGCATCTCAAAAATTGGGTATGTTCTAGGCGCATAAGAACATTCCCGCGGGCACACGCCCACAATGCATTGGACCGCCAGAACATTCCACTAGCCCGCTTCATCGTGCAGAAGTACAAGGCAATCCTGCACGAGTGAATACGTGTACTAGTATTTTGACGCTCAAATGAAATGCTCCAGCAGTCCATCGGAATCGTCCATAAGCACGCACTAGAATACTCATCTGATCCAATTAGAACATTCCTATCGTTCCAACTTCTGAGACTCTCTCTGAATGTACAATATGGACTCAAAAATAGCCGAGATATTTTCCCCCTGGAAGGGTGAATATTATGCCTACCTCACTGTCTCCCTTCTTAGGCTGGCTAGCCTTCTTGGGGAAGAGGATGAGCTTAGAGCGGTACTCCTTCAAGCGCTGAACGTTGGCCTGCAGACCCTCGACTGAGCGGTTTTTCCTTCTGTGGTCAACGGAGATGCCGATGGTTGGGGCATACCTCTTGAAGATACCAGCAGCCTGTAAAATAAATTAATTTAAACTACTTTATTTGGTTGATTTCATGACAAATGTTGATTTTAAAAGAATTCTTGCCTTTCTGATCAAAATGAAAAGCCAACACACTTTCTGAAAAGCCAAAACACATTCATTTGCACTCTATAATTTTACAATCAAAAAAAAGGGGGCCCTTCTTTTGCACTGTAATAATAGGACTAAAATGTTTGGGCCTGAAATTACACGGAGGCCATGGCCTTGATGCCTCTTCAGAAGTTTCCCATAGACTAAGATTTTCTGATGGAAGTGCTACTTACAAAATGGCCTTGCCCTCTAAAAAAATGAAATTCCAGGCCTGTTTTCATAATCATTATTTGATTACTTTGTAATATACTTTAATACTTAACAAGGCACTACAACTGTGAAAATAAAACATAACTACCATTGATACTATACTTGCTGGACAAACAGAGAGCAAAAGGAACATTTAAAGCTACCGACTGATGAAGAGCCACTGACCATTTCTCAAAACAAACAAAAATTGATCTCTCTTAATGGCTGCGCAAGTTTTGGCAAATAAATGCACTAACAGGGCTCGAATTTTGTGGGAAAAAATCAAAAAGACGGCAGGGCTTGTAGTTCACAACTTGTACTGGACCAGAAAATTTGTTGCAAGACCAGAACCAAAATGAAAAGGAAAAAAGTATACATCTATCTACACAGTGTCTTAATTGAACTGTTTGTATTTGAACAAGCTCTAAGATTTTTTTTCTCTCTCATTTGTCCTTAATACTTTCAGAAACTTAAAGTCAACATTTGAACCTAATTTTCAAAATCAGAGAGCAAGTGTATCTATTAAAAAACACAGTGATTACTATTAAAAAACACGAGACCGCCGGACTTGTTCGATGGCAAGTTTACTGGCTCGACGCAAAAAAAAACTGGCCCCGAGTTAAAACTTGTTTGAGAATGCAGAGCGAAAAAGTGATTCAAGAATACACATGCTAACTATTAAATTTAACAAGTTGAGTACCTTCAGCTCTTCAAGGGAAAAGCCTCGTCCACCTCGAACTTTGGTGTGGTACCTGAAGGTTGGACAACGCACAACTGGACGAATTGGGCCAGCCACGGGGCGTGGAGCGATCTTAAGGGCCTTCTTGACACGGAGCTTTCGTCGGCGCCGCTTGCGCATTGGCTGGTCAAACCATGTCTTCACACGCTCCTGCCAGTTTTTGTGGAAGTGAACATTGGGAATGACCCCATTGCGTCGCTTGGTCATCTTGAAACCTTAAGAAATTGGTAAGTACAACAAGAGAAACAAAGTTATTTCAGAAATAATCTTTGAAAAACGTGGCTCGGTAGAATTGTTACAAAATACGTGATTGTGACATCACATGATCACAAAGCCAAGAGTGGAAAATAGAAAGTACATAATTACAACAGCTCCGACAGTCCCAGTCTTTGGAAGAAAATAAAATCTACAAATTAACCCTAACTCCCAAAGCGTTTTTACTAGAATCCACCCCTAACCCAACACATTCCAACAGCTTATACTACCATGAGATGGGAACTGTGCCCAATCTTAGGTGGACGATACACAACCTAACAAACTCCAACAGGCTTTTTTTGTTTGATTTTGTTGGAGTGTGTACACTTGGCATGTGCAAAAATTTGATCAGTGAAATCACACAGTACCCAACATAACATAATCCAACAACTATCTCATTAGACCATGGAGGAAAGAGCAATGCCAGACATGTACATTTCACACATCCACCATACCCACTCAATCAAATTCCAACACCATTACTTGTCAGCAAGGATACACAATCCCACAGAATCAAACACCCAATCCTAACTTCACTGTACTTAACCTAACAAAATTAAACACTTTGCCCTGTTTGAATTTGTAGGGTATGGGAGGGTTAGGGTTTTAATGCAGATTTTTGAAAGAGTAAAACCATGGGTGGTGCTGGCATAGGGAAACAGGTCAACTCGTACCCAAGTCAACTCGTACCCAAAATATTGTACCCAGGTGAACTCGTACCCAGGTGAACTCGTACCCAGGTGAACTCGTACCCAGGTGAACTCGTACCCAGGTGAACTCGTACCCAGGTGAACTCGTACCCAGGTGAACTCGTACCCAAGTTAACTCGTACCCAAGTTAACTCGTACCCAAGTCAACTCGTACCGTCTAACGTACAAAAAATTAATTCAAACAACATTTCCCCCCTCAAAATAAGTTAATTAAAACGAAACAAAATTCACCCCCAAAACAAAGACATTATTGCGTCATTCGCTTAGTCTTGTTCATTACCTGCAACATGAAAATATAAGAGAACAAAATCATTGCAACAATGAATAGATAAATGAACGACATATAGGCCTAACTTATATTAATTGAAAAAAATTAATTGGTACGAGTTGACTTGGGTAAAATTGATTTGGGTACGAGTTGACTTGGGTACGAGTTCACCTGGGTACGAGTTCACCCGGGTACGAATTGACTTGGGTACGAGTTGACTTGGGTACGAGATGACCCGAATTCCTGGCATAGTATGGAAGGTACAACATACGGAATGTTTAGTTGCAATAATCGTAACCCTCCAGCCTCCTGTAGGTACATTTACATGCAAAAAGGATTCAGAAAAAATATTCGCCAATTCAAATTTTACCCCCAAAGCAAAGGCCCCAGTTTGTTTTCTCTGGGATTTTTTAAAGTTTTATATAAAAATAATAAAGCAATGAATATTTCCCTATTTTTACTTAAAAAGTAAAAACATTAACTAAGTAATTTATTGGCTGTGACCTTTTTTAAGTAAGAAACAATTTCTTTGATCGGCTGAAAAACGCACACCTCACAGATAATATATTCAATGACCAATCAGAGAAGACTACTGCACCGGCATAAGACTAGAGTTTCAGATCATTTTGCTCATTGCCAAATCACAAAACCCAACCCGCTCCCTTTCAATTCAAGTTTCATTCAGATTCACTATTCAGTTTTACCCCTTTCTTTTCTCATTTATGATTTATCATTTGTTTTTAAACGTCACTCACTTCATTCATCAAATACAAATTGCCAAATTAGTTATACACTATGCTTTCAAAAAGAACTAAAGTGTTTAGAGCCTTACAATCTCAGCCCTAATTCCGGAATTCCAGATACACATGTAATTTTTTAGCACCGAATCCGATTCTCCGCAACGTAGACGCATCAGGTAAGGCATGTACACAAATACCGTATTGAAATACGTACATACGTAGAGTCATAAGAAACTAAATGGACTTTTTGGAATATAAGTAGCGTGGTCTTTTAACATAATTCAGTTAAAAAGGGACAATTTTAGACAAAATATTACACACACACAAATGTTTGATGCATATAAAAGTAATTGATGTGTTTATTTTTATTCTCTAAAGTCGGATGGCTAAATAAAACGGTGGATTTATTCACAGATATTATTAATTCCAACTCACCAAGGGATTTTTACCCCACGAAGAGGACGTCTGAAAACTGTAATTCGTATATGTACTTAACGGTATCAATCTGATAACGTTTACAATGGGACCAGACTAAAGCAGACCGAGTTTGTCAACCTCGTTTTCAAAGTTCCCTTCTCTCGGGTTGAACACATGGGGTCGAATATTGTAAACAAAGGTTTACATTTAGAATATTAAGTCTCTTTCACTACTTCTGTAAGTAAAATATAACAATAATACTTTTTAATTTATAAGAGTAGTATATACAAAACAATATTATCTAAATATTGTAGAAATGTTTATTTAAGATGTAATATTAATTGTGTTTTTTCTATAACAGTCAAATAAATAAAGACTTAAGTAGAGTGATAGAACGAGTTCAGAATGGCGGCGCCCTGAGGAAAGAAACATGAAACGGGAAAAACCAAAGTAGATTCTATCTACCAAAAACAAACGATGAGGCTGGGGTCTGAAAGATAATGTTGGAACAATGTTAAACGTTTTCTTGCTAAGTATCTATCATTAAAGTTTGAGGTAACACCATGTACAGAATCACCACGAATCGTTAAAGAGGGAGGCAGGGTCCGTGGTCTCAACTGTTTTGTTTAGTGTTTTGTTTTATTTTTATACTGCTGTCTGTCTGTGTGTCTGCTGAATCTTTGACTAGAGCAAACTCAACTAGTCAGTGTAAGTTGTACTTATATTAACTACATAATTAAGTGTACTGGTTAAATATTGTTAATGTTAACTTATACTTATATATTTAAAAGTTACTCACTTCAGTCTGCATTTAGGATTTAGTTTTTTGTATCTATCTGATCTGATCTCAACTTCCTATACTCTACAGAGTCAAGAGCCCCACTTCAACACTTGTGTGGCCAAGCTGAATCCTTGCCTTGGCCACACGTCAGGGCCTATTTTTTGTGAAGCTAAGCGATAACAAATTAAAAGCGCATTCCCTACGGGTGGGTCGGTGGTTTAAACCAGCTAAATGTGTTCACCTACATCTTGCCTCTTGCTTTTAATACGTTGCTTTTAGTACACATCGAGGAAAGTAATTCGGGGGAAGGGTACAATTATTGTTTGAAATATCTTTTTAAAAAGTTATTTGTTAAAACATCCAAAACACCCGAGGCAAGCTATTAGAGGTAGGTGAACACATTTAGCTGGTTTAAACCGCCGACCCGCCCGTAGGAAATGCGCTTTTAATTTGTTAATACCGCTTTAGCTTCACAAATATTATGGGCCCTGATGTGGCCAAGGATTCAGCTTGGCGACACAAGTGGGGCTGTTCTAGAGAACATAGCCGAACGAACTTCATCATCATATTCATTTTGGTAGAGTATCTGATCTGTACTCCTAAAAAACTACTAATTTAGCCCTAACCCCCATTAGGGTCCCTCCACATACCCTGCCAAATACAACAGAATGCAACACAGTTGAAATGAGAACCATGCCATATGCAACAAAATGCAACAAGGGATTTTGTTGCATTGTGCAGGCATGTTGTTTGTGTTAGGATTGAGCAAGTGTGTTTGCCCTGCCAAATGCAACAATATCCAAGTCATTGTTCCTGTGGTGTGTGGCATTTTTTAGGGGGCTCAGTATTCTTGCATATACTGCTTTGTGTCTTACTGCCAAATAATTGACTGCCAAATATAACAAAATGCAACACCAATATGAAGTCACTTGACTGCTAAATGCAACAAATTCAGTCAAAAAATGACATCTTAGTTTACTGCCTATTACTGCCTAACAACTATTACCATTTGGTGCATATTGTTGCATTTAGCATGGTTGGGGATCTATGGAGTTAGTTGTGATAATTGTAACCCTCCATCCTCCACTACTATAGATACAGATGCAGTGCCTTTTTGAAATATCAAAGTGTTTTCCAAAATATTTGCAGTTGAGTTGCAGTATCGTCATTGAGGTGAAATGGCACATCGCTACAGCTGCTTGGTGAGGCCACTTAACCTGAATTCTTGCCATCAAAATCTGTGGAAGAAACTTGTAAGATGTTTGTATAGCAGAACTGGAAAGTGGGTGAGGACACAAAATATTTAATCATACTTACACTTACATTTTAATGGGAGTAATTGTTCAGGCTTCTGCTTTTAAGACCCCCATATCCTATCATATATTTGTTCCCGTATGCATCAAGCTCTTTCTTAAATGTGGACGCTGTCTTGGCATTCGGAGGTAGACTATTCCAATCGTTGATGACTCTCTGAGAGAAGAAGTTATTTCTACTTCAAGTTCAAATTACCAAATAGTTTGGGCAACTTTTGTGTTAAAAAAATATGAGCTTTTGTGTTGCCATCCACCCAAAATTGTTTTAGACCTTATGTTTTTAAAGCCATGTACTTCAACTTTGCTGAAACTTGTTGTTTCATTTGCTTTTCTGAACTTGACCCTATCAGCTTGAAGACGTTTGCTTTAAACAAGTACCCTTCTTGTTGTCTTTTTTATTCAAAATCAGCTGAAAGTTTTAACCTTTGAAAAGAATGCACTTTATAAATGCTTGTGTTATTGTTATAATATTGTTATTATTAATCACAGGTTATTATTTTGTTTTACCCACACAATAATATGTGCGAAGCACTGTATACTCAGAACTTTCGTGCCTTTCCTGTGAAAAATATCGACAGGCATATTACTCGGGTGGGATTCCAAGAGCAGATGTCTTACCACTAGACCACCGTTGCTAGAGGCAGTTCAAATCCTTTATTTAAGAAGCAGCACCGCAACACTTAAAATTGTTAAACTTGCATCTGTCAGGAAGAATACTATTTGATTATCCCTATACACAGGTGACAGACTTTTCTGTAGACACTCGCAATGAAGTCGAATCGTACTGGAAGGAACAGCTGGAAATCTACACTGCCAATCAGACTATGAATCAAGAGGTAGAGTTTGTTTACCAAAAAAAAGTTTGTTTTGTTTTCTCTCCCTTTTTTTGTAAGTAATAATAATAATATCAAGCATTTATAAAGCGCCATCTATCTAGGTAGCCTATTCCGAGGCGCATATTATTACCCCTGGTCACTGGGCCATTTATTTCAATCCTTAAACCATCTCAGCTCCCTGGGGAGTATACAGCCTGTGCTGCAATATATGCGCCACTAGGCTAAGTCAATCACAAGAACCATCTCTGCCCTCACAGGTACCCATTTTACCCCTGGGTGGAGAGAAGCAATTATAGTTAAGTGTCTTGCTTGCAGACACAAGTGTCACGACCGGGACTCGAACCCACACTCTGCTGAACAGAAACACCAGAACTTGAGTTCGGTGGTCTTATCCACTCGGCCACGACACCCCACAAAAATTCCCATAAAAATGTCAAAGGAAACCAAAAGCCTTCTTTAGTTAATACATAACAGATTGTTTAGTATTTTTAGGAAGACGGGAAATGAGCCGTTTAGTTTTTTATTTATTTATTTATTTTTTAAGGTGCACCCATGGATATTTGTGACTAAGACTTTACCAATAATTGTTAAATAAAGTATGATCCACAAAATATAACACTATATAATTATCTCTCTTGTAAGTTTTGTAAGTTCTGAAAAGAACCGGTGTTAGCAACTCTTAAAAACCTTTGGTTCTTTCCAGAACCACCACAACTCATCAGAGATGTTAGTTTGGTTACAAAATTGTTTGCCCACAATGCAAAGTTTCCCCTTTTATGTTAAGACTCTTTGTTTATTATTATCTGTACCTTTTCTGCCAAAGTCTTGTGATTGTTAGTAATGTGAGGGCCACCAATGATCAGCTTTGCTGAATGGGTCATCCACATTCAAGGTATTGTACAGGACTGGTAATAAAAATGTAATAAAAATGTTTAATTTTAATTTGAAAGTTTAATGATTACGATGTTCACTGGTTAAGAAGAACTATTTTTTTCTGTGAAATATTTCCCTCTGAATTGAAGTCACATTCGAAAAAACTATCTGAAAACCAGGGCCCAATTTCGTGGCTCTGCTTACCGCCGCTTTCTGCGCTTGCGATCACCATTCTCCGCTTACCGAGCAAGCGCCGAATTTCTGCGCTAGCTGTGTAAGCGTAGAATGCCTAGTAACATGGACTACGCAAGCGCACAAGCAAAAATTACCTGCTAACCCGTGAAATACGCTTGACGTAAGCGCGGAATTCCCTGCTTGTGTAAGCGCTGATTCTTTGCTTACAGTAAGCAGAGCCATGAAAGTGGGCCCAGAAGAAGAAAAAACCAGCTGATTTTGGTTGTTACAACTAAAGTTAAGGACAATGTGTTTACACGCTGAAAATTGTGCATGGTTTTTCACTGTTTTCTCCTGACCTGCACAACAGATTAAGCCCAAATTTTCACAGGTTTCTTTTGTCCTGTATATGGTTGATCACACAAACCGTGAACACTGTCTGTGACTATTTTGTCAGCTCTACCAATCCTGTATAATACCTTTTAAATGTTGATTTTAATCAATAAATAAACAGACGGCATAAATAACCCTATTCTGACAAATGATTTCCCTCTCACCCTCTCATGTTTTAGGATAAGAGACCCAAGTTCTATGTGCTGAATATGTTTCCCTACCCCTCTGGGAAGCTCCATATGGGGCATGTACGAGTTTACACCATCAGTGACACCATTGCTCACTTCCACCGCATGAATGGCAAACAGGTAACATTTCTTTTATAAAAAAAAAATAATAATAATTATTGAAAAACAACAGCAATAATAAGAAAAGTTAATTTCTTGAGACATCATGCTCTTATTGAAGTGGCGTAATTATTCAACTGTGTTTTTAGTTTGTCGTAAAAAGTATGAGGGAATACAAATCAAATATTGTGGCAAGAGGTCCAGTATGGTCTTAAGTTCTGGTTTTGTCCGGGTGTTGGATCGGGTCCTAGGACGTGACACTTGTGTTCTTGAGCAAGACACTTAACAATAATTGTTTCGTCCTTCGGATGGGACAATTGTACCTTGTGCTGTGTAATGCATATAAAAGAACCCAGTACACTTATCATTAAAAGAAGGGGTTTGCCTCAGTTTCTCTGGTATGGTTGGCTGCAGATTGCGCTGCAGCACCATGTAAACCATTACAAGGTACTATATAAATGGGTCTCATATTTCAAACTAAGCTCTGCATACCGGTCATAAGTATAGTGAGTGCTTTGAGATGCCCGTCATCAGGTGTGATAGAGTGCTGTTATAAGATCGTGTATTAATTTTGTTATTTTCCTGTCTGTGATAGGTGCTGCACCCTATGGGTTGGGATTCCTTTGGTTTGCCAGCTGAGAATGCCGCAATTGAAAGAAAACTCAAACCAGATGACTGGACCTACAGGTATACAAAAAAGACCCTGACTATTTTCTCCCTTTCCAGCCACAGTCTGGTTACATTGAGTTAAAGTAGAAGAAAAACAAATGAATGGGTTAAAATATTAGTGCTAAGCTTTTTGGCTTTTTTTTCCCTTCCTTTTTTTTGATGCAATTTTTCTCTAAACAAGGCTAAACACCACTCTTGGTAATGGGGTACAAGAAGAAAATATTTAACATGGAGATAACTCACGGGAGCTGAAGATAGGAATTGATTTTCCTCCTAAAACAGTCTAGATTGTAGGTTGGAGGGAGACATGCACCAGGCAAGGAGATTCAAAGAGATGCATTACTTGGAATAAAGCTGTTGGAATGGCTAGCAATCACTTATGCAACCGACCATAAGATTAAAAATGAAACTTCCTGAATGGAAATCAAAACCTATTGTGTTGGAAAACTTTGCCAAAATTGTTTCCTCTGTTAATCACTACTACTATTCCATGTCTCTCAGTTGACCAATTCGATGAATGGTTTAGGTTTTTATGTGTTTTTCTCAATTTACTTCTGCAGTAACATAGACTACATGAAACGGCAGCTGAAAGACCTGAGTATGTGCTTCAACTGGGATAGGGTAAGCAGACTTTGAAATGCATTTATGAACAGGAGATACATTGATGTGTCAGTTTTAACTGGCCAGAAATGGCGCACCCCTTTGTTTCCCCCTAAACATTGTATCCTAGTTTCGCTGCTCCGTCCACATCTCATCTTAGATCAGCTGTTGCCAGATCTTTCAGAAGTGTTTTCTAATCTCATCTGGTCTATTATTTTATCAGTCCAAGAATACAGAAACAGAATGCCCTTTATAAGCAAGACTTCTCCTTTAATTCAGGAGGTAAATAACATTGTATCCTAGTTTCGCTGCTCCGTCCACATCTCATCTTAGATCAGCTGTTGCCAGATCTTACAGAAGCATTTTCTAATCTCATCTGGTCTATTATTTGATCAGTCCAAGAATGCAGAAACAGAATGCCCTTTATAAGCAAGACTTCTCCTTTAATCCAGGAGGTAACTACATGCAGCTCGGACTACTACCATTGGACCCAGGACCTTTTTGTCAAACTGTACAAGGCAGGACTAGCATATCAGAAAGAGTCGTTCGTCAACTGGGATCCGGTGGACCACACAGTACTCGCTAAAGAACAGGTATGACGGATACAAAAGTTTCTCATGGTAAGGTGTGGAAAGGGAGGGAAGAGTTTGGTTTGGTTGGTTATTGACCACTTGCACAACGCGGAACGCACCTCCGCAAAATGCATGCCAACCAAACCAGTTCCGCCATTTTGGGAGTCAATTCCTTTGTGTGCATTGTGACTCCCAAAATGGCGGACAGGATAGGTGTGTGTGAGTGCGCACTTTTGATTGAAGAAACTTTGCAGACTGGTTTGAAACAATCAAAGTTAACTCTAGCAGTAAGACATCTGCTGCTCAAGAATGGAAAAGGTCATCGATTCTAATCCATCTCGAGTAATGTGCCTGTTAATTTTGTTTCACAGGACACGGGGAAAGTACTGAGTACACAGTGCTTGAAACACATCAGTGTAAGGGTGATCAAAACAAACATAGTTAATTTTTGCTTTGTTTATGGACTTTCTTGTTCCTATTTTGTCTGCATGAAGGTTGACGAGAATGGTTGCTCCTGGAGATCGGGCGCTGTGGTGGAACAGAAGCTCCTCAAACAATGGTTCTTGAAGATGACACACTACTCTAAGGTATAAGGAAATACAATTACTTATCTAAAGCCTCCTTCCCCTCCTCCGCTCCGTGATTTATCTTTATTTTTTCCAGTTATTTTTTTTATTTTTTTATTAAATTTTTTCAAAGACATCTTCCCTATAGATCTTGTAAGTCTCGTGTTTATTCAAACCCTTTTGATCCCACTTTGGTCCCATGTAAATTTTTTCAAAGACATCTTCCCTATAGATCTTGTAAGTCTCGTGTTTATTCAAACCCTTTTGATCCCACTTTGGTCCCATGTACATTGCTTTAACGTGTGAGGGAAACAAACTCACGCACTTTAATGGGAATCACTGTTCTCATACGCGCAAGACTTGCACAATCAATTGAGGACCTACTTTTTTTTCCATTTATTAAATATCCCCCGAGAAAAGAGGCCCTGATTAGAATGGGATAGTTGCGGAACGCACTTCCTTCGGATAGTAAACAATTT
This sequence comes from Leptasterias polaris, assembly GCA_037783415.1. NCBI lineage: Eukaryota > Metazoa > Echinodermata > Asteroidea > Forcipulatida > Asteriidae > Leptasterias > Leptasterias polaris. The sequence continues at coordinate 818,468 of JAZGTN010000141.1, forward strand.
GAACACCTTTTTGCCTTCAGTCTCTCTTGGATGGATTGGCCGAGTTGCCTAACTGGCCACACGGAGTGAAGAGCATGCAGGCCAATTGGATCGGCGACTGCAGTGGGTGTGCATTCCATTTCACACTTCAGGTAAAGACATCTCTGTTTTGAAGACATTTTGCTGTGTGCAAAGAGAATAACATTTTAATGAACAAAAAAATGCAGAGTGGTGTCTAGCAGTGTCTGTGAATTTTGTTTGGATTAAGCTATTGCAATTTTCAGTTTGTTGTGCAGTGTTTCCATTCGTCCAAAGGTCACATGTAATGATATTGACCTTGAGCTTCCTCTCCACACATCTCACTATGAGCTTATTTATATATTTCAATAGTGCTACTGCAACTTTTCTTTCAGTTTGTTCAGCATATTTTCCATTCATCCACAGGTCGCAAGTAATGATGTTGACCTTGAGCTTCCTGTCCACACATCTCACTATGAGCTTAATTATATTATTTCAATAGTGCTACTGCAACTTTTCTTTCAGTTTGTTGAGCATATTTTCCATTCATCCACAGGTCGCAAGTAATGTTGTTGACCTTGAGCTTCCTGTCCACACATCTTACCCAGAACTCATCTACGGTGCCTCTCACATCATTCTGGCTCCTACTCACCTCCTGTTGAAGAAGAAGGAATTTCTGCACTGTTTGTCCTCGGAGGTGCAGCAGCAGTTAAAGAAAATGGACTCCCAACAGATAGGTAGGGATGGGTGGGGGTGTGGAAGGTTGGATTGGGAGGGGGGGGAAGATAGACAGATGGATAGATAAAATGGTTTATTCATTATTTCAAAAGACATCACTATCAGAGATTGAATTGCGTCTAAATTTACATAAAATCAGTTTAAAATTCTTTTAAAAATATACCCCCAAAATTCAGTCTTATACCTACCATTGCACTCTTGTTACACTTGTAGAGGGTTTGTAGAAACTAGAAGGTGATGTGATTTGCACAATTCTCCCTCGTTTATATGGGAACTTGATTTTGGATGAAGGAACTTGTTAAAATTTCAGCGGGAGAACAACATATTAAAGGTAGGGTAATCTTTTGGTCTTTGTTAATGTAATGCTGATATATAGCCAAAATTAAAAAGAAAGATACAATAACAGTCACCTATGACAGTTTCAGCTGAATACATTATCCACTTGCTGAGAAAACTGCAAAAAACTGCAAAAAACTGTCGAGGTGTTTTCACACAAACGTCAGTGGCAGTGACAGTGGGTACCAACTGCATCTCTGGCTGCAGCATTCACGACCAAATGCCAACCCTCAGAAATCTGAGAAACGATTCATGCCTTGATCGTTTCTCAGATTCAAATGTTTTTATTGCGTTCTAATCAACAGGGCATTTCAGACAAAATAATTTCGCGGGATGCTCGATACCATTGCCATCTTTATAATAAGAAAATAGAATTAGCTGTTGCAAACTGCTTACCAACCAAAAGGACCTGTGGTATAAATGCAAAAAATAAGTTAGTGGCCTGACGTTTCGACCCTAGCAGAGTCTTTCTTGAAGGCTAGGAACTGGTTGGCATGCATTTTGCGGAGGTGCGTTCCGCGTTGTGCAAGTGGTCAATAAATAACCAACCAAACCAAACGCTTCCCTCCCTTTCCACACCTTACCATGAGAAACTTTTGTATCCGTCATACCTGTTCTTTAGCGAGTACTGTGTGGTCCACCGGATCCCAGTTGACGAACGACTCTTTCTGATATGCTAGTCCTGCCTTGTACAGCTTGACAAAAAGGTCCTGGGTCCAATGGTAGTAGTCTGAGCTGCATGTAGTTACTTCCTGAATTAAAAGGGAAGTCTTGCTTATAAAAGGCATTCTGTTTCTGCATTCTTGGACTGATCAAATAAATAGACCAGATGAGATTAGAAAATGCTTCTGTAAGATCTGGCAACTTCGAGAAAGACTCTGCTAGGGTCGAAACGTCAGGCCACTAACTTATTTTTTGCATCTTTATAATAAATCAGCTTTCGGATAGAAACTACACAATTTATTTTGGGGTCAATGCCAAGGTATGACCCTATCTGTAAGGAATAATGAGGGATTGAGCATAGAAAAGGACTAAGGTTATCAATAAAACTAATAATCAATTATCGTTCTTTTCTACTTAGATGTCAACCTAGGTGTGAAGGCCATCCATCCCCTCAGCCAAAAACTCATCCCAATCTTCACCTCCAGTCGGATCCCATTCCAAGAGAATGTGGAGTCCAGACTTGGTATCCCTTGCTCCTCCTGTGAGGAGGATGAGGAGTTCGCAGCACTGAATGGTATCTCATATGATGTGGTTCTTGACCCTGGGAGTCAGGAAACTAGACTCATAAACTCTGACCAGGTAAAAACAAAAGACCATATGAGTATAAATGGAGACTAGGAAGCAAGTTTAGTATTTGGTGTTAAAAAAAATTAATCGTATGCAATTATGCATAATCACATACAAATTTCTCTTCAGCATTTTTCAAAACGGTGGTGCCCAAAAATTTTGACATTTGACCTAAGTACCTTTAATTGAAATGATGTCTTCAGAATGAAGTTTACTTGGTGTTTAATGTTTATATTTGGTTTTAAAGCTGCACTGTGCAATCTGGGGCATTCTAAATGGTTTTGTCTCTACAATCTTTGGGGAATTAGATTGGAAGTGTAACAAATTTTTTTATATTTATTTTGTGTATCGGCCGCAATCGGCCCAGAATTTGCGCATTTTGCCCACGATACGCTAGCTTGTGCATGGGGAGAACTCTGACATGGTAAAAGCCATCCATTCTAGTACTATCTTTCAGGTTCAAGTCCTTATGACATTTTTGTATGAGTTTGATACATATCTGGAATTGTGTAAAAAGATACATTCATTGTCTAAGAAATTTCCCAGACATTCTCACTGACCATTTTTCTCTTTCAGTTCACTGGACTCGCAGTAGATGAGGCTAAAGAGGCAATAATGCAACAAGCAAGAGATCTGAAAGTAGGAGGCCATATGACGAGTCCCAGACAGTTTGATTGGTTGATCTCCAGGCAGCGGTACTGGGGCACTCCGATACCAATGATCAACTGTCCACAATGTAAGGTGAGGGAAACCTTAAATAATAAAAGACTTTTGCCCAATAGGGGGCGACAGACATGTCAGAAAATTTGCCAATGTATTACCCAAGTATTAATACTAAAAGCAAAGTCGACTTATCCGCTTGGTCAAGAAACATCAAAGAGTGTCCCTCACTTGCATTAAGTGTGAATAGAATATTACTGTGATAAAACAGACAATTTAACCTGCACGTTTGTTTTTTCTCATTTATCATTCAAATATTTGAAATATACAGACAGTTCCGGTTCCAGAGGAAGATCTACCAGTAATACTCCCCAAGCTAGATACCCTCACTGGAAAAGGAATGTCCCCGCTGGCTGAAGCCACAGACTGGATTAACGTCAAGTGCCCACAGTGTGGTGGTCTGGCCATGAGGGAGACAGACACCATGGACACGTTCGTTGACTCCTCTTGGTACTTTTTGAGGTACACCGATCCGAGGAACACAGAGGCTGCGTTTGGGAGGAGCGTGGCAAATTGGTTGATGCCTGTGGATTTGTACATTGGAGGAAAAGAACATGGTAGGCCTATTGTATTAAAAAAATGTACATTACTTTTTAATTGCTCTTAAAATCAATGCTAATAAAAACTTACTTATTAAGATGCACAGCAGCTTTTGATAGCATAAGGTGTTTTGAGAAACATTTCACTTGAAGTGATATGGTTATGGAAAAATATATCTGTTTTTATCCCCCACAATTTGAATCTGAGAAACGTTTCTGTCAGAAAGGTTTCTCAAATTGTGTTTTCCAATGATGGATTATTCTTCCTGGGTGGACAAAACCGCTCCAGATATTCGGTGGTATCTGAAAAACGCTACCACCTTTTAAAGTGAAATTTTAACGTGATAGTTTTATTGCATATGTCTTCTTTTATATGAGGATTAATGTTATCGAACGATTCGAAAAACCAAAAGTATACTTTACCTTTAAGTTAATATAACAGTTCATAAAATACTTATGAAACAAATAATTAAAATGTCTTGTTTTAAACAAGTTATTATACTGGGCTCTCGCTTTAAGTAACAAGTTATTATACTGGGCTCTCGCTTTAAGTAACAAGTTATTATACTGGGCTCTCGCTTTAAGTAACAAGTTATTATACTGGGCTCTCGCTTTAAGTAACAAGTTATTATACTGGGCTCTCGCTTTAAGTAACAAGTTATTATACTGGGCTCTCGCTTTAAGTAACAAGTTATTATACTGGGCTCTCGCTTTAAGTAACAAGTTATTATACTGGGCTCTCGCTTTAAGTAACAAGTTATTATACTGGGCTCTCGCTTTAAGTAACAAGTTATTATACTGGGCTCTCGCTTTAAGTAACAAGTTATTATACTGGGCTCTCGCTTTAAGTAACATTTTAACTACGAGGCAAGTGCACCAATAAGCCGTATGCGAGGTACATTTGAATAATGTCTGGTACAATGACTTACTCAGTCACAATTTACCGCCTAAATTTGAATTCCTCAGACTTTGGTGACAATGGCTATGTCACATGATTCTGGGCAAGCTTTTGCGTAGTTACCTAAGAACACCCATGCACAATTTTGAATGAATGTGTATGGCACCTTGATACCAAGTTTGCTTATCTGGAGACTGCTATACAAAAGCTTGCTCCAAACCATTTGACGTAGCAACTGTCTCTATAGTCTGAACAGTAACTTGTGACTGAACAAATTATTGACTTGTACCAAATATTATTCAAATCTAACTCACAAATCAGCTTTGTTTTGAGTTTTATGAGCCTCAAATGTGTAGTTTCTTCGTGACCCTACAGCGATTATGCATCTTCTCTACGCCCGCTTCATCAATCACTTCCTCCATGACCAGGGCCTGGTGGCACACAAGGAACCCTTCACACATCTACTTACTCAGGGTCTAGTCATGGGCCAGAGCTACCGAGTAGCTTCTAGTGGACAGTACCTCAGGCCAGATGAAGTGGACTTCAATGGTGAGTCAGAGACGTTGTGTTTGCTTGTCTTAGCAGTCTTTCCGAATCTAGGATCGATGGAGAGAAAAAGACAATGATTTCCAAATTACTGAACTTGTATTCAAAATTTGACTATCCCTGTAAATTTGTGTAAATGCGTGTTTAGACTCCATCAGGCGATACCAATGTTGTACAAATGCTGTTCTATCCCCTTAAAACACCACCTGGTTTTATCTGAGATAAACTCAGTGTCAGTGCGTTCGTCTTTAAGGTTCGTTTGATTTCTCTAATCATGTTTAAGTATCCGTACATTTTTATCAGGGCCAAATTTCAAAAAGCCTGTTAGCAGATATTTTCTGCTTATGGATTGACCATTAGCAGAATTTCTATTTCATAAACACTAATAATCAAAAGCGAAGCAAAAGGCAAGCTGAGTTTCTGTAAGCAGACAAGTGACACAATAATGCAAATCCATTGTGAACCCTCGATCGTTTATGATTTTTCTGCTGCAGTAAGCACAACAATTTGCTTACTGGTAAACAGCTTTATGAAGTTGGCCCTGGTGTGAAAAGAGGGCTACTTCTGTACAAAAGAGCCCCTCAGAACTTAACCAAATCCCAGAATTAGCATTTTCAATATTAACTTCCCTATTTGCACAAGCATTTTAACTGCTTTTTCAAAATTTAACAATTTCAAAGGGCATAAGCACATGTACACTTTTAAATGCAAGCTCCCTCAACTGTGCTGCTCTGTAAAAATGTGCCAACCTTAACTCCAAGAAGAATTGAGGACGAACAGAGTAAAGAACAAAACAAATTGAGACATTTTTCAAACATCGTCTCGAGGTTAACCAAGTCACTGAGCCTGGCATTGAATTAACGGTTTTGCTCTCCTTGGGTTTTAATCACGGTCTTGCGTATATATCTCTTTCTCAGCTGAGGAGCCAGTGCAACAAGGTACCGGTGAGAAACTGATTGTGAAATGGGAGAAGATGAGTAAATCGAAGCACAACGGCGTGGACCCAGAGGAGACAGTCAAACAGTATGGGATAGATACTGTCAGACTATTCATCTTGAGTGGCATACCCCCAGAGCACGATATGCCATGGAACATTGAAAGTAAGTAATCATTCATTTTAACCATTAGGTTTTTTTAAAATGGTCTGGGGTGTTTTGTTCCCCTTGGAAAATGTTTTGCTTGTGTTCACTGTGAATCAGCCAAATCTTAGCTGTAAGCATTCGTTGATGTATTTGCGGATGCATTCTTGGTCATGTTGACCTGGCTTGGTCGTGTTACTCCATGTCTCCTGGTCTCGGACAGGAGGTCCTCTAGGATGTTGTCCATCCATCGCTTTCTTGGTTGACCATGTGGGAGCACGCCCTCACCCTGTATATCAAGTGACGGAGGCAGTCATGGTTGAGCAATTCTAAAATCGCTATAAAAGTCATCTGTTCACCGTTAGTTCCGTATTTTATCTTGTAGCTTGTTGTTTTCTTTCTTCCTGCAAAAATTAGTTAGTGGCCTGACGTAGTTTATTATAATTGTTATTATTATTAATATTACTATTAGTAAGTGCCTTCTGCAGCCACCTTTTATCACTCATACCCCCTTATTTGTCCCTTCGCAGCTGTCTCTGGAATCATTCGCTGGAAGAACAGACTGTGGTCTCTGGTGTCAAGGTTCATCAAGCTGAGAAACAAGAAGGACGAGGGGAAGAAACTGACGGACCTGAAGATTAATGAATGCGAGACCGAGCTTAAGAAGCTCAGGAATACAGCCATTCAAGATGTAAGTGTTTTACCAAGATCCATTGATTTGCTGCAGTAAACATTGAACCATTATTTTCAAAGACTTAATTGAAAAATCAAGTAATAAACCACAAGGCAAACTTTTAGGTAAATTTTGGATATTTTTGAGTTGAACAAAGACAAATTGATCTCTGGCTGCACGGCAGTTACAGGTTGTATGGCTTCTGGCTGGCACCCCCCGAAAAAAGATATTGACAAAATAGGGAGACCGCCAACATAGGGCTAGATGTCGTGATATCTGTGTCGTGATAGAACGATTTAGAGCATCAAACTCAAGTTCTGATGGCCGAGTCATCCAAAAAAAAAAAGTTGAGACAGTTGTGTTTTTGGGGAAGACACTTAACTATAATTGCTTCTCATCATTTTAGGAGTAAATGGGTACCTGCAGGGGTAGAGATTGACAATGTGAACCACCGTACCTATTTGACTGACGGTGCTGCATACTCCAAAGGAGTTGAGATGGTTTCAGGAAAGCTTAAGTCCTAATGAACAGGGATAGTATTAGTAGAAGGTCTTGATATAATTTTTTAAAGCGACTAATAAATGCCTCTTGGTATTATTAGCCTGTGCGTTCATTCCAGTTATCCTTGAAAAGTCTGTTTCAGTTCGTCCTGTGCAATGGGGGACTTTTAGGATGCTAGGTGGTAGCAGTACTACGTAAACAATAGAAATTTACCAGGTCCCAATTTCATGGCTCTGCTTACTGCCAAATTATGTGCTTACGTCCACCATTCTCCGCTTACTGTGCAAGCGCCGAAGTTCTGGACTAGCTGTGTAAGCGAAGAATGCCTAATAACGTGGAGTACGCAAGCGCACCAGCAAAAATTCCCTGCTTACCCGTGCAATACGCTTGACGTAAGCGCGGAATTCCTTGCTAAGCTCTGATTCTTTGCTTACGGTAAGCAGAGCCATGAAATTTGGCCCTGGTAAGTCTGCTGCCACCTAGTGCTCCAAAGTCTCCCATTGACTCATCTCAATCACTACATAATCTCATTATCACAGGTCACGGAGCAGTTTACTTCAGACTACATGCTAAGTGTTGCAATCACACGTCTGATGACGTTAACCAACGCACTGCGCAACTATCCAGATGACGTCGTACGCAACAGCCTAGCGTATGAGAAGGCCCTGTGTGCTTTGTGTATCATGACTGCCCCAGCCGCTCCACTCATCACTTCAGAGCTATGGAGAGGGATTGCTGGGGTGCCTTATCACATCTCCGACCACCACTGGGTGGGTATAACATTTTCATTGGGGAGAGAATTTACAATTTGGGTGGATTTTGATGTTTACCACATATTTGTGCATTTGTTTCAATCTCATTTGGGGGGAGGGCGGGAAAGGATTCTATGGCCCCTCTGCGACCTGCTGGTTATTGTCGTGGCCGAGCGGATAAGAGCACCGGACTCAAGCTCTGGTGTTTCTGTTCAGCAGAGTGTGGGTTCGAGTCCCGGTCGTGACACTTGTGTCCTTATTAAGCAAGACACTTAACCATTATTGCTTCGTCCTTCGGATGGGACGTAAAGCCGTTGGTCCCGTGTGTTGTGTAATGCACGTAAAGAACCCAGTGCACTTATCGAAAAGAGAAGGGGTTTGCCCCGGTGTTCCTGGTTGATTGGCTGCATATTGCGCCACAGCACCTTGTAAACCATTACATGGTGCTATGTAAAGAAATAGGCCTCAAAATTCAAAAAGTAGCTCCACATATATACCTTGCAGGAAAATATTTACTGTTGAAGCGCCTTGAGCGTCACTGAGTGACGGATATGAGCGCTTTATAAGAAGCCATTATTATTATTATTATTATTATGCCAATTTGGGTACATATGGGGTCAAAAAGTATTGACTTTGTTAGACTTAGGAAAGGCTTTTTGAAAAAGATTTAAAGCTTTCTAGTATTAGAGTGATGGGGCTAGAAATTGTTAGGTTTTGGATTCTATTGTTTTCATCGTTTCACTTTGTCTGTTCTTTTTTTTTCTTTTTTTCAGATTACAAAGGAAACACCCCTAACAACAAACAAAATTGATTATAATTATAAATGTAAGATTAATAACAAAGAATAAATACAAAAAATTAAAGTTAAGTAAACAAATATTTGAATAAACAAAATAGCTACTTTTTAAAATTTATTTGTGCAGGACTGTGATGTTCTACTGCAATCATGGCCAACAGAGGAAGCAGAAATAAGGAACCAAGAGGCAGATATAAACATTCTTATCAAGGTAATCACTCATTGAACATAGTAGACAAATTGCACGAATGCTTCTGTAAATGTATTTAAGCACCGCGCTAGTAAGTAATGAATAAGTTACTGCTTAGTATTGTGTCCAGTTGATGGTTCATACTAAAAATTGCACGCACTGATGGAGAGGAGATTTTGAGATATCAGTCATTGTCAAACACTCTTACATCACGGACCATCAAGTGAACTGGGAAGCTGCGAACTCATCGCTCTTATCTAGGCACAGCATCCTAGAAGAATCCGAGAGAGCATCCAGATCCACAAGCATCAGAGCCAACACTCCTCTCAAAAGAGATTTGCACATGGTTGTACCTGCAATATTGACATTTTAACACCTCTGGATTTTTTGTAATTAGCAATCTAAACATTAGGCCCCGACCTCAAGGTTTTGAAAAACGACGTGTGTCAAAATGACAATATTTTGACGTCATTTGTGTTGCTTTGTTATTGCAACAAAGCGGCTATACAACACAGAGCTCCCATGAAGGATGTAACATGAGTGATGATGTCACGGGACTTCTCACGAAATCTTTCTGAAAAGCATGGAGAAGGGTATTGGGAATGATTGGTGTTCTTTTCTGTATTTGATATCTGTTTATTCTCATGTGAACTGAATTTCCTTACTGATTGAAAACATTTTAAATGCATTTCAGCAAAGATCATTTGTTGCCGTTTTCGTTCAAGCTGGTCTTTAACGGGTGTGTTTTGTACTACAGGTAAATAACCAGACAAAAGGCAGAGTCAAGGTTCCAGCTCATCTACTGCACAATGAAAGGGAACTACAGAGGCTGTTACTAGACAGTGACCTAGGTCAGGAGGTCATAGGTCAAAGAAGTATCAAAAGGGTCGTGTTCGTGGCCAAAGTATTGCTTGTGAACTTTATCCTTGATGATCCCAGTTGATGTGCAACAAAGCAAGCTGTAAAGGGAAAAATTTAAAAAATTAAATCTTTTTTATACTAAAGTTTAAAGAAGAAATTAACAACAATTCTTTTGAAGTGAAAACATCATTTTGCGACTTTTTTAAAACAATATTTTGGTGTGCTCAGGTAGGTTCAAAGATTGGTTTATGTCTACAGAATGCTAATTTATAGGCAAAGTTATCAACAAAGATACAGTTAAATTCACATGTGAACGGTTAAGCTAAATGCTGAGAAAACAGCGTAAAACTGCAACAGTATTTTCACAAAAACTTCAAATCTATCCACTTTTAGCAAGGTGACAGCGGGTACCAACCGCATCTCTGGCCACATAATTCCCGAACAGACACCAACTCTCAGATCTCAGATTCAAATGTTTGTGGATGAAAAGTTGTCCAAACCATATTACTCTGAAGGGAACCCTTTCTCAAAGTAGTTTATACTATCAACAGCTGCAGTGCTTCTCACCAAGTAAGTTTTTATGGTCATTAATGTTTGGAATATTTGCCAATCTATGACCCTACCTTTAGTGCTAAGACAAGGCGTACATTTAAATAACTTGTATGATGTCATAGCGGAGGGTTGCATTATCAATGTTGTTTTGTATAATAAAAGTGACATTTCACTCAGAGAGAGGAAGCATGGTTCAAACAAACAAAATACAACTGAATTTTCTGAATTTAACATTGTATAGATCGAAGAGGAGAAATTTACCAACCTCAGATGAGAAGTGGAACAATATAATACTGGGTTTTTATATAGCACTTTATCACACCCCTATCGGGTCGTATCAAGGCGATCATTATTTGTTTTTTAACAGGATAAGCAGAGCTGTGTTTTGAATTATGAGACCCATTGTTGTAGCACCTTGTAATTGTTTACAAGGTGCTATTTCAGCAGGCACTGCTAGATACACCAGGGCAAACTCCTTCATTTCCCGATAAGTGTAACTGGGGTTCTTTTTACATGCATTACACAACACCTGGGACCTATGGCATTACGTCCCATCCAAAGGACGAAGCAATAATGGTTAAGACCGAGTGAGTGTCAAGACCGAGACTCGAATGCACACACTCTGCCGATCAGAAACACCAGAGCTTGAGTCCAGTGCTCTTGACCGCTCGGCCACGACACGCCACTGTGGACAATGTATGTAGATCTCCATAGTCCTGTGCATCTCAGTAACGTACCACTCAGATGACTGCCTAACATAAGATGTCATGCTAGTACAAAGATATTCACTTTTCAAATGTATTACACATCCTTTTAAAATATAAATGTAAAATATTTTTTGAATCTTTTCAACTACAAAAAAAATATGATGATGTGAGTGTCAGTCTTTTATCAAGTAGGCCTTTACACATTTATCAACAATTTATTGTATTTTATAGGAAAAAAACTAAAGAAGAAATAAACTAAGCCTGTTGATTTATTTTATTCACTGGTTCATCTCAAAAATCTTTGTCTAACTTCATAATCTGTAAGGTTTGCTATGTTTGTCCAGTTTCCAATTTAAACAGTAAAAAATATTTGAATTTTTATTTCATAATGAACGGACCAGACTTGTTTCTTTCCAGCTTTGGTTTGGGTTAAACTCGGTTGAGTGGAAAAGAAACAAAGGTCCATTTCATAAAGCTATTAGGGGCCATTCAGAATAGTCAATGTTAAAAATATTCGAAAATTTGGGTGGTCGGGTCAAAAAACGAAAAGAAAAAGATTGTCAATTTCATTCCTAAATAAACTACACAGTTTGTTGTTTAAGCCAGAAAAAGCTGGAGACCTTTGATCTAAAATATCTGGTTCATTTTAGTTATTACTTTGTTTCTTATAGATTATGCTATGAAGCCAATTGATATTTAAAAAACAAAATTTGGGGTGGGTGGGTCAAAACAATTTCGAAAAAGAAATTGAAACAAAGAAAAATCTTGCATAGCAGAAACAGGTCACCGGCTAAAATACTATGTACTGTATATTGTTCTTAACTGGCTCCAATCATTTTTTTGCTAAGCAGAAAATTTTGCTTAGTACCCTTTTCTGCTTAAAAGCTTTATGTCAGTTTGGCTGTACCAACCAAGTAAATCTTTAAAATGGCCATGGCGTCTTTGAAAATGCAGACACAATGTTGGTTGGGCCACAAAATTTGTGTAACTCTTTGATCAGTAGGCCTTGAATAAATCATCTTAATTAAAACCCTTTATTAATGAGTAAAGAGCCTAATTTATGCGTAAATCTTTGAAATGGCCAATAGATCATACCACACCATCTAAGGTATATTAAAAACATTTTCTGTGTTATTTCCCAACAATTTTTACATCTAAGTGACTTCTTTACATGCCTTGCTATTGTCTAGAATTATTTGAGTCATACCTAGTAAATTATTTATTACCCTAATTAACCAAGTTCTTTAGGGCGTGGCAATGCCCCCCCCCCCGGCCATATCCCAACGAGCAAAAGGGCCAGTAGTTACTACCACATCATCCATTACATTTTTTGAAAAAATCCTGTAAACAAAATTTTAAAAATCGGGGCCTGACCCCCCCCCCCCCTTAGATATGTGGAATTGTCCATTCTAGGATATGAATGAGTTTGACTTGCCCCAGTCATTACACTTTGGAGAAATTACTAATGAGTAATTATTGTAAATCACAAGCTGTGACATGACGCTAAGCAAGAAAAGTTTCCTCCAAAAATATTGTGCTCTCATTGGCTGACATATCTAACTTAGCACCAATCAAATCACTTTAGCCACTACGCCTGTGCTGATTAATTGGTGGTCCGATCCTGTGGATCCGTCTTGAGTAGAGTAATCCCTAGCAGTTCTCGAAGGAAACTATACTGGGGTGGTGCATCAAGTGACGTCACTGGTCATTTGTGCAAGTGATGATAAACTAATTAGTAAAGGTGCAAGTAAAAAGCATAGAAATTTACAGGAGCCTGGTGCCAGCGCTAGGCTTTTGAACACCCAGAGCTGGGCGGAGGGCTAGCTTCTGGAAAGTACAAACAGATGTAGCATACACTGCTGATGGGGGTAGCTGGTTCCAACCCAAGCATGGCACACTCAGACAAAGGAAAAATGTGATGGTATGCAGAGTATAAAGCATTTTATCATAAAATTGATCAAAATTAATTATTGTTCAAACAATAATCTCGCGGGCTCATAAAAAGACGGTAGAGGGCGCTGTGTAATCGACCAGGTGCATGTGTGTGAGTTATAAATAATTAATAATGTTTCTCGCTCAATTGATGAAATAATCATGTCTTTTCTTTACTTTGCATACGGAAGCAATCTACTCCGAGAAAGGCTTTTGAGGGCCAACCCGTCTGCAAAGTTTGTAGCTGTTGCTAAATTGATGGTAAGATGAATGATTAGTTGGAAAGTACGGTCGTCGGGTCTGTCCTTGCTCTATGGTCAGACCATAGATTATTTTCCTTCCTCCATAAGGTTTATCGCGATTCCAGAACCGCAATGCATCATGGGAGGGCATATGGGGCAAATGCATACCGCAGTACACGATGTTTGCAGGCATGGCCTAGGCCCTGTGTAAACTAAAAAAGTGAACAAGCTTATGATTTGAACATCGCAACAATTTTATAAACAACACAGTCGGTCGTCAGGCGCCCAGGCTACCGATTTCCCGAGTTGCCCCCTTTTACTACACCCAACATGCTTGGCAAAACAGCGCCCTCTCTTGGTATTTTGCTAATCGCGATAAACCTTATGATTAGATAGAGCAAGGACAATGGGCATGCATGCCCTGAATTGCCCTCGACCACCTGTTGTTTCGTAGAGTTGACGAAATCGAACTGAACTGAACTTAGCCCACCTTGCTTGTTCGTTGGGCTGTTTATGGCTCTCTTATCTACGAAGCTGTCTAAGGGACATGGTGAAAAAAATATTCCTTCTTTCTGAAAACCTGTTGGTACGATCGACTTCTAATCTATCTCGTCGTAGGCCTTCGTACGACTTCTATCTCGCCCGTACCACTTCTATCTTGCCCGTACCACTTCTATCTCGCCCATGTCCCACTTCTATCTCGCCCGTACCACTTCCTTCTCGCCCGTACCACTTCCTTCTCGCCCGTACCACTTCCTTCTCGCCCCCGTACCACTTCCTTCTTGCCCGTACCACTTCTATCTCGCCCGTACCACTTCTATCTCGCCCGTACCACTTCTATCTCGCCCGTACCACTTCTATCTTGCCCGTACCACTTCTATCTCGCCCCCGTACCACTTCTATCTCGCCCGTACCACTTCCTTACTCGCCCGTACCACTTCCTTACTCGCCCGTACCACTTCCTTACTCGCCCGTACCACTTCCTTACTCGCCCGTACCACTTCCTTACTCGCCCGTACCACTTCCTTACTCGCCCGTACCACTTCCTTACTCGCCCGTACCACTTCCTTACTCGCCCGTACCACTTCTATCTTGCCCGTACCACTTCTATCTCGCCCCCGTACCACTTCTATCTCGCCTGTACCACTTCCTTACTCGCCCGTACCACTTCCTTACTCGCCCGTACCACTTCTATCTCGCCCGTACCACTTCTATCTCGCCCGTGCCACTTCTATCTCGCCCGTGCCACTTCTATCTCGCCCGTGCCACTTCTATCTCGCCCGTACCACTTCTATCCAGTACATGTCCCACTTCCTTCTCGCCCGTACCACTTCCTTCTTGCCCGTACCACTTCTATCTTGCCCGTACCACTTCCTTCTCGCCCGTAGCGAGACAGAAGTGGAACATGTGCGAGATAGAAGTGGTACGGGCGAGATAGAAGCGGCACGGGCGAGAAGTGGTACGGGCGAGAAGGAAGTGGTACGGGCGAGATAGAAGTGGGACATGTGCGAGATAGAAGTGGTACGGGCAAGATAGAAGTGGTACGGGCGAGATAGAAGTGGTACGGGCGAGAAGGAAGTGGTACGGGCAAGATAGAAGTGGGACATGGGCGAGATAGAAGTGGTACGGGCAAGATAGAAGTGGTACGGGCGAGATAGAAGTCGTACGAAGGCCTACGAGATAGAAGTCGATCGTACCAATGAAAGAAGGAATTTTTTTTCACCATGTCCCTTAGTCAGCTTCGTACTTATCATACTATAGTCGGTGACTGATAAGACTGATGTTAAGAGAGCCATAACAGCCCAACCAGGTGGGCTAAACTGAACTGAGCTTTTGATTTGATAAGACTGATGTTAAGAGAGCCATAACAGCCCAACCAGGTGGGCTAAACTGAACTGAGCTTTTGATTTGATAAGACTGATGTTAAGAGAGCCATAACAGCCCAACCAGGTGGGCTAAACTGAACTGAGCTTTTGATTTGATAAGACTGATGTTAAGAGAGCCATAACAGCCCAACCAGGTGGGCTAAACTGAACTGAGCTTTTGATTTGATTTGGACTCCAAAAAGATGCCTCCAATTTTGAGGCATTTAAAAAAATATTGTCTGCACCATCAGTCGGGCATTGCATTGCTCTTTCTTGAGCAGAGCTTTAGTTTGATCATGGTTTGATTTAGTATGTATCTTATTGCTCTGTCAGAGACTGAGCTTTAGTTTAGTAATAGTACGTAATTTTATTATTTAGTCCCTTGAGAAAAGAAATACAAAACTGAAACAAATGAATGTCACTTAAATCCCAATATAAATTGTTACGGATGGGTCCAGAACTCATCTCAGAAGGGTCCGAGGCATTGCACATCTTTATAAGAAGCCGTAACTCCAGAATGGAATCGCGGATTTCTTCTGTTATTGCCATTGCACTTCTCTTGAGCTTGTGTGTAATTGTATCAAGTTATTTCAATTTTTTTTTTTTAATGGACTATTAATATTAATATATCCTCCCCTGTCCGGTTTTCGATGTAGTATGCCTTTTTTTTGAATTGAAAAAAAATAAAAATATTCCATAATCAACTGATGCCCTAATTACCTTCCTTTGTTTATAAGAAATATGCAAACATATATTAAAACGTGATGGACATTGAAACTTTCACACCACACACCGATCTTCGATGACTTCAATAGCGTCCCATTTGTATGGTGTTCTAAAGGCGACAGATGTGCGTCGCGTCGTGCCGTCGCGTCGCCTGTTCCGTCGTCCGTCGCGTCGCCCGTCGCGTCGTGCCGTCGCCCGTCGCGTCGTGCCGTCGCCCGTCGCGTCGCCTGTTTTTCAATTGATTTCCATGGTGACTTGGACATCCGTCGTCCGTCGCGTCGTGCCGTCGTCCGTCGCGTCGTGCCGTCGCGTCGCCCGTCGCGTCGCCCGTCGCGTCGTCCGTCGCGTCGCCCGTCGCGTCGTCCGTCGCGTCGTCCGTCGCGTCGTCCGTCGTCCGTCGCGTCGTGCCGTCGTCCGTCGCGTCGTGCCGTCGCGTCGCCCGTCGTCTGTCGCGTCGTGCCATCGCGTCGCCCGTCGCGTCGTCCGTCGCGTCGCCCGTCGCGTCGTCCGTCGCGTCGCCCGTCGCGTAGCTCGTCCTTTTGTGCCTCCTGGTGGCGCTGCAAGAGACTGTGCATCATGGTACAGTTAAAAAACTAATGACTTTTTCAGTGGCACTCTTGTCCATGTACTTGTGAAATGATGACAGACGTATGATGTTGTTGTTGTGTGGTTGAAGTGTCATTGATGAATCGAAAATAACCCCCATGTTCCGAGCTTCCGAGGGAGCTATCAGAGCAAGTTACCGATGGAAATGTATGGCACATTATTAATGTTATACACCGTTTTCAAGTTTTCTCAAAGTGATTTGTTTCCTGTAATGTGTCACTTCGTGTAACGTTACTCTCTATTGTGTGATCCATAACTCTGTCACTTCTAAAAATCTCACACATGTTAACAATTCAAAGATGAAACCGTCAATTTGGAAAAGCCGTTCAGGCCAAATGAAAGGTATCAGTTAATAAACCTGCTAAATATTGACATGACTAGTGACAGATAAATCATACTCGACCATTGTGTCACTCCGTAATTTATTGCCCAATCAGTATTGAAATGAACATTTACAAATTTATCATCAAGTTAGAAACACCAAGGACTCATGACCATGTATTTTGTTTTAATGTTAGAAACACCAAGGACTCATGACCATGTATTTTCTTTAATGATTTGGTGTTAAACAAAGAATTTTTGTCTTTGCCTCCTTTTTGCATAATTGTTGCTACTTATGAACTTTCAGGCTTGCGAAAGGCGATATATTAATCCGTTGTCATTACAAATATTATTGATATTACATATTTTAAGATAAACGGGCCAATTACCACTTTAATCACTACTACATGTACTCTGGTAAATTAACTCTTCTGTCATATTATGGCATATATTATTATTTACTGTGAAAAAGGCATGCACACATAACTTCTGTTTAAAAAAACAAAAAAAATAAACAATGGGAAATGACCGAAAGTAACAAACTTACTATTTCCAGCCAGTAATTCTATTTGAATATTCGCCATGAAAATTTACTTTATTAATGAACACTAGTTAATTTTATCACCTTTTTCTTCCGAAACATTTCTCATTGTTAGAGAAGTTTACCTCTTCCCACTCAAAGTTTAAAAAGGGAAGGATGTAACAATAATTATCTGTTTGGTTTAAATTTGGTGTGAGAGTTTGTTGATGTAATTTTACTTCTTGTGTTTACTGCTAGAGGAAGTTTCTCCCTTTTGATGGCTTATTATGTAACAGGTCCAGAAAAACCGTGTTCAGTAGGAGCATAGAGAAAGGACCACGGAGAGACAAGTATGTTCCCTTCCACTGTTTATTCCAACTTAATCTCTTGTAGCACCCAAGTTCATTTCAAGGAATCGTCTGTAATAAACAACCCTCTTGTTTAATCCTTAATCCTCAAGTAGTGGTAATTAAGTCACACATTAAATGTATTATAGTTTACAGATAGCAGCCTGTGTGTTCTCCCACCATCACTTCTTTGATTTTATGTACTGGTGGTTCTTCATGTTTTTAAGTTTTGCCTGTTTCAAGTCATTACTGCTATGGACTCGATTTTAGAGCCATTTTGATTTTAATTTGTAACCTTCCTTGGCACATGTGTTTTGTTGTTTTTAGTGGTTTTTATAAATCCTGTTAGTTCAGTAGTGTTACTGTTGGTCTTGGTTTAGAATTCACTTGATTTATTGCTTTATGGTTTTGCTTTTTGTCATCGCTTCATAATCAATAAAGTAATTTTTCATCGCTTTATAATCAATAAAGTAATTTTGTGCAAGCCCACCAACCATGTGGATAATAATTAGGTAAATTTGATCTCAAGAACTGGAGACCGATTAGCCTTTTAAATGTAGATTACAAACTGTTGGCCAAAGTTCTCACAAATAGGTTAAAAAGGGCCATGCCTTTCATAATAGGTGACAGATAACAGACATGTGGTGTACCGGGGAGAAAAAATCATGACAACCTCACACTTTTGCGTGATAGCATAGATTATAATTGGAACAATAAGGAAGCAGCTATTTTAAGCATCGATCAGGAGAAGGTTTTCGATAGAATTAATTGGAATTATATGTTTACCATGCTTGAGAAAATGGGGATTCCCCCCAAATTCATTCAATGGATCAAGCTTTTATATAGTAATCCTGAGAGTTGCGTCATTGTAAATAACTTCATTGGCAGACCTTTCCAAATAAGTAGAGGTATCAGACAAGGGTGTCCCCTGTCTCCATTGTTATATGCAGTCTGTGCAGAAGGTTTAGGAACTCTAATTAGAATCAATAATGGGTTGCATGGTATTCAGTGTCCAGGTGGAACCATGGTGGAACTGAATGTGTTAAAATTATCCAGCATGCCGATATTTCTAAAGAGAGTGTGTAAAGAAAATAGAAAACATTATTTTTAGTTTTTACTGGTCAGGTAAACCGGACAAAATCAAGCGTGCCACTATCACCGGACCTCGATACATGGGAGGGACAGGTCTTTTGGACGTCAGGGTCAGGTTACGCAGTCTAAAACTGATGTGGTTGAGTATTATATCAAAAGTAATGGTAAATGGAAATCCTTCTTTAACTATTGGATCGAGAAACCCGGCGAAAGCCATAATCTTGGTTGGTATGTGTTTGGTAAAACCAAGAAAAAGTCACCAGACCACTCCCTTTTATATGGACCTTTTTGCAGCCTACGAAAAATCAGGGGGTGTTTTCAGACCAGAATTCACCTCAGTTTTGGAAGTAATGAATATCCCTCTCTGGCATAATTCAGTGGTTGCGATTAATAAGGATAACGATTTAGCGAGTCCTGTTTTAACAAAGAATAACATCATCAAATTTCAACATGTTGTTAAAAATAACAGACTAATTACCTTTAAGGAATTGGCTAGGATCAAGTGTGATCAGGTGATTTCAACATAAATTTACTAATTCCAACCAATCCTAGCTCCCAGTCCTTTATCGACTTATTTACATCTCACTCTTTCCTCCCCCAAATCCATATGCCCACACGTATTACTGATACTTCTGCTACACTTATCGATAATTTTTTATCAAATATTCTTCCTTCCTCAAAATCTGGTATTTTAATCTCTGATATCTCAGATCATCTGCCAATTTTTATGTTCGTTCAGTCTCCAAACTCAAGTTCTTCTCATAATCACAATTTACCTTTTTCTCGAAATGTGTCTAATGTGAACCTTGAACAGTTTATTGACGACTTACACTCTTTTGACTGGACCAATGTCCTTAGTTGTAATAATCCTGATACAGCTGCTTATAATACTTTTCTGGATAATTCTATTTTTCTGTACGATCAAAATACACCTTTAGTTAGACAAAACAACAATACCAAATCTAATCATATTTCAACTACCCCTTGGATTACACATTTCCTCCTCAAATCTATTAAGAAAAAGAATAAATTGTATCGTCAGTACTTGTCCAACCCTACAACCTCACATAAATGCAAGTATATCAAGTATAAAAACACCTTGACTAGCCTTCTACGTCTTTGTAAAAAAAAGTACTATTCCCTTCAGTTTGAAAAAGAAAGAAATAACATCCGTAATACCTGGAAGGTTATAAATTCTGTTTTGAATAAAAATACCCATTCTCATGGTATTAACAGCATCATTGTTAATGGGAATTTAATTGACAACCCAAATCAAATCGCCAATCATTTTAATCAATACTTTATCAATATTGGTCCCAACCTTGCTAAAAACATCCAACCTACTCATTCACCCCTTAGTTTTGCTGATTATATGCCCAACCCTAATTTTAATTCCTTCTTTTTTACTCCAGTATTTGAACATGAAATTTTGGACATTGTAAAAAATTTACAAAATAAAAAAAGTTCTGGTCATGACCTGATCAATATTTCCATTATCAATAAGTCAATTTTTGCCATAAGTAAACCACTTGTTCATATTGTCAATACTTCTTTTACGACTGGCATTGTTCCATCAGAAATAAAAATTGCTAAAGTCCCACCAGTTTTCAAAAAGGGTGATCGTAACAATATATCCAATTATAGGCCCATCTCTATTCTTTCATGTTTTTCAAAGATCTTTGAAAAATGTGTCTATGCCCGTACCATTAATTTTCTGAATAAGTTTGAAATTTTAACAAATCAACAGTTTGGTTTCCGTAGCAAACATTCAACCATTCATGCACTCCTTGATTTTATTGATAAAGTTACTAATGCTATCGATGACTCCAATCATACTTTGGGGGTGTTCCTTGATCTTTCAAAGGCTTTTGATACAATAGACCATCAAATACTATTGCATAAACTTCCCAACTATGGTATCCGTGGAATTCCCCATGAATGGTTTAAGAGTTATCTTTCAGACAGGCCACAATATGTTTCCGTCAATGGCATTAAATCTGAGTCTGATGTCCTTACGTATGGAGTACCTCAAGGATCAATCCTCGGGCCTTTGTTATTCACCATATACATTAATGATTTCACAAATTCTTCTAGTGTGCTTTCATTTATATTATTTGCGGATGACTCTAATTTATTCTTTTCCCATAGTAACCTTGACTATCTTGTAAACACTGTTAACAATGAGCTCAAACTAGTTGCCACCTGGTTTACGGTCAATAAACTATCCCTAAATATCACTAAAACTAACTGCATGTTGTTCAGTAATTCAGTCAGAGACCTTCCAAGTCCTATAAAGATTAATGACATTGAAATCACTGGAAACTGATTGTTGCAAGTTTCTAGGACTTTTTGTTGACCGTAGACTATCATGGAATAGTCATGTTGATTACAGTGTAAAATTATTGCTAGAAATATTGGTGTGATCATTAGGATCAAGCATTTTATGCCTGAACTGGTTTTACAATCTCTTTATAAAATACATTGATCGGTTCTTATCTTAACTACGGGATACTTGCATGGGGATCAAGTTCTACTACCAATCCTAATAGACTTCTTCTCTTACAGAAGCGAGCTCTTCGTATCATTAATTTTGCTGAATTTAACGCACATACAGATCCCCTTTTCCATAAATATGCAATTTTAAAGTGAATGATATTTATTGTCTTCAGCTTGGGTCCCTCATGTATCAACTCACTTGTAAAAATTTACCTTCTGCTATTCAATCAATTTTTTCTTTAAACTCAGATGTACATTCCCATTTCACCCGCCAAGCTTCTAATTATCACATTTCTTACACTCGTACTTCCCTCGCTCTTAAAACTATTAAACATGAGGGACCTATGCTTTGGAACATGCTTAATGAAAAACTTAAAGCCTCCAAAAGCTTGTTTACTTTTAAACGTGTCTTTAAAGCTGATATACTGAAATCTTATTGTTGATGAGTTTTTTACAGATGTACATTGTATTTTGAACCATACCACAGTGCAGACTCGGGTGGTCTCCTACATGGGATCCATGGTGTATACTATCATCCATAGCCACACTATGTTAAATCCATCGAGGGATACGCTGCTTTTGCATCACTCATGATTTCGTTCGATACTATATTATTGCTGACCGGCAAGATTGTTGTGTTTGATTGTTGTGTTAGTCCTAGTCCAATGTTTGTTCTCGTTATTTGATTGTATTATAGTGTTTGCTGATTTTTCTTTGTAACATGCATGTGCATTGAGACCTGCTATTATATTTGTTTATTGGTGGCTCAACTCGACCACGGACCTCCACGGTTCACAAAATTATTTTTTAATCTCAATGCATATGCATGTCACTATAGGGACCATTGCCTACAAGCTTTACTTTTTAAATGGATCCCTCTGCAGTGTCACATAATGCTTTTTTTGTTTACATGTAATATTCTTCAAACCTATGCTGTAAAACATTTACTTTGCATTATGTAATGATTACTTTTGATGTATTTATTATTGCCTTTTGCTTTTTTGATACTGTGGAAATAAATGAACCTTGAACCTTGAACCTTGAAGTGTGAAATTAATCGTATCACTGCTGGACGCATAGCTAAACGTCTTCGAACAAAACATCAATCCTGTCCTCTTCAAAGAAAAACGTTGTGGGCCTAATGACCATCCAAGCAGGTGGCTCAGTTCCAAATTGACCATGGGGATCAGGGTTTGGTACCTTTTTCTGAAATTACCACGAAATTAATGTACAAATCATTGAAGGTCAAATAATTTGTTTTTCCAAAAGCACAGGAAAAGTGGGCCTCGATTTTAGGCCTCACTGATAAGTTCGACTGGGCCAATATTTGGACCAAATTAAACATGAACAATATTATGGACGCCAAAGACAAGGACACCTTTTAAGACTTTATCACAGGATTCTGCCAACCCGAGATAAACTTAAACGCATGAAAATCATAGATACAGTCGACTGTCCTTTCTGTAAATCCGACACTGAAACTGTCGAACATTTGTTTCTATACTGTAATGAGGTGGTTGAACCCTGGTTATACGTCGAATTTTTAATTAGGAAACAAACTGGCTGCCGTTTCTTTTGTCTCAGTGATTGTATAAGAATTGTATGTATGAATTTGTCATTTGTATCTATGATAATTGTTGGCATGATGATCAATGTTATTTGGAGAATCCGGTGTGATCTGGTCTTCAATGAGGACAACGTTTTCACAAACACAAACATTACTATCAATACCTACAAAGAAACTCTCAGATCATTTCTACTAAGGGAGAGGAATAGGCTCCAAACAAGTAATTTTAACAAATTGTACAAATTCCTGTGTACTTTCAATGAAGACGAGAGTCCAAAATTTATGTTCTGATCAAAATCGAATTTTGTCACCTCTCAGTTACTGTCCTTTGTGTAGGCCTTAATTTTAATCTTTTTACTTGTACTAGGTTGCTTTTTCATGTTTTGATCTTGCCTTTGTTTGATATGTAATATCAACTTTGTTCATTGTCCTTTAGTTTCTAGTAACCTATATGTACTTGTGTACTGATCTATCAGTACTTGCTTTAATGTTCCATAGGAGATGTATATACTTGTAATTACTTGAGTTGAATAAACGGAGTCTATAAGAGCTCCACTCAAAAGAAAAAAAATAATAAATAATAATAATAATTTAGGTAGTATTTTTCCTACGATGCTGCTGTTGACATTGCTTTATTTTACAGGCTAGTAGGCATGGTAGGGAGGCCGAGGTAGTAAAAACTAATACTTGACATGTTTTTACAATTAAAAGGATATTGTTGAGATGACACGGCAAGCAGGGATTGATCAAACTATACACATCTGCCATCTAGAATCTCGACGACCTCATCAGACTCACTTCGACGGAAATAATCAAAGAGCGCCACCAATTGACAGAAAAGTGAAGAACGTTTTGGCGAAAATAAGGTCCAAATAAATTTAAAAACAGGCGACGCGACGGACGACGGCACGACGCGACGGACGACGGGCGACGCGACGGCACGGACGACGGGCGACGCGACGCGACGGACGACGGCACGACGCGACGGACGACGCGACGGGCGACGCGACGGACGACGCGACGGGCGACGCGACGGACGACGCGACGGACGACGCGACGGACGACGCGACGGCACGACGCGACGGACGACGGCACGACGCGACGGACGACGGATGTCCAAGTCACCATGCAAATCAATTGAAAAACAGGCGACGCGACGGGCGACGGCACGACGCACGACGCGACGGGCGACGGCACGACGCGACGGACGACGCGACGGACGACGGAATAGGCGACGCGACGGCACGACGCGACGCATATCTGTCGTCTTTAGAACACCATAATGTTTTGAGTTTGACCTGTTTTCGATGCAAACAAGAAAGTATGGTGTCCGGGTGAAGCCATACGTGGAAGAAACATCTGCAGTGACTACAAGTGTTCTGTGAGACTTAGTGTATGACTCTATAGCCAGCAGTTTTCTTCATTTTATTCAACATATTTTTGATTTAGTTTTAAAAATAACCATGGTATTTTTCAAAAAAAATTTTTTTTTTTTAAATTCTTGGCTTTCAAATCTTATTTTTATTTAGTTTTGTGTCTTTTTATGTTTCTTAACATTTATAATAAAGCATATAAATAAACAGTGATAATCGAATCACAAAGCTGATGTTTAAATTTTAATATTAATAACAAAAATGATAGAGTGTTACAAAAACAAATTATCCAGACTATTAGAAAATGATATAAGGCACGTGGCTTCTTTAAGCCTCTGTATTTTTTTCCCCAGAATGCTCAGCAGAATGTTCAGTCACATGATTTGATCATCGTGAATTGTGAATTTAAAAAGTGTTTGATGAAACTTTTTCGGTGGGAATTTTTTTTTTATGGCCCCGACAGTATGACATATTTTTGTACCTTGCAGAAATGCCTAAAATACCACAACTTTTTGCATTTACAAGTGCAACTAACCAGTGGACCCTTTAAATGTTTCTAAGTTTTGGTCAAATGAGAGGAGACTCTTTGCTTGGCAAGTCAAACCACAAAAATTGTATCTAGGGACTGTTTACATCGCGCGCAGAGAGGTAAAAGATTTGCCTCGATTTCAGGGACGCCCTGAATACAGGGCGTCCTACGATACTTATTATTTTATACCTACAATTATTGATCGTAACCCTTGATCCTTCTGCTATGATCGTCAAGAGGAATGAGGGTTACAATTATCGCAACTGGGTTTTACCCCTCAATTATTTTAAATTTGGTTTAAACCATAGCTATGTTTTGGCTGTATACTTTGTCAGTTTGAATCTAACTCGCTATCAAATTCCTTGGCATGACATCAGTTTTAGCGACAGCAGAGGCCTTGTGTTATGGCAGTTTATTAAATGAGGATTTGTTGGTTTATATATATTTTTTTAAATTAGAACTACAAGTTGCAGTTTTGCGGCAGACAGAACTGGACGACGACTTCCTCCAGATGGAAAGGAGGTGTTGGCAACATCGCAGAATCAGTAGGAGAATGCGTCTGGGGTGTGGTGTGGAAACTTGATGAAAATGACCTGGATAGTCTTGATAGGTTAGTATTCCACGAAGGCCACGGAGGCCATGGCCTCTGTTGCCCTAGTCTTTGCTTTGATGCCCCTTCAAAAGTTTCTCATAGACTTTAAGATTTTCCATTGGAAGTGCCCTTTGAAAAATAAAAATGTCTTTGCCCTTGCAAAGATGAAGTTCCATGCCTGATACGTGAATCTACTCTTGGGTGGCAACTTTTAGAGTTTTTCACTTAATCACATTAGTCTAAAAAAGTTTAACGTTTAAATTGCCTCCATAATTGTGGAACTGTTTTATTAACTAAATGAGATTTGATGAGGTATTAATGTATATTCTGTTTTTCCGGTTACACCATAATATCTCTGAATATAATGTATTTATGTTTCTACAACCCATTCCTACAACACAAGATCTTTTTCACAAGGGAACTTCGCTCCTCCTTTATCCAAATCCAATTCAGGAGAGCGTAAATTTGCTGCTTGTAATTGTGTAGTCAAATTAAATGACATTACTTTGACACTCAAACACACGTCGCCTCCCACTCCGGCCAGTTTTAAAGGATGGGTCGTAGCTAGATTGGTAAATACTCAAAAAAATGACCATACAAAGTTACTTGGTGACTGAAGCACTGTGGACAGCAGTTGATGGTATAAAAACTATTTTGTGAAAGGTTTCCCTTTCAAAGTTATGTGGTTTGGATAAATGTTTCACCAAAACATTTGAATGTGAGTTATCATTCATGTACGAATGGTTTCTCAGATTTCTGAGGGTTGGTGTCTGTTCACGAATGCTGCAGCCAGAGATGCATTTGGTACCAGCTGTCACCTCACTGAATGTGGATTGATGCAACGTTCTTGTAAAAATACTGTAAAAGTTTTTGCTGTTTTCTCAGCAAGTAGACATTGTATTCAGCTGAAACTTTCACATGTGACTTTTTTGTATCCGCCTTTCTTTATAATTTTCCCCATATATCAGCATTACATTGACAGAAACTAATCGATGAGTCTGACCCTACCTTTAACCCTCCTACTGATTCGCAACATTTTCAAGTGAGTTGACCAACCATTTGAAACCATTCAACTGCCAAAGTTGTGTATGGTGGCACAACTGTGCACAGAACTAACTGTACTGTGTATGCATTCCCTCATGGTATCATATTGCAAGGCTGGCATAGCTTATCTATCATTCAAAACCACAGTGAATGGTATTGAATGGTCAGACAGCAAGAGGGTTAAACGACATTACAACATTTTATGATTCTTGTAGGGCTTGTTCTGTTTTTAACTGTCTTTGTAGGCCTATCTTTTCTCTATTCAACTCTTCTGGCTGGCCCAGATTTTGTTGTTTTTAATCGTCCTTGGTTTTTGTTTAATGTAATGTATTGATTTTATCAACTTTGCCTCACTGTTAATCTAGTTGTTCATATTCTCTTTAATACCTGTGTACATTTATTGTCTCTGAAAATGTTCTATTTTTATATTAATTAATGTTTGTAATTTGCTGGGGACCTTCGAAAACAAGTGTTTCACTGAAAGGTTTACCCAGGACAAACGAGAAATAAATTAATAAAATGTTAATTCAATGATTGCTGTTCAATTGCTGTTACTCCTAGAAAGATGAGGTTGTTTTGCTATGCAATGATATCATTAAACGCAACAACCTCATAGTAGGAGAACCCTTTGGTGAGGCGTAGTGTGTAGTTAGGCAAATAAAATATAGACCATGTGATTAATTGTGACATCACATGTTTACAAAAGAGCAAAAGAGCCTGGACTTCCTGCAGGCACAGTTTGTATGCAGCTCAAGGGAAGAATACAATAAATCTTATGTTTTATGGAGATTCCACTGTCTGATTTTTCTCAACTTTTGATATGAAGAAAGGGGGGACATCTCCAAAGCTATACAGCTGTTGTTTTTGTAACTCTTGAATTTATGTGAAAATTATGACACAAAATATAAATTTTCCCATAATATGGCTTGTGTAGACTATCTTGCGTCAAGAAATGCATTAGAATAAGGTCACTATTTCTGTAACAAAGGTAGCATGGTCTATATATAAGATATTTTTGTCCTGTGGAACTGATTTACTGTATTTTGGAGAGCTTGGATTGGTTTTTGTCAACAATAAAAGTCACCTGTGAAAGTTTCAGGTGAATTAACAGTGTCTACTTATTAAGAAAACG
The DNA here is from genome assembly GCA_037783415.1 of Leptasterias polaris. NCBI lineage: Eukaryota > Metazoa > Echinodermata > Asteroidea > Forcipulatida > Asteriidae > Leptasterias > Leptasterias polaris. Next base: position 846,027 of record JAZGTN010000141.1, read on the forward strand.
GCAACAATTATTTAAATTTGTCTTAAGGTTTGCCCTCATTAATGTCACCTTGTAATGGATATTTGTTGTTGCTATTTACAGACAGGAGAGTGTGCATTTAGGCATCTACCGCCAGTTGGAATCTCTCCGGGTCACCTCGTTGGAAGATGAAAAGGTCATGGACTGTGTCAGTTATCAGTTGATCGATCCCATGGACATGAAACCCTCACCCCATTACATCAAAGTCATACAGACAGGTGCCAAACAAAACGATATACCAACGGAATATCGCAGATTTCTTGACTGCATCGAACACAATGGTTACAGCGGACACGTGAAGATATATGATGAAGTTATGAAAGATGTGAAGCTTTGAAGGTAAATAGTTTTTAAAAAAATGAAGGAATCTGAGAAGAGAAACCCTTGTTAGAAGTGAGAGGCTGCAGCTGCTGTGGCTCTGAAAAGAATCAGTGGAATGAATTTTGTAACAACCCGACTTTTCAATTGGTGCGCTCTGATGGTCTTCAGGAGTGGAAACTCCAATTACGTAATGATTGGTGGAGGGGATCTTCAAAATGTTACAATTATTTGTTAATAAATCAAATGTTTCTTTTTAAACATGTGTACTAATAGGGCCCATTTTCATAAAGCTTGTAAGCGCAGACAAATCTTGCTTAGCAGGAACAGGTTCCCAGCCAAAATACCAGGAGTTTATATTGTTGATACTGGTGCCCTGCTCATTTTTCACTCGGCAAAGTAAATTTGCTGAGCAGTATTTTCTGTTTAACAGCTTTATGAAGCTGGGTCCAGGCAACCTGGCAGTGATTTTTTCTTATCATGCAAGGGTTATGTTTGTAGCCTAATACTTCACACTCGGGTCCTTGTCATTTGATTGGTGGAACACTTATCATGTGTCACCCTTTATTTTGCCATGTACATGTGCATATGTATACTGCTGCAATGCTCCAAAATTCAATATTGGAGTCCAATATGAGTAATTAATGTCTGCTTTAAATCTCTCCCCACGTGAATGTCCAAGGTAAGGTCTTGTCACCGCAGACAAGGTCGGTGTCTACATGGAGTCGTCCGCATTGTTTAGATGGGGTTTTTAGAATTTGGACAAGTTTCCCTCCCTGTCTATTTTGTGTTTACTGTGAACAAGTTTCAAATGACAATCGATGTGTGAGGTGAGGTAAAACAAATATGGAATGCAGATCTTTCATGCATTGTTGCAGAATGTACAAGGAAATCTGGCTTAACCATTTTACGCAACTTTACCTCATGAAATAAAATGGTCCAGATTTCACTTTGTGGTATATATTCTGCGACAATGCACTCAAATGCATCCAATATTTGTATGAAAATGTTGTCTATAAATTCTCATATGCTATATACATTGTAGTATAATTTCAAAATGTGTGTTTTACAGTGGCGGAAAGGATAGAAGATGGCGTCCCTTCACTCACTTTGCTTTAAAAGTATTGGCATCTTTTGAGATTCAATGTACTCGTAATAATCCTGACCCACCCATCCACTGCTTACTAACAACAGTTATTTTTTATTAAAGAAATTCTAAAACCTTAAATTTTTACAATTTTAAAAATGGTGCAATAAAGCCTTTTAAATACTTTTTGAAATTTAAAACTTCTGTTTTTTGTCCTCATTCCTTCAGTGTATCAAATGCCTGCCTTATTAAAGGGTAGGGTCCATATATGGTTTTTGTCAACGTAATGCTGATTTAGAGGCAAACTTGTATTAAACAAGATACATTAGAAGTCAATTGTGGAAATTAAAGATGAATACAGTGTCTGCTTGCTGAGAAAACATTAAAAAATGGTCACTGTATTTTCACAAGAACGCTCAATCCTTTAACGTTTAGCGAGATGACAGTGGGTACCAACTGCATTTAACCCCGAACCTAACGCATCTATATAAAAACAATTGAAAATGAAAACTTAAACAACTTTACGTTTGTACACGGTTCTCTCTTTATCAACAGGATACAAGAGTATAACTAATTGTCTTGTGCCAAATGCGGGGAACAATTTCGTCCAGCAGACAGTTGTGCACACTGAATGCTGATTTTGAGTAGGAACAATTTTTGGGTAGCAACCGATACACTTTGTGTCCTATTGCCTACTGTCTGCCACGATCGCCATTTTGGGTAGTCAAATTGCATGTAAAAACTGGTTAAAGGCTCACCGCCTAAAATGCACATTACATTGTATTGTATAATTTAAAACACATGTAGACATTGACTCCAAAAATGGATAACGTCAGATGAACTGGGTCCGTACTAGAGAAGTTGTTATAGGACTGTTATGCAACCAGTGGAAAATATTGTTTAGAAAATTAAATACAAATATAGAACGTTATCTTTTACATCTGAAACAATGTCCAGTAAAATCCTGTTTGATAGTTTTATACCATTAACCGAGTCACAGGTAAAACAGCTTGTTGTCAATTCTTCTAAGGGATCATGCGCTCTGGATCCCATGCCTACTAACCTTGTGGGTGAGTGCCTGGATGTTTTGCTTCCAGTACTTACCAACATTATAAATTCATCATTAGTATCTGGTACATTTCCTACTGACTGGAAAGAAGCTTTAATATGCCCTTTACTTAAAAAACCCAATCTCGATATGAAATTAGAAAACTACCGACCAATCAGTAACTTACAATTTATTTCTAAATTAACTGAGAGGGCCGTTTGTGACCAACTTTATTGTCACATGTCAAAACATTCTATGTTTCCGGTTTTCCAATCATCTTATCGGAAGCATCACAGTACAGAGACGGCTCTTATAAAGGTTAAAAATGATTTATTGATGAGGATGAATTCCCAACATGTTATTCTGCTTATCCTTTTAGACCTGAGTGCAGCGTTCGATACTGTTGATCACGCCATTTTATTGAAACGTCTGCAGTCTAAATTTGGAGTCACTGGCAAGGCCCTTGATTGGTTTTCATCTTATTTGTTGGATAGAAGTCAACGTGTTTCTATTCAGGGTACCTTATCAGAAAAGTTTAACATCAACTGTGGTGTGCCTCAGGGATCCTGCTTAGGACCATTTTTATTCCTTGTCTATGCCTCTAAATTGTTTGACATCGTTGAGCGTCATCTGCCTGATGTTCATTGTTATGCGGATGACACTCAGCTGTATTTATCTTTTAGACCGGACGATAAATTTTGTCAAGCTGCTGTAACTATAATGGAAGACTGCATTGGGGACATCAGGCAATGGATGTTGCATGACCGGCTTCTAATTAATGATGCTAAGAGTGAATTTTTGATCATCGGATCAAAGCAGCAGTTGCAGAAAATTAATATTTCCAATATCATGATAGGTGATGCTAAAGTTTTTCCTACAACATGTGTTCGTAATTTAGGGTCATGGTTTGATTCTGAACTTACAATGAACACCCACATCAATAAAGCTTGCTCTGCAGCTTTTTTTTCATCTTCACAACATCAAACGCATTAGTCAATTCCTAACACAAGACTCTCTTTTAAAACTAATTCATGCATTTGTGACTAGTCGTCTTGATTATTGTAATGGCCTTTTGTATGGTCTGCCAAAGTCACAGATAGCTAAACTACAAAGGGTTCAAAACGCTGCAGCCAGAATTGTTACTAACACACACCGGTTTGAACACATTACACCTATAATTCGTCAATTACATTGGTTGCCTGTTTCGTACAGGATTAATTTTAAAATCCTTTTGTTGACCTTTAAAGCTCTTCATGGTCTTTCTCCAAAGTATTTACAGGATCTTGTTTCCATCCGGAAGGTATCTTCATATCAACTTAGGTCAGGGAATAATGGTATTTTCTTGGATTATCCTTCTGGTAAAATGTTGACTACATTTGGTGATAGGGCTTTTTCTGTGGCAGCCCCTAAGCTTTGGAATGCGCTACCGTTTCATATACGTAGCGAACAGAAACTTACCTCTTTTAAATGTAATATAAAAACCTATCTTTTTAAAGCCGCTTTTTAGTGTGTCTTTCTTCTATGGTCACCTTGTCAGTTAGTTTAGATTTTTAGCATAAATAGGGTTAAAGGCGTCTGTCTCCTGAAAAGGTCAAAACATTACCGATGCCAGCAGGGATAGGCCTATGTAATAAGTACTATTAGTTCTCTGTTGGCGGGACAGACGTATCCCCATACTTTTGTTTGGGCGCTGGCCTGGTGACCAGTCTTTTTTCTTTGTCCTTTTCTTCCATTATGTGCTTTTTAACATGTGTTCTGCGCCTTTGATCATTTTGTATGTAAGGGGCGCAATATAAATTTTAAATATTATTATTATTATTATTACATGGTACCAAGGAATACGCTCATCTACATGTAGATAACTGAATTCATAAAAAGTTGTCAAGTTTTGCTTTAAAATATTGCATAGATATTTCCCTGTGTAGAGGCAATCTTTATGGGCAATTTGGATTTTGGCTTTGAGCCGTGAGGCGTCAAGTGTTCTAACTTTTGTAAGTAGCTAAGTCACCCATCAAGCATGCAAGGAATTTGACAGAAATCCCATGTAAGGCACATGGTATTTACGCAGATCGCACAGTTGTATTACATGAATCGCCCATTAAAAGCAGGCCCGAGTTTGGCTATGACAAACTCAGTACTCATGGGAAAGAGCAATGTCTTCATCAAGATCTTTCAAAATGTCTGTTCAAAAGTTTAGGGTCCACTGCCTGTAAGTTTAATTACAAAAATATCCACAAAATCTCACAGGTTCTTGTTTATAATGTGAAGTATTGGGGGAAAAATGTTTCTTATAAAAACAACTTTGAATCATACAAATCGACCAGATATATCTTGAGATATTGATCAAGGAACAGTAGGCTTTCCTCTCTGCATTTCTGTTACTTGACACCAGATGTTGGCCCCGATGGCTGAGGATCACCTGCCTTGGGGAAGTGGGTTCCAGGGTGAATGGTTTATATTACAATTACTTGAGTGATAACAACTGATAAGAGGTACAGTGAAACCAGTGAGTAGAATTCAGAGACTTTGGCTAATGGGAAATTTGACTATCGTTGTCCATAAAGATGGCCATACTTTACACTGTGTGACGTCAAGTGGGAACTATCTATAGACTTTCCACGTATCATTTCTTATGCTCATTTTAATTATTAAAAACTGGACGGATTGTTGTCATTCTCTTTACAAAAACCGGAGTTTCCTCTCATATATTTCATATATTTCTTTCTTATAACTCTGAGCTGTTGAGCAGACCAACGCGTCTGACCCCCGCCTTGAGCAGTCTCTGTATGATAGTTTCAATGGGTTGTGGCGTTGCTGTGTTCAGCTGGTCATGTGGTACATCATACGCACAGGCCAGGTATGCTATCATGTGATGCTTATCAATCTCTGCATCCACTACGTTGATGGCCATCCGTAGCTCCGGTAGAAGTACCTCCCTGTTAATAAGGACATAGTCAATTTGCATGAAACGTTGTATCAGTGTAACAATTATGTTATGTTTTTGTAATACGCCGTATCTGGCACGAAAAGATACTACACTGGCGCATTGGGGTTATGTTTCATCCAGGATATATTAAGCAAGATCTGGGCCCAATTTCTATAGCTATGCTTAAACACAAAAAGTAGCTAAGCATAACGAATTTATATTTACCAGAATAAGGTTACCAGCCAAAGTACATGTCACATGTACGAGATACGACCGGTATCCTGCTTATTTCTGCTTAGCAAGAAGTTTTGAAGCATAATTTTCTGCTTAAGCAGCTCTATGAAGTTGGGCCCTGATGATTTGACGTTTTCAAACTAAATGTAATGTAAAATGCTACTTTAGGAGATATGACGTTGTTGCACAACGGATGAAGGAACAAAATGTACTGAACATTATTTGTTTCCGCTACGATGCTGCAAGACGACCAGCACCCTCATCAGCAACCAGAGTGCTGTGGTGCTGGGTACAGGGCCATGATCGTGGCATCTTTTTGTCAAAATGTTTGATCTTTTTGGAGAGATAATTTGGAGACATAATTGCAAGATTCTGTGCTTGGCCTGTAGATGATATGACTATTTGCACATACACCTCCGAAAAGGCAATGGAAATCTAGTTGTGATCAATGTTTCCATGATGCCCCATCAGGAACCACCTCGTCTTGAGGGGGGTATGTCTAGATATTAGAATCCACTTTATTCACTTTATTTCTGACATACATATTACAAGGCATTGAGTCCTTATAGGTAAACACAGATAGACTGTCCATCTGATGATGGAGAAACTGTGGATAAGGCGCCTCCAGACTTTTCAACCCCATGATCTAAACATCCAAGAAGGAAATGACTAATAACTTGTTGTCTTTGCCTGCTCCTTTTTCCCAATCTGTCTCATTCAATTACTTTTTCTCCCTTTCATTTTGTTTTTTGTGTTTCCACCCTCTTGTAATCAAACTAGCCCCTTCTCTCTGCCCCCTTGTTTGCTTATCATTGTTCATCCCCTGCTTTTCCAGACTGCATTTCTCTCTACCCCTTTCTACCTGACTGTTTCTGTATACACTTGTATACTAGTTGTCATTTAACCTTTGAGAAAGACTCGGGTTCAAAACCAGAGGCCATTAACTAATTCTTGCTGAGTAAGATCAACAACAGGTCTTGCAGAGCTACTATGAATCGACACCATCATCAAATTAAGCAACTAAGTTTCTCCAAGTCCTGTCCATCATGATGGTCTTTCCCATTATCTCTCCCCCCTCCCTCAATTTTAAGTACTATACATCTTTGACCATGAACCATACTACTTACTCTTTTTCCCCCATCTCTTGCTTGATCTGCTCCACATACTTGAGACGTTCCTCTTTATCTTGTTTACGGATTAGATTAATGAAAAGACGAGCACCTCCATCTTCATCCTGTGTTCAAAGTCAAAACGGAAACCTGTCTTTGTGAAATCTGGACTTCACCCTGTATTGAACACTTGGGGAGTGTCTCAAAAGGCAGGCATGTTCGAGTCATGAAGAAATGTTCCCGTACTCATACGCGAGCAATCCAGTGGACCGCCAGAACGTTCTGCCGGACCGCGAAATGTGGTCAAATACGGGAACATTCCTACACAGAGAATACTTTGCATTGGCATTTGAATATTCCAATGGCAGTCCAAAGGATTGGTCCAAGTATGCCCGCTGGAATATTTAACTGACCAAATTAAAACATTCCTACCATTCTATTTCTTATCCCGTAATTTTGGGGTTGGTGTAATTTCCTTATTGTTAGTTTGAAGTTGGTTATTTACTAGTAATACATCAACAACTTTATTTTTTTCATTTGTTTATGAAGTTGCTACAAAATCATGTTTAAGTCTTTCTTTTTTACAAATCCAAATATATAATTATCTCTGCCTTTAAAGATAAGTGGAACTACACAATATTTACAGTTTCTGATAATAAAATCACCTCAGTAATTTAAATCTGCTACTGCACCAACTCTCGGTTGGCTTACTATGTTCTTTGCTTTTATAGTTTTTTATCATTAACTATTTTATCAGCTGGAACTGGCATGTTAGTTTTAAATTCTGTTGAGAATCTTTATATTTCCTGGTGAACAGTCAAAAGTCATAATAAGCAATACATTTTATTGCTTTTCATTCCTATATATTTTTTTCTCAAAAATGCTGTTTGTATGTTTTTTGATTGATATTATTTTGTCAATGTTACGTTGGCCAGCTGTGGTGAAACTTTCAGCAAGTATTTTAGATTTTATTTTTTTTAACACTTGGGTCTTGGGTCTTTTACCTCCATGAAGAGATCTTGATAGTTCAGGGTTTCTGCTCCTTCTTCTGGTTTCAAGTCATCTAAGGCTGCAGCCACAAGAGCTTCCATGTTCTCATCGGACTTGAGGGTGAAGACCTCTCTCAGAGCTGCCTCAAACATGTCTCTTGGGATGACTTGTATGCTGGTTTCTTTACTTTCCTCTTCCTCCTTTTGTTCAACCTAATAAAACAATCAAAAGTTTAGCGGAGCGCATTTGCGAGAGCAAGATGTAAGGAGCCATCTTGTTGTTCTCCCATTTAAAACAAAGAACCCAAACTGAGGCTGGAAGGACAAATTGTCCGGGCCCCTTTCTGTTGAATGAAAATAAGACCTCATCACTAGGTTCTCGTAAGAGTTCTTGCGTGCTTGTATTATCCACTGGGAAGAAAATGTTTGTGTCTTTCAAGTGAAGTAATAAACCACAAGCGATACTGGATGAGGTGATCCCTCTGCTGTCACTTCCCGGGTTGTATCGTAAACTTGGGTGTGACCCCAGCTGTATGTCAGATACAGGTTTATTGGCTTCTGACTGGCACCCCCAAACAAAGATATTGAAAAAATAGGGAGACCGCCAACATTAGGTCTAAATAGCTCAGTTGGTAGAGCGCCGGCACATTAATCCGGAGGTCGCAGGTTCAATTCCCACTCAATTTTTCTTTGTTCAACCCCAAATTGAAGTGATTGAATAAAACTTGAATCTTGAATCTTGTTGTTACTATTAAAGAAACTAAGATCTACTGAATTCTCTTGCATCTCAGAAACCGATGATTTCGTTTTTTGTTCTACCTTTTTTTTTTTTTGGGGGGGGAATATAAAAAAATTGACTTATTTGGGAGGTTTCAAATCCATATCCTTGCCAGTATTTCAAGCAGACATCTTAACAACCTACCTGCTGGGGTTCGACCCCCTCTTCTGCCTGGGGTGTCTCTGGTGGTGGTGGTGCTGATGATTGGATCGTCACTGTCTCTGAAGACTTACTGAATGACTCCAGCAATTTCTCTAACATCTCCATCTGTTGGTTGTACACATCTTCGCTGATCTAAACAATACAAATACAATAAATCATAAGAAATTGATCAGTACGCAGATTTGGTGTCGTCATTATGGGAAAGCTCCATTAAAGATTTTTCAAGTTTGGCCACCAAAACTCGGAACCATTTCAGTGAGTGAGTGTGTTTACATTGTCATGACATGGGTCATTAAACTTAATGGATGAGCAGTTAATCTGCCTGGGGTAGTCAGCATGATCCAATTAAAAGATTAAGGTCTACTGTTCGGAAAAGGAATATATAGAGATAACAGGTGTGAGTTGGTGAAGAAGAAAAGGATGTGTTATTCTGGCCTCTTTCTTTATTGGAGCTTTTTTTCATGTTTTGTTTCACAGCTATTGCTAACACTTCTGTCATGTTCTTTATTTCTCTGTATGATACAGTCGTGTGCCTAGAAACTTTAAGTGTCTTGCCCAAGAACAGAAGTGTGACAACCGGGATTCAAACCCACACTCTGATGACTCGGCCATCAAAACTTGAGAGTTCGGTGCTCTAAACCGCTCAGCTACAACACGCTTATTACTGTAACTGATTATAGTGTATCATGATCAACCTTTCAGAACTAACATCTTAAAGCTATACTGTTTTACTTAAAAAAATGGGTGCTAACAAGTTCGCACACATACATAAGAACTGACACTGTCATTGAATCTATCTATTTTGAACTGAATTTGAACTGATATTTTGGGCAGACAAATTTATCTCAAACTTACCTCATTTTTAAGTACTTGATAGAATAAGCTGCAGAGGCCTTCATCATGGTATCTCTCCAAGGCATCATGGAGGTTGTACGCCTTCTCAGCAATCATCTTCTTATCTCGGAATCTGTCATCTAGAAACTCGGCCAGGAAGAAGTTCATTGGTCCAACTGAACCGTCTTCCTTCTGAAGAGTTTCGGAGAAAAAAAAATAGACTGAGCTTAATCGTCGATATATTTCACCTTATCGAGCAGAGCCAAGATTGATCTAAACTGCGAATAAATCTTAATTGCTCAGCAAAGTGTGATAATACGGTAATACTGACAACTTTCTTAAGATGAAACTTTGCGCTTTGTGATATCGAGCCCAGAGCTATCTTTATCTTCCATGTTTTTTTAATACTTCATTGAAGCCTTTGTTCCAACTCTTTGCACAAGAAATTGAACATTGTAGTGTTTTAAGCGCTACATAGTAACAGGGCTTAACTTTGTGGCACCGCTAACCGCAGAATTCTGCACTTAACGCTCCCTGTAAAGCATGTGATTCTATGGGCAGAATTCCATGGTATGCCGAGCCGTGAAATTGGGCCTTGCTAACTATATGAGCAATTATTTTATGCGACAAGCTGTTAACTGCTTCTTACATCAGACACTCAGCCCTGAAACTTCATTCTTGTAAGGGCAAGGCAACTTTTTATTAGTAAAGGGCAACATCTACATGTATGTCAGGCCTGCAATTTCATCTTTGAGAGGGCAAGGCCATTTTCATTTTGCAAAGGGCACTTCCATTGGAAAATCTTAAAAGTCTATGGGAAACTTTTGAGGGGCACCAGAAGCCAAGACCAGGGGCAACAGAGGCAATGGCCACAGTGTAATTCCAGGCCCGTGGTACAAACTTGTATCGGAACATATCTCAAGGGGCAACAAGGCAATGGCCAGGGGCATGGAGGCAAATAACTCTGTTGCCTCCGTGAAGTATCACAGGCCCTGCTTATTTCTATTAAATTCCTGCATATCATCAGAGATTTGTCAAGTCCTTTCTCCTACCTGTGATTCCTGCTTATTCTTGGCTGCCCAGATCTCCTTGATCAAATCCAGGGCCTCACCCTTTGATATCTCTCTGTTTCTGACTTTCATATCGGACTGGAGGTAGAGTGGAACATCCTCGCCGGTACCCTGTGGGGTGATTCAAACCAAATGACCAGATTTAAAAGATCAGTGGTGAGTGATTATCGTTGTGTCAATGCAAAAATGGCGTATCTCCTAAAATAGCACATCTGTAACGAGTTTGAAATTGTCAAATCGTTGTTTCTCGCTTAAATTAGCCCAGATGTACACACAAAACAAGTATGCGCCGAGACACAACCTTTTTTTGCACGAAGCACTTTTTTACGAGATCTGCTAGCAGTACCTAATGTAGTTTGTTTCAATTCACCCGTTTCTTTGATCAGTGCCACAGATTGCCACTGCAGAAACTGACCAAGGTTGAGAACCTTACCTCTTCCACAGTGGCCCCAATTCCATGACAATTGAGCACAGCTGGTGGCTTCTCCAGTTTACCACACTCATTAAAGTACTTTTGGCTCTACTCTCCAAACCAGCATGTTTGCCTCAAAATGCCACTGCTGTGGCACAGTGAGGTATGGGTTTGGTTAGTTTCAAGAAATACACTAACAGTTGGAGGTTTCTAATAAAATGTCTCCCTTTTATCGCAGTCCAGATTTTAAATGTTACCTACCTTAGGCTCAAAGAATGCAAGTCCTTCTCCGTCTCCAGCTAGCTCCTTGAGGAGTAGCCCCACCTTACCATCGCTGCTCTTATCCTTGGCGATGGTCATCCATCTCTCCTCCCCTCCCTCCATGAAGGGGGCGCAGCGATCCCAGTCTGGTCTGTAAGCAACAAATAAAGCACTGATATTAATATCGCTTTCTTTTGTTCCCCCTTTTTCTGAAATGCAAGTTCGCCCCAAACAAGTTTTAAAGCCACTCTTGGTAAGGAGCTACGAGAAGAAAATAGCCAAGATGAGAATAAGTTAGGGAAGCTGAAGGTGGGAATTGGTATTTCTCTTAAAACAGTCTAGATTGTAGGATGGAGGGAAATATGCACCAGGCAAGGAGTTCCAAAGAGATGCAGTACGTGGAATAAAGCTGTCTATAGTTTAAAGAAAACATGTAAATGTCCTACAAATTTTGGAAAGTTCGACATCTGAACCCCGTGCAATAAGCCATTTGCAAATTGGATTTGAATGTCTGGTACAATGGCTTGCTTAGTCGCAACTTATTGCTTAAGTTTATGTCAACTCACTAAAAACTGTTACAATAATAATAATAGTAATAATATTGAACACTTCTAGTGCGCCATGTCTGTCAAGTATGACACTCCTGGCGCCAAAAAAAATGAGTATGAGGCTTCTGACTGGCACCCTGAACAAAGATTGACAAAATAGGCTTGATAGCTTTTGTACCCCAGTGTGTGTGTGTCCCCATACGGTAAATTAACATGGGCTGAAGAAAGGAGAGTCAAACTTAACAGGATGCTATCAGACAGAATGTCTACACAATTCGCCGTATGGTGGACAGAATCTCCTGGTGGACAGAATATCCTGTCATACTGGCATGTTTAATCCGTAGGTCGCAGGTTCAAATCCTGTTCTAGGCAATTTTTCTCTGTTCACCTCCCAAAAAGACTAAGGCGGATTAAACAAAGTCTGGATTTAAAAAACATTTACTCTTGTGATCCACACCCTCTCTCCCATCCCTTTGCTTAAGAACATGCCAATGGTTTGACAGCTGTACCTTGGTGTTGCTGATCTTTTAAGAACTTCCAGCTCTGAGTAAAACTCGTCCCTCTGCGTCAACACCTGTTTATTGACCTCAAGAAGTGTACTGGAAACAAATAAACAAACGGGGGCATTACTGGACCAGTGGTTATGGAGACTCATGACTCATTCATGCAAACCAGTTAACTGCAGCTGACAGTTCAAGTAGGATTTGAAACTTTGCATGGTGGGAGTACAATCAGGTGAGGTTTGCGGTGACACCATGTGCATAAATCTCTTTTGAGTTGTGGTGGTTCTGAGAAGAACCGGTGGTTTGACAACTCGACGTTTCGATCAGTATGCTCTGATCGTCTTCAGGAGCTGACAGTTTTTTACAAAGTTAACTTTTTAAGAAACAAAAATAGCAAAATTAGTCACCGTTTTCACAAAGAGCCATATGTCTAAAAATGCGATTGAAATGCGTAGCTTAAAACTGCAAATCTGCAATACTATCAAGCCACAGTTTGCAGTTGCAAAACCTTTCATATGATTCTGCAAAAGTTTAACCTCTCCATTGACTAAGTAATTTCTGTAAATATAATGGCTAATTACTATAATAATTAGTCAAAGATATGTGACTCTTTATGATATCCGAAAAGTGAAATGGCCTACTAATTATATGCCCAACTGAATAATGTGTTTTTAAATAGAAAAGGGTCATGAGTCACACGATCAAGTGCACACTGACTTAAGTGGCTCTTCATGAAACCCAATTAAAATCTTTCTTAATTCCTTTGAAATAAATAAAGAAGTGTTAAAATCTCTAAATTAAAATAGAAATGATACTTTGCCACAATGACAGTTTTACTCACTCATGCTCGGTCATCAGGATCTCGTGGTCTTTTTTCAGCAGCTCCATTTCTTCTTGTAATTTCTGTAAAGGCAAAGTACAAACTTATTAGATTACAGTTTCGACAAAGGCAACAGTGACATCCAAGACATCTGACACTCTTTTTTGTTTCTCTTCAAGTAATAAACCAAAAGGAAGTTACAGGTTGAATGGCCTCTGACTGGCATCACAGAACAAAGATATTGACAAAATAGGGAGACCGCTAAACACTGGGCTAGATAGCCGAGTTGGTAGAGCACAGCACATTAATCCGGAGGTCGCGGATTCAAGTCCCGTTGTAGTCAATTTTTCTTTGTTCAACCCCCCAAATTGTATGCTTGTCCATCTAGTCTAACATATTTTGTCTTTTGACTCCTTGTCCGCCTGTCTTGTTGTGTATCTGTTGATTTGTTGTATTTGTTGTTTACCTTTGTCTATGAAAGGAAACACAATAAATTGTGCCATTTTTGCATCCGTCTTGTTAGCAGTTTTTATAATGATTGTAAGGTTTTTTTAAGTACAAGAAAACCCTCAAAAGTATTTCAACATGTGAACGGACATGCAGGCTAGTGCTGAAAAGAATTCAAGTTGATAAGAATGATTAAATTTTCAGTTACTCTAAAAATTTCATTCAAAAAATGGACGGAAAAGACAGGTAGCTTCTCCGTCTGTTTTTGATGGAAATTTGAGGGCGAGTTAGTATTTTTTTTTTTTTTTTTTACATCAGATGAATCTACTCAAATTATTTAAAGTATTAGCCTGCATATCTATTTACATGTTTAAACACTTTTAGTTGGTTAGGTACCAACTAAAAGTTACGACCATTGGAAAATCTGCTTCTGTAACAGATGCAAAGATTGGTCGGTAACAACCTTATGCTGTGTATATATTACCTCATGCTCTACTTTGAGTGATTCAAAGTCCCTCCTCGGTACTACGTCTCCATAGTTGGCAATCATCACCGTCAAACGCTGCGTAGCATCCGTCAGATCCTCTCTTGCTCTCCTAAACATCGAAAGAAAAGTAAATGTTAATTGGCTTCATGGAAATGAAATTGTTTACGAGAATGTTCACAAAAAATGTTATTTGAAAAGTTAACCTTTCATGACAACAGATGATATCGGAGGTCTTACCCATCCTGCAGATTCATAATGAGTTGCTTTCAAGCTTACATTTCACAACTGACACTCATCCTGGGAAATTGTTCTTTTCCAACAGATCTATTTCAAACAGCTGCTTAGCGGCCAATTTCGTGCTTACTGTGCGATTTCCATTTCATAGCGCTGCTAACCATTAGCACAGAAAAAGGAAAGCTAACCTTCCAGTGCTTACTTAAAGCCAAAAAACATTGTAACAATGCAAATCTATGGTGAACGCGCAAGCTGGCCACCTAATTTTATTGCTGAACTGTGAAATAATAATAATAATAATAATCAAAGTCGTATATAGCGCCGGTATCTGCCAATGCAGGCGCTCAATACGCTTACGCTTAAGCAAACTTTTCTGGTATAGTTGGCGCAAAAACTTGCTTACCGTTAAGCAGCGCTATGAATTTGGCCCCTGACAAATTATTTGACATTTGACTTCTTTCTGTTTTTGACAGGATATATACATTATAACTTTAAAGATTTAACACACATTCACATTATACAGAAACATTTAAATAATGTGGACATCATCTCACCTCAATGCAATCTTGAGCTTCACCGGATCCTCTTTGGTTTCTCCCACCGGGTTGACCTGACCCTGTGATTTTTGAAAGTCTTCTTGTTGATAGCGTAAATCGTTGATGTCCGACACCAGTAATTTACGAGCGTCGCATTCATTTCGATATTTGTAGTATTCAGCTGCTACGTCTTCTTGTAACTAAAGATAGATTAAAAAAGGTTTACTTTGTTAATTGCTTCCAAGGGGCGAATCAAAGAGCACATTTTAATTTGTTTTTGGTCAAGGACTCTACATGTTTCATTTATTTCATTTCATTTATTAATTCTGGTTGTGAAGCCAAGGACACTCAGAAAAGCAAATTTAAACACTTCACTAGTGAAAAGGAAGTTTCGGTTTAAGATGTGGCAGGAAAACCCCAGAGAATTATTCCATAATTATTGCAATCAGAAAACACAATCCACATTGTGCCTCCGGGAGGAGTCAAACCGGGGTCCCAGAGGTGGAAGGCGAGGAAAGATACCAGTGCGCCAATCTGACCACCCATCTTGTCTTACTCTGAAGGCAAAGTATAAAAGTATGATGACATGATTAAAATAATTAATTAATCTGACTGCAAACCCACGAAATCAGGTAGAGACTGAAAACCCAATCCAATCCACATAGGGCTCCGGCTCCGAGTGGTGGAAGGCGAGGAAAGATACCAATAAGCCAACCCGACTGCCCAATGTCACCACTAAATATGGATGCAGTTTACACATCCCCAATCTCTACCTTGTCTATTTGCATCTGTAGTGAGACTTCATGCTGCTTCATGGCGTCTATCGTCTCCTGCAGCGTTTTCTTGTCTCTCTTAAGATCCAGCATCTCCCGTCTCTCCTCCTCCCTCAGTGCCATCACCTTCTGATCACACTGCTCTGAGACTGTCACCAACATGGACTGCAACACAATGAAGTAATAGTGGTTAACAATAATAGTTTTCCATGCTCACCTGAAAGATTAATTTTCTGAATTTCCAGAACTGTTATTATTATTGTTATTAATTGTTAATTAGCTCCTTTTACTTTTTTTTTGTATTGTAAAATTTTTGATCCTCACTTTTAATATTTTGTAACCTTATTGTATATATTGTATATAGCCTTTTTAACATTTTATAAATTTGATTTTTTTTCCCGGCCTATCGGGTGCTTTAATTCGAATGCTTTTACAATAAACCATATATATATATTATCTGTTTAATTATATATAATATATATATATTTTAAAATATTGTTGTCAAAATAAAAACAAGTTGTAAACCACAAGGGAAACTGACTCAGTAAATTTTACCAGAGTGGGATTTTAACTAACGGCCTTCGGTTTACTAGTAACACGACGGTGCTCTACCAACTAAGCTATCTAGCCCTATGCTGGCGGTCTCCCTATTTTGTCAATATCTTTGTTCGGGGGTGCCAGTCAGAAGCCATTCAACCGGAAACTGCTGTGTAGCCAGGGATCACACCCAAGTATATGATACAACCTGGGAAGCGGCAACCAGGGGATTACCTTGGGGGGATGCAACTTTTTTATTTCAAATAAAATAAATTACAATAAAATCAAGACTTAACCAAGTAAAGACAACAAACACTGTCATAAAATGCACCAGGATTTCTTTTTCTGTTTTAAGAAACCTCAAGAGTATGCATGTATATGTTGGATGCACATTGACGCAAAGGGTGAAATATTTTTGTTTTGTAATGTAAGGAAATACCATGGGTGTACTTTTGGAATACCCTGCAGCCTCTCACCATATCTTAGCACACTCATTATGGATATTGTAAAAGCGACAGGAATGAAACATTCGAAGATGCAAACTACAATCAGTGTCATCAGCCTTCCTTTCGTGTGTGTAAACATGTAGCTCTTTACATCCAAAGAAACAAATTAAAGATTATTATTTATTATTATTATTATTTATTCGACCTCAACAGTACAAGTACAGAAAATACAGTACAATGCAATAACGGAGGGGGAAAAAACCCAAAACAGAAACGACAAAGCAACAAAACATAATGAAAAACAACAGAAGATGTAGGACCTACCTTGAGAGGCTCAAGTTCCCTGATCTGTTCTCTTTGTTGGGCGATCATCATCTCATACTCCGTCTTGATGGAGGAGAGAAGAGGCTTGTATGTCTTGAAGTCTTCTATCAGATACTCAAATACCTCTCTGTATGCCTGAGGTTAACAGAAGAGGAATACAAAATAAGACACCTTATCAAGCTGGGGATGACAAGATAACTTCATCTTAAAGTTTTTGGACATAGTACAGAAATGTGTTAGTGTTTGTTTGGTAAGCTTGTATTAAGAATTCCACTGAGCACAGAAAGAATCCTAGCAAAGGGATAGGAGGATTAAGTTGTATTCTAGAAATTCTACACTACTAGACAGAAATTAACAGAAACAAGATGAGTTGTTTATTTACTAAAATAGGGCAACAAAGTTTCCTGAAATTTTAAAAACCACACATCTCAATAATACACTTCCAACTTTTTAACGCAACTGTTTTAAAAAAAGATGTTACATTTGCATGGGGGAAAACGAATATTATTTGTGTTTTACACCTACACCGATTTGTGTTAAGCACTGTATACCCAAACTCATATCTGGCCAACTTTCGCAAATTGCAGGCCAATACGCACGTATTGGGCTGACACCCCCCCCCAAAAAAAAAAATTGTAGTGAAACTTTTTTTTTTAATCAAGATCAAATTCACAAAAATCATGAAGATAAAACCATTTATAACACCACAGATTGCAAAGTAGGGTTTTAAAACTAAAGATAAACATTCAGAGGGGAGGACCTCATTTAAATTCAGCATGCTTAGGCTAAACTTCAAAAACGTGGGTCCAGAATGCTCCACAGTTTTGCAAAAATACTGCTGAGAACTGAGATTGTGGACAGGTTGAACAGTAGGGCTTTTAAAACCGAAGATAACCCACAAGTAACAAACATTCTGAGGACCTGATTTCAATTCAGTGAGCTGAGGCCAAACTTCCAAAAGTTGGGTCCAGAATGCCCCACAGTTTTGAAAAACCCACCCACGGAGAGCCCTGATACCTTGTTAGGCAAATCCTTTCAAATTGACATACTTGTAACCTAAGGTCACTGGGACCGTCCCTGTCTCCATCCAGGTTTCTAAGTTCTTTCTTCAGGAACATCTCCAGTTGTTCCAGGAACCTTGGCTTGGGGATGACTGATCGTTGGGGGTCGTCGGTCATGTCCGTTGACATCTTGTCTGGGCTGGAGCGAGGTCTGTGACTTGGGATACCTGGCTTGGCTGTGGCTTGGGAAGTCGCATGAGCTGGCCACGTGTCAAGGGTACCAGCTTTAGTATCAATGAAAGGCTGCCAGGAATTAAACAAACGTTATTGAAGTGTTATCAATAAACAGTTCAGGGTAACATTATGCATAGGTCTAGAAGATGTATGAAAGTTCGAGCGCACTGTACAACACTGGTTGATGTCAAAGACACTTGATGTGACTCAACATATAAAAAATAACAACAGTTGAAGCTAAATTGGTGTTCCGAGTCATGAGAAAACAGTGAAAAGCCCCATTATATGTTTTTACTGTTTTCAAACATCAGATTTTATCACCAGTGATAAAGACTAATTGTTTTACTCATTTCCTAAAAACTACAGCATTTCAAGCAAAACTATTTCAAGGGAAGTTTTCCTCAATGACCATCTTTATACCATGTAAGTTGTGTAAATCTGTGAACATTTATATTTTCAATCTTAACAATGTTACACAAGAGGGGCTCCAAGGTCAAATTTAGTTTTGTGATCCACTCATTTTCCAATAGATGAGTCTTTATGAAAAAGGGGAAAAAGTTAGACAACTTCATATTAAACAGTGTAAAATGCCACTATATTTAAAACCCTTCAAGTTCAATTTTTGTCAAAATTCATGGTCTGTTCAAAATATATGGTCTGTCTGTTTTTGAATAAATAATCTTTAGTTTATTCCATAATTTGGATGATATTCAATTAAACGGCATTTGATTTGACCTTTTGACTGGCACAACAAAAAATTATCTTTGAATTGTACATTAACACCATTTTAACGTGAGGTTGAAACTTGTAATTTTACCCCAATTTCATAAGGACCCTATCTGTTAGAAAATGAGTGCTTCACAAAACTGAATTTGACATTGAAGCCCCACATTAATCAAATTCAGACACAATGCAAATTAACACTGTTGTTGCCACTCAGGGATTCTGACCCCCCCCCCCCCCCCCCAAAATGCACACATTACAATAAAAGCATCAGGTCTAAAGCTGTTCTCTAAATTGACCTTACCCTTAAAACCTGAGGCTGAGGTAGTTTATGTTTTGTCCGATCATTCATTGAATTAAGCTGATAGCTTGGACCTTGTAGTCCTTCATACTGCCTCACCGCTCTTGGTGAGATGCCTAGACCAACTGCTGGCTGGGTGCTGGGAAATTAAAAAAGAAAACATTAATTTAAAAGCATGATTCACAGTGGATACATTTTTTTTTTTTTAACCCTTCTTTATTATGATAATCATACTCCTAGAGCTACGAGGTTGTTTCGCTGTCGTCTCTAGCGGAAGAAACCTCGTAGTTCTAGTAGTAGGAGTGGGTCATCATGTTGGTGTAGTGGTATCTTGCCCCACCTTCCACCTCTGGTACCCCAGTTCGAATCCCACCAGGGGCACTATCATGACAATGTGTGGATTGGGTTTTCAGTCCTTGCCTGATTGCGTGGGTTTTCCCTGGAATAATTCTCTAGGGTTTTCCTCCCACATCTAAAACTTAAACTTCCTTCATTGTCTTCTCTCCACAACGGGGTTCTGTGATTAAGTTCGCTTTTCTGAACGCTTTTCTGAGAGTCCTTGGGCTTGACTTTACAACCAGACAACCAGAATTAATAAATGAAATTATATTCATAGTATCATAGTATGAATCATACTTTTAGACAAAGATTGGCAAGTACTCCAAAAGTTATTGACCATAAGTTAATAAAAACGTAATTAGTATAAACATTTTTTTCTAAAGGATCCCTTCGAATTTATGTTCTGGAAAAATGTTCACCCCCAAACTGACTGAAACAGTTGAATGTGATTCTGACATGGCCGAGAAACGATATGGCAAACTGACAAACAGGTCAGGGCAAACTGACAAACAGGTCAGGTTTGCCAATCTCCGGGGGGGGGGGGGGGGGGGGGACATCACTATTACGATGATTGTTCTTTAATACTGCAATGCCTTTGTGAAAGCGGACCATAATAAGTCCTTTATAGATCTTCCAATTCCTTCCAATATACATAACGTTTATCGCGAATAGCAAAATACCAAGAGAGGGCGCTGTTTTGCCGCGCATGATAGTGTAGTGAAAGGGGGCAACCCGGGAACTCGCGCACGACGACCGACTGTAGCATTTGCCCCCTCTGCCCTCCCATGATCCATTGCGATTCTGAATCGCGATAAACCTTATGGTGGTGTTTTCTTCACGATACTGATGCAGTTATTTTCGTACCTATATCTGTGTAGGGGCTAGGGCCTAGTGTAATTTTTAACTGCAATGAATTTTTTTATTTCTAAGAAAACTGGTCAACCTGCTTACCCTGCAATTGGAGGCAATTTTGCTAGAGGCATGGCTTTTGCAGCCATTCCTGATCAAAGATCGTCTTCTTTCTATTCTGTTGTTGATTAAAGAAATATTCCTTTTCCGGTTCACTAGGTAGTTGTAAACAACCGGCGCGGCGTAGTCTTTCAGTTTCACGTTGATCATTAATTCACACAGCAGGAAATCACGTAGTTGCTATGGGCGCATGTCATCTCCGGGGTCAGGAGGTTGGAGGTCATCAGTGAGTGACTATTCTTTTGTCAAGGCGTAAATAAACCATTTATTGATCATAGCGTTTTTATAGGCGGTGCATTTTAAACTCAAGTTCTGATTAATTGAGTTGACGTAAACATTACTATGACTTTGAGGGTACTTGATAAAGTGAATTATTATGAAAATCTGACTTGAACTTACCGGAGGAATAAACTTTTAATTAAAGGCCATGAAAGCAAATTCACATGGGACAAAAAAATGAACGCGTGCAGCTTGAAAAGAGGCTACAGCATCCTATTGGTAGTCTGTATGTCGTACGGACGTCGCAGCCTTGCTATAAAATGATGCTCGAACATTGTTGACAAAAGGAGAGGAAAAAACAAATTATTTATTAAGAAAGATTTCATTATCTTCTTTTACCATCACACAAAATTCAAAGTTGTTTTAATTAAACCCCAATCACCTGGCCGGGCACCCCACATAATTATACTTGAAATGAATTATAAATCATTATAACAAGCTAGTGAACTTTCAAAAACCGATTCAAGGCTCATGGTTCATAGTTAAATCAAAACTAAAATCGCATAATCTTGTTCTTCTGAGTACTATAATAATAATAATACTTTATTCAGGCATAAGAACAATACAAACAAAATATCACAAAAAGCAAGATAACAAAAAATAATACAAATTAAATAACCCGCCCCATACAGCATGGATAAAATTTTAAGTGAAAACATACAAAATAAGCAAGGCAAAGATAGAGCACACAAAAAGGGAAAACAACAAATAAAAGAACAACAAACCAGGGAAAACAGGCAAAACAAAAGGGCTGCCTAGGAGAAAGACAAAAGTGAAATAAAACACTATCACCACAGAGGTGTGTCAATATAAAATTTAAAAAAACTTTCTTTTTCTTCTTTTTACTAATTGACACGTAAAAGATATTAATTTATCAAAATTGCTGAAATGCCTTTCCTATTATGTAAAAATTTTGATAATTGTAATAATTCTGACAAATTTTGCTGAAAATGAGGTGATGGTGATGTGTGTTTCGGAGAAACAAGGACAATGTCAATTCCATCTTCATTTTGCTGTGGATGATGGGCAGCACCATAAGTGGTAAAGTGCGCCCTCTTTTGGTCAAATAAATAATGTCCTTTTGAACGTCGAACGAATACTAACATCAAATTAAACTATGTCCTGTTAATTAATAAAGATGAGCAATAATCCGGAGATTTTTTCCAAGGAGCAAGTCGGATTTTTTTGAAAATTACGTTATCATTATTATAACTATTTTGTTTGTCCCCGTCTTGCTCATATTCATAATCAAAGTTCTAATTAAGGGAGGGTATAGCGAGCTGAGATGGTTATGGGTCGATTCGGGGTGGGGTGAATAATCTTCAACAGACGAACGAATAATGTTCGACAGGAGATCTGGAATATTGAGGGAATAGAATTAAAGTAAACCTTTTCAAACAGCTCTTGCTCAACTTATAACACAGAAAAGCTCAGGGTGGCGTCTTCATGTCAACAAAAATTGCACAGTACCCTTTTATTTATTAATTTAAAATCTTCGGACAGGACATACATAAATTCAAAATTGTCCAGGTCAAGACAAAAGTTTGAAAAAATAATTCATTGTAGATGCGTCAGACCTTGGCCTGCGGGAATAATGGTGTCGTCATCAGTATATAACTTATAAGAATTGCGCAACCACCCACCCCCCCGGACCCCAGGGGGGGGGGGGGGGGGTAGGCCTAGGTGGTATTTGGGAGTATTACAAATTTCCAAACGCAAACAGTGCCCTAGTATTGACTGTCCACATACCTCAAAATGGTTAATTGGGTTTTATATTCTCGCGTTAAAAGCAAAAGGTAACGAAAAGAAGCAACTGCTCGGTCCCCCCGGCCATTATTATTGTGACTACTAGGCCATAATATGTGGTTGGAAAATTTTGGGCGGCAACAATATGATTCATCGCAAAACTTTGCTAAGCTAAACACAAATGTAAAGGATTGGTAGATTTGTTTGATGATGTGTATAATTTATGGAATCAAGTATTTGAACTTATACACTTTTCAATTCAAAGTTTTGAATATTAATAGTTATGGGGCTAACTTAAGAATTTTTTAGATAACTGTGGTTACCATGGTTTTTGTTGGACTTCTTCCATAGGGCGACTGACAAAAGTAACAAAATATGTATAAAAATAAAGCAAGAACGACTTTAAATTAATTTGGAGTTTAATTAAGCAGTGTTTCAGTCAAGCATTGATAATGCAATCATGTTTTAAATACATTTTTGTCAACATAATTAAACTTGTTTTATAATGCTATTGTTAACTTTAATGACAAATTATAAATAGTATGGTACCCATTTCCGCTCGATTTTACTTTACTCGTAGTTTCACCATTTCGCAGTCTGGATATCAACCTCTCATTCTTTGTTCAACTATTTGCTGGTCAGCTGGTGTTCATAGCTTTTAAGGAACACATAGTATTTAGCGGGTACCATCGAAATATGTCCATATGATTGTATGTAAGCTTGTATGTACTACGCGTAAACGGACGGGGACGGATGATGCGTACGTCATTTATATATACAGGAAAAATGGCGACTCACGGAGAAGGATCCAGCAGAAGTACGAACCAAAACAATGAAAATGTCGACCCTTCAGACAGACTTAAACAAATTTATCCAGCAGTAAATGAAGAGGAAACACCTTTGCCTAGGACATGGAATCCAAGAACGAAATCTACATTCATTGGATTATCACAAAACAATCTTCGAGTTCACTACAAAGGTGAGACGAAATTGCTATCTTGATCATTTGGTTTTTCCATTTTCCATTGGTTTGCAAATTGTATCCAGTCAGTCCCCAGTGATCAGGTGATCACGTACTCGGATTTATCAAACATGTAATTTTTGTTGTGTATGTATTTGCATTGGAAGCTCAGATCCACAAAGTTTGTGAACAATAATTGAGATACAGTACTTAGCTACAGTACTGTACTAGGCCTACTACTAACGTATTGTAGTAGTAGTTTAGTACAGTAGAAACATTGTCCATGGGCATAATCATTATAGATAGGTTGCAATATGACGTAAATCGGCTATCTTTACGGGCAATTTGGAACACACTGTCATGCGTTACGCGTGAGAACGGCGCACATTTCACAAAAATCATTTTTCGTGATTGGTTAGTGAATGACGCGGCTGCGTAAATAATTTGAGCGCTTGACGCGCCTGCAAGCCGAAATGCGATTTGCCTGTAAAGATGGCGTCTACTGGGAACTATCTATTGTTAAACAGCAGATGGAATTTGTATTGATAGTCTCTCAGTCTCACTTCTCAGTCTTACTCACTCAGTTTCCAGTCTCACACAGAATTTCCCTCACATCTTACAGTCGCCCACACTCGGATGTGCAAGTATAACAGTCAAATTAGTAAAGTTTGATCTCATATTGATTCGTGCAGGTCTCCATCCATTTTATGGTCTCCTGAATAAATCACGGTATCAGAAGTTTCATGTTTTGTGTTGCCAATTATTACTACAATCCTCTAGGCTCTAATAAATATATTGACAACTTTCATATTGAAATTGAATCTGTAACCAAAAACCTTCTGCCAAATTGGAGATTTATTCATGATTTATTACGTTTAGATTTTTGTAAAAAAATTATATTTTCTTGAAATTTTTTCTTTTGATGGGAAGTTAAATATATAATTCTTGTGAGGTTAAATATTTTCACATTATCATTGAATTTTAGTTCCCCCCTAACCCCCATCAGTGTCCCACTACATACCCTGCCAAATACAACAGAATGCAACACAGTTGAAATGAGAACCATGCCATATGCAACAAAATGCAACAAGGGATTTTGTTGCATTGTGCAGGCATGTTGTTTGTGTTAAGACTGAGCAAGGGTGTTTGCCCTGCTAAATGCAACAGTATGCACTGGTGACTTGGCTAATATGTGTGACCGTGAACTCTGCCAAATGCAACTGATTTGACTGCCAAATACAACAAAATGCAACACCAATATGAAGTCACTTGACTGCTAAATGCAACAAATTCAGTCAAAGAATGACATCTCAGTTGACTGACAAATGCAACAGATTACAACAACTATTACCATTTGGTGCATATTGTTGCATTTAGCATGGTTAGGGTTTTAATATACATTTTTACAGGCCATGGGAAAAACTCCTTTCCGATTACTGCAATGATTTGAGACTCACCTTTAGAATCACTCTGCCGCACGCACCTGCTCCCTTTCGGTCATGAATTTACATTACAGGCCCTACACTGAAACTATGGGCCTCGGGCGTGTAGTCCGGTGTAAAAGTTGAACCTTGGATGAGTTCAGTTTTTCTGCAACCTTTTAATTTCCTGATGATACACCAGCACTGAAATCTCACAATATCAATTTAATCAAGTAGAAGGTGACTTACAAAACCTACTTTTGGTTACACAACTAGACATTAAGTGTTTGTTCTTTGGACAGACACAGAGTTCTGTTCTGATTGATGTGTCTGAATGTCATCAGCAAATGATGCTTCAAACAATATTGTCTGCGTAATTAAAATTGAGCCCTGTTCAATTTAGAAATGGTCATTAAAAATGGGTTAGTTATCTTGTTTTGAATTCTGATTCATTTATTACAATTTATTTCTTGTTGTTTTAAGCAGGTGTATTAACCTGATTAATTGTGTATTATGACTCATGTTTTCTGTGCATGTTGATTTACTGTTCAGTCAAAATTTGTCTTTTATCCAACATCAGTTTATAAATATATAAAAAAAATAAAAAATGCTAGCCCAAACACATTCTGTATTAAGGCAAGAGACAGAGTACTTTTTTCCTTCCAGCTCCAGTATGGTTGCATGAGGTTTAACCATGGATCGTTTGCTTCAACATGACATTGTAGAGGACCAAATGGTTGAATAAGCCACTTTTTGTATGAGTTACATCTAGTTTTGATTAATGGCTGGTGCAGTGACCTGCTTTTGTCACAAGTTCCTGCTTAAACTTGAATTCCTCAGACTACATTATCAACAGAACTTTGCTATGTCACATGGGTCGGGGCAAGCTTTTACGAAGTTCCGTAAGAGACGGCAAACACCGATAAAACACTGATGTGTATGGCACAATCTGACAATTGGCGCCAGGGTTTGCCCATTTGGACATGTTGGAGGTTGCTAGTATTTATAAGCTTGCCCTGAACCAATCGATATTAGCTACCGATACGTATGTATTAAATGTAATTCAGTTTTTGGCACATTTAATGAAGATCTGTGTAGGAATTAAATTCGTTCTCTTTCTTTACATAATTTAGTTCACTGAAAATATACTTTTAAAGAGGCAACAGTTATTTTTTGAACTGCATTTTGTTGGCCGTGTCTGAATTGGTGGCTATGGCTACGCCTAGATCGCAGCGTCATCATGTTAAAGTATAGGACATCCTTAGTCTGCACCCTTACCAACAGTTTAAGCCGTAGCTGTAGCCGCCATTTTGGAAATAACTCTTATTAGCAACCCAATGAAGGTTTTATAAGAGGTAGGCCTTGAATGTTAGCATTGATAATGATACTAAGGTAAACCTGTAATTGATTAGGGCATTAGACAAGTTAGAGACAATGGCCTTGGAAATAATGAAATGTATTATGTATTCATGGATAAAATACAAAATACCCTTTCCATTAAATACGTATGGGGCTAATGGTGGCGTGACATAATTTTTCACATTTGTGCATCTGCTTAGTGCACAACTCTGTGGTGTTTACCAACCAATAGTGTTTGTACGCATGCATGAATTAGCATGGGAAGGGCTGAATTGTAATGAAATGTGTAAAGGAGTTATTAGTTTTTTTCATACATTTACAATGTAGCTTACTGTGTTTGTTCTGTTCAATTTAAATCACACCATGTTATGTAATGTATGTGGATGTAGGTTTTTAGCTTTTTAAATTACTTATTGGACATATACACCAATCCGACGAAAACGAATTGGTAGCGTGCTCTATTGATTAAAATTAACAACTGCGGTGTCGCAAGCCGGAAGAATTTTTTTTTTTACACGTTCCGTCCATTTTGCTTGATCAGACAAGCAAAACAAATGTGTCAGCTGACGCAATGGTCGGTCACCTGATAATAAATGTCTGGTGCCTTGACCTACCGCCCATGACGACATCGACTTCCGGCTTGCGACACCGCAGTTGTATACATTGTAGATGTACGTGTAGATGTACGTGTACATGTACATTGTACACTGTAACTGTAGTACACTTCTGATGGAGCTACATCATGGAGCAAGTTTGATCAAGGACCAATGTTTACTAGTGGCTGGTTCTTGATGTGTACGTAGCGCATGCGCACTGAAGTGCGAACAACTCTAGTTGAACTATTTGTCAAGTCAATGCAACTGAAAAAATTGCAGTTGCCTGTTGGTTTACGTTTTTGGATGAGTTCATAGTTGAAAGCAACACAATTAAACTAGAGACAATTTTTGCTCAGTAGATCAGCATTAGTTGCAAGGTAATTTGTGGAGAGAAAGTGGCAGATTTGTAGCTGCATTGTTTCAAATGAAGACAAAGTACAACAACAAAATGAAATATTTTGAAAATAAAATGATCGTAGACTGCTGCTGCACCTTTACTTTCAATTTTTACATCAATTGTTTTTCTGCAATTTTCTGATAACTGTTTTTGTCTGCGACCAGCCTTCGATAGACTGGTTGTGAATCGTCAAATACATGTAGACTAGACTAGTCCAACCATCGTTGACTAGCATGCGTTCAATCAGAGGTAGTTGAAACTACATTGTTTGTTCCTGGATCTAACTTGCTCCATATCTATAGATTACACGTTCATTTAAATGGATAAAATTCCTGATTGCATCATTCAACATGTACTGTACACTGTATAGGCCCTATACAAAACTATATTGACAGACCTTCATTTTTTGAGGAGCGCGACCGTGCTCGCGCTCCTACCGCGCTCCTGGGTCTGTCTTCACGTGCGCGATCGACAGCGCTCCTCGATCATTATTGTGTATTTTATTTATAATTCTACCGTAACAAGGCAGATAAATAACATTGGTTATGTAAACGTTGGCACAGCCCACACATAAGCAAACGTTTTTTGTTTTGGGTTTATTTTTTACGTCCGTGAAAAACACGAAACGCTTTTGCCTCCATTGTACACAACTCACTAGCCCATTTGAACATAACTCATGACGACTGTACTCTAGGACGACTGTGATGTAGGAATACTTTGCTTGTCACTAGTATTGAGAATTTTGTAACAAAAACATGTTGCGCACAGTGCGATTGTGGTCAAATTCTCCCTACCCCTGTGTCACTTATTTTCGGGATCGCAGAATGCACGTGTGCACCTCGGTGGCCGAGCACCTAGGATTTAATGTCGCCCATAAGTTATCACGGAAATTTGGCCAGCGGTTAAAAAATGTCACGTGCGATATGCGCAAAGGACTATGGGGCGATTTTATGCATAAAATACATGAAATAATGTGTGTACATCACACACACGTTGACTTCATGTAAACACAGTCACATCGTCATAACGTGCGTTTGTAAGTAGGGCATGATTCAACTCACGAATGCATCGACTCATGTTTATTGAGGGATTATAGTAAGTTACGTAGTAGGTGGAAACTGTGATTGAAATTGTCATTAATTGTGGGCTGCTTTTAGAGTTATCCTTTGTTTTTTATCTATGATTTCTCTTGACAAAATTATTGTAATCATATTAAACTGAATATATGCTGTTACACAAGTCAAACAAATTGAGCTCCTGGACAATCTAATAAGAAGAGTGATTTGAGGAGCTCAAATTGAGCTCCTGAGTATTCTCAGGAGAGCGATTAAAAGAGCTCCTTGTATTTCTATAAACGAAGGTCTGTATTGACAACAATGCACATAAAGTGACATTTATTTGCCAAGATGCTGAGGAACTGCCATACATGCTCATGTATAGTCCAAGATGTTATTCATTGTACCTGTGTACACAATACTGGTTGAGCCTGCCCTACCATTTTGCTTAGCATCACTTTGAAATTTGGTACACAGGTGTTACAAGCAATGCAAGCAAGCTAACCACTTAGTATTAAAAAAGCTCTGCATACTATGTATCAGTACTATCACTAATAAAAGTGATTTTATTTCATAAGAAGAAATCTGGCAGCTCAGCACTACACATTGGGAATCAAGTCTGTTCTGAGAAGACAGTCATAATATGACTGTCTTCTCGGTGTTGTACATGTACATTGTATGTATATAAACTGTGCAAGTCTCGCGCGTATCGGAGCGAGAAAACACGTCAAGCGAAGAACATATATTTTTCTAAAATCAAATCATTGGTTTTAAAATATATATATGAAAAAATCGGACCAACAAAAATAATCATTACAATTTGTATAACACTAGTTTTAGCTTTCATAATAAACACACAAATCATTTGTTAGTTTTCGTTGAAACAAACTAAAAACTCTGGGACAAGGGTGCTTATTTGATCTTAACTTTTTAGGAACCCCTTTTGTAAATCCACGCCTGAGTACGTGCAACCACTAAAAGCAGGTTTGAACGCAGACGCGCGATGATCACACGGGCGCAGAATTAACGCATGACGCAGTTTAAAGAGGACGCTGACGCCTCGACAACCGTAGACTGCAACGAAAAGGCTTAGCGTCTGACAATTACTGCATCTGGTGATTATCATCGCGCGACCAAAACAAATTTGGTGAACGGAGGTGGGCACAAATTCTTAATTTGTTGCAAGTAACCGGAAGCAGGGGTCAAGTTTAATTCTTGGGTTTTCTTCATTGTATTGTTGAATTGATTGTACTTTCATATTTTTTATCACTTAGTATTACATTCCCAACAACATATTTAATTTTCATGGTCATAAAGTACGTTAAACTAAAATAATAGACGAAACAAAATCTTGCCAACGTAAAACTCCATATGGTTGGGACCACAATGGTCCCGGAAGTTCGATTACGCGGAGACTTGCACAGTCTATTATGGACATGTAGCGTCTATTTACATTGTATGGCTGAGGTCAGGGTTTTTGGAAGGTCAGTCTACTCCTGCTATTATAATGATCCAAATTCATTCTACATGTATTCATTGGAGATTTACATGATGACATTGTCAAAGCAAACACATCCACTTTCTAGTATTATTGGCTGTAAAAGTTAAACGGTGAATCACTGGCCGTGAAACTGTTAAAAGGCTTGATGCAAAATGTAGTGTTGTTTAAGTGTTGTTCATACATATTTTGTAGTACATGTATGTAGCATGCAAATATGTACTAGGTACAGTTTCTAGTACAGTATTATCAGATTGCACACAGCACTTTTAACATCAACATACATGTTCATGCCATGTACTTGTAGTTTGTTCATGTGTACAATAACGTACCAGGATCTATGCACAGGATTGTAATGAAATGTGCAGTTATATGAAATCTGCTGGCAAATTTCAGACACAAACCCAATAAAATGGCTCATGTACTGTATGTGTACGTATAAGTGGGTAGCTTCTACTTTCCACCTAGCCTTCTCCACGAAAAGGATACAATAATGAAGAAGTAACATACATACATGTACATGTAACAGGCTTGAAACATCTTTCCGGGCAAGGCAATTATGCAAGCGAAACTTGTATGGAAGTAGAAAATCAGAATGCACCGTATAATACATACTGTAGGGCCTACCATGTACATACAACTGTAATAGGGAGCTACATGTATGACTCCAATTTATGATTTATTAACCTAAATATAAGTTATTCTCATTTGTACTCTTCTTCAGATGTTGTTGTCATTGCTATTAAAAAATAGCAAATAGATTCACAGTTATTTATGACAACAGCATATGCTGCTGCGCAGATTGTTTTCAGGCGCTTCTTCAGCTAGGCTTCTTTCCTGGGTAATTCGTCGAGTTGCAGGCAGCTTCAAGGGCGAGCTCTGCTGGCAGTTTTTAAGCAGAAAATGTGGCTTTTTTGGAGCAAAAACACCACAACTTTGCAGTTGCACACTAAAGGCCAGTTCATACTTGCTGCGACTTCGCGTAGGCATCTGACAAATTCTGATTTAATGTTTATACTTTATCCAAAAAATATTACATCTGCGCGCTTCGTACGCAGTGGAAACGCAATGAGTATGAACCGGCCTTTACTGTGCTCGCATGGTTCACATAGTACATGTAGTGTTTTTGCTACATGTATAGGGTCATAGTTCACTACAATACATAATGTACTTCAATTCATCTACAGTAGTACTACACATAGTCACATACAATGTATGTATTCACCAATTACCATTCAAGTAAGGATACTTACAATGTGCTTGGTTTGAACATGTAATTTCCTTATTGCCAATACTTTGATTAATCCAGCCATTTGTGTGCACAGTTTGCATTAAATCTTGGTCATTTATGGCATAGACAAACTTGTGCTCACTTTTT
The DNA here is from genome assembly GCA_037783415.1 of Leptasterias polaris. NCBI lineage: Eukaryota > Metazoa > Echinodermata > Asteroidea > Forcipulatida > Asteriidae > Leptasterias > Leptasterias polaris. The sequence goes on from JAZGTN010000141.1 coordinate 877,185, forward strand.
TTCATCGGTGTATGTATAGTGTATGTCCTATACGCTACATGTATGTTGTACAGTAAGTTTGCAGGCTTGCTACTTCGTTGTTGTAAGGGTGAGACATTTTTTACATAGGAAAACGGCGTTTCTCTATAAGTTTATAAATTTAAAGGGTACCAAGGCAGTACATGTACATGTAGTTGCCAGAGAAATGGAGGCCGTTTCCTTGGAGAAGTACATGTACAGTTACATGCCTGAGTTCAGGATACATTGTTCAGTGTTATGCTTTACTGGAATTATGAACAATTGCACTTACTTTTGCATGCACACTGCTGTTATGTTTATGGACACACCTTTTTATACAGAATATGAGTAGACACAATTCAATGGCCATCACCAGGTCACTACACATTTTAGATTATGTAGGCCTACTGCAAGGATGGCATAACATGAAACACACCCTTATTTAATGTTTTCAAAACTTTCTAAAGTTGCAGTGTACTGTGACAATCACCCATATTGCTTTTATAATAATTATAAGGTCAGCCCAATAAACCGTTGCTTTGTTTTCTTTTTTCATTGAAGTCTGTGACACTGACAGCACATGTAAAAATAAAATGGAATGAGCTAAAATTTGCACATTTCATGCATTATAATACTTTTGATATTTTGTACAATGTAAGTTTCATTTTTGTGGATTAAATGCTCCAGTACACAATGGATATAAACGCCCCAACGGCACAGCACCTGGTTACATATCATCTTGCTTCAAGTCTCCCCACCGGCTTGGACGCTCAAGCCTCCGCTCAGTATCTGCCACTACTCGCCTCATGGAACCAAACTCTGTCAAGCTTCTCAAGTCTGCATCAAGTCACACTTTTTGCTCATTTCGCTCCCCAAACTTGGAATGCACTCACTATCTCCATCAGAGAATCTGACTCTTTATGCAAATTCAAGAAGTGTACCGAACATTATTTGTACCCAATTTAATGCACTGCGTTCTTGATGTAGTGTCGCTACAGTATATAAATGCCTTAATATGTACATGTATGCATTCAGTATGGAGCATCCATTTAAAGCAAAATACAAACCTGTACTGTTATGTAATACACCTATCAATTGTATGACGCACTATAAGACCCCCGGGGATGGTGCGTCAAGTTTGCGTCTTTACTCTCGGAAAAAGTGACTGTGGGTACGTCAAGTCCAATAGTGGTCAGTCAAAAAAACTTCGAGCGGTGCGTCGAGGTACGTCATGGTCCGTCGATGTCCATTTCAACATTTATTTTGTTTATTTAGTGGAGAATAAAAATGCACCTACCCTCCCCGCCTGTGTAAAATGATGTTGGTATTATTTTGTTAACATTTATGTTGCCTGAGCTGAGGGTCGGGAATTTACCGCCCGAAAGTCAGCGATCACCACATGCCAGCTCAGACGGCCATTATTGCACGTATAGCAAGCCTTTAGCCCAAGCCAAATACATGTACATCATGGCGTGTGGTTTTGTCATCCTCGGCCCCGTGGTATATTATATCTCTCACACGCACGATAGTGGGGGTCGATCGTCGAGTCATAGATGGATACGAGGATGTGTTATTTTTAGTCACATATAATTCATGGCGCAGTGGTTTTGTCAACCTCTGCCCCGTGGTATATTATATCTCTCACATGCACGATACTGGGGGTCGATCGTCGAGTCATGGATGGATACGAGGATGCGTTATTTAGTAGACTGGTTCCCTCTCTATTATTTCGTGTGTTTGATTGCTAGTGCGTTGGGAACCGCACGTCTCGAAGATCAAGTAGTACATTCTCGCCTCGTGCATACACTTGGCATGTATTTTCAGCATGTGTGCCGGGAAACTCGTACGTACAAGGTTGAAATACTTGATATTCACTGCGCGTGCATCGTTTGCAGCATAGCAAGCGATTATGTGTGTCGATTTGTCTGTCCGTGGTGCGTTGCTATCCTCTGAGATCATATTACAACACCCCCCCCCCCTGGAAATTCTGGTATTGCAGGCCTGATACTGCACTGTTGTAGGGGCAAGGCAGTTTTTCTAAAGATGTACATTTGTATTATGTATGTACAGTATAACATGAAGGCCATAACCAGGGGCAAGGAGGTGATTGCTTTCATTGCCTTTGTGAAGTACATTGTATTGGGCCTGGTCTTGGCAAAAACTCTGTTATTTACGTGTATCCGCCTCAATTTGTTAGTTAAAGGTACATGTAGGGGTCATACATGTAGATTGGTTTTTGACAATGCAATGCTAGTTTTTAGGCAAAACTATGCAATGTATTAAGTAATATGTGAAAGTTTCAGGTCAACACAGTGTCTACAAAACAGAAAAAACTGTCACGCCGGTATTTTCACACAAATGTGAATACTTTTTCAATACATGTACATGTACTTAACCAAAATACATGTAAGGTTACCAGTCAAAATGCAGTCACGTGTACTATTTGTGACTGGTATTCTTCTAATTTGTTTCTTCTCTTAGAAGGCAAACAATAAATTGGTAAGGGATATTTTCTACTGACAAGCAACTCTGTGAACCTGATCCCTGCTGTCTGTTCTGAACCCAGCAAAAAAAATACTACGGTCAGGGTTGATTGAAGAACATTGCCTGAAATCCCAATGCATCAAGTGTGCTTTCCAAGCAAAACAAGAATTACAGTTACATGTACATGTAGTGTGTATACGGGTCAATGCACGAAGTTTGAGCACAATGTGTGGTATGGGAGTTCAATTTTCAAAATCAATAAATATTTATAACATTTTGATAGTTTGTAGTTTCTCCAAATATTTAATTAATTAAAATCATAACTTGTCAATGCTGATGGTTTTCTGATCATCATGCATTCATGAATCCATTGTCAATGAGTGATTAACGCTGGTGAAAATACCAATGATAAATGGACACCTTTGGCATATTTCGTGTGTATTTATTTTGTAAACAGTTCATCATATTCTAATTTTACCCAGTGGTATAATAAACATATAAGGGGGGTGGGGGGTAGGGGGTGTAATATTAATACAAAACTAACACTAAATTATTGACCACATTTAAGTAATACCAGCACGAGTCATGACAATTCAGCTTTGTTGAAATTTGAATCATATAGCATCACATTAGTTTGTTTTAAAAGCATACATTATACACCAGTCATGTTATGTACAGTATTCTGGTATTACATGTACTGTGACTAAATTCAGATGTGTACCCCCTTTTTCCAAATACCTACTTTGGACACTGTGTCCATGTAGCATACATCTGGGAGGTTTGTGTCTAGAATAAGGGAGAACCCAGGCCCACGAGCCATTCTCAGGAATTGTCACAGTCATTAAATCTCATCCCTGAGTTAAATACTATTAACCCTCTTGCTGTCTGACCATTCAATACCATTCACTATGGTTTTGAATGATAGATAAGCTATGCCAGCCTTGCAATATGATACCATGAGAGAATGCATATGTACACAGTTAGTTCTGTGCACAGTTGTGCCACCATACACAACTTTGGCAGTTGAATGGTTTCAAATGGTTGGTCAACTCACTTGAAAATGTTGGGAGGGAGGGTTAATGAAAAAGACATTTTTACTCTGACTAAAGTTGGTAATCTGTGCAACCCTTTATGCTGCTACATGTACTAATTTTGTAAAATTATATTTAGTTACATGTTCATGGATCTCAATCCTTATCCTTTTTCTCTTTTTCAAATTCTTCCTTATGTTCAGGTGTAGGCAAAACCCATAAAGATGCGGCGTCAGTGACGACAGCGCACCCAATACCAGCATCCACGGGAATCTATTACTTTGAAGTGACTATCATCAGTAAAGGACGTGATGGGTAAGGAATCGTTCAACATGTACATCAACAATCCGTTAATAAGTCACCTTCAAGGGTAAACAGTGAGATGGGAGCTGAGACAATGCTCATTATTGATGGGGAATTGATCCTGGAGCCAAGTAGAACTCGGGGGGGGGGGGGGGGGGGGACAACATTTGTGTTATGTGTTCAGGGGAGTTTCTTGCAGACAAGCTTGACTATGTGTATGAGGTCTCCATGCACAGATTTCTTGTTGTATTTGGGTGATTAAGGCTTACAACCAAATTTCACTTTCAACGTTTGGTGAAATTGTTTAGTAATAGATGTAAGATACAATATTATGACAGTTGGTGTCACAAGATTGCAATAACAAACATGTTAACAGGATCATCATCAGCCAAAGAAAGAAACCCAAACCGACATTGCTATAATTTAAAATGTTGGGGGTCTTATTTCTTTCATATGCACTGGACAGTACGGTATAGCATAGAGATGGGTATAGTGACTGCTAATGTTCATGACAATTACATGCGCATAATTAGGGACCAATACATTGTACGTATTATTTTACTTCTTACATTAACACCGAAGGCCCGAGGCCAGTTATTTTAGCCTCGGGGCCAGTAAAGTCGGAGTGGACAAGTCTGGTGGTCATGTGTTTTTCAATTGACTAAAGTACCTCACTGTGTGATATAAAAGAACTTGAGATATATTCAAATGTTGACTTTGAGTCTGTTAAAAAATCTTTCAATTGTGTTGAGTATCAACTTAAGCATACAGTTACACAAACAAGACTTATGAGTGCTTGTTCTGATACAAACAGTTTACATACATGTTAAACTGTGTAGAAAGTTCTTCCTCCCTTCTGGTCCAGTAAATGGTGTAAGCTTCAAGCCCAGCGGTCTTGTTGAATTTTTCCCTAAATTTGAGCCCTGATGCATCAATTAATTTCTTATCATTAGCCAATAGCCAGGGATTTGCATGTAAAAATAGATTTTGTAGTCTACATACGTGTACATCAAGTAGGCGTACATTTTTACAAGGTCAGTGCTCTGTGAATTTGCCTTTAACACTGGTTAAGAATTCATCAAAATAATCCAACTTGCAAATGTTGACCAAGTGTTAGACCAGACCAAATGTTTACCATTTTATCAGACCTACTGTACTCGATGTATTTCACATTGTACATGTACATGTACTCTATAAAGCACAAATTAGTGCTGATTGTAGGCACACTGTGTGTGCATGTATTGATTGTAAAGTTCACCTTGCACTGACCCTGAACCATGTACATGTACATAACATGTATGTACATGTACGGGATATGACTACACGTACACACACATTAAGTTCCTACGTACCGTATATGTTTGCACATTGTATGATATAAGCCTAATACATGTATTGAAAGCATAGAATTAAAACAGAGAATGGGGAGTTCTTATCAGCCTACTGCCCATTTAACCGCGTTGTTCCTGACATTTGCCAAAATCAAACGGTTGACAGTGATTCAAAAAGTGCGTATGATAAATATGATGCATTTGTTATACAATCCGTAGCTTCATCGTTCATACATGTGTGTCCAGCACATACAGCGAGCTGCTTGTACTGCGTAGTTTGTTTTATACAAAATATTAAAATGCCATTCCATGCGCTTGTTTTTATACGCACTTTCAGCGATGGTAACCAATATGCTTTTCAGCACAGTCGCGGCATATGCTGAGGGTGCACAATTGTGTGCTATATAGACGACAGCAATGGCGGCAAGCTCGCCGCTCTCTCTTTCACTACATTATGTTTGAAAGTTACACGTGTAATGTACAGAGATCCTGTCTAACTGCATGACTGTATATAAAGTTCTGTAACAGGAAGCACAGTGGTGTACTTTTTTGTACATTATTTATGCAATATTTGCGTACAAAACTGTACGAAAGTGGTATCTAAAAAATTCTAAATCTGGTATTTTAAAAGGTGAGCTTAGAAGTCAGTAATTTATGGAACAGGAAACATTTAAGGTTAACTCAACAATAAACATACAAGTGAACTTGTATGGAGTTTTAAATGGAAAGTTTTTAAATAATGTTTTTAAAACTACAAGTAAACGGTCTGTCTAGGCTATACACTTGCTTTGGCCTAAAATCATGGTTGTCAAATCCCTTTAACTGTAGCTAAAAAACAAACTAAAGTACAGTGGATGATACAGTCAGTGTGCGTAGTATTACAGTATGTTCAGAATGTGGACCAGTGAGTGGCACCCACAAATAGACAGAGCTGAGCCATGTGAGTCATAATCTGGAACCTCATATCCTTTGTCTCAGTGCAGTCACAGCACTAAAATACAATCTCTGGACTTTTGGGAGGTCCTTTTGTGTGTATTGGCACAGCTTTGGGTTCACATCACAGCACCCAATGGCCCTCCATTGGGTGTGCACAGTTTTTTTACTCTCATTTTATACTCGCCTTTTACTCACCATTGATGGGTCAAAGTTTATTTGATTGAATTATAAAGACATACACTTTTGTACAGGAACATGATGACGTCATGATGACGTCATGATGACATCACATTAAAGATGCACTTTTTGAAGTCATATAGGCCTACACGTACAAAAGTCCAAGTCTGATTGAGTTGAATCTTGGGTGTGTCCATTTGACAGAGACGTGTTATAGCAAAATTTTTTAGATAACGTCATGTTTTTAGTGTGAAATTTGAGCTGAATTGAAGCAGTATTAGCACAGTGATCTGTTTATCAAACCGACACAACATCTATAGTTTCTTTTTAAAATTAGTACTTTTGATTTACCTTTTTGAGGCTGTTAAACCCCTGTGGTTAAACGCAGCGTATCGTGCAATGTTTGACATCATAGTGCAAGTCTGTCGGTTAATTTACTAATGGTTGACTAGCGGATCATTGCAATTAACCAATGCTCATGTTCATTTCATTGCACGCCAATGGCTCAAAGACGAAATATTAGGCCACAGTTTGCAAGGCTCTTTTGCCAAGGTTTCAGATGAGAGAGGGATTAGGAACCAGTGAAGGGAGTCAAGGGACCATGCCCCGAAGGAAAGTTACAGAATCAACTAACCATCATGGGACAGGGCTCAACCACACAGCAGCAGGCCTGGAATTACAAGAAGGCAGCGGGGCGGAGGCAGTGGCCTTTGTTGCACTGGTTGGTGTCCCTTCAAAAGTTTTCCATAAACTTTATGATTTTCCAATGGAAGTACCCTTTGCACAGGATTGGCCTTGTCATGTCACAGATGAAATTCAAGGCCTGAGAAACTGTGACTTAAGGTGAGCGAATAAAGTAGGATGGTCTATAGTCAAATTTACTCAACTACATTTTGTAAACCTATATATTTGTACACATTGTGTACAAATATATGCAGGGGTCGAAATTACCGCTGGCCCGCTGGCCCGTGACCAGTGAAATTATCTCCGGGCCACCGATTACCCCAAAAACGATAGCCCGGTGGGACAGTGAGAAAAGTCCGTTTAATGCCGCCCTGCTAAAAATTAGATAATTGGCCGCCCCGCCCAAAAATACAAACAAACTATTTTTAGCGGCCTGCACTAAACACAATCAAACGAGTAGCCGACAACAAGCCAAGCCTGACTTCCAAACCGCAAATTGGAATAGCGACGTTCATTTCAAAACATGATGCACACAACCACATGTTTTTTTTCTGACTGCCGAGTATCTGCTGCGCGTGCATCGGCCCGGGCCCCACAACTTTCGGTGGCCCATCCACCACACCACACCAGCAGACCGGTAGTCCATGCATAGTGCATGACACGCAACAACAGCGAGGTCCAAAGTCCAAGCTAATCAATATTCCGCACGCTGTGATTGGCCGTTGATGGCCGTTGATAATTACCATATTTATAAGACTGCAAGAGAGTTTGGCTAGACTCCAACGCAGTACACGTTCGAGCCGAGTAAAGAATTGCCGCACAGTGGTGCCGCATAGTGGTGCCGCACGCCTGCAGATTGGTACAATATACAGCCTTGGATGAAGGATATTCAAACATTGACAACTTTTGCCGATAGAGGGCGAGGCGGGGCAAAGTTCATTGAATTTGTTCATTGAATTTGCAATGTGCGTTGTCGACCGATCGTTGAATCTCGATGATTTTATTGCAAACGAAGTTCTAAACAACGGATCCTCTAATCACAAATCCATGAAAATGGTTGTTGATGGAAGAGGTACTATTTAGGGCAGAAATTAGGGGATAAGATCGTCCAAAAACGCATTCTTTTTAAAGCTTTTTTTTTAGCGTTTTGAAAAGTTTGTGCACGTGTCCGATCACCAACGCATATCCAGCTTTCTAAAACCCTACACTGTGCGGCATATCTCTCTGATGTTTTTGGCGCGGCGCACAAAGCAAAATGTATAACAAATGGTAGGTTTTGAATTAGCTTTACAGTAAGGTTGTTTTGACCGAAATGGATGTCAATCATTCTCCTTAGATAGTGTCGGGGCCCAGGGGTTAATAAAAAAAAAATTTAAGAAAAGGATTATCTCAAATGTTTTTGCTTCCACGTCCGATGTCGTCATATAAAGGGCGCCATTTTGACGATCTCTGGTTTTTTTAAATTATTTTTATATAAAATAATTAGGATCGTATTTTTTTAATTTAGCACACCGAAAAAGCACACAGGAAAAGAGGCTGGCAACCATCTTTTAAAAAAGCCTGGACGGTTGTCTTGAAAAAAAAGTAGGGCGAACATTAAAAAAACAAAAAAATCCTTCCTTTTTTCAAAAAGGCAGGACCCCAAAAATGTTTTCCCCCTTATGTACATGTGCACTAACCCCCGCATTGCTGATTTAAAAATACAAAATGGTGTTGGGCCACCAGATTGTCTGGCGGGCCAGTAACTTTTTATTTCCACTGTCCCTGCCGGCTAGTGAGCACTGTAGTTTAATTTCGACCCCTGATATGTACAAAATGTTTGTAAAGTAAATCTGTTTACTGGGAAGTACATGTATAAGTTTAATTTATCTCTAGGTAGTTTTCTAATACGATGATTTACTGAAACCTTAATTTAACACATAATTTTTAAGGGAACGATGTCAGTTGTGTGGAATCTGTACATTTCATTTGATGGTACATGTGTAGCTGTCGCTTTCGTTTATCTGTCTTAAAGGTCGATCATTTATTTTCACTTCAGAATTTGGAATTACAGAATTCGGCCACAACATTATTATTAAAACGGCAGTATTTCCCTTGAAACACATTGTGTGTCATTCTTGTACTCATGTACAATGAACTGCCCTTTTATGCACTTTGTTGAAAGCTTTAAATCGCTTCATGCACCCCATACATGCCATATCGAAAACCCAATTGTCCCTGTTTTGTCTGACGGTTTACATTGGCCCACACAGCATGCAGGACCCATTTCATGCCCAATGTTACACACACAAAAGTTTCCTTGGTGCTGAGTTTGTTGAAAGTGTGTTAGTACTATTTTCCAAAAAATCCTTTTTAGGGGTTTCCAAACTTGTGTAGTGTGTAAAATACTGTACATTGTGTACTGTGTGTATGCTTTTTATTGATCAGTTTGTGTTTTTTCATCAGATAGCCTGCTGTAGTGTGGTGTGCATGTATGTACAAGTTGTTTATGTACATGTACAAGTTGTTTATGTACATGTACAATGTGTATTGTGTTTAAGTTTTCGTATAAAAATATTTGACAGCTGTCTGTCAACATTCTTTTGAGCTGACATGTGGTAACCCAGATCTGCCAACTCTTCCGGATTTTGCGGAAGACTCCCGTATTTGACAGCAATCTTCCGACATCCCGCAAGCAGTCAAAATCTCCCGGATCCCCAACCTACTGATGAAAAAATATTAAAATTGATGAATTTCCTAGCCCTCCGTTCCGTGTGTGTTTATAACCTTTGCACGCGTGCATATTTAATTGCCAATACATCCATAGATGCGCAGAAAAAGTTGTTCTAACCGCAGTTTCGTCTTCTGCGCATCCATACATGTGCTATGCACTGATCAGCCTCGCTACCATGGGCAGCACGCTACAGCGATACCTCTCGTCACTAACCCCTGGAAGAGATGCTTACAGTGACTTACTAGTGGTATCGCTACGACGCGCTGCCCACGATCGAGCAAATGACGGTGCAAGATCGTACACCACTGGCACTGGGAACGAGGCTGGAAATATAAAGCAAAATGGCGCCGCCCTGTAGAGCAACCAGTAAGTCGTTGAAAAAAAATCAAATATGCGCAAATATAGAGACAATTACCACAAAGAATGGCCATGTCTTAAAAAATCAAATTAGGATGAAAATCATGCGTTCTGCACCACGTGTATTTCAGATGTTTCAGTGAAATACGGCGGACGAAATGACATCTTGCGACACATGACATAGATTCCGACAAACATTGCTTTGCATGAATGTACATTAGCACGATCCAACAGGCTAGGAATTGCAGATTTTTTAGAAAATTGGGAACAGATGGCAGCAATAATAAAGGCGCAAACTTTGTTCACATGTTTTCTTATCGAACATAACTTAAACTTCGTCTGACCATGCTGGTCCTCTATTTAGGCAACAATAGGATAGGATTAGGAAGATAGGTCAGTGCTTCAAAACTAGAAACATGTGCAAAGCATAACAGCAATATTCTTTTGTAATATTTCAAAAGTATATCTGTCTGTACTTGAATATTGATTTTAATTTCAGCAAAAATTGTCGTGCCGCGCGCTGAGATTGAGTCTTTCTGACTTAAAAATAAAATCTTCCTGATTTTCAAAAACCAATGTTGGCAGCTCTGGTGGTACAGTTACTGTACTGTAATTAACATGACATATCTGGTTAACGTGTAATGTACATGTACTTATGTTGGACATGACACTCAATCATAAATAAGAAAACAATCTTAAAATTCAGTGATACAGTAATACTGGTAAGTTTGCAAAACATGCCTTATCTGGCCTGATATATGTACAGTCATTGAGGCAATGGAGGCAATTGCATCCCTTCTCTGGTGCCCTTCAAAATGTTCCAGTAGAAATGTAAAAAAATGTCAATGCCTTTATAAGGAAAAACTGCCTTGCCCTTACAACAACAAAGAGAATTTTATCTTGACTTTGTCTCTGTAAAATCATCCAGAAGCAGGCCTCGCTGTTTGTTAAAACAACTAGTTTTAAAACCTCTACCACACTTTGATTCCCTTGTTATAAATCATTTCGGGATAAAATGAGCTTTTCATTTCATCCCAGTGGATCATCTTACATGTATGTTACATTAACAGTACAATTCAAACAGTAAACAATGCTAAAGTATGACAAATCAAGGAGTGGGGATCTCATGTACACTGTACATGTGTATGAATCAAATTACAATGTACTGTTAAGTAGGAGCTTGGCCATTTTCTATGACTGCTGTGACTTGCCTTCTAACATTCTAAATCAATTATATTCAATCGTTTGTTGTGAGCCATTGGACTGCTTCCCAGACCTAATGTACATTTTGGTATTGGCAACTGTGTAGAAGGCCTACTAAAGCAAAAATTTGCAGGATACCAGTTACAGATGGTACATGTGATGTGGTATTTTTGGCTGGTAACCATATTCTGAATCTGATAGGCACAATTTTGTTGTGCCTAGCTGCTGTACTTTTTGTGCTTTAGGCAGCTTTGTTAAATTGGGCCCATATAACAAGAAAGTGCTGGTGGCTGGCCATGGCTCTCTGGCTATGCAGACAGTAGTTAAAAAAGGGAGATACTGCTCTGGTCATCCTGGTGAAGCGACAAAATTTACACTCGAGTTACTATAGATGATGTACTTGTATAAGTACGGTTGTTGATTCAGCGGGATGGCTGCATGTTGAATAAGACCAATAGTGAACATATATATGTAGTTCTACATAATATAATAATATGCATAGTGCTTACTGCGGGGTCAAAATTAGCTTCAATTACTTAGTACCCGGCGGGGCCAGTGGAAAAAATTACTGGCCCTACAGAAGTTGTGATGGGCCAATGCAGAGATAGATGCAACTGGCTATTGATTTTATTTTAATTTTATTGCTAAACAAAATAGCTTGTCTGGTTTTTGGGCAACGTCTCTGGAATTGGGGCAAGGCGTCCTGGGTGTACTGTTAGCGCTGGCACACAGTGTTAACTTACTTCTAGCTGGCGGTATTGGAACTGGGGGCCGAGTTTAAATGAGGGAAAATTAAGTCAAAGAAAACATTATGAAAAGGTAGTACTGTATCTGGTCTTACATTATCTCAATTTTTATCTTAATATACCCAAATGACTGTTAATTAATCCATGCCCTCAATTAAGAAATTGTGAAGTTTTTTCTTTACCTGTGATTAATGATCGTGCTAAGTGTTACCATCCGTTTGGCACTGAAATTTGTTCTCCAACCCTTTTCCAATATCTTCAAGATAATCTTTACAAAGGGTGGGGGGGATTGGAAATAGGAGAAAATTAATCTGAGACTTTGTGATAAACTTTGATGACAAAATACAATTCATTCACCACACAAGTGCCCCGGGCTGTCTGACACACATGGTCTCAAAGTTTCTCACAGGTCAGAGTTCAATACTTCAACTTATCTCCAGCCTTTAAATACATATAATTATGTTAATCATGTCTGGAAAAATTTGCTTTTACCCAGGGGGGGGGGCGGAAGGGGTGTTGCGCAATCATTTGCGATCGCTGTTTGGGTACACTCCATTTTAAAAATAGGTAATGACCATTAAAAAACAAAAAGAAATCCATGTATACCGTTAAAATTCTCTCTTTATCAGCACTGAAAACATAACAGTGTATATTGTAAGAGTATTTTCAATTGTTGAGGTGCTTAATTTTAAATAAAGTGCGTCAAAATATTACAGGAAATTTTCTGTTGGTTTATTGCAGCGGCTAACGTGTATGAATGGGTCCAGGTGGGAATTTCGTTACAAATGGTCTCCCCTAAAATGGCTACAAATATCGACATAATGTGAAAAAAATTATCGTTCATCCTCTGATTTTTTTCCATTAACGTAATATTTAGGAATAGATCTTTCATTCCTGAAAGTTTAATCAAAATCCCTCGGTACATCCTCTAGATATTTGACGATTTTTAAAAGTTTTTTTTGAGAGAATGGATCCCGCCAATACTTAGTTTGCATTCAAACGATCTCTGTTGACGGACGGGAACATTTGCCGCAGGTAAATGTAATTCTGAGGCAACATACACATCTTAAACAGATATGTTATACATGTCGTTTACGTTAAATATATGTTGTTTATTAAATTGCTAAATTACTGAAGCAGTTGGCAACGCAAAAAAACAATTTACAAATGTTTTCTGGTGTAAAGATTGTGAATTTACAACATTTGAAGATAACAATACCCTCTGATAAAATGGACTCGTCCGGGCAGTCTCAACGGCACGCAGCGGAGAGCAACCGTAAATTCAAATAGTGTGTACTGTGCATACACACACATCCGTTTGTACGTGGGGAGCTTCGACCAGTCCACGTCGCGATTGTCGAATGAGATTATTTTCAACGTAGGTGGCGCGCTGGTGGCGCTACCCCTTCCGCCCCCCCTGCTTTTACCAAAGGAAGTGCAAACTGACTACTGGTTTAGACAGGGTTATCAGACATTGAGACAGAGTTATCTTTTTTAGTGTTTTCAATTTTTGTGGATTTCAACTTAGGTCACAAATATAAAAAAAATAAAAAGATTTTTCGGGACGAAAAAAAACCAAGAACGACTTGGTGGTAATAGTAAGATTTCTGATTTGAGTCACAAAAGCTGCTTCTGTATATTTTGAGGAAGATTTCCACTGTTCCAAAGTCAAATCGGATAAATGCTAATTGTAATTTTGACTACTGATACTGTGCTCTATAAATCAGGCCTTTTTACTGCAAATCTTATCTTGTACTGTAAAAACCAATGATAAATGTAATGTACATAATGCATAGTATACACCATGATGATTATACATTGTACTTGTAGCTATTATTAGGATCCACCTGTTCAAATTATTCCACTTTTAATTGATTGAATTAGATTGAAACTGTATCAATACGTGCATAAAGACCTCCAAGTTGATCTACCATTTTCATAGACATATACAATTGCTCATTATCAGACAGACAAAATGTGTTCATGTAGGCCTACCCTGTGTTTTTATAGTACTGGATCAGTTAACCACATGCGTGCTTAATAAAAAGTTACATATTGTATAGTTCATATCCCTTCCTACAGGTACATGTACATTGTGTAAACACAATACAGCAGATGCCTTCAACACATGTGAGCCTATGCCATATTCACAGTGCATTCTGTTTTAGTACATTACATTGTTGAAAATGTCATACAGCGTACGTACAAGTTCTGTATGTACGTACACATGTAGTGTACATTTTGGTTTTGTACATAAACTTCATGTACATTATAATTGTTTATTATACAAGTATATTTTAAAAGGTACAATGTGTACAATTTCTGTTGCTCGAATAATACCCACCCTGTTAAAGTGTTATGCCTTTTCTATGGTAAAATATATGTCCTCTTGCCGGGCACACAGCAATATAAGGCATATTCTTCAAAATATGGACCATTTGCAAGTCTGAAAATTGGACCCTTATATTTTCATAAGTGAAAGCTAATTTTTATTTTGATATAGTGTAATTAACTACGAGGTACCTGACATGTTATCATACACAACAGGCCTCAAACTTCAACATTTTTAGGGCAAGGCCACTTTGGCCTTGGAGCAAGCCAAATTTTGGAGGGCACCAAGGCCAGTAGATTGGGCACCAAGGCCAAAAATGCAATTTAAAAAAAGGCACGAAGGCCATCAATAAATAATTAGTTGTAAATCAAGTAATGCATTAGTTACCCTAAGTTTTTTATACACAAAATTAAAAATATATAAATTGGAAAATTGGCCAGAGGTTCCCCTATGGGTGGTTAACCCGATGAAACAATTTGCATGAATAAAATATTGATAAATCACATCTTATTCATAAACAAACTGTAAAACTGTAAGCCACCAGATGTCAACACACTTTCCAGGTTAAAAAGAACACAAAGTCTTTTGAGTGAAGCAAGAGTATTACAAACTAAAACAATTGTATAACAATATGTAGAGGATTAACCACAGAGACACCACACAGGCTGCTTGTCTTTTGAGTGTTACAAATTGTATAACAAACTGTAGAGGATTAAGATAAGAGTAATTGGGTCTCAATAGGAGTGTCAATCATTCTTCCAGGTGAGGCCTGGATAGTGTCTGGGGCCAACATTAAATAAAGAAAAGGATCTCCAACTGTCGGCTTCTTCTGTGTAGAAAAGTTTGTTTTTTCGTAATCATTGACAACTGTGTAAAAAATATTCCGAAAAATCGCGGCAGCTGGTGCTTCTAAACAACACTGATAATGTATTTAACTTCTATTAAAAAGGGCACCACGGCCAACAGGGAATAAGGGCACGGCAATTATGGCTTTGAAGAAGATGATTTTTGGTAGGGCACCACGGCCAGTAACAAGGGCACCGACGGCCATGGCCGTCGTGGCCGGCCGGGAAGTTTGAGGCCTGCACAATATTGACAACCGATGTCTTTCAACTAAATCGAGGTAAAAGGTTTGGAGTCTCGAACGTCAGCATTTTTGACGGACTTCAACTACCACTATAGATGTAGAGGTATTTAAATGATCACATTTTTATATTTGCTGAGGTACATATTTTCTTTTGCATGCACAGGTTGTGGGGGCTGATGCCAAATACTTTAACAGCAAGAGAAAAAAAAAATCCGACAATTGAAAAAAAAAAATGAGAAAAAAAATCGCGAATTCCCGAACGTCATTTTTTTCCGTCACAAATTTCAACAATAAAAAACATGTCAATTAACCAAAGTTTCAAACATTCAATAAATTTGAAACCAATATGATGAGAACACGTTTAAATAATTATTATTTTGAAACAATGACTACTACGATACCTTGTCAACAATAAGAGTAATCCCTTTTTCAAATTTCCACCGCCGACATTTTTTCAGCGTCCGTCAATTTTGTTACGTGACGTTCGAGAACTTACCGATCGGCCTGTAAATTAACCCTTGACTTGACTTACCCCCTCTATTGTCCTCAATTGCAGTTAGGCCATTTAAGTCAACAGAGGGGGTAAGTTCGACTCGCACATGTTTGGGCGCACCACACTAAATAAACTCCCATAGGAACCAATGCTAAATGATAAATATTCAAAAATACTCAAAAAATCGTGTAAGTCTCTCAGCTTCTTGAAAACCAATCAAACATATTTTCGGACGACTGAACTTTAGAATTCTTTTCAATTTTTGCCAGGTCAGCCGTTTGGAAATTTTGCTAACTACCCCAGAAGAAAAAAACGCGAAAATTTGTTTTTTTCCAAAACCGACTTGCTGCCAGTTTTCGTGAAGCACTTCTCCACTTTCCCGTTCAAATAGGGCCAACTTTAACGCCTAAATTTATCAAGTCTCCTCAAAGGTTGAAGCACAGAACCCCCAGGTTGTGATAGATTATTATATTTACACAATCTATTAATTGCATGACCCCCAAAACGTTGTAATTAAAAATAAGTTGTGGGTTTACAAATTATGATAAGTAGCTTGGCGCATTAATTCTGGCTTATTTGGTGTGGTGCGCCCTATAAGGGCACTTAATTATTCTTTATGGTTAAAAAATTATGCTTAAATTGTTGAAAATAAGTCACTGACTTGATATCTGAAAAAATTAATTGGAAATGTTATTGCGTTCGTCTACAACAAGGTCAAACATGTTGGAGCATTTACAATGCGATAAGAACAACACTCCCCATGCATTACACGCTGTGTACACTCTAATGACAAGTCAGTTGTTATATCCAAATCCTAGTCACTCAACAAGTTATAAACTTATCTCCTTTTTTTTAGTTATACGATTCTAAACGCCTTACAATTATTTTTAATAATTGACAAGAGGGGGTTAACTAATGTGGAAGCTGTAAAAGGGAAAGGGGATTGAAGAGGGAGGGCCTGAGAAGGGGGGGGGGGTAGATTTTGCTTACCCGCCAACATTTTTAACCATGTAATCATATTGAGTTTAAAATGGTGAACTTTATAACAAAAAAGAATATACATAGGTCATTTTACCACGTTTAATTGTCATTCCAAGTTTCATTTTACCTAGCTTTAAGGGATAAGGGGGTGAATGGGTGGGCGGGGCGTGGGCGGGGCTTGTTGCAAAATGCCCTTCCAGACACTTTACGGTTAATAAATTGTGGGTGAACGGGAACAATTGGACTATAGTTAAGAGTTAAGACTGTAAGCTAATAAGGTGTTTGGGCTGGGGGCTAGGGTCCGGGCTGACGGCTAGGGTTTTGGGCTTTGGGGGTAGGCTCGGCTGGGGGTTAGGGTTTGGGCTGGGGCTATGATTTCGGCTAGG
Organism: Leptasterias polaris; assembly: GCA_037783415.1. NCBI lineage: Eukaryota > Metazoa > Echinodermata > Asteroidea > Forcipulatida > Asteriidae > Leptasterias > Leptasterias polaris. The sequence goes on from JAZGTN010000141.1 coordinate 894,426, forward strand.
GGCTAGGGTTAGGGCTGGGGGCTATGATTCGGCTTGATGGGTGTAGGGTTTGGGCTGGGGGCTGGGGTTTGGGCTGACGGCTACGGTTTTTGCAGTATAGTGTAGGGTTTAGGCCGCTGGTTGGGGGCTAGGCCTAGGGTTTCACACGCATCAGAGTGCATTCACCTTCCGGAAACTTGACATATGGCATGATGCCATATCCACCACCCCCCTACTCCTCTTCAAATAGTCTATTGGTGGTTTTTCTCTCCTTTTTTCATATTCAACCAGCCACGTTGGCTCATGATTCTTTGAATGTGACTAAAACCGTCAGTCTCATACTTATTACTTGTCATAGTTTAACCATGAAGGTTTAGAAAGCAAACCCCTCTTTGAGTTTGAAACGTTGAAGTATTCTCGGTTAATAAATGTATTGTAATTTGAGGAAATAGAAACATTATTGCTATACTAACAGTTTACAGTCAAAGAAATGATGTTTCCAATGTAAAAACAGCAACAAAGTGACACACAATGCCCCCACACAACTCATTACTGTCGTTGTTTCAAGCCTACATCTGTAAACAGAACACAAACATGGCTGCACGGGCGCCGCCATGTTGTATATATAGGGCGCACCACACTAAATAAACTCCCATAGGAACCAATGCTAAATGATAAATATTCAAAAATACTCAAAAAATCGTGTAAGTCTCTCAGCTTCTTGAAAACCAATCAAACATATTTTCGGACGACTGAACTTTAGAATTCTTTTCAATTTTTGCCAGGTCAGCCGTTTGGAATTTTTGCTAACTACCCCAGAAGAAAAAAACGCGAAAATTTGTTTTTTTCCAAAACCGACTTGCTGCCAGTTTTCGTGAAGCACTTCTCCACTTTCCCGTTCAAATAGGGCCAACTTTAACGCCTAAATTTATCAAGTCTCCTCAAAGGTTGAAGCACAGAACCCCCAGGTTGTGATAGATTATTATATTTACACAATCTATTAATTGCATGACCCCCAAAACGTTGTAATTAAAAATAAGTTGTGGGTTTACAAATTATGATAAGTAGCTTGGCGCATTAATTCTGGCTTATTTGGTGTGGTGCGCCCTGTTTTCTGTTAATACGTGTGCAAAATAAATCCGTCAAGTAAATCACGCTCATACTTAAAACGTTCGAGAATCCATCGGACAGCTCCAGATGAAAAACCAAAATGTACACTTGATGTGGATTGCGGGAAGGTAATAAAGTCACGAACGTCATTTGAAATAAATTCCGTCAATTTTCTCGAACGTCATGCAAATTCCGTCATTTTTTCCGTAAAAAATGACGTTCGAAACTGCGTGTTTTTAGCCCCCCAAATTTTTTTTTTTTAGATTTTAGGTATGAGAGGCTGCAAATATTTCAGAGAAATTACGGTAGTGTTGTGCCAGAAATAAATTAATAACAGACAATATTTGCTTAGTTTTTCCGTCAATGTTATGCTCTCTTCTGTCAGGCTTATATTTTCTGTGTGTGGTGTTTTGTTGAGTTTTTTAAATTTTTATTTGAAACTACATCAGTTGGGCCTCACCATAGAAAAGAATGAATGTTCCTTGTGCTTTACTTGTGCTCTCCTTTGAACTAAATATAAATAACCACATGTTTCACTGCTGGAGACTCTACTTTTTTAAATGACCACTGCAAGATGAAAACTAACTGAACTATCCTTACATGAACATTTTGGTAAACTTAAATATGTATACAATTATTTAAAAAATATTTTTTTGAAAAATGACATTTGAGGTTGTAAAATGGTCCATATTTTGAAGAATATGCCTTAACAAAACGCGTAATCATACAGTGAATGATGTTGTCCAGTAATTTTGCATAGCAAAATATTTAGACTGAACATGAAAAAACACCCTTGTTGCATAGAATGGTGTGTTTTTAGATACCTGAGGAAGGCTTCATGCCTGAAGCCTTTCTCAGATTCAAATATTGGGGATGAAAATTTACCTCCTTCTCTAAAACTACACATGTACATTACTTCAAACATGTCAAAGGGAGTAATTTCTCACAATGTTTTATACTATCAGCAGCTCTTCAGTGCTCCTTACCAATTCCTCTTTTTTCGGTCATTAACCCTTTCAATACCATTGTCGAGTTTACTCGACCACACGCAGTGTAGTGCTTTCTTACCAATGTCGAGTTCACTCGACGTTAAAAGCCGCGGTATTTGGGAAAAAAGCCGTGGTGTTTGGGAGTCTGTATTTATTTTGTTTGGCGCCCTCTGTTGTTGAACCTTATATGGACTGGTAGCTTGTTTACCATGCTTTACAATGGTTTGTGTTGAATAGGGGGTCGCCATTACGGTTTTCCGAGAATAACAACATTGCATGCAACATTACGTCCAGATTTCACACTTCCGTTTTCCCGGCAAATAATCACCAGCATGGCTGTTCGTTACCCAGAGGTTTTTGTTGAAATATTTGTCGTTAGAAACTCTGAATTGGAATACGAAATATCTGAAGAAGAACCTAGTGAATATTCGGATGAAACTCGTGATGTTTCGTTGCAAGGCACGTCCGATGATGACAGCAATCCTTACGATATACCGCACCGGTAGCTGGACCGAGCACTTCAACGCCGTGGTCTTGGGCGTGAGCTCGGCGGGCCTCGACCCTTTCGTGCCGAATGAGGTGACAAAGGACATGAAGATAATATAAATTGGACATCTTATGAAAGGTCATTTCATAAGCTACAAATTGTATGTACAAAGTTTTTCCACTAAAGTATGTCTTCACAAAGAAAATAAAGATTGGAAAAAGTGAACACCACTGCTGAACACTGCACGTTGCTTTTTGTGTGAAAAAATGCGGTACACAGCAGCGTGACCCCTATAAAAAATGCGGTATTGAAAGGGTTAACATGTAGCTAGTAATTTCCAATAGGTATATCTGCTTTCAATTATACGTTACTCACAGTCATTCCACAGTCGTGTGTTGCTGTCCTAACGAACAACACGCCAGTTACCACTGATCCCGAGTGTCATGACAACGCACACTAAAAAGCCTACAATGTATTAATCGGTAGGACATAAAATATGTTGACGAACAACAGTATTATTTACATACACTTCAGGCCTGGAATTACATGCTGTACATGTAAGGCTACATGTATGGTCTCTGTTGCCCTGGTCTTGACCTTTGTACACCTCCAAAAATGTTTCCGGTTTTCCAGTGGAAGTGCCCTTTGCAAAATTAAATGGCATTGCCCTTTGCAAAATTAAATGGCATTGCCCTTTCAAAGATAAAAATACAGGAATCATATACTTGTGTTCAAATTTAAGCTCTGTACAGTATGTGGTACATGTATGTATTTTTTGGAATGGTTTTCAAAAATAAGTTAATTGGTAATATGCTACTCTGAGTGGTGATTATAACGTACTATTTACTTTGGCTTTTGTTGCTAAATTTTGTTTACATACATTGCAATGTAAGATTGTGCATTCAACACATTCACTTTGCTTTCATTTGTTGCTTACTATACATAGTGGGGGAAGGGGCTTGTCTACTGTTCTAATATTAATTAACCAAAATGAGGTCGGATAGACACTCCAACATCAGGCCTGATACTTAAGAGGCAACAGAGGTAATTTGCCTCTATGCCCCTTGTCATTGCCTTGTTGCCCTTTCAGTTACGTGACAAAATAACTTTTCAATTCCCTCCTAAAAGCACCCTTTTCTAAGGGGCAAAAAGACCACACCCAAAACAACTGTGGTCCAGTGGTTAGATTGCAGGACTTGCAATCATAATGTTATGGTTTTGAATCCTACTAAGCTAACCACTGATTTCACGATGACTAAAATAAACACTGTCGTCTAGTTACTGAATCACAATATCTTGATTTGTGCAGTTCATAATCATAGACATCAAACCATTTATGTTTGTATGGGAGAGATTGGCTGTTGCCAGCTGGGTGTTTATATCCCCTTGTGGGAGCTTTGCCAGAGTTTCCTCGAAAAGAAGTTCATCTATTAACAATCAAACAAATAAACAAACAAACAAACAAAACTTCCTTTTCCTTAAAAGAACAAACTGTCAGGCTTGGAACATGAATAATGATGTTGACAGCATGATTAAGATTGTTGGTTGGTACATACATGTACTGTACATGCACTGAAAGTTTCCTAGGCAGCTTGTGTAAGAAAGGCAGAATTGTCTCACCTCTTTAATGTTACATGTAAGTACTAATTCTGACACTGTAGAGACTGGGTATTCACTTATTGTAAACACACACAGTGTTCATTGTGTAAATCTGTATGCCTAAAAGTGTACAGTTCATTATAGTAGTAGTGTATCGCCACAATCCATACATTTTACATTTCTACTGCTGTGCATGATGGTTTACCTATCATGTAAGTCAGACGTGTAAGGCCATTGACCCCTGACATTTTGCGTTACGGATTCTAGCTATGCTCCAACTGAGAATTTAGAGTGGCCATCTACTCATCTCATGAAGTCAATGGGTTAAAATACCTTGGCTGTCATATTTGGAGGCTTGTGTTGTATTATTACTACATGGGTCTGCTGCTATTGATATTTTGTTGGAGAGATTTCCGGGCTGACTGTTCTGAGTTTTACTGTGTGGAAAAGCTTTTTGTATATTTTTATTTACATGTAGTGTACTAGATCCACCTCAAGGCACACGCATCATGTAACTGTGGGATTTTACATAGTACTCCATAAAACATGTAGTCATGTTCGGATGGGACATTAAAGGCAAGGTACACCTTTGGTTTTTGGAATCATTCGATTGTTTTAATCCTAGATATTAATGAAGTTGTATAAATAATAAAAATAACCTGTGAATTTTTTCAAAAGGTGGTCGCGTTTTTGAGATATCGCTGAAAATCCAGAGCGAATATGTCCATACAGGAAGAACAATCCCTAATAGGAATGCACAATCTGAGAAAAGATTCGACAGGAACGCATCTCAGATTCAAATTTTGGGGAATAAAAACTGATATCTTTTTACATAACCTTATTACTTCGAAGTAAAATGTTTCTCAAAATGCTCCATTCGCAAATTCATACTCTAAAAATTAATGACCAAAAAAACTTAATTGGTGAGAAGCACTGTAGCTGTTGATAGTATTAGACTATTTTGAGAAAATAGAATTAGCTGTTGCAAACTGCTTACCAACCAAAAGGACCTGTGATATAAATGCAAAAAATAAGTTAGTGGCCTGACATTTCGACCCTAGCAGAGTCTTTCTCGAAGGCTAGAGGTCGAAATGTCAGGCCACTAACTTATTTTTTGCACTATTTTGAGAAAGGATTTCCTTGTAGTGACTCTCTACATGTACCCTTTTAAGCAGCTCTATCAAATTGGGCTGTTGGAGTCTGTTTATTTGTGTTGTCAATATAAAATATACTTTTTTGTCAGAAAACATGACTGTCTGTAATAATGCCTTGGTGCTTGATTAATTGTTGAACTTCTGTTAACAGGGTTATTCATCAATCTATGTAGGCTCTATGTTGATCATTAAGTACACATGCTGAACTTCGTCGAGGGCTCAAAAATACTGGGCCCAATTTCATGGCTCTGCTTACTGTAAGCAAAGAATCGGCGCTTACAGAAGCAGGGAAATCCGCGCTTACGTCAAGCGTATTTCACGGGTTAGCTGGCAATTTTTACTTATGCGCTTACGTAGTCCACGTTACTAGGCATTGTACGCTTACACAGCTAGCGCAGAAATTCGGCGCTCGGTAAGCGGAGAAAGGTGATCGCAAGCGCAGAATTCAGCGGTAAGCAGAGCCACGAAATTTGGCCCTGATTGCAACTTTTAAAACTACATTACAAACCACTGGATGCTGCAATGTTCAAATCCACATTTCTGTTTTGTTTTTTGGGGTTGTGAGCAAGTACTCAACATACATTCTCAATAAGCCAGTCATTACAATGGTGAAGTCAGTCATCTGATCATGGGATAGCTGATGATACATCTGAGGTCAGCGTACTTTTCAAGCCTTGTGCAATGCAACTGACTTGGGAGCAGTTTGTAGTACTGTACACATGCATGACATGTGTACCTATCCCGGTGCGCACACCGTTGTGGGGACTTCCTATTGTTGTTCTATTATTCCCTTTTCTAAAGAATCTGGTGTGGGGACCCAGTTTAACAAAGAAAAACGTTGTGGGGACCTTTGTTCCATTGTATAAAAGTCCCCACAGCTCTGGGTATGCCTACCTACATGTACCGTTTATGTGTACCATGTATACACAGTGAACATGTCCAAATACTCCTTCTGTTGCCAAAGTTATTACATCTGAACGTCTGCACTTGCAAAGATGAAAATAACATCTAATTACAGTATGAGAAAACATGTTTTGTCTTTCATTCTGTGTAAGGTTAATAAATCTCCATCTCTTTTTAGTCATAAAGTCTGAATACTGAAATATGTTGAATGAACATGGAATGAACATGAAAGTTTTATTCAACCTACATGTATAAAGTATGATGTACATTAAACAAATTGCTGTGTTATTGTAAAGTTGAAGCTACATGTATGATTCTTCTGTAACCTTGTAGTCTCCCTCTAAGCTTTACACTGTACTACATAATATGGTATTATATGCAGAGCTGTCAACTCGGCTTGATTCTGCAGAATTTTTTCTAAAAATAAACCAATCTTTCCATATTCTTATTAACAAATTAAAAAATCTCTGTGATTATGGAAACTTGTTCTTTTTTAGGCCAAATAAAAAAAAAAAACAGTTGATCGTCCTGATTTTTCCAAAAAGAGGAGGATGAGGGCCTTTTTATTTTTTATTAATTTTTTTTTTCCAAGATGGCCGCCAAGTATTTCAATTCAAACAGGCCACCAATTCTTCTGTTTGAAATCACCGCAAACTTTCTATATCTATTTGTTGCATGAGGTAAGTTTACATCAAAAAATAAAATATATATGTCAAGAGTGGATTAAAAGTACTTGTACAAACAATTTTTATTTTTTATTTTTTTTTATTTTTTTAGGAAAAATCGGGAAAAATAAAAAAGGATGCGGCCTCAAAAAAGGATGCGGGCGGGGATGATCAACTGGTATTTTTTTAAACTTGGCCTTAGTTTGTTGAATGTAAATTCTCCCTGATTGTTGTACAAAATCTCCCTGGTTGCAAGATGCAAATGTTGGCAGCTCTGACTATGTTTATCATTAGTGATCACTATTGAGATCATTGAGGTCGTTCAGACACAGTACTAAAGTCGGTTTGACTCATGGTTCAACCCGATCGAGTTCAACTCGGTGTGTCTGAACGGATCTAAAGTTAGACCGAATCGGGTTCAACTCAGAAAAGTTAGACCGCCGAGCTGGAGGGTTTATCTTAGACCGCTTCGGGTTTATCTTTTTAACACTGCATGTGGACAGAATAAAAATTACAACATCCGGTTTAACTACAACGGCCCACTGACCTCCGTACGCAGCCTCAATGAACACGTCGAAATGAAAGCGGAAAGCGTGCGTCTTTCGTTTGGGTTATTTTCGTTTTGCTCACCTGTTATTTAGGTCTGTTTTTATCAAGATCGATATGAACACGATCGTGTATAATAACGCTACATTTTCAGCCATGTCAGTTTGATTCCTGCTTGAAAATCATCACGTCAATAAACGAAATGACCGGATGGTGAATTGAGGAGTATCCAGAATTCTACAGATCACGAAAAATGCACTAGTCTCCCGATATCAGTCCAGTCCCACACGTGTAAAATCTCAGCACCAAGATTGCAATTTCCCCCTATTAAAACATATAGCTCATAACGAATTTTCCTATTGGCCAATAATATCCGTGTCCTACTCATCAACCAATAGGAGAATTCGTGTGTGCCTGGCAGAAATACCTTCACGCACGTGATCTGTGTACATGCAGTCAGTACATGACTGTGTACATCGATCCACAACGAAGTTGATTGTGAAAACAAACGTTGAAAGTCATGACCACAAAGACGTGGAAATGCCAGCAGAAATACAAGGAAGAATATCATGCAAAATGGCCGTGTATAAGGAGTTGAAACAGGGGAAATTATTGCGCATTTTGCAGTGTTTTCAGTGCCGATATCCTGTGGGGGGAAAAAAATGGATAGCGGGACGAAACGACGCATTCTGACACTTCGGGACGATCGGATGGCATCTGGACATTGGGAAAAAACGCAATCTAAAAATGCGAGGTATTTAACACCAGCTCAGTTTTAAAAATCCTGTTATAAAAAAACTGACTGCAATTTTTGAAAGTTGCCAGCGTAGTGCGCTGTCGCTGTCACTAATAGACAGTGTCTTGTGTGCTTTTGTGAATAAACCGGATGTTGTTGTGTTTGGTCACAGTGCTGTTTGACCTCTTAAAACCGAAGATAAACCGTATCGGGTTTAACTTCGAGCTGTCTGAACGCAAGGCAGTTTTATTTTTAAGACTGCCCCCCGCTGCTCGTAAAGTTAAACCGGTTCGGGTCTAACTTAGTACGCTGTCTGAACATACCCTTTGTTGACTGCAAAGATAAGCCAGGGAGTCAAACAAATTAAGAAGTCTATACATGTACATTAAAGGGTCTGTATACGTTTGGTAAATGGAGCCTACTGATTGTGTTAATCCTATATAAATGTAGGTACATACAATAAAACCTGTGAAAATTTCACTTCAAAAGGTGGTTGCGTTTTTGAGATATCGCCGAAAAACCGGAGCGAATATGTCCACGCAGGAAGAATATTCCCAATAGGAAAACACAGTCTGAGAACCGTTGCGGCCGTAACGCTTCTCAGATTAAAATTTTGGGGGATAAAAAGTGATATATTTTTCCATAACCGCAGGCCAGTACTTCGAAATGAAAAGTTTTTCAAAATGCATTGTACTATCCAAAGCTGCTGTACTTCTTACCAAGTAAGTTTTTGTTGCCATTAATTTTCAGAGTCGTTACCAAACGTATACAGACCCTTTAAAGTGGTAAGAAGTACAGCAGCTTTCGATAGTATTTAAGCATTTTGAGAAAACATTTCACTTCGAAGTAATGTGGTAAATGGAAAAGGATATCAAGTTTTATGCCCCAAAATTTGAATCTAAGAAACGTTTCTATCTTAGATTGTGTATTCCTATAGGGAATATTCTTTCTGCGCGGACATATTCGCTCCGGTTTTTCGGTGATATCTCAAAAACGCGACCACCTTTTGAAGTGAAATTTTCACAGGTTAGTTTTATTGTATATATCTACATTTATATAGGATTAAAACAAACGAATGGTTCCAAAAACCAAAGGTATACCTTGCCTTTAATACACTGTACATTTGCAATCATAGAGCAAGGTCCTTGCTCTATGGTTCAATGTACAATGTATGTACATGTACATGTACATTGGATCGTGTCTACCCATTCAAATGGAGGATACTAACAAAAGGGATCTGGGTGTTATGACAAAGCAAGGATGTCCTTGTTCGCTTTTGTGCATTATATAAAACCATTGTGGATGTCTTCCTCGAAAGCCCCACCCCCCCCCCCCCAAAATAAATAAATTAAAAAATACCCCAAAACAAACAAACACCCCAACAAACAAAAAACCACCAAACGTTGGGAGAACAACTAAAAGTCTTCGATTTATTTGGGCGACTGTGTACGTAAAGGACAATTTGAATAAGATGTTTATTTATGACAATAGTTACATGTATCCAGGCATCAAAACATTTTTCCTGGATGATTGATGTGTATCTACTGAACTAATTTTGTAATTCAATACAAGTACTGTTAGCTTTCAGATTAAAAAACGGACACTTTGTTGTTCTGTTAAAATATCATTTCCCATACATGTACGACACATGTTTCTTAAAGCGCAGTGGGTGAAGGGCAACACATCCAACAAACTGCAAAATTTCAGTTCATTGTGGCCTAGTACCTGTCTCGAAAGGTATTGAACAGGATTGGTACATGTAAGGATGAAAAATATAATTGTTTAATTTTAGTCTGATAGGTCACTGATTGTGAAGTTCGTACTAGAACAATTTTTTCTGTAAAATATTTCCCTTTGAAATGAAGTCACAAATTACAGAAAACTGTATCTGAAAACCTTAAAGAACGCAACAGCTGCTGATTTTGGTTGTTACAACCAAAATTAAGAGATAATGTGTAACTTACAATACAGTGTTAAATATATTGTGCATACTTTTTCAATATTTTCTCCTGACTCGCACAACGGATGAAGCCCAAATTTTCACTGTTTTTTTATATTTCATGTATACACGTATGTATGGTTGATCACAGAGAACATGACAACAGTCTGCGACTGTTTTGTCAGCTCTACCAATCCTGTACTCCATTATTAATGCAGGAACTGCTTCCTACTGGCCCACCCATTCCCCCATGGAGACCCTGCTTCATTTATTTGTTTCCTTCCTTCCTGGAATGAAATCAGCTTTTGGTAATCTCTGTTGGTCCAAGCCTCTCAAATGTTGTGTGGGAAATCTAGCCTCCTTGTGATGGATGGTCAGAAACTTTGTCGACGGCTGTCGACATTTGACCTGAGGAACTAACTCTTCCTCTGATTTGAATTTTTTTGTCGCGTATCTTCAATTTCCATTCAGTTTGTATGTAAGGGTGCTGTTCTACAGAAGGTTTGCCATTTTTGAAAGACTTGGTGCGAATTTTAACCACAGGCGAGTCACCTACAAATCGCACTGAACAGTAACACACAGGAAATCTGAATCCCAAAATGGCGCAGGCGAGATTTATTGTGTGGTGAAGTCAGGCGAATAAAGGGCTCGAAATATACACCGGACCCGAGGCCAGTGTTTTTTTAGCGTAAACTTATGACCAGACAAGTTCGACGGTCTTGTGTTTTTCAATTGAATAAATATCTTTAAAAACAAAAAGTGTGTTCAGGTGTTGACTTAAAAGTCTGATAAATTTCTTTCAATTCTGTTGAGTAAAATGATTACCTACATGTACAAGAATGAGTAAACCTTCTGTGGTACTCATTCAAATAAAAACAGTTAAAACGTAAAACGGTGAAGCTTTTTCTCTGGTCCTGCCAGTCCAGTAAAAATATTGAGCTGCAAGCCCTTCTATCTTGTGGATTTCCTCCCAAATTCGAGTCCTAGATTAATTTAGTTTTCAGATGTTAGCAGTGGTCAGCATTCAGAAGTAATTGAAAATTGGCCCTGACATATGTGTAGACATTTAATTGATCTACGTAATTGCATCAAAGACAAATACTAGTAGTTTGGTTTCTATCTTATAAAAATTTGATGTTATTGTTAGAAAGCATTTCCTTCTTCACATTTTCCTGCACCATAACTGTATAATGTGGAGGACATTTTTGCTGCACAGGAAATGGGTGTTGCCTAGGGAAGTGCCATTTATTTTGATAATGTACTTTGTTTTTTTTAATGACCTTCAAATGAGACAAAAAAATATCCCCAGCAAACATATGAGAATTGAGGAAATCTCATTCCTAGATTAAGGTTTGGGTGTTGGATCACCTGGTTTGTAGTATCAATGTCACACATTGTCGGTAATATACACAACATCTGACCATCTGTTTAGGGTAGTCGTTGTGAATGTATCCATTGATGGATACATACATGTACAACGTTTTGTTCTTGAGTGTTTGTCGTTCTTGTATTTTCAATCAGCAACGAATTTCACGAGTTGCTTAAAGGCACTGAACACGTTTGGTAATTCCCCAAAATATATATTAGCATAAAAACTAATGAGAAAGAGGTAATTTCTCACTAAAATAATAAAAGACTTCATGCATGAAGTCTTTTATTGGCATCTGAAAGCACACAAATTGTGCAACACGGGTGTATTTTCTTTCATTATTTTCTTACAACTTTGATGACCAATTCAGCCCAAATTTTCACAGGTTTGCTATTTTATGCATATGTTGGGATACACCAAGTGACAATACTGGTCTTTGACAATTACCAAACGTGTTGAGTGCCTTTAATGATACAGTCGAACTGTGAACATCTCATCAACTGAAATCTTGGTCGCTTTCTTTAACCCTAACAATCCCTAACCCTACAAATTCAAACAGGGCAAAGTGTTTAATTTTGTTAGGTTAAGTACAGTGAAGTTAGGATTGGGTGTTTGATTCTGTGGGATTGTGTATCCTTGCTGACAAGTAATTGTGTTTGAATTTGATTGAGTGGGTATGGTGTGTGAAATGTACATGTCTGGCATTGCTCTTTCCTCCATGGTCTAATGAGATAGTTGTTGGATTATGTTATGTTGGGTACTGTGTGATTTCACTGATCAAATTTTGCACATGCCAAGTGTACACACTCCAACAAAATCAAACAAAAAAGGCCTGTTGGAGTTTGTTAGGTTGTGTATCGTCCCCCTAAGATTGGGTACAGTTCCCATCTCATGGTAGTATAAGCTGTTGGAATGTGTTGGGTTAGGGATGGATTCTAGTAAAAACGCTTTGGGAGTTAGGGTTAAAAAAACACCACCTTTTTATTACTCTTTTTGGGGGTTGCTATTTCATACTATGTGTTTTATAAAGAAACAATGTACACGTACATGGACTGTAGATGTGTGCATTTATTTTGTATAGGGAGGATTGTTTTTAGCAAGTTGTAGTATTTCAGATAAATAATGAAAATAATAAAAGGGTTACAAAGCGCACCAAGATTTCACTCCAACAGTCAGTTCAAACAAAAAAACAAGAATGATACATGTATGGTATGCATTAATTAAACGAACAAGTAGGTCTTAAGAGAGAATTTAATAGTAACTATATACATGTACAGTATTGAGGTGGAGCATTGGAATTTTTGTGGAATGGAGTTCCATATTGTTGGAAATATTTGTCTATACATGCACGACATCTGATGTTGGATTCAAAGTTAAAACCCATTTTTAAACTTTTCAGATTAGAATGTTTTAGTTCAGTTTCTTTTTATAATTTTTGTCTTCTTCAATCAAGCATTAGTGGTTTATAGAGTGTGTTGTGTCCTTGCAGTTACAACATCATGTGTACATAGAGAAAATCCCAGCCGAAACCAGGAGGAAATGTTGCACATTACAGTACAGAAGATGTGTACAATTCAAAGATTAGAGAGGGCCTAAGAAGTAAGATGTAGAATTCCAGCTGAAATGTGAAATGTTCACTAGACACCATTTCAGCAAGCAACCCTTTTGATGCAGCAATAGACCTTATGCACATGACGTCATTTGAGTAGGGCGCCCTCGCCTAGAGGTCAAAAGGAAGTCGTTCATTGGCCAATCCTGTGCGCCGCGCGTACAAATCAGCCCGTTTCCATTGTTTCATCATCAGTTTACCTCTAAGATGGCGGCTTAGTGACGTCAATGCATAAGGTCTATAGATCAGAAAGAGACAGTGACCATTGCTGTTTATGATAGAACAGAATTGCTGCAATGGTCCCTGTGCGTGTTTCATGTTCCAACAATAGAGCCAGTTCCCCATCTTGCGCATTCGGTGCTCTGTAATCTTTGGTACAATGTACTGTACTATGTATTACATTGTACATGGACACAGTCATCACATACAGGCCTCAAACTTCAACATTTTTAGGGCAAGGCCACTTTGGCCTTGGAGCAAGCCAAATTTTGGAGGGCACCAAGGCCAGTAGATTGGGCACCAAGGCCAAAAATGCAATTTTAAAAAAGGCACGAAGGCCATCAATAAATAATTAGTTGTAAATCAAGTAATGCATTAGTTACCCCAAGTTTTTTATACACAAAATTAAAAATATATAAATTGGAAAATTGGCCAGAGGTTCCCCTATGGGTGGTTAACCCGATGAAACAATTTGCATGAATAAAATATTGATAAATCACATCTTATTCATAAACAAACTGTAAAACTGTAAGCCACCAGATGTCAACACACTTTCCAGGTTAAAAAGAACACAACATCCACTCCCATGAGTCACAAAACCACAAAGACACCACATGCAAGCAGCTAGTCTTTTGAGTGAAGCAAGAGTATTACAAACTAAAACAATTGTATAACAATATGTAGAGGATTAACCACAAAGACACCCCACAGGCAGCTTGTCTTTTGAGTGTTACAAATTGTATAACAAACTGTAGAGGATTAAGATAAGAGTAATTGGGTCTCAATAGGAGTGTCAATCATTCTCCCAGGTGAGGCCTGGATAGTGTCTGGGGCCAACATTAAATAAAGAAAAGGATCTCCAACTGTCGGCTTCGTCTGTGTAGAAAAGTTAGTTTTTTCGTAATCATTGACAACTGTGTAAAAAATATTCCGAAAAATCGCGGCAGCTGGTGCTTCTAAACAACACTGATAATGTATTTAACTTCTATTAAAAAGGGCACCACGGCCAACAGGGAATAAGGGCACGGCAATTATGGCTTTGAAGAAGATGATTTTTGGAGGGGCACCACGGCCAGTAACAAGGGCACCGACGGCCATATGGCCGTCGTGGCCGCCGGGAAGTTTGAGGCCTGCACATACATGTATGACGTAGTTTTCTTGTTTGCCAATTATTGTTACCAGTAATAGACCTACACCTGTAGTGTTACACTATAGTGGCTCGCATGAAGTAGACCGAATGGTTGTGTTTTTAACATTATTACAGTTGGGTGTGCGGAGGTAGTCCATGTAAATTTATGTTGATCATTTTATTTGATTAAAAGTGCAGTGTATTACATTGTACATGCAGTTTGCACAAAAGAGAATTAACAAAAATGCCCATAATCAAATTTATCTGGTCTCAGATACTAATGAAGCAGTTTTTAGGAAATTATAAATTGATTAAAAAATCAACAGATAAAACATGATTTCACATTTATTCATACACTTGTGAATTCAGTGAATGTAACATCTTTTGTCAATATTGACTGGGTTGAGTGTGACGCTGACAAGAATAGCAAAGACATTAGTTGAGTTAAATTGATAAGTATTGTGTTTCTGTCTCTGCAGATACATGGGTATTGGTTTATCAACAGAAGAGTTTGTCACCAACATGAACAGACTACCAGGTAAGTAATTTTATGTCTGTTTTATAATTAATAATATAAAGCTTGGCAACAATAATGTACAACTACAATAACGTGAAATAAGCCTAGTTACTGGATCAATGGGGTGCCCCAATTTGAACAGCGTAAATGCGTGACGCGCGCTCACTTGACGTTCCGCGATCATTCTTACATCATGTAGTGTTTCAGCTCTTTTTTTTAAGGGTCCACTCACAGGCCTGGTATACATGTAGTCATACATGAATAGCGCACAAACCTACCAATACAGTAGTCAAGGCGCTTCAACAAACAGAAACATTTTAAGACATTCATTTTTATAGGGTTTTTTTATTTGTGAGACCTATTTAGGTAGCGCCTTACAAGGGTTTTTACAAGGTGCTGTGGCGCATTCAGCAGCCACTGCCAGAAACCCGGAGCAAACCCCTACTCTTAGCGATGAGTGTAACTGGATTCTTTACATTCATTACACATGGGACCTATGGCTTTACACATGTACGTCCGATCTGTAGGACAAAGCAATAATGGTTGAGTGTCTTGCTTAAGGACACAAGTATCAAGACCGTGACTCGAACCCACACTATGCTGATCAGAAACACCAGAGCTTGAGTCTGGTACATGTACTCTAAACTGCTCAGCCATGACACGTCATAATTTGGCTTGAGGGGAGGGTGCCTACACAGCTCGAGACTGACGTGTTTGTCAATTTGAAAGTGTTTTCATTAAATAGGAATAAACAACGTTTTTCAAAGTTTTTCTTATGAGGACATTTCTTATTATTCGCTTGATTTACTTGAAGGTTGGGACAAGCATTCCTTTGGTTACCACGGTGACAACGGGCACACATTCAACTCTGCAGGGAATGGACAGCCGTACGGGCCCACGTTTACAACCGGCGACGTTGTCGGCTGCGGTGTTAACCTCATAGACAATACCTGCTTCTACACCAAGAATGGCGTCAACCTAGGGGTAGCGTTTACAGATTTACCTGTGAGTTTTACTTGAGATGTGCAAACTTCTTACTTCTTCTTTTCAGAAGGGACTGTGTAACACCAGATTTTTGGGGAAAACAATTTTCAGATGTGTAAATCCAATCAAATCCTTCAATTTGTCTTCAATGAAGGACAGAAATCTGGACCGCTTGGCACATACATGTAATAATAATAATAATAATAAACCACAAGGGAAACTGACTGGGTAAATTTTAAATGATTTTGGGTTGAACAAGGAAAAATTGACTAGAGCGGGATTTGAACCAACGACCTCCGGATTGACGTGCCGGCGCTCTACCAACTGAGCTATCTAGCCCTATGATGGCGGTCTCCCTATTTTGAATGGCTTCTGACTGGCACCCACCGAACAAGGATATTGACAAAATAGGGAGACCGCCATCAAAGGGCTAGATAGCTCAGTTGGTAGAGCGCCGGCACGTCAATCCGGAGGTCGTTGGTTCAAATCCCGCTCTAGTCAATTTTTCCTTGTTCAACCCAAAATCAATAATAATAATAATAAATCATTATAATGACACCAAATCCATTTGTAGGGTCATAGATTGTTACACACACATAAGTACTCCAAAAAGTAATTACCATTAAAAATTTGCTTTGTGAGAAGCACTGCAGCTGTTGATAGAATGAACCGTTTTTGAGAGAGGTTTCCCTTCAAAGTAATTTGGTTTGGATATTTTTCATCCAGAAACATTTGAACTTGAGGAACGATTCACGGATGAATTGTTTCTCAGATTTCTGAGGGTCAGTCAACTTTTCTGAGTTGTCAGTTAGCGGATGCTGTGGCCAGAGATGCGGTTGGTACCCACTGTCACTTCGCTAAACGGGATGAATTCTTAGTTCTTGTGAAATACCGTTACAGTTTTTGTTTAGCTTTTTCCTCTCAACAAGTAGACACTGTATTCAGCTGAAACTTTCACAAGTGACTTTTATTATAAATGTCTCTATAATTTTGCCAGTAAATCAGTATTACTTTGACAAAAACAAACAATGACCCTACCTGTAAAAGCTCCCAGTTGCTTTACAAAAAGGTAAAGTACAAATGTCGAAAATACACATCCATTCCTCAATTGCGAGATGCTTTGTAACACGCAGTATGCTCCGGCACAAGCGAAAATTCCATTCCAAAGTGTGAAGGATGCTCTTGGTTAATCATGGATTTTTCTGCTACTGGAAGTCTTGATTTTTGGTGTTAGAAGACTCTCAATCTCAGGTTTAATTACGGCAATGTAATTGGGAGAACAACGAGGTTGCTAGAGTACATGCATGTGTACATTTTTATGATCAAAGCATATTTTAGAACTCTTGGCTAAAAGAGTTTATCCATCAAGAATAGTCTCCAAAGTAATTGTTTGGCGAATAAAGGAACATTCTTAATCTGAGGATAACATTTAGTTGCAGTCAATTGCTCTGTTGATGCCATTTTTCTCACCACAAATCTTCACTGGTTACTCATCCAGCAGTGTGTTTCATTCAAAATTCTTTTGATGGTATATAAAAAGTGCATCATAGTATTGCTCCTCAGTACTTGATCTACTCACTTTCTTCCAACCGAGAGGGGCTGTACTTGGACCTTTTAATTAAAGACAATCTTCCTCTTACAATTCCTTTAGCCCTTTGCATGCCATCGGCGACTTATGTCGCCGAACCCATTTCACACGCACAGCGCCATCGGCGACTGGAGTCGCCCACGAGTATAACCAATCTTAACCCACTGAATTCTGGGAAATTATTGACCCCTGACCTTCCCAACACATTAGTTTATTCAGTTGAATACATGGACAACACTTTCTCATCGATACACAGTTTCATTTTATAAAAAAAAACGTTAACAATCCGAGTTTGTTTGTGCGTTATAACAAAGAGTCATCAACAATGGATGCCCACGCTGCATTTCGGGAGATTTTCCATGATTTGGACTCCGGAAATTTGGATTTAGAAGAGTCTTTTCTCGACGATTATAGCAATGACGATGAAGGTACGACCGATGGTAATGTACATGTACGATGTACAAGTACACGATGTAGAAGCCGAGTCCAACAGTATCGATGGGTCCGAATCGTTCGATTCCCCCATTGAAAATCAACAGCGCGTGGGTCGTGACGATAAGATGCGTGGTGTATTTCGGAGAGCCTAGGTAGTTTTGAAACGTCATATCTTTCTAACCTTAGGGCCTAAAATCATGATTTCTGTTACATGATATTGAGTTAACAATGCTGAATAAAATATTAATTTTGGATTTTTCTCTAAAACACTGTCCTCACAAGGTAATTTGTGCAAAATGGTTTGGCCCCGTGTTACTTGCTGCGTGTCACAGGAAATGCGGCGCCACAGGTTTGTGTGTACAAAATAATGGTGGCATGCTAAGGGTTAAGTTCCAAATCCCTCTGCAATAAGTCATTTTCAATAGCTGGCCCCAAACTTTGGAACAGCATTCCCATCAGCATCATCCCCATCTCTCACTATCTTCAGAAAGTGTCTTTACACACTTCCTTAATATTCACAACATCTTGTTCAGTGCTTTGATCTCCCCTGTAAAAGCTTTTTATAAATGATTTTATTGTGATTTAATTATTTTTCAATTTATACACATTTTTCATTTAATGCCCTTTGATAATTTATATGGATATAAAGTAGCAATTGTTGACCTTCTACATGTTGTACATTGAGCTGACCATACATGATGTTGGCAGTTGTTGACAAGAAGATAAGAAATAAGGATGAACTGTGGTAATAAGGGGATATTTGTTGTCTTCCTGCAGTCATTTAATAATGCTCTAACCTTTCCAAGCCTCCGTCACTCTTGACTCTACTGATGCCATTCAAGGCCAGTGTGCTTCTCTTTTACCCTGGATGCAGCGGCGGTGACAGCGACCATGTTAGTCAAAGACTTGGCAGGGACTCAAATAGTCTAACACCCAGCTGAGTTTCCCTGACTCTCTCCCAACATGTATTTATCTCTCCCTATGTGTTTCTCTCCGTAGTTAATCTTAAAGGAACACGTTGCCTTTGGGTTGGATGATTGTGGCTATAAAAAGCATTTGTTATGAAATGAATATGGTTGGAAAGATGTTTTGAAAGTAGAATGGAATGATAGAATGGAACGAATTTTCACTTAGCGATAAGTGTAACTGGGTGCTTTTACGTGCATTACACAACACACGGGACATACGGCTTTATGTCCCATCCGAAGACCGGGACTCGAACCCACACTCTGATGATCTGAAACACCAGAGCTTGAATCCGGTGCTCGTAACAGCTCGGCCATGACACGCCACATCTAGTGATGTACGTCTGTTGTGCAAACCCTTTAAGACACTTTGTCAGGAAAAGATGAATGCTGGTGTTTTGAGCTGAACCATGTTCCGTATCAGATGCAAGCTGTTCTTTCTTTCTTTATTCCATATTCTTGCCAAACCTTTTATTTTTTAAGAAACAATGTTAAATGAATCTGTCAAACGAAAAAGTGTGCGACTTTTGCTTGTTATGTCTGACACTTTTGGACAGTCAATAACCTTCTGCTTTTTAATGGATGTAATATTTGCTGGGGGGGGGGGGGGGGTAAACAAGGTATTAATTGTAATATTTAAGATAAGCAATAATGAATAGTATGCTAAATTGTCTGTTAGGCTATTAAGTAAATTTTGTTTAGCCACTTAATGTGGGGTGATGTGTATACATGCTCAAAGTAGGCCTATCTTGGAACACATTTACGAAGGGCATGCTAAGATAATTAAAACAAATTCTTGGGATTTCCACATGCTAAGAGGTCAACAGCAGATGACATGTTAACAAGCCCACTCCATTACACCATGTGCACTGTGCATGCACTCACAATGATATGCTTTGTCTGCTCCGCACAATGAGGGACACACAATGAGGCACAAAAGGTACTGGAATTAATTCTCTAAATCTCTCATTTACTGGGGATTGAAAGTCTGAGGTTCCAGCATACTATAGCTGATTATGGGCCAAGGGTCTGGCCACTTCACTGTGAAAAAAAAACAGATTTTCTCGAAAGAGAAAAAGAAATCCTAATATGAGAACATTTGTTGTCTTCACTTGGTTTGTAGTCAATAGTTTCGTTGTGACGATATTCTCAAAAACAAACTTTCTCGGGTGTTCCCGAAAATAAATCCGTGGGAAGGCTCCGAAAAATGTAGGAAATCCTGACATGCCCGAAGCGAAGTGGTTATAAAGCAGTTTTGAAATGTTATCTAAATTTACAAAATTGATAATTATCCGGATTATTTGTACCACTAACCAATGTTACACCAAGAAAGCTTTCAGATTATCATGTATTTCCCAGTGCCAGTAAATAACTCCTCTTAAATAATGCATGGTCTTTTAAGCCCGGTTCATACTTCCTGGGAATGCGAAGCGAATTTTGACGTCACAGCTCTGTTTTCGCTGCAAATGTTTCGCATGAGTTGAGCACAGCTCAACTGTTGTGAATTGTTCATTGCGAATTTGTGACATCAAAATTCGCTTCGCATTCGCATTCGCAGGAAGAATGAACCGGGCTTTAGTCGTTCTGTTAATTACTTTTGCTTTACTGGCTGGAAAGGGTTGGCCCAGACATGCTGATCAAACATGGCAAACATTGTCATCATCATTAGAGCTTTACCAGATCAGAGACACATGTTTCCGATATGCATGCCCATTTATAAATGTACATGGTTTGAGTTGACCTTGTGTGAACTCAAAGCTTACTGTACTGCATGCTCTGTCCACAAGATGTCACTTCTCCCTCTGAATTCTTATGGCAAGCAACTCCATGGTTTTCTGAAAAATGTGTATGAATTAGTTTTGTGTATGTTGTGATGAATTCCTTGTTATCAGTAGCATTTCTATCCCCTCTGAACAATTTTCCCCAACTCAAATATTTGGGGATTCTGTAGTCAGAGTAATTACAGGCCTGGAATATAATTTTTTTGAGAGAGCAAGGACATATTTCATTTTGCAAAGGGCATTTTCAGTGGAATAACTTAAAAGTCTATTGGAAACGTGGAAGGGACACCAATGCCAAGGAAGGCCCAGGAAACATGGCCTCTGTGATCTCTGTTTACTTCCAGGTCTGTAATATGATTATACTGTACCAGACCTAGAATTTCATCATTGAGAGGGCAAGGCCAAAATCATTTTGCAAAGGGCACTTCCATTGGAAAATCTTAAAGTCTATGGGAAAGTTTTGAAGGGGCGTTAAGGCCAAGACCAGGGGGAAACAGAAGCCGTGGCCGCCGTGTAATGCCAGGCCTGCTGTACACGTATATAATTCAACATTCTTCATTTATTTTCTCTTAAAAAGTGGTAAATAAACAACTTGCATACGTGTATGCCACCTAAAGCCAAGGTTAGCAATAACAATGGGTTTATGCATGCATGTTTAGTACAAGCCAAGCTAAACAGCCATCTAATCAAGTGCCCTTGAGCTTGATACATCATTTAAATTGGTCTTTAAAGGCACTGAACATGTTTGGTAATTATCAAAGACCAGTATTGTCACTCGGTGTTTCCCAACATATGCATAAAATAACAAACCTGTGAAAATTTGGGCTGAATCGGTCATCGCAATTGCAAGAAAATAAAGAAAGAAAAAACACCCTTGTTGCACAATTTTGTGTGCTTTTCAGATGCTAATAAAAGGCTTCATGCATGAAGTCTTTTATTATTTTAGTGAGAAGTTACCTCTTTCTCAAAAACTACGTTACTTCAGAGGGAGTGGTTTCTCACAATGTTTTATACTATCAACAGCTCTCAGTTGCTGGTTACCAAGTAAGTTTTTATGCTAATATATATTTTGAGTAATTACCAAACGTGTTCAGTGCCTTTAAAACACTACATTTTTTTAAACTATGATTATTTTTCTTCTTCCTTTAACACCCTGCAGTGTGTTTAAGAAGATAAATTGCAAAAGGACTTTATTTTCTCAGAAAGTGCTGTAAAGCTTTGCTCTGTACATATATTAAAGACACTTTGTGAGTTCGTGATTTTTGATGTTGGGTTCGGAGAGATATTTTTTTTCTTCAAACTGACCTCCAACCCCCACTGCTTGTAAATCAATACATTCAAAGGCTGTAAAGTCTGTAATCTGATCTACCAAAGGTATTTCTCTCTTCTCTGTTGTTGAAGTGTGTTGGATTTAGCTAAGTTTTTGCTGATTTGACCCAGAGATTTTGATTTGAATTTTAAATAGCTATTTGTTATAGATTCAAGAAAGGTATAAGCTTTAATTATTGTTATTATTATTTTTTAAAAGTATTATTTATGCAGGGTAGCACCATCAGTGTGAAAACACTGTTCTCCGTGGGGGCCGTGGGGGCCCTGTAGAAAAAGCATATACCTTCATTTAGGGTATGGCACCCAAACTAAAATGCCAATGATAAGAAGTATTTAATTATAAACTCAAAACTAGTTATTGTCGAGATCCTGACATTATCTCCAATGATTATCAGTCATGTTTGGACAAATTTATTTCGTGCATTGTCCTTTGCAAATGCAAAAGTTTTTGTATGCTTTTCATTATGACACCAAGAAAAGCTTCATTATGAAACAGCATCATCTGTCAAAATTCGATCAGAGAAAAAAATTAAAATAAATAAATTAAATGTTTTTCAGTGAAAGTCCGGCCATGCAACTTTAATGTACAGTCCCTGAGCTCTCATGTGTGTTTGAGGTTGAACAAATTTGAATCTTTGTATTCTACATGTTTGTGATTAAACCTGATCCAAAGAGTAATAAGAGCTCAATTTTATTATTTGCAGAGCAACCTCTACCCTACGGTCGGCCTGCAGACACCAGGAGAGATTGTGGATACAAATTTCGGACAGAATCCATTTGTCTTCAACATAGATGACCTCATGCAGGTAAGTTTAGGGGAGAAATGCAGAATTAAACAAACGATAACCGGAGGTAACTCATAGTTGACCTCTGGATGAACCCTAAAAAACATTGAGGCTAACCTGGAGTTGCGACCTGTTTAATTTTGCATTCCTCCCCTAAAAGGGTGTACAGGTACATTTGTACCTGCATGTTAAAGAGTGGCTCCAAGGTCAAATTCAGTTTTGTGATCCACTCAATTTTCATTGAAAATGGGAGGAAACTAAGAAGTCTCTAACCTCACATTAAAATGGTAGTGAGTCCGGGAAAATGCGTGAAAGTTCGAGCACTTAAAGAGAAGCTCCAGGGTCAAATTCAATTTTGTGATCCACCCGTTTTCCAATAGATAGAAACTTTATAAAAATGGGGGGAAAATTGAGACATCTCTGACCTAAGGATAAATGGTGTAAAATGCCAACTGTGATATATACCCTTTAAGTGCAATTTTTGTCAAAGGCCAAAAGCGTTCAATGACGTCACATTTCAAGTATAATGGTCTGTATGTTTTTGTACGGAGAATTTTCAGTTCTATACTAAATTTGAAATGATATTCAATCAAACCAGCATTGGATTTGACCTTTTGAAAAGCACAAAATATTCCTCTTTGTTTTGTAAAGACCCATTTGTTTTTGATATTTGATGACGTCACGTTTCTAATTTCGCTGTGAAAGAGATTAGATAAAATGACATAACACCGTTTTAACGCGAGGTTAGAGACTTGTAATTTTCTCCTGACTTTCAAGAGGACTCTATCTATTGAAAAGTAGCGTTACAATTACTTGGTGAGAAGCACTGCAGCTGTTTCTAATATAAACTTTTCTAGAAAGGATTCCCTTCGAAGTAATTTGGTTGGGATAATTTCTCGACCCAAAACATTTGAATCTGAGAAACGATTAATTCATGAATCGTTTTTCAGTTTTTCTGACGGTTGGTGTCCAAGTGGACACTGCATTCAGCTGAAACTTTCACATGTGACTTTTATTGTATCTTTCTTTATCTGTGACCCTACCTTTCATGTAAAAGTGTGCAGTGATTGCTTTGCATTGTTGTTTCAGAGAATTGTTCAAGTTCATTGGTTTATCCCTATCCCAGGAAATGCGAATGAAGACCTGTGCCACAATTTCAAAGTTTCCTGTTCCAGACGATAAAGGAGAATGGCAGACGACACTTCACAGGTATGTTGGTAGATACAACCTTAAGGGTTGTCAAAATTATTTTACAGACTACACACAGAGATCTTTGTCATTTGATTGGTGGAACACCCATCAGTGGTCATACTTAAGTGTGCCATGTATTCACTGCCGAGACACGTGACTCTCCACAATTTAATACAGGAGCCCTTTATTGATAAATATAGGATGGTTGGGACACTACTCAGCGACCTCAGCGACGCTTCAAAGCATCATTCCCCAAAAAATTGTTCCCGCCTGTTCGTCCCAACAAAACGTAGTCATGTTTTGGCGGACGAGGGTGGTGCATTCATGGAATTGTCCTTGCCATTTAGAAGGTTTTTCAGAGTATGAGATGGATGAGTTTCCGCATCTATTTTGTGTCACTTGAGATTTGTTTTTCAAATGACAAGGATCTAAGCGTGTGTTATATATATGTGACCCGCTCTGCGAAAAAGGCCCTTATTATGCAAAAAATATTTTTTGAGTTAGATACATGGTTGGAAAGAGCCTTTTCTCAGCTTTAATTTGGTGTATGTTAGAAGTCTGTAGCATTTTGCAATCCAGAGTTATACCATAATTTGCATACAAATTCTTGCCATTTTGGTCAAAATAGGTTGAGGAGAAACAGCCTTGTAAACTTTACACTGTATTTTAATTTATTTAAGTACAAAGTTCTTATGATAGACCCTAACAACGAGCACATTCCCAATACACTATTCGTCTGAAATTTTCACCAATTGTTGAATATGACTTATTAAGTTCAAAATATTTGTTCTTTTTATTTAATGGTCTATTTCGCACTTTTTTGAACTAATTTGCATATTGTGCTTTTTCGTAACCTTTTTCTTATCTTTAAAATTGCAAACACACACTTAGTCATTATTACTACGTTTTTATACCAGTTTGGTTAGTTTTACTACTTTTGGAAGTAATCCTTATGCCAACTGGACTTTTTAGAAAACCATATGATTTTAAATAGAATATTTTTGGGTGAAAACAAGAGCTTTTTGGAAAAAAATCAATAAATCCCACTTTTTCGTATTTTTAAAGCAACAGCTTGGGCTAATTCATTTAACCCTTCAGCTAGCTTGTATTTTCATGATTAAAAGTATTTTTGGGGTAAAAATGTAACATTTTGGGGGAAAAAATACTTTAGTTTAAAACCGGAATATTTCTTTTAAAATATAACAGTCAAGGTAGTTTGCCTTCTTATTGAAATCTGAAGTTGATTAATTTACTTTGAAATAATCTTTGGGCTAAAAACTTGCTTTTTAGTTTTAAAAAACACACACAAATAAATAGAACAAACAAATAAACACAGAGAGTTCCGTTGGCATCGATGTCATCTCCTGCTGGGATACCTAAACCAAGGGGCCATCCTCTTCATCATTGCTGTCAGGGTCAATCTCTTCGTTATCTTTCGCTAAAAATGGCGGTATGGAATCAGATTCCGAATCGGTTTCTGATTCCACATCGTCATCTTCACATCGGAAGTTAACGAAGTAATAATCTTCCACGAAGCCAACCATGTCTCTTTCCTCCCTGGCAAGATTGGCATCAGGGAGATCATTCAAAGCCTCAGCCAGACACTGATCCTTTGAACCCATATTAAGCACAAAATAAACGAAAAATATATAATAGCAGTTTAAGGTTAAGTAAAGTTATTTGGCTAAAGTGGTAAATAATTCTCAAAATCTTTTCGCTCAGAGCAGTACAAGTCAGTTGAGTTGAACACAGTTAACAGGTAATGCGCTTTATTTTTGCGTGGCACGCACATCATAGACAGTCACCTGACAGAGAATAAACAGCCGATATCATTCACAGCGCATGCGCGCACTGGATCCTTGCGCACATTGACCAATCGGTGCACTACACTGTGTGCACGTGATAGAAAAGATCCACGCCCCTAGTAACAAGCGCTCTGTCTACGTGTCATTAAATTACCGACCCTGCTTTTAATTTTGACCTCTAACCTTTTCTATATCTAAATTTAGAAAGACGACGTCCTCCGCTTTCAGATGATACCAAATTTATAATAGGGGGTTCCAAATAATGTCGTGTCAGATGTGTAAAAGACGCAATTTTCCACTGACTCCACGGACACCGATCGTACAAACCACGAACAAATTGTACACAAAACACGTGTTTTTTCCAACTTTATTGATCAAAATGAACATTCAATCTTACAAATTATGAAAGAGTGGACATCAACGATGTCAAAAATGGGAAGAAAAAAAAAATCACATCGAGTAAGAAATTTTCACCTTTTCAACATTGACGAGCCCTTTGCGTGCTTAAGAGATAGCGCGACTTAAGGGCCTTTTTCGCAGAGCGGGTCACATATAACAAATATATTAAATGCATTTCGTTTGTGCATTGTTGCAGAATATAATCACTCAGTGAAATCTGGCTTTTCTATTTCACACAGCTTCGCCTCGTGAAATGGAATAGTCCAGATTTAATCTTCCCATTGTGTTCTGCGACAATGCGCTCGCATGCATCCAGTATTTGTATAGTACATGTAGTCTGCAGATGAACAAATGAACCTGTGATAATAATAGTAATCAATATTTAATTAACAAAAATGCTGGTTATCTACTAGACCTGGGCCCAATTTCATAAATAGTTGCCTTGGTACAAAAAGTAGCTAAGCACTTTTAAATTTTGCTAACAAGATTAAGGTTACCAGCCAAAGTACCATGTCACACGTATCATAAGTGGTTGGTATCCTGCTCATTTTTGCTTAGCAGACAATTTATAAGCCATATTTTCTGCTGAAGCAGCTCTATGAAGTTGGGCCCTGTCAGATACTTGTAGACAATTCACTGCACTGGGACTAGGGGGATTTCTTTTAATATGGAATACTGCAATGTTTGAAGGAAAAAAGGTTCCCCAAAATTTAGTCCTTATTTTAGTCATATTAAAAATGGTAAATAAACATTTTTCAAGCGCATGCCAGAGCTGCCAACTCTCACGGATTCTGCAGAAAGTTCCCGGAAAGTAAATTTGGAAATCACCCTGATTATGGAAGCTCTTATGTTGAATGTAAATTTCTAAATATCTCCCTGATTCTTGTACAAAATCTTCCGGATTGCAAGATGCAAATGTTGACAGCTCTGGCATGCCATTACAGAGAGCTTGCAATAAAATTTGTTATTGAAATTGTTCAAGAAATGTCAGCTCCTGGACACTTTAAATCCATCACATCTGGTGCTCACATCTAGATTGGAACTGCAGCTTTACCATTTTTGTTCACCCCCCATTCCAGAATGGTGTCCACCTACCTAGTCCATCATGGTTACTGTTCAACGGCACAGCGTTTTGCAAGATGTACGGGTCAAACCATCGCCGAGAAGGTAACATCGATCGCAAACAGACAAAGTAAGTCTTGATCATCAAGGGGCCTTTGAACGATATGTTATTTGTTATTTTTTTTTTGAAAAAAAGTGACCTGTTTCCTATAGAGTGCTGGAAACTGCATTCAACATTAAAGGGAAAAAGTTCATCTCATTTACAAATTTATTCCCATTTGTAAAAAAGGTGGTTTTGTGAAAAAGGTGGGCACAACATTGGTATAAGAGTGAATATATAGATGTTCACAGATTTGCAACTAAAGCCCGGTTCATACTTACTGCGAATGCGAATGCGAAGCGAATTTTGACGTCACAGGTGTTTTCGCTGCGAATGTTTCGCAGGAGTTGAGCACAAGTCAACTCTTTTCCGAATTATTCGTTGCGAATTTGTGACGTCAAAATTCGTATCGCGTTCGCATTCGCAGGAAGTATGAACCGGGCTTAACTTACTTGATATAAAGATGATCATTATAAAAAAAAGCTTCCCTTGAAATATTTGTGCTTGAAATTCTATAGAAACAAAATGATGCTATTGAGAAATGAGTAAAATAATTGGTCCAAAATCTGATGTAAAATACACAAGGCTTTTTCCCCACTATTTTCTCTTGACTCCAATGTTCGATTGAGTTTAATGGCAAAGTTTATTTTTGGTTGTTGGAACCGCTCGATTGTTTTAATCCTATATAAATGTAGATAATATACAATAAAACTAACCTGTGAAAATTTCATTTCAAAAGGTGGTTGTGTTTTTGAGAAATGTTCTCAGATTCAAATTTTGGGGCATAACAACTTATATCTTTTTACATAACCACATTACATGTACTTCAAAGTAAAATGTTTCTCAAAATGCTTGTTACCATCGAAAGCTGTCGTAGGCTTCTAACCAATGAGTTATTATTGCTATTAATTTTAAGAGTGATTACCAAACGTATACATTCCCTTTAAACTTTCACAGGTTTATTACTTCATGTAGAGTGGTGATACTGGTCTTTGACAATGTTGTCTATGTGCTTTAACCCTTTCCTTACCGAATTGTTTGGACATAAACAACTGCTGATAACCACATTGTTTGACCACTCAAGCGTGAAGCACACATTCTTACACAACAGAAAGCTTTCGTTCAAGGGCCATTTTTACAAACCCCATTATCTCCTTGAAGACATTGTTTTATAGCAAAATAAGTAATGAAAAAGTTCTCACTTATTGAATTCCCTTTCATATAATTCAAAAATCATTGAGATCGGTCAATAAATGTCAAAGTTCTTTGTCTTTCTTTCCTTGGTGTGATCTGTAATCTCAAACACTTTTTTGTACACAAGTATATGGCGCTCCGTAGGAGTTTGTCATTTCGGATCTTTCAACTCCAGTTTGAAGAGATTGCAAAATAACAACCTTATTTTATTTGACCATCATTGGAAATATCCGATCTTCCCCTTTCCAATGATGGTAAGCTTGGGTATGGAGGGCAAACATGGACAAAACTGCAGCTTTATTACAATGGTAAGGAAGAGGGGTATCAGTGCAGTCGACTAAAGTCGCCTATGGTAAGGAAAGGGTTAAGTAATACAAAGATATTTGAAGGATAAATTATGCAGTTGTGAAACAGAGATATTGCATTGGTTTGAGTGTGGTTAATAGGTTTGTTATACTTGTATTGCCGGATTTAACATGAATTGTGTGTTGTGATACAGTTATACAGAGGCACGTGTTACATGGTCGCATGGGGGATGCCATTGAAACCACACAGAGACTATATGCAGGCTTGCTAGAAAGAAAACCCAATCTGGAATTCATGCTCAAGTGTCGCCAGTTTGTGGAAATGGTCAATGGAACGGACAGTGAAATCCGCAGCCTGCGCAACCCGCTGTCTCGGTCCTCCAGTCGGCATGCGAGTCCCGCAATGAGTCCGCACCACGACAGTATATCACTTTCATCGTCATCAACGTCTTCACACCATGGGGAGGTACAACCACATCAGGGAAGCAGTAGTAGTAATGTCATACACATTAAGCTAGGGTCAGGCTCGCCCAAGTCACACCATCAGTTAGACCAGGCCAGTACCTCGGACACAAACTCCTTGAACGGCTCCCCCAAGGGACAAGTCATGAACGGGGGACCGGCTAAGGACATCTCCTCACATGATAATGAAATAGAAATGGATGTGGACTATTCAAACCATCATCATCACCATGACGACAGGCCCAGGGATGTTGCAACAGCCAATGACAGGAATCTAAGAAATGGGGCGCCGGTCAGTAATGGCAGTGTACCGGTGACAAATGGCTCTTGTCCTGTAGATGACATGGATACCGATGACATTGGTAGGATTGTTTACTTTGATTAAGGCAGTTTGCTTGATATTGCTTTCACCTCTTGGCGTAGAGTTTTTGATGGAACTGTGCTCTGTCTGTCATGTAGTATGTGACAATATTGCTTACCAAATAAACTTACATTTGGTTCAGACAAGCGCACCAGAGTCGTGTTGAACTAAATTTAGATTAGGAGCGTCTCTAGGTCAATACAAATAAATTTAGGTTTCAGACAGGCGAACTTAACATACATGTACTATTTACATTAGGTTCGTCTCATGACAAGATCAACGTCTGAAACCAAGACGCTCCAGAGTTGTTCCGAACGACTGCAACAGTCGAGCTTTCGACTTCCAGTGCATCCAGTCGCTTTTAACTGTTTCAGATGTCAAACTTTTCATGAGCTTAATTCAACAATTTGGTTCGGCTCGTCTCTAGAGTGCCTGTCTGAACCGGTTGATAAACACATAAAAAATATCAGGGGTTTTTGGTGCACAGGTTCCATGACCCTGGAAATTTCCCAACAAACAAAAATTACTATAAAAAGGGTATACTTCTTTTGCCCCAAATTCTTCACTTTTGTAAATTTTTTCGTGTGAACAGTTGCAAATGAAAGGCTATCAGTTGCCTGATAACAGTGTAATGGTTAAAAACAGCCAGTTTGTCTAGTTTCCCTGAACTTATAGTTGCAGCCAATTTGTAATTGTTGGTTCAAATTGTTGGGTTTGTACATGTAAGTTATAAAACCCACTGTACTGTAAAAAACAGGGGTTGACTCTGGTTTTAAATTTTCTTTAATTTTTTTCTAAAGAAGACTATGGTGTGGAATTAAATGTGCCATCCAGTTACAAATAAGAAATTAGTTACAAATGAATAAGTGAAGCTTGCCGTAAAGTATATCACAGAAAAAAAAATTGCAGATTAATTTAAGTATGTTGCTCATTCTTTCCATTCGTTAACATAACTGTTTTTGACCACTACCCAGTCATAGAGCCAAGAAGCACGAAACGGCAGTTGTGCGGGGGTAACGTGGCAGCAATAGAGCGAATGTTGTCCTTCGGCAGAGAACTGCAGGCCATGTATGACAGGCTCTGTAGAGAAGTGGGAAGAAGTGATACCAACCAGAAAGCATTACAGGTATGTACCGTGAATGGCTCCTTAAAACCAAGAGTACTCCAGTGTGGGCATGGTGGGGAGCAATAACAAAGTGACGTCATCTGAGAAGGGTCTTTTGCTTTGTAATGACATTGTAGTAAAAAGCCATCAGTATACTGAATACATTTGTTGGCTGCTGCGTTTGGCAGATATTTTACCACAATATGAAACTTTGTTGTTCTTCTAGCAGTAACTCTTAGCAATGGTTCAAATTCAAGTTCTATGAATTAGTCTGCTGCCCTCTAGTGACTTCAGAATGGTTCTGCTGCTGCTGCCCTTTTGGTAGACTGGTCCCCTGTCTTTAACCGCAAGGATAAAGACTAGTCTTACAGGCTCAATTATTTCATTGGATAAACGTGCAATGTAACCTTTCCATATCTGTGTTATGATTGGTCTGAGGTGATGTAGTTTGTGAGCTTGCTCTTGCACTTTTTGTAGTTTTCATTAATGTAACGTGTGTGCAATTGTATTGACTACGTATCTCCATTTGAATGGAATGAGAGGTCAAAGGTACATCTGGCAGGATCCTGCCAGGCGTGCAAGGCCAGCATCTGGCATATTCACGAGCCCAGATGTTTAGGCTACCCTATAGAGACTTAAAATAAGTCTGTTGCCACCGAGTGACTTCAGAAGTCTCCCATTTGAAATAACTTGTGTTTGTGTTTCCCTTATTTGCCAGGATGCATTCAGCCTGCTAGCGTATTCTGATCCATGGAGTAGTCCTGTAGGTTACCAGTTAGATCCGGTACTCAGAGAGCCTGTGTGTGCTGCCCTCAATAGTGCCATCCTAGGTAAGTCACATCACCTCCAGATTAAAGTTTCATAATGGAATGTGCTAGTCAAATGCTAAGAATAAAAGCTAAGTACCCAGATCTCAGACTAATGTGCCAACTTTCACTAACATACGCAAGCGTACATGTCCAAGTTTTATATTTACTCTCGAGTACTGACTGTACTACTAGTGCGGTTTGGCGTGCCGTGATGCAGTGATCGCGTAAGTGGTGGAAATTTATCTGACATCCGTGTTATTTACGCAAAAGTGAGGTTATTAGTGCAGAATGCTGCTATTCAAAATTGTTCATGAACATTATTAGGTCTCAACGATCAAATATTCACAAGATTGGTACAGTCTATAATCAGAAAAATAAGTATTACTTTGCAAGGACATGTACATATTGGTGGTTAGTGCTTTAAGTTCTCACATATCACCACTGTGGCCCTGGTTTGATTCCCAACTAGGGCCATATGTGAGTAGAGTTGTTGTTGGTTCTCTCCTACATGTATGCCACTGGGATACTTTTCCAGGTCCACCGGTTTTCCTCCGTCCAGAAAAGTAAATAGCTTTTTATCTATGGCTGTGTTCGGTTGTCATGTATGGGTCAATGTGGCTGGCTGCCTCAAGCATCTTTGTATGCCTGTGGCTCAAACACGTAGCCGCGCCCAGCTTCTCAGCTGCAAGTGATGATGATTAGCCTCCCAAATTATTATTACTATGTACGTCTCGAGTCACAAACATGCTCAAAAGATTGCCATTTTTGGTTATCAGCAGTGGCCAGTTAAAATGTTGCTAGACTGCCCTTTTCCCCCAAAATGACACGTGTACATGTACATGTATGCATTCTTAACTTTATGCATTCTTTGCTTTCTTTTTCCGTTTTTCTTCTGTTCAACAGAATATCAGAACATGCCGAAGCACCCACTATTGGAGTTGGCCATCGGACACACCATGGAGACCATGAAACTCATGTCCAAATATGGCCCTGGCTCATGTGCCTTCACTAGCGTACAAAGCTATATCCACTAACGACACGCTAGCTGGTACCCCGCTCAAAGTTTGAGAAGGAAAATTCTTCATCCAACTCTTATCAAATTTTTTTTTCAGAGGAGTTACGGGGAGCATTCCTTGACAAATTTGAATGTACATACATGCTGTCTCTAATAGGCTGGATATAGGACTAGGAGCAAAATTATGCACTGCAACAGTATGGGGCCATAGTTTAAGGGTTCGGGTTCGGGGGGTAATTATCTCACCATGACATTGTGCTTTTCACCTTTGCCTTTAACCTGTCTGGCTGCAAAGTTCCTTTAAAATTGTCTTGATTATTTGGGACGATTATTAGAAACAGTGTGCACAACAAATTATTTAATGACTGCCGCATCGATTGTATATGTCCCAATAGCAAAGGAGGTTTTTGGTTTGTCCTTCTCTTTTTTAAAGTTTCCAATTGAGTATTACTTATTCAGCAATGACATCAAGACTGTCGTGAGATTGAGTATTACTTATTCAGCAATGACATCAAGACT
The DNA here is from genome assembly GCA_037783415.1 of Leptasterias polaris. Classification (NCBI taxonomy): domain Eukaryota; kingdom Metazoa; phylum Echinodermata; class Asteroidea; order Forcipulatida; family Asteriidae; genus Leptasterias; species Leptasterias polaris. The sequence goes on from JAZGTN010000141.1 coordinate 927,570, forward strand.
GTCGTGAGATTGAGTATTACTTATTCAGCAATGACATCAAGACTGTCGTGAGATTGAGTATTACTTATTCAGCAATGACATCAAGATTGTCGTGAGATTGAGTATTACTTATTCAGCAATGACATCAAGACTGTCGTGAGATTGAGTATTACTTGTTCAGCAATGACACCAAGACTGTCATGAGATTGGGTCTCATTGAGCATTTCTTATTCAGCAATGACACAAAGATTTGCATGAGATTTGGTGTATTGAGTATTACTTGTTATTACCAAGACTGTCATGAGACGGGATCTATTTGTGATAAGTGGAACTCTCAATGGACAGTTCCAACTTGACATCACATAGTCTAAAAGTCGACCAACTTAACAGGCAATGATATATCAATTTTGAACACACATCTATGTCTTATGCGTAAATACCACAGGCAGCATGCAGGAGTTTCAGTCGGTGCACCATTTGGCTGCACAGAGAAATTAGAACACTTGACGCGGCTCAAAGCCCAAAACTCAATATGCCCATAAAGATTGTGTTTATCGGGAACTATCTACACCACACTCACAGTGACACTGTAGACCTCTCTCTCTGGCGTCACAATTAAATGGAAGGTCTGCCATTTTGGATTACTATGTAGTTGTTACGTTTCTTAATTCTTAGCACATGTTTGTGAAGTTCTAGTAACGTGACATGCGTAAGTGGACGTGTCGGTACTCAAGTACGGGGACTGTTAAAATAGTGATGTCATATAAGAACGGTTTATTGACCTCTTGCACAACTTACAGCGCATGACCTATCCTGTCCTCGCCATTTTTTCAAAATGTACACAAAAGAATTGACTCCCAAAACGGTGGAAATGGTAGACCTGCATTGGGCGGAGGTGTGTTCGGCGTTGTGCGAGGAGTCAATAGACTGTATACTCCTTCAACATAAATCCAGTGTTCTCTGGCTGAGATGCCAGTCAGTAAAACCTCTCTCCAAGTGGTCCTGCTTGCTAGGTCATCATATCCCAAACCTATGAATAAATCACTGCATGCCCAGGTAGTTCATACGGCTGCAAATTAGAATTCCCATCCAACTCACAGTGTTGACTACAAGAGATCAACAAGTGAATTACTGAAATGAAAAGCAACTGGTTCTGCAGGCTCATCCTTGAAAATGTTGAGGGCAAACCCTGTTAAAAGTGTTGTAGTCAAGACCAGGCAGTCAGAGACCGAGACCGAGACCAAGACCAGGAAGTCTGAGATCATGTGTGCTCGAGACCAAGAACACCAGAATTTGGTCTCGAGGCCAGTCTCGACTGCAACAACACTGTTAATTTACACTATCAAATTGAAGTAAAGCACAAACAGTATCAAGCCCTGTCATACATGTATATCACACACATCAGTCAGTCATCTTCCTCGCAGACCTTCCCTCTCCTGAGTCTCCCCTAATCTTTCTAAAACTACTTTCCATTGTAGAGTGATTTTTCTTGTGTTTCATATCCAGCTAGAGCTGCATCACTTAAGTACCAATGTCCCAGCCTCGACCAGCTATTCTTTAAAACAAATGTCATTTGGACAAAGCTAACCCCGTCATTTCTCCAAGTTAAGTCAAAATGCTGTCTGTTTTAAAATAGTTCAATTTGATGGCTGTTTCATGGCATGCTATTTTGCAATTATTTTGAGCATTCATACACTTTTTTGTAGCACCCTCGAAAGAAAGATGTTGACAAAATAGGGAGACCGCAAACATAGGATAGGACTAGATAGCTCAGTTGGTAGAGCGCCGGCACGTTTCTGAAGGTCGTTGCTTCAAATCCCGCTCTAGTCAATTTCTCTTTGTTCAACCCCAAATTACTTTTTATAAAAGAACTTATAGAAAACCAATTAGTCTTTTGACTCCATTGACGTACAAAAATAATGTCCAGATGTTGCATTCTCATTTAATCAGTCAATTAAAGGGACACGTTACCTTGGATTGGGGCAAGTTGGGCTATGAAAAGCGTTTGAAACCATTTGTTATAAAATGCATATGGTTAGAATGATTTTTAAAAAGTAGAATACAATGATCCACACAAGTATGCCTTGAAATTGCATGGTTTTCCTTTTACTTTGCGAACTAATACAGCACGCCATTTTGTGGAGTCAAAAATTTGACTCTACAAAATGGCGTGCCGTGTTAGTTCATGATGTAAAAGGAAAACCACGCAATTTTGAGGCATATTTGTGTGGATCATTATATTCTACTTTAAAAACATCATTCTAACCATATGCATTTCATAACAAACGGTTACAAACGCTTTTCATAACAAACGGTTACAAACGCTTTTCATAACAAACGGTTACAAACGCTTTTCATAACAAACGGTTACAAACGCTTTTCATAGCCCAACTCGCCCTATCCAAGGCAACGTGTCCCTTTAAGGAAACATTTTTTAAATAGGCATTTTCCACAGACCTCCGCTGTACAAACGTTGTGCAGTACCTAGACTTGGTGGTTATTGACTGTAAATCTACCATGTCACTTTTAATACCCAAAGCTGTAATTCGACTGTTCCTTAGATGTTGTTAAAAAAAAAAAAAATGACTAGAATAAATTATGTCCCATTTTGTGCCACTTTGTGACAGCTTTTATAGTTCAAGAAAAAAAAGCAGGGCTAGTGCAGTAAATACTAATTGCAGAATTAACAGTTTTTTATTCTTTTTGAGCATTTCAAGCTTGGGAAGAAAAACATTTGTATGAAGTCCAAACATCTAGAATTTATTTGTGGTGGTACAAAAAAGAGATTCAATGACGTTCCTTCCTTCATACCATGGAGAGACCCAAGACTGTACCTTTTTTTCTTTCTTTTTAACTTTATATAAAAAAATAATACTTTTTACGTTTTTCAAGTCATTTCCGGTAGAGTATTTCAAAAGTCAGAAGACACTATTATTTTGGGTTGAGGAAAGCATGGTGCATATTAGTGGAAAAAGGTTAATAGACCTTCATGAAGCTGCCACCATCTTGGTCATGTTCCCTTTATCCAGTAACAGTAATGTATGCTAATATTCATTGTACAAAAAGGAACCAGACTATTTTTTCTTCCAGCCTCGGTTTGATAACACTGAGTTGAATGGGAGAAAATCAAGATGGCCACACCATGATAAAGGTCTATCGACCATTTAGTACATTGCCTTGTTTCGGCCTTCTCGTGATAGGAAACTTTCCCCCCTGAAGAATATCTTTGAAGCCTATGTAAAGAATGCCATTTTACTAGAAAACAGTTGAGTGCAATTTTTTTCAGTTGATCGTTACACTTGTTCAATGGAGGACATATAAAGTAATCTTACTGGGGTGATTTTTTATTATTTTTAAACAATGTAAGCTCTACATACCTCATAATTATTTGATTAGAAACTGTCAATTGATGTTTCTGTTCTCATGAGATGTTGCATCTTTGTTTGTATTGAACAAACATTTATGGTTTATGCTGCAACAATTAAGCCATTCATTCCGCACTTCATACTTGTGGCTCCAGTTACCTTAGCTTACATGAACACGTGATCATCATTATAATGTCAAGCTGAACTCTGTGGGGATGGTGTGGCATTTGTTTTTACAACTTGTTTATCACAGTAGACACCAACTAAAAATCAAGCCAGTGCAAATAGCAGTGACATCGGAAACAAATTAATTTTTTCTAGAAACGATTACCTCCTCCTTCAAACTTATCAATGAAACAAATGAATTTTAGGAACCCTTTTCTTCTCAAAAATGTGGTCAACTATTTGTATGACTTGTCCAAGAACAAATGTTTTACAGTCCATTTGATTTGTATTCATTCAAAACAGCTCAGAAATAATAATAAACAAAAGCAATGGTTATAATCAGTTGACCATACAAATTGGTGGCCATAATTTGTCAACAGGGATTTGTACAGTGGTTTCATATCCTTCCCCAACAAAAGCCTATAATAATAATAATAATAATAGTGGCTTCTTATATAGCGCTCATATCCGTCACTCAGTGACGCTCAAGGCGCTTCAACAGTCAGTATTTTCCTGCAAGATATATGTGGAGCTACTTATTGAAGTTTGAGACCTATTCCTTTACATAGCACCATGTAATGGTTTACAAGGTGCTGTGGCGCAATATGCAGCCAAACAAAACATGCACCTAAGTCAGCAATAGCATTTCGATCTTAGTCATTGACTTAACACAAAGGAAAAATAATAATCTATCAAAAGTCGTGAAATGAGTTTTACTTTTAAAGCGTTGTTTACGGTAGTTCTCACTGAAATGACAATTCTTTGACGTGAGAGGGTGCGCGTTGCACATTAGCAGGCAGTTGAAAGCAGGCGGTGTCTGGAGGAGGGTCTTGATCTACATGTAACACTTAATTTGCTCTCAGTACAATGTACACTCCGGATGGTTCGTGTGACCATAGAGTGCTAGAAAAAGTATTCCAGTCTGAAAGGTTTTGATTCAAACTACCTAAAAATTTAACAAATATAGCCTAACTTCGATACCTATCAAAGGTATACAATTTGTGGATTTTTTTAGAAAGTGTAGACCTTAAGCTGACTTTGTCATCGGGGGTGTTTCTAACTAGGTACCACTAATATCCTCCTTGGCAGAAAAGGGTTCCATTCGGGGTAAAAGTACATGTATATCCCATTTGGGATGTGCAATCCCTTTTGGGGGTTTGTCCCATTTGGGATATGTATATCCCATTTGGGTTATGTTCATCGCATTTGGGATATAATTATTTGGGATATGTATATCCCATTTGGCAGAAAAGGGTTCCATTCAGGGTAGAAGTACATGTATATCCTATATGTAAACTCCATTTGAGATATGTATTATTTGGGATATTTTCTATCCCATTTGGGATATGTCTATCTCTCTGGGATGTGTGATCCCTTTTGGGAGTTTGTCCGTCCCACTGGGGATATGCAGTCCCATTTAGGATACGTAATATCCCATTTGGGATATTCTATTTTGGATACACACATACCCCCATTTGGGATTTTTGTATTCCATTTGGGATAGCTTGGTTAATAACAGCGCTACGAGCACAATCAGTCCTTACAAGTTTGTGATGCATTAAATAGAATTGCTGAATTTGATAATTGGGGAAAAAAAGAAAAAAAAGAAAAATGCAATTGATTTATTATTATTTTTTAACCCACTTTGTTTAAGATCAATTGAAATACTGCAAAAGTAATGTTTTGTTATTTGTATATTTATAAATTTCTGAGTAGATTAGATCTTTTAAATTAATTCTTTGACATTGACATACGTGTATACATGTACAGATGTATGTGATGAGTACAATACTATCCCACTCTGATAAGAAAACATGATGACTTCATGAAGCACTTTCAATTCATATTAATTCTTTATTGTCAATTTTACTCTACAGACAGCAACCACTCTCCCCAACCAGATTTTTTTTAAACTAAAAAAAAACAAAACAACAAAAACAGTCAAGATAGATCACCCCCAATGTATTGCTTTTATGTGTTTATTGTTTTGCTGTGGATGTTGTTATAATAGTGATTAAATACAAATTCTTTGTTGTGCTGTTCATTGCCAAGCTGTCGGCAGAAAATTTTAAAGGTAATTTAAATAAAACATAAAAAGGAATATTACATTTTATCGTAGGAGTATGAGTTTCTTGAAAATGTATCATGAATACTTTTATTTTTTGATTGGTGCACAATGGCAGTAGAGAGTATTTCTAAACTTGGTCATAACTTTGCCATAATTTGGTAAGTTGGTACTTCAACTGTAAGCTATACCCACTTTGCACAAACTAGCTCCACTGATTACCAGAAGCCCATAGGAGTTGCATTGAGCTAGTTTTCCTTTGATGATTTTCTGTAACAACAGTTTATAAATTGGACTTGGCTTTTACACGTTCTTCAAAGACTAAGGTCTACTCAGAATTAACAGTTTCTATCATAAGAAATGCTCTTGAATGATGAAATTTGTGTTTTTGGTCAAATGACACACAAACTTACATGTATTTCAGCTTTGGAGCCGAAAGTGACATAATGACTTACCAACAGTATACATTTACATAGGGCATAGTCATGTTTGCAACCAATAATGGCCAGAATCTCCTGACAATTCAGATATACCATTGGGCTCTTTGTAAAGTAAGTTTGTCATTTGCGTTTGAAGAAACATTCTGTGAACCAAACTGAAATGGTAAATGTCAAAGACCTGTATCTGCACTTTATGTGGCCCAAAATGTACATGAAATCATAAGCTTTTGAAAATCTGAGCTCAATTGGTCATCATGCATCGGAGTCAGAGGGAAAACAAAAGAAAAAATTGCTTGCTTTTACAGTTTTAGAACATAAAGTTTTGGCCTCGCAAGATCAAAACTAATTGTTTTACTAATGTCTCAAAAGTTATAGTATTTCAGACAACAATATTTTAAGGGATGTTTTCCACGATGACCATCTTTTTACCATGTAAGTTACGTGTAAATCTGTGATTGTTTATTTTTGCAGTCTATACCAATGTTCTGGACACCCTTAAAAGCCAACAATTGTCAATTGTTGGTCATTTTGACCATTCATTACTTTACATGAATTGGTCAGTAATGAAATTTTAATCCTATAAAAACGGTGTAATGCTCAGAAAACTAAGCGAACTATTATTTTCAAGCAAACTTGAATACTCAAATCTGACTGGTCAACCCATAGCAACAAGAAATGTGATATAAACCTATTTTGCACGGCCTCTCCTTATTGTGCTTTTTAAAACTATGTCAAAAATAGACGGCTGTCCCAACACCGCATTTTGCATTAAGCTGAGCGTCAAGTTTGCTTGAAGATAACTTTGTTATCACACGCATACTCATGGAAAATATAGTCCCTTATGAACTCATGTTGGCATGTTGCTAAATAATTGGTCAGCCATCTTTGGTAATTTTGCCGAGATTTTAAGTGGGAAGACACAATTTGTAGTAACGACCATCCCCAAGAACCAATGAATAGACCCCTTGCATATGATTTCACAACCCAGTGCCGAGGTCAATGAAGACCTATCATTGGCTGAGAGCCGTGTGCATCACATACACGCGTGCACGTTACCATTGTTTGACATCAAAGATGGCAGCCAATGCAAGGGGTCTATAGGCAGGAGAAAATTAGTTGTAGATCCTAAACATGCATTGCCCCATTTGTTTGCCAAATCAAGCAGTTTTATTATCAGATAGCTGTTTTCTTTTAGTCAATAAAATTATAAACTTTAATTTGAGACACTGAAGAAAAAACCCCAATTCAATGAGTTGTACTAGTTAAATAAACCTAATATCTGGTAGATTGTGGAAACAACTGTTTTACCATAACACGCTTCACTGAGCATGCATGGTTTTGTACATTTTGATCAGATGGTAATGCTATTCTGTTGGCAAGTCTGACATATTGGAGCTGAAGTGAAGTGGAACACATTTCCTTCAAATTGGGCGTTTTGGGCTATGAAAGTGTTCGTTATGAAATTAACGTGGTTGGAAAGATCTTTAAAAGTAGACGCTAATGATTCACACAATTATTCCTCAAAATTGTGTGGTTTTCCTTTTACTTAATGAATTAAAACGGTCCAAATTTTTTGGAGTCAAAAATGTTGTTCTACAAAACAGCAAAAGGAAAAGGAAAAGGAAAATTTTGAAGGATAGTTAATGTCAATCATTATATTTTACTTTTATAACATCTTTCCAACCATATTCATTTTCTAACAAATGCTTTTAAAGCCAAAGTTGTTCAATCTGAAGGCAGTGTGTCCCTTTAATGAACATGTACGTATACCATTAGTTTACTATGTACTTCTGGCTCCAAAATGTCATCACTTACCAAGAGGATAAAGTGTGTGCCAAAGCGTAGCGGCACAGAAGTTTGAGGGATGGATTTGTGAATGGTTTCAGTAGGAGGGTGAAGAGGGATGAGTTATTGTCCAGACATGTGCATGACTTACCTGAAAAGTACTTGGTTTGTTTTTAAAATATGAGACCGCATCATCCTTAAATATCTTAGTCTTTCGACTTTGAATCTGGCAGAGCTACAAACTCTCGCTGATTCTGCCGAAAGTTCCCAGAAAATAACTAAACTTTCCATGTTCCGATGAACAAATTTGGAAATCTCCTTGATTGTGGAAACTTTTTCCCTGTTATGTTGAATGTAATTCTAAATATCTCCCTAGTGATTGTTGTTCAAAATCTCCCTGATTGCACGATGCAAATGTTGGCAGCTCTGAATCTGGTGATGTAAACCATAATCATGCTGCCACTATTTATCTCATGTTCCCCGTGTGTAATACTAATTGTGGTATACTAATTCCAATCATACTAAAAAGAGACCTGACTATTTGTGTCCACCAACCTTATTTTTATTTAGGTTGAATTGATAGGTAGTAAAACAAGATTGATGTCATTCGTTCATTTGTTCATTCACTACCATGATGAGTTGTGCCCATCTGACTCTATCAAGCATAGTGTTAGAGAGAGGTGGACCACTTAGACAAGTGTCGGCCTCGATGGAAGATTTCAATGTCATGTTGGGACGCCCTCTATGATGGCTGTACCCTGATAGAATTTTGTTGTTAGTTGCAGAACTTGTCCCCCTCCCCCGACAAAACTTTTTTCCAAAACATATTCACGGTTCTTTTTTGTGGTTTCCTAAATTATACCAATTTGGCAATCTGAAAGTCTGCTAATTGTTGAGATACTTGTTCATTCACAAGTTGCTAAGACAGCACCACTGAACAAAGATACTGACAAAATAGGGATACTGCCAACATAGGGCTTAGATAGCTCAGTTGGTAGAGTGCCAGCACGCTAAATCCGGAGGTCACAGGTCACAAATCCCGCAATTTTTTGGGGTTCAACCCAAAATCGATTAAAAAGTGAACGCACATTGCTTGTGACTGCCTCTGTTCATGTTTGCTTTGGAAATCCATTGTCTTCGTCTTTCAAAACTGGGCCCCATTTGATTGATACCTAAACTTGTGAGCGCCAAAGGATTTTCGAAAAGATTATGCAGAGAAATATTGGAAAAAGATTGATTCATTGTACATACTCTACATAATTATTAAAAGTTGTGAATAACTGTAAATTATCAAAACAATTTCTTCTTTGCTTATAAATAATGGTGAACACTTGCTTTGAACAGCGCAATCAGATTTGTATGAGTTAAAGGTATCAGCATTAATTGCACAGAAAGAAAAGTATAAGTTCCCAATTTTAATGATTCTTCTTTTCTTTTCTTTTTATTGAATATGGATAAAAATGTTGTGTAGAGGTGGGGAAGAAAAAAAAAATAAAATAAAGTAGCAGTTTTGTCTATTTATTCCCTGACTTTTTAAGAAAAGGATTATGTGATTTTTTGAGAAATATGTAGTGTATACATGGATTTATAAAAACATGTATTGATGATGAATAAATGAAATAATAAATGCTGCTCATGTGCAGAGGAAAATAAGTTGAGTGTACCTCAAGGACTGTTTAAAGATGTCCTGCTGGATTGTTTGTGTATTTTGTAGAGCACTGGATGTAGGACAGGAGTAAGGGTTAAAATCACAAAGTGCTAAGATAGAGCTTGACTTTGTATCTTAATTGCTAAGCAAAGTGTGATGTCACATAACAAATCATTATGTTGAACTTGGCAACTCATCTTAAGATGAATCTTAGTAGCAGTATGTACACTGATACTGGACTATGTCATGTTGATTTTACATTAGAGTCTGGTAGTTGCAAAGACATAGCTTGGGAGGTCATCATGCCTGCTTCAAGGTTGTGTCGACCTCACAAGCTTTGTCTTTGCATCTACCAGACACTGAAAAAGTATCTTATCAATTTATTATGAATCTTGAAATCGAGCCCTCGCCCAATTTCATGGCTCTGCTTACCATAAGCAAAGAATTAGCGCTTACGGAATATGATAGATCAAGACACGGGCAACATTTGAAAAGTTAACGCCAAATTCACATGACCTTTACTTCCGGTCGTACCGGAAGGTCAAAGTTTGCCTTGGTGTAATTCTTCAAAAAAACACTTTGCCGGCAAAAATATTGACTTCTGTTTATCGGATCAACTTCAAATTTACACCATGGTAGGACCTTGATAAAACCTCCATTATGTAGTTGTGACGTCATGATGACGCCATCAGGTGTTGAAATACAGTAAATCAAAGTTTAATACTTCAACAATTCATAACTCAAGAAGTACATAAGCTATTATAACAATCTGTACATCATCGGAGAGGTTTTGAAAAATGTAGCAAATACTACACAGAGTCTTATGCCGATTGTCCTCGATTTCCTGTTCAAACTGGAAGTTGAAAATTTCAAAATTCGTACTTTAAGAAATATTCATAGGGGGGCCTACTTTTTACACACACAATACGGACAATTTTTATATCAGATTGTAGGTCCTTAAGCCTTCTCAAACTTTTCCACAGAGATGTTACCTTTTTGAAATTCACTTATGGTTGAAATCGGGTATACATTGACCCGCTGTCAAACCGCGGGAAAATAAACTGCAATGACAACACACACAATACGCGATCTAAACGGTGACCGCGGCTGCTGCATTGAATCAACCGCAAGGTTCAAAGTCCATCAAACACGCTTGTAGTCTAGTCTCCGTTCAACCTGATTTTAGCGTTATGCTTTGTTAGTCTCTAAAACAGTCATCCATGCAAACCTCGTTAACAATCAATGTTAGGATCTTGATAGTGTCTGCTTTCTTAGACCATAATTATTAGGACCTTGATCAAACCTCCATTAAGTAGTTATGACGTCATCAGGTGTCAAATTACATGGTTTTTAAACATTTAAAAATTTAGTCTTTGAAAATCTATATCAAATCAAGCAAAAAGACAGTCGGTTGGCTTTTTGCGGGATTATATAGAGTTATTATAGGTCTTCATTTTTCAAAGTGTGCGTGACATGACATGCACTCTACTTCCGGTCGAAACCGGAAGTGCATGCCTTGTAGCTTAAAAGTGGCCAATTTTTTCAAGTTGTTTTCAATGATGTTATAATCCAGCAAGGGTCTGGTTTACAAAAAATTGACCGGTGACGTCAAAACATCTCAAAGCGCCCTCTAGCAACAGGTTATAAACAAACCAAAATAAACTTTTACTAGATTTCTGCAGTGAAGTTTATGACAATCGTTTCAAAATTGGTATACATAATTAACTTTATGCAGACAACATAATGTGTGGTATTTCAGATTGATGACGTCATCGTGTGTCACGTGGTAATGCCTTTAAGTTTTACTTTTTGAAACCTTGCATCTCAAAAACCAAAAAATTTACTGAGTTGAAACTTGGCATAGAGATAGACAATGATAATGACTACGTAAAGTTACAACATGATGACGTCATAACATTTTTTTTTACAAATATTTGAAACTTTGACCATTTATTACGGGTATTTATTGACCCGCTGTCAAACCACGGGATACACACACAATACGCGATCTAAACCAGTTACCAGTTAAACGGTGAGCGAATCAACCGCAAGGTTCAAAGTCCATCAAACATGCTTGTGGTCTAGTCTCTGTTCAAAGTTCGCGCAACCTGCTTTTGACAATACGCTTTGTTAGTCTCTAAAACAGCCGTCCTTGCAAACCTTGTTAACAATCAAATTAATGCTAGGCTTTTGATCGTGTGCTTTAAAGTGTGTAGTTTGTTACGCACCTCAAAACAGTAATAACACCAAAGTTCAACTTAATGAAATAGCTCACGCATTGACACAGCACTGACCCCAGCGATACCCGATGTCACAAACACGTTAAGTCTAGTTTAGTTTGACTTTCTTCATTTCAAATAAAAACATCGGGCACCCCCCGAACAAAGATATTGACAAAATAGGGAGACCGTCAACATAGGGCTAGATAGCTCAGTTGGTAGAGCGCCGGCACGTTAAACCGGAGGTCGTTGGTTCAAATCCCGCTCTAGTCAATTTTTCTTTGTTCAACCCAAAATCAAATAAAAACATAACTCTTTTTTGCTCTGTTTTCATCAAGATAAACCATAATGCAGATGTGCCTGACAAGGTCCTTATTTAATTGGAATTTTTTAGTGATGTAGAAAACTGAGATAAATAAGTTACAACACCCTTTATCTTCAAGCAGGCCTGAATATTCGATTCCGATTGGTCGATCCATAGCAACAAGGAGTGTGATATATCACACGGCCCATATCACACCCTGCGTATTGTGTGTTCTAACTGCGCATCAAGTTGGATATGGGATGCAGAAGCGCTATATTTTTCCGTATTCCACTCGCGCTTGTGTGATAACTTATGATACATACAGGATTCTGCTTTGTCATGTTTGCGATTGGTTTAAAGCGTGCCACATTATTTTTTACTAGAAAGTTGCAACAGCAGCTTCATGTCCCTAAACGTCTATGTTAGTGTATGGTGTAAGGTATTATTAAACAAACACTGATTGCTTTACTTGTTTTATGGTTAAAAGTACAACTCCCTTGGTGATCGCCGAACTGTTCCATTTTCCCCCCGGCTTCGCCTCGATCGGGAAAATAGAATGCTTATGGGAGTCGTAGTTTTGACCATAGCACTCAAAGAAGTCATTATTTGTATGCTGTTACAATGCTCGGTGTGCTGAACAGTTCTCAAACTTGCACGCCTGTGAATGGATAAATTTTCACTCTTGAAACCAGACTTCACTATGAAACAACTTTATTTTATAGGATGTTAAACAACGTTTGAAAACCATTAACAAAAAAATGCACAGAGTCATCTAGCTTTATACATAGAGAGACTCGAGAAAAACACTTTCAGTCTTTAAGTATAAAGCCTGGTTCATACTTCACACGAATTTGACATCATGAAGTCTTTGAAGCTTCTTCTAAACACGAAGTTCGCTTCACATTCCCGTGAAGTATAAGCCAGGCTTAAAGAATGTACTTGAATCTGCTTCTAGAAAACAATCATTCCGACAATCAAAAAACTGTACATACATCGTTTTTGCATTTCTGTACAAATATGAACAATAAAATAAATATGCTTAACTACATTAAACCTCTGAATTTAAACGGATGATTGGCATAGCGTTGATTGATAGACTGACAGGAAACTTCTCCTCGCGAATGACTCAGAAATTTGTGTACAAATCAAGGCATGATATTTGGTCCCTGGTAAAAATGTAGGAAAATGTGATTGAGTAGAAGGGCTGACCTACACGGTGTCAGGCTTTTATTGACTTTTCAGGCTCACTCTTTTAAAATAAATTACAGAATTTTCTAAGGGCAAACAAAAATTTAGATTTCAGGTTTAAGTAGGAAGAATACCATCCCCCATGAAAACAAAAAAAGCAACTATTGAGACTGTTGCTTGATTATTTCAGCAGGAGGAATTCTTGCCAGTGATACTTGTGTTCAACACAATGCGATGCAAAACTACATGTTAGAGGCTTGAGAATCTCACTAATTATCATGTGTTGACTGTTGAACTTGGACTTTGTTCTCCATTTCATAAGGCAGGTCCTGTGTATGTATATACGTCGACCATCCCTGCAGAAGTTACATGCATTAGTTGATAACAAAATCCGATTTACCCGAGAAACTTCAGTGCAGTGTAGAAACTAAAAAGGGTTACCATTTATTGCAAACCCATGCAGCAGGATTCTCCATGATGACTGACATGCAAAAAAAACAGGGTTTTTTCCGTTAAGCTTTTCAATTTGGAGCACTTCCTTTGTTCCAACTTAGCCTTCTTTTAAACTTCTGCATCTGTCAGAAATTTTTCCAGATTACTAGTTTGTTGATTTTTGCAAGCCCTTTTATTATGAAAAAATACAGTGGATGGATGCCTCAGCCTCTTTAAATATCTCCGTCAATTATCAAATGTGATTATGATCTCTAGATATAAAACACTTCCGTATAAAACACGTCTGTATAAAACACTTCTGTATAAAACACCTCTGGTGTTTGCTTATGAATGTCTCTTATCTGCTCGCTCTGGTGCGGGACTATTTGTCCCTTCTCTTGGCCTCCATCTCGTATTTTTCGTGGAGAGTTTTGCTGAAAGCGGCTTGGTTGTCCCAAAGCTGAGCTGCCGACAGATTCAGGGGACTGTCGTTGTTCGGTTCTGAGCAGAAAACGAAAATCAATTACATTCATGTGAAATCATTTGTCGATAGAACTTTAATCCCTAAGAGACCATAGCGGCCACAAGCGTCTTGTACCAAAACGCCCATAGCGGCTGCAAAGTTGAACCTACTGAGGTCATAGTATTAGGTCATGGCCACATATGTAGTCTTAGCATCCCATTTTCTAAACAAGAAACTAAATTGTCTCTTTCATTTTATTTATGTTGACATTTTTACTGACAAAATTTCAATAAAGAAACAATAATAACTAGCAACGTCTGGGCGTTTTGTGAGAATAATACGGATTTGAATGGTCTCTAAAGGGTCAAGATACTTTCAAAATTATCTTTTGAGAAAATGTTTGCATCTTGTTAATTCAAACCACACTTAACAAGACTAAATTTGAATATTGGACTAGTCCCTTTACCCTAACCCCCTTGAGTGATTTACTAGGATGCTTCGTCATTCTAACAACATCCAACACCATGGTAACTCAACAGTGAACACAGTTTGACTCTGGTTACCGTGGTATGCCTGATCACTTGTAAAGCATAACAGGTTAATTCAAACAAACCATTCTGCTGGAGATTGATGGGTCAGAGTAGATAATAATAACAACAACAGTGTACATTTATAACGCCCTATTATTATTAGGGTTAAAGCTTGGCCTTGTAGACCTGAATCTAAATTCATAATATAAATGTGTTGCTATCTGTGGGAATTACACATTGTTTGTATTATTGAACGAGATATCTTGTGCCCGCCGATTTGCAGCAAATATTGTAATGAAATTACCCTTAAAAAACACAAAAGTTTTCCTCGACCACAAGAACCGACATTTCTTTTCGTTATCGATCGATATGTTGCTCGATAAGCGCTTATGCAGGTGTTTTGCCCAATTGAAACCAACTTGTAAACCAAACAAGGCTACATCTGTAATGCAATTTAATTGTCTGCTTGCTTGTTTTATTAGCATGGGGTAGATAAAAAAGAAATACATTTTCTGATGTAGGATCAAAGGAAGAAATGATTTTATGACCAATTTGAGATTCTGGAGTGAACATCTCACCTGCTAAGAGGCCCTGAATGGAAAGAAGTATTGATCTGACGTCATAAGACGGTAACCACTGCTCCTTCAAGATGTCAAGACAGATGTTGCCCTCTGTGTCGATGTTGGGGTGGAAACAAGGGGTGATGAATTTGACTTTGGGAGCAGTGAAGGAATAGTTTGCTGGAAAGGTCATGGACAGCTTGTAATGCAGCCCTTCATACATCTGTAAAGTAAAAAGAAAACAGATTTTCAGAATTTGATAAGTTGATCATTCAAAAGGCACCTACTTCAGCTTGTGTGTTGTGAATATTGGATTGTGCACTTCAATTTGATTGCATTAGTCGGAACAGGGTATAGACCTTGTAGCTGTCCACTAAAGGCAATTTCATGGTGGCATCAGAGACATCCATACAGTAACCAATGCTGCCCTGGCTGGGATGTCTACCCTTTATCTACAAGTACAACTATAGGCTGTGTACACCATACCTAAGAAGAAGAAGCTTGTGTGATCATGTTTTTCACTGTCCATTCCAACATGATAAGAACTGACACAACTGAGGGGCCCAACTTTTTGGGGTTGCCTTTCTCATAAATTTAATCTCACCATACCACCTCACTGGAAAGATTTTTATAATGGTTCATCAATGTACTTTATTGCTTGAAGAATGAGAATGTGCACATATGTCAAAATGAGGCCCGGCCGCACAGGGACACCTGCTCTGAAGCGTTTTCATTTTCCATTGAAAAATCTTAAAGTCTAATGAAACTTTTGAAGTGGGCACCAAGGCAGAGACCAGGGCAAGAGAGGCCACGGCCTCTGTGTAATTCCAGGCCTAGAATTATGACCTTTTCCTTTTTACAAATTGGTGGGAGGTCTGTGTTGGAATTACTTACAGAGTCTGCGCTTCCTTCAACTGTGGCCTTCCATAGGAAGATGTTATCACCATCTGGGAATGCTGAAATGCCTTTGGGTGGATTCATCTAAAGAAATAGCATGAATAAAACAAAGCACATCAACTTTGAAACCAGTGAATAGTGTGAAATCATATTTTCAAGTTGGCTTGTTTTTGTAGCACAAATTGATTAGGTTAGAGTGTTAATAACGCTATAAATTTAGAGCGTACCCCCGTAGGGCAGTTCAAATAATGCCGTGCTGAAATGGTGATTTGTTGTTGGCAGAAATCAGCCACAATATTCAACTACATGTAGTTGGAGTCAGAGTTGCTAACTACCACTACTACAGTACTAGACACAATAACTTTTTTCAGCATTTTGGACATTCTGCCAAATGTTCAAAACGCGAAAATTTGTCCAATATGTAAAAAAACCGTTGTTGGGTCCATCCAGCATGTCCAGTATTAACTCGGATACTAACCATAAGTTCCATCAACTCTTGGTGAAGCCTGAAATTTAAAAAGAAACAAGAAACAAGTAAAGACAAAAGTATTTTTTATTATTTAAGGAATAAACTAAAGCCGAAGCTTGATATAGTATATCAGTCCCACAATCTGAAAGAACAAAGATATATCTTGTAGAACAACAAGCACACCATCAAATAAGTTAAATCAAGAAAGACAAATTTAGCAATAGGGTAAGGGCAAATCATCCCAAATGAAAAAGAAAAACTGTACCTCTTTGTGACTTTATGACTGTCTCCCTTTTCGACTGCAGGTTTAGCCGATTCCTTCCTCCTGTTGTTTGCTGGAACCGACGTCATAGGATCCACATTCTGTGATGCCATTTCTGAAACGTTTTCTTGAATTTAAGCAAAAAATATGGTAAAGAAAATATCCACACACTTGAGTTGCAGACCGAGCACGTTCGATTTCCAGGCAGGGCAGTCGTTCTTGACTTCCTTGTCGGATCTCTCTTGTCTAAAATAAAAACACAATAACAGAACACATAGGGCATTTAAAAATGACATTGCTTTTCGAGTAGTTTCACAGCTAACCAATCAAAGTAAGGCTTTCATTACAGTTAGCCAATCAAATGTAAGTTCTTTTTACGCCCCGCCCTCATTTAGAAAATGAACTGCACTGTGGGAAATAATAATGGCTGCGCCCATGATTAACCTCTATGCCAGGAGTTGCATAGTGCATTTTGAGCTGGCGCCTATAGTTTACACACGTCACGGCGAAAACGAGGTTAAAAATCGTCTGCGTTTCTTTTGAATCTCGCCCGAAAATACTTGTTAAAAATGGCAACTAAAAGAAGAAAAGGAGAACAGGAGGAAACCAAACTTAGTTCAACGTCAGCGTGGAAACGAGCGATAGTATCAGGGTCAAAATGGCAGGAAAAGGTAAACCATAAATAAACAAAACTTAGGGTTAGACATTACTTTGCCCGTCGTGTTTCTGTTCAAGTTGTTGTGGTGTTGTAACTTGTATAGTGGACGAATTTGTACTGTGGGCCAGTGCAGGGAGCCACAAACTCGGCACTCATAAAAATACGAATTCGGCACCAACTAGTCCTAAACAAAAGACAGCAATTAACCAACAAATTGAATTTTGCCTTTTTCGGTTATTAATTAGCTAGTTTTATGGGTGATACTATATACCGGAAAACACCGGAAAATACCGGAAAACTACCGGAAAACACCGGAAAACACCGGAAAACTACCGGAAAACTACCGGAAAACACCCTATATACCGGAAAACACCCTATATACCGGAAAACACAAGAAATATTTTTTTCACGCCCTCCTTTGGCGCTGCACGTCGCACGATCTCTGCACTGAGGATCTACAACGCTCCTGGTGATCCAACCAATAGACTGCTTTCATTGTACCACAGCTATTAGCGCTACGTGAGTTGTTTACAAACGCAGGCTAACTGACCGGCCATACACAGGCCGCGATTGAGTGCCCCGCAATTATGATACATTCCTTTCTAGTTTACCGCCACTAAAGGCAGCTTAGGCGCGAGATCAATAATAAAGTTGCAGGAACTCGCAAGCCCCTGCTCGAGAACGCTCCTTTTGTTTACCCGATTTGCGGCCTGTTTGCGAGCACCCGATCTCCCTCCTTTGTGTCTGATAATGGTTGGCTTTATAAGCGCCGTTGTGCGTGAATTGTCCACGATCTTCTTGCGGCTTATATAATAACAAAGAATCTCAAAATACAAAAAAGACGACGCTGCGGCTTATCAAACGCGCGGCTTGTGGTCCGGAATTGTTAGTGGGCGGGGCTTAATGGATCGGTCTATTAATCTCAAAGGTTTAAATTACAATTTAGGATGTAGTGTCGGTCAACTTCGCATTGTTCACGTAATAAAATTCCAGCGACAGGCAACATGGACACGCCATGTGTACCCCGCCCAGTACTCACCGGAAAACACCCACAAGGATATGAAGCCAACGATATTTATGAAAAACAATTAAACCTATTTAAAAAAAAAATGTCAACACCCAAAAAGTGCCGAATAGTGAGGGTTGGGGTTGGGGGAATCAACACCTTTTAAAAAGTGTGGGGATGGGGGGGGGGGGGGGGTGGGTTGGGGGGTGAGGGGCCCCCCTCCCGTTTAATGTCCCGTGAATAGAACTGTGCTATGTATACAGCATCCAAAACCCTGCACATCGATCTCTTCGAGCAGTGCGCGTGCGGGGTGGCGACTCATCATACAATTTGTGGACGAGATTTTGCAGTACTGTAGACGTTGACAAAAAATAAGAACTATATCCAGTGGGGGAAAAAAAAATACATTACAAATACAATCTTATCTAATTTTGATCTCTTGCACAGCGTTTAGAGATTTTTAATGTAAAACGCTATATTAAGAATTATTATTATTATTAGTAGTAAGTCAAGTAAAGCATTATTCACACTGAAAGAAATGTTTGTTCTTTTAATTCAAAATAATTATTGTTGCTACCGTTGGCGAGTGGTACCTTCTTTATCCATGTGAAAAAAAGACAGGGAACCAGTGTAGAGATCGTGCGACGAGCGCCAAATGAGGGCGCGCTTCACTCAACAACGTGAACATTTGTTTTCATGTGTTTTCCGGTAGTTTTCATGTGTTTTCCGGTGTTTTCCGGTAGTTTTCCGGTGTTTTCCGGTGTTTTCCGGTATATAGTGCTACCGAGTTTTATAACCTTTAAGTAAATAACTATTAAACTAAGTAATATAAATAAGGACATAGCCTATGTATATATTATTATATTATTATTATTAAATTATTAATTTTCATGTTTCTGTGAAAACTCTCCCCCACCATGCCCACTCGATCCGAGCCAACTGAGCTTTTATTATCATTATAAGACTTATTCTAATTATAAGTCCCAGATCGGAGAAGGACGCAATTTCCTAAAATGGGGAATTGGGATCAATGTCACGCGCGCAAGCACAGAGAGCCCAAAGATGTGTATCGATTTATGCTAATCAAAAATTTTGATATAACACAATTGATACAGATCATAATGGAGATGTTAACAACTCAATAAATCACTGGAGGACGGAAAAAACGGTCTCTGGTGGTTCTTGGTGCTCTTTATTGAGCTTAAAGTTAAACTTTAAGGACCTCTCGATAGCTTTGTGCACAGACCATTTTCCCTTCCTCATTTTTGTATCTTTCTTTTAATCAGAAACAATTTCAAAAATTCATTTCATCCAGAACAATTTGTTGTTGTTTATTAATTAGAAACACCAATTGTGAATTCACTTTATATTTCTGATGATGGTTTCTTTTGAAGGATGAATTTCTTGATGTGATCTACTGGGGGCGACAAATTGTGGCAATACTGTGTGGAATAATCTGGGGAGTCGTACCATTGAAAGGATTTCTAGGAATTGCTTTGTGAGTAGAATACTATTATTGTTTTATTATATAATTTTTAGTAATGAAACCAAGGATGCTTCATAAGTGAACTAATTAATAACTGTAGCTTGCAAGCCTGAGGAAACCTGTAAACAAGGGTGCTGGCTGTGTCTGTGTGAACCTCAGTTGACCCCCATTGTCTTCCAACGATTTTAGTGTTATAATTTTTTGGGGGTACACTACCAATCCTAGTACAAGGGAGGGACCTACGCTACGGCTTAATGTCTCACTCAAAGTCCAAAGCAATGCAGGTACAATATTTTGCTCAAGGACACAAAGTACCGGGACTGTAGAACCCACACCCACTGCTCGTTCATGTTACGAGAAACTTCAGGGTGTACATGCATGCTCTCACATGAGTTGAGGTATATTTTAAAGTATGAATGATGAACCAGGCCAGGAATTTCATCTTTGAGAGGGCAAGGCCATTTTCATTCTGCCAAAGGGCACTTCCATTGGAAAATCTTCAAGTCTATGGGAAACTTTTGAAAAAGGCACCAAGGCCAAGACTAGGGCAACAGAAGCCATGGCCTTGTTGGCCTCCATGGCCTAAGTGTAATTCCAGGCACGATCAGATATTGAACCAAACTAATAATGTCACATGTCAGTCGAGGCCTTTATTAAAAAATTTGTGGGTATTTATCTTGAGATAAGAAGAATACATGTCAGGTCTTCTTCTTAATCAAGCTAAATTACCCACACATTAGTGCTGAGGGTTAATCAAACAAAAATCATTCTCAACCTTCACAAGTCTCCATCCATATACCTAGGTGAGGGGAAGCAACTAATGATTACATCTTGTGTGAACATTGTTAGGGACACCAGGGGTACCATCTTGCCAATGGAAGCAATGCATGCATAGTATTTTGACTAATTTTGATGATTTTGAAGCTAGAGTGTTATATATACCAGCATTTGATTTTATGTATATTTGTGTACATATGTCAAATAATTCACTTGGTTTGTCATCTTCTGATTGCAGATTTGGTGCTGCCAGTGCGGGGATATTATACGTTTACTTCACAAGTTTCCAAGGTGTCGATGAAGAAGATTATGGAGGAGTCTGGGAACTCACTAAAGAAGGATTTATGTCTTCATTTGCATTATTTCTGGTAAGAATCAAGAATTGTTACATTACAAACAATTCAAAATGAAGTTCACTCCTGAAAATACAGGAACATTGTATCGTTAGCAGTGGGATTTTCAAGAACCATTACTCTGAATCAAGAATGTAATTTTCTATTTCTTGGTTTCCATACTTGGAGACTATCAATTTTTGTATGTAATTGTGTCAGTCAGTGTCAGACCTTGAACTTTGCTTTTAAAGGGGCACATCAACAGGCCTCGAATTAACCCACGGCACCCACAGCAATTGACGTGGTGCCCTGTGCTTTTGCTGTGGTGCCCTTTGCAAAGTTCCATTACAAGTTTACCTTTTCCTCATAAAAGTGCCCCTTTGTAGAGGAAAATTGCTGTGCCCCTTCAAGAGTGAAATTCAAGGCCTGATCAATTTTCCTCTGGTAAGGGGCACTTCTACATATATGACTTTTATGAGGAAAAATGTAAATTTGTGTCTGGGAACTTTGCAAAGTGCACCACAGTGCACCACAGGAGTTGTATTTAAATCTCTTAGCCTTGGGCTAATAGCCACTCCTGGCTGAAATCAATCATGTCTTCAAGCAGATGTTTTCATGTGGCATGGGGAATTGGAATTTGTTTTATTGGGGCTAAAGGCTCTTATCCGATGGTTTAGACTGTTTGCAAAGGATTGTGCTTACACACACAAAATTTCAAGCTATCATAAAAGTGCTGTTGGAAACAGTGAGATGGTGAAATCGTGTGCAGATATTCCGAGGGTGTCATCAAAGGTTTACTACAAAGGTTTCACTTTATTTTGTTCAAAGTTTTTGATAGTTAAACATTTTTGCTGCAATTGCAAAGCGCATTGAGATTCATAATGCATTTTATGCTGTTTATAATTATTAACATTATTTGTATAATGTAAACCATCTGCCGTGACGCCATGTAGTTAAATCTCTCTTTTGAGTATGTGTGGTTCCAAAAGGAACTGGTGAACTCAATGTTTTGGAGAGTAAACTCTGTCCATCTTCAGGAGACTTCTGGATTCCAGCTGGGCCTGTGGCTTGTATGGGAGAGTGCACCTCACTGATAGAGTACTGTCCGCAACAGTTGAGTCCACAGGTTCAGTCGGAACCACAAACACTCAGACCAGAGATTTAACTATGGTTTCATTGGAAAATTCTAACATGGTCTTTCCAGTTTCCACAATGCAAACATTCAGGTTTTATGTAGTATTTGTGTACATGTATACTTGGTATAGGGGCATATTTATATTTTGTCTCTCATTTCCTTTAACTTGTATTGTCAATTGTTACATACAACATTTTTTGTTGACCCTTGGCCACAAATATGAATAATAATAACAATAATTTAATGCATACATGCAGGCCTCGAATTAACCCACGGCACCCACAGCAATTGCCGTGGTGCCCTGTGCTTTTGCTGTGGTGCCCTTTGCAAAGTTCTAATACAAATTAACATTTTTCTCATAGAGGTGCCCCTTACCAGAGGAAGATTGCTGTGCCCCTTCAAGAGCGAAGTTCAAGGGGCATATTTATATTTGTCTCTCATTTCCTTTAACTTGTATTGTCAATTGTTACATACTACATTTTTTGTTGACTCTTTACCAAATGAATATTAACCCTCCTACTCTTGGTAACATTTTCCAGTGAGTTGACCAACCATTTGAAACCATTCAACTGCACTGGTTGTGTATGATGGCACAACTGTGCACATAACATGTGTGTACTGTGTAGATGCATTTACCACATGATATTACATTGCAGGCTGGCATAGTTTATCTACCATTCAAAACCACAGTGGATGATATTGAATGGTCAGACAGTAGAAGGGTTAATTAATAATAATAACAATAATTTAATGCATACATGTATTCGGTTTGCGGTAACACCATGTGTATATCTAATTTGCTGTTTAGGTTTTGTTCATTGAGAACTTGTCTTTCTATTTATTCTACAATAATTTAATTACTTGCATTGTTGCTGTGAAGTTTGTTGTGTTTTTGTCACTATGTTTTATTGTTATTTTTTAAAAATTTTATCCTACAGGTTGTTTGGATAATAGTCTATTCGGCATTATTCTTTGACTGACACATCCCACTTCTGGACTCCTTCCATCAACAAGTTTTCCACAGGAGGCCATCCCATAATAGTAAAGCCATTTTACAATTTCACCTGGACAGTGTCAGTTGTCACTCAGTGAGATAAAATGATAATAGTGGCTTCTTATATACATGTAGCGCTCAAATATGTCACTCAATGATGCTCATGGCGCTCCAACATTATTACCCCTGGTCACTGGGCTAAATTCCTTAAACCATCTCAACTTCCTTGGGAGTATACAGCCTGTGCTGCCCTATATGTAGCGCACCAGGCTAAATAAATTGCAAAAGCCATCACTGCCCTTACAGGTACCTATTTACCCCAAGGTGAAGAGAAGCAATTACAGTTAAGTGTTTTGCTCAAGGACACAAGTGTCATGACCGGGATTCAAACCCATACCCTGATGACTTAGCCACTAGAACTTGATTCCAATGCACTAAACCGCTCAGCCACGACATGCCACACAACAAATCTACTCCATACCTTTGGTTCAGTCTCCTTATATTATTTACCCACCATTTGTTACCTTTGTTAGGGCAGTTTTCATGTGAACTTCTTGCAGTATGGCCTTGAAACCAAATGATTTAATGAACACTGTACAAGTTGTTACTTTTATTAGAAAATTTTAAATGTAGTTAAAAATAAACACTCTTCACTGCCTAAAGAATAGCCAAAATTTCTTTTCGGTGACTGCTCTGTGTTCCGACATCCCTAGGTTCTAACATCCCTATAATCTGAAAACCCCTCGTGACGCTAGGGTCAGGGTTAGGGTCAGGGTTAGGGTTAGGATTAGGATTCTGAAAATACATTAGGATTGTCTGAACAAAACAATCTTTTCTAACCTTGTTATGGTATCAACCAACCTGTCACAGGATTGGAACAACTGTCAAGGAAGACATCCATCGTTGCTGGTTGCAAAATCTTGAGTCGATATGAATTATTTTCAGAAAAAAATGTATGGTGAATTTTGGTATACATGTGTTGTTTCAGTCATTTTTTACATGCATGTCTGGAATGGAACTGAGGCCACATAGGTCTTGGCCTCGGTGCCCCTTTCAAAAAAAATCCAAACAGTTCAGACTTAAATATTTTACAGAGGAAGTGCCATGTTTCAAAATGAAAATGGCCTTGCCCTTTCAAAGATAAAATTCCTGGCCTGTACATTTACAAAGGTATGCTGTTTTGAGAGCTTTCTTCGGAGCTAAAGCAATAAAGATGCAACAGTTTCAGAAACTTGTCTCTCAATACCTCCTACAAAGTACATGAAAGAAGATACCTTAATCTTTAGTTCTATAGCTGTCAACAAATTTTTTTTTGTGAGTGATACATTGTATTACACTTTCACAGTTTTAAGTACTACTTAAAGAGGGGATCCACAATCAAATTCAGTTTTGTGATCCACTATAACAGTGTCAAATGCCAAGAAACCCCTTCGAGTGCAAACACTTTTAATGTTGTCAAATTTCAAATATACGGTCTGTTTAATTTTGTGCAGTGAACTTTTTGTTCATTCCTGAATTTTGATTATATTCAATCATAACAGCATTGGATAAAATGACCTTTTGACTGGCACTAAAAATTCCTCTTTGGTTTTACAGATCAAATTGTTTTTTATGTTCATATTAGTCGCGTTTCAAAGAAAGTCGCATGAAAGAGTTTTAGATAAAATTCATGATATTTTACAGTTTTAACATGAGGTTAGAAACTTGTAATTTTTTCCAGACTTTTATGAGGACTCTATAAAAAAATGAGCATATCACAAACTGAATTCCACCTTGAAGCTTGTCTTTAAGTAGGTCCTTATACATGTATGTATGTCAGTGAATTTAAACTCAAATTATCCAAACGTAACTGTGCATTTGTCGAAAAATCAACTGTAAATAAATTTGAGGTTTAAAAGAACTTTTGGAGTAAAGTGAAGTGTTCTACTGTCAGTCTGTTTCGTTTATTTATAATAAATAAAAATGTGTTTTGAGGCATTGTATGGTGAGGTATCAATGTATATTTTTGTTTGTGAGAAAACTTTCATGATTAGTTTTCTTAAAACCCATTTATATTTTACGCCCTCTACTGGTAAGACTTTATTACCTCCTTCCGAGCAAGCGACGATTTGTGGATATTTTAATGGGCAGTCTGTAGGGTTATGTAATTTGCACCCTTACTAATATGCACACCATACATTTCATTTAATATGTCTAGGTGGTAAGATAGTCAAGGTAGACGCATTGGGCAACTTCCAAGAGACCTACTGTGACTTTATTGACTACAAAATATTTGTACAAAAACCGAAACGTGGTTCATTTGATGATCAATTGATCATCCCACCTGGGTGGTTTATTAATAGAATATTTCTTTGTGAAAAAAATGGATTGCATAATTCATAGAAACATCACATTATCTAATCCAAATGACTACTTTTACAATTTTTACAAACAGAAGCCTGATCCAAATTGGCGGCTACAGCTATGACTGTTGCTAAGGACGTCCTATTCTTCCAACGCATGATGATGCGGAAAGCTAGCCGTAGTCATAGCTTGTAGTTGCCAATAGATCGATCCATTAAGCCCCGCCTCCTTACGAGTTGACCAATCACAGCCGCGAAACCCGATCACCATTAGTGCAAAGATCACCAAACGGCTCAAATGGTGATCAGATTTCGCGGTTGTGATTGGTCAATGAGAAATGGGCGTGGCTTAATGGATCGGTGTATTCAGACACGGCCTAAAACTTCAACATCCCTGAGGGAGAAAAAGAAACACACTGTTTTAATTTGTAAAAAGTGACGTGATTCTTTTCAAACCACCAGTATCTCCGCAGTAAGCACTGATGAAGAAAAATAAATACATGAATGGTTTAGTAGATGTTAAAGGGACACATTGCCTTGGATTGTGCACTTTGGGCTGTCAAAAATGCATTTGTTATTAAATAAATAGGGTCGGAAAGATGTTTAAAGGCAAAGTATACCTTTGGTTTTTGGAAGCGTTCGATTGTTTTAATCCTATATAAATGTAGATATAATATATACAATAAAACTAACCTGTGAAAATGTAATTTCAAAAGGTGGTCGCATTTTTGAGATATCGCTGATAATCTAGAGCGAATATGTCCACGCAGGAAGAATAATCCCTAATAGGAATACACAATCTGAGAAGCGTTTCTGACAGAAATGTTTCTCAGATTCCAGATTCAAACTTAGGGGCTTAAAAACCGATACATTTTTACATATCCACAAAACTTGGAAGTGAAATGTTTCTCAAAATGCTTTTTACCATCGAAAGCTGCTCTAGGCTTCTAACCAATAAGTTTTTATTGACACAAATTTTAAGACCGATTACTAAATGTATACATTCCCTTTAATGGTCCACACAAATATCACTCAAAGTAGTGGGTTTTCCTTTTACTTTGTGAACTAACACGGTCCGCCATTTGGTAGAACCAAATTTTTGACTCCACAAAATTATGTTAGTAAAAGGAAAACCACACAATTTAGAGGGCTAACTGTTTGAATCATTACATTCTACTTTCAAAACATCTATCCAACCATATTCATTTCATAACAAATGCTTTTATAGCACAAAGTACCCAATCCCTCCAAAAGCAATGTGTACATCGGGACAAAGAATATAACTTGGTTTTTGCCCTCACACCAATGTCTCTGTGTATCAAGCACGGCACACCCAATACCTTCCCTGTAAAATAAAATCTACAGGCATATCACTCGGATGAGTTGAATGGTGAGACATGAATGATGTTACAATGATTCTTGAATGTTCGCAGCCAAAATTCATTGAGGTTTTTGGGGTGAATGGATCCACAATTCTTGGGTCACTTTTGATCAATTTATGAACAGACCAAAGGTCTCACTATTGAAAAAAGGCACAACTTCTGTTCTTCCTACACACTTTTCACACACGCACATTTAATTTTAAATAACAAATCAGTGATTAAATTCTTCTCAGGATTGTGGAGCAACCCTTAAAGATTTTTTTAAAAATTAGCATCTACTGTTTTATAAAGTTCTTAGTACAATTTATAACCTTTAGAAAAAGTATTGATGATTTAAAATATAAATATTAAAATTGTAATGATTTTGTTACGAATGATAATTAAAACTGTACAGGTAGACAAATACCAGTGTGAAACACACATTAAATAGAGAATTATACCACATTATATCTTTAAAATCTAAAAAGTTCTCAAAAAGTTCAAGACGGTTAAGATTTGAAACAGAGTGTTTCACCAAGGCAAAAGTAAAATAAGTAAAATGGGATACACCCCACCCCATATATAACTTGAATTGAAATCAATAGGACAATGTTTTTTTTATCAAGTAATAAACTACAAGAGAAACTAACTAACTAAATTTTGACTGGAGCGAGTGAACCTGCCACCTCCGAGTTAAACAAATTAGTTTTTTATTTTCCATTTATCTAGCAGACACATAACAAAACTCCAATGCATATACTTTCTAATGCTTGCATGGAAATTCATCTGTGTTGGTAATTTGATACAACTTATTGGGCAGTAAGTATTTTTCAAACCATCTCAACTTCTCAACCGGCAGCCGAATTGGTGCACAGTGTACTAATCATTCACATCAACAAACTGTATGTACCCTTGCAGGTATAAACTGTAAGCAGAATTATCTTCAATATTACTATTGCACACAAAGAAAGAGACAAATGTTAGTGGCAGTATGATGTAGGTCTTAACCCTTTCCTTACCGAATTGTTTGGACATCAACTGCTGGTGACCGCATTGTTTGACCACTCAAGCGTGAATCACACATTCTTACACAACAGAAAGCTTTCGTTCAAAGGTCATTTTTACAAACTCCATTATCTCCTTGAAGATATTGTTTTACAGCAAAATAAGAAATACAAAAATTATCACTTACTGAATTCCCTTTCATATAATCAACAAATCGGTGTGATCTGTAATCTCAAAAAAAATGTGTACACAACTATATGGCGATCCGTATGTGTTTGGCATTTTGGATCTTTCAACTGTAATTTGAAGAGATTGCAAAATAGCAACCTTATTTTATTTGACCATCATTGGAAAGATCTGATCTTTCCCTTTCCAATGATGGTAAGCTTTGGTATGGAAGGTCAACAAGGACAAAACTGCAGCTTTATTACAAATGGCCTTTGTGCTCAGGCTTGAGTGCTTTTTTGTGTGTAAGCTTGGTCAACTAAAGTCGCCAATGGTAAGGGAAGGGTTAAAGGCAAAATATACCTTTGGTATTTGGAACCATTTGAGTGTTTTAATCCTATCTAAATGTAGATATATACAATAAAATTAACCTGTGAAAATTTCACTTCAAAAAGTGGTCACATTTTTGAGAAATCGCTGAAAAACCGGAGCAAATATGTCCGTGCAGGGAGAATAATCCCCAACACGAATACACAATCTGTGAAATGTTTCTGACAGAAACGTTGCTCAGATTTTAATTTTGGGTCATAAAAACTGATATCTTTTTACATACCACATTTCTTTGAAGTGAAATGTTTCTCAAAATGCTTTATACTATCGAAAGCTGCTGTAGGCTTCTAAGTAATAAGTTGTTTATTTCCATTAAGATTACCAAACGTATACCTTCCCTTTAAAGGCCCTGTACACTATTGGTAAGATCGAAAAACACAAATGTTCACAGATTCACACATAACTTACATGATTTAAAGTAAGTAATGGTAGAAAGGGTTCCTTAAAATATTTCTGCCTAAAATGCTATCGTTTCTGAGAAATGAGTAAAACAACAGTTTTTATCGCGCGCGATAATAGACTCGATGTTTTAAAACAGAAAACACTTAAGGTCTCTTGTCACTATTTTCTCGTGACCTCGATGACCAATTGAGCTCAAATTTTCACAGGTTTGTTATTTCATGTATGTGGTTGATTACACAAAACATGAACACTGTCTGTGATTATTTTGTCAGCTCTGCCAATCCTGTATAATACCTTTAAAGGCAGGGTCATCATTTTTTTTTTTTCAATATAATATTGATTTATATGGAAATTATCAAGACAGACACAATAAGTGTCACCTTTGAAAGTTTCATTTGAATACTTTGTCAACTTGTTGAGAAAACAGGAAAGAACTGTCTCAGTATTTTCATCTAGAACGTTAAATCAATCCGCGTTAAGTGAGGTGACAGCGGGCACCATCTCTGGCTGCAGTATTCACAAACGGACACCACAGAAACTTGCATCTCCCCCAAGTCACCTTTAGGCGGTCTTTGGAGATTCAAATATTTTAAACATACCTGTATTTTTATTGGTTTCTAATCAACAAGGGCACTTCCGATGAAATCATTTCGCAGATTGCTTAACATTACCATCTTTACAATAAGTAGGATTTCGGCTAAAAGTTACACAACTTCTTGTCGGGGTCATTACCAAAAATATGCATCTAACTGTAATTTACAAATGTGTCACCTGAGTTTACACGTGAATGAAGAAATTACTGTGTAAATAAAATGTTGATCAGTCAACTTCGTCACAAATATCGCCGATGATGACATTGAAGGTATTCACTCTATCTGCATATACGTGATGGCCAGCTGCATCTAGAATCTTTTTACAAAAAGAGAAGCAGAAATTGCAATTATTAACAAACTTTCAGAAGATTGCACAGTGAGCGATGAATGATGCTGAGGAATGTCAGTGTAAATTTATTTCCACATGCCGGCTTAGTGTGTGCTTGCGTGAAATAGATGACAGATTATCTACATGTACTCTTGGTCTGATAAATATCTGAGTACCACAGTGTACATTTACATCTATTCTGCTACTTGTCAAAGCCTATTCAGCATCTAGACAAGGGTGAGGCTGCCAACAGTGGATGGCTTGTGCAATGGGAGACTCTGGAACACTAGGTGGCAGCAGATTTACCAGGTAAATTTCCATTGTTTATGTAGTTCTGAGCAAGCGCACATTTCCGAGAACAATGGATTTACCTGGTAAGTCTACTGCCACTTAGTGTCACCAAAAGTCTCCCATTGGGTGCCAGAATATATAGGCCTAATGTACAGGGTGCAAATAAAAACATGATGCTGGATGACTACTCGCAGCTGATGGCCTCCTTGAACTGCTCCAAGGTGGGCAGCTCGATGAAGTTTTGAGGAAGCTCATCCAAGTCTTTCATGGTGCGAGGAAAGAAGCTGTGCTTAGTTTGGGGAATCGCAGCTGTGTACATACTCGCAAGAAAAATGAGATACTCGTGCTTGTTCAAAAAGAACACTTTTTAATGTAGAAAGTTCTTTCTCATTTAGATTCTGGTTTGTCAAATAAACTCTGGTCCAGGACAATTTTGAGGTGCAAGCCTGACAGTCTAACCCTCCCCCCCCCCCCTCGTGACTGCCAAAATTGTGGGTACATTGTCATTGTTTTCACGAAGAGAGGGGCATGTAAAAAACATGTTCTTTACATTTTTAACATATTTTCACTTCTTGCCTTTAATACAACCCGATTGTCAATCACCCTGATGAAAGGAGTGTCACCATGTGATATAATGTATGCAAAGTTCACACCGGTGTCCAGATGGATTTTGCTGAGCAATTATTTCATTAAGCAGGGTCAGATTTGGGGGAAAACTTCACAAGACCACAGGGACTTACAGCTCAAAATCTTTAACAGATTAGAATTTATTTTACAAGACCAAAATCTAAATGAGCAAAAAAACTTTCTACAAAGTTTAACCCTTACTGTTTTATTTGGAAAAGCACTAATAGAGGATTATCTAATTTTTCTTATAATCAAGTATACTTTGATTCTCATATATTTATCAGACTAAAAGTTAACATTTCAACATTTTAATTTTTTGTTTAAGCAAGTTCGCCAAAAACAAGGCTTAGTAGGGTAGTAGGGTTCAAGATGAAAATATTTAAGATGAAAAAAGCTCAGGTGTTATTATTCAATTACAAAAACACAACACTGCCGGACTTGTCCAGTAGTGAGCTTACTGTCCCCCAACATCACTGCCTTTACGCCTGCGCTCCGTCCAGTGTAAAATGTGGGCAATAGTCTTGGTTCGGCAGGTCTAATGTGATTAACAGAGAACTGAAAGTCTGCAACTTACGTGGACCTTGGTGTATGCATCATTCCTCTTATCCTTCAACTTTTCTCCTGCATCGTTGTTCATCCAAGACTCTTTACCATAGATTGCTGTGACAGGGACATTCTCGGATAGTTGCTCTACCCGTCTCAGCATGGGGTTAACTGCCCAGCCCAACATCTGCGACATTGACTTGAAGGCCATTTCACCACTAACAGAAAAAGAAAACAAAAAATCGAAAAGGTTGCTTAATTCTGTTTCTCTATCTGTATTGATACGTTGCAGAAACCACAATGGCTTAAACTCAACTCAATAAATGAATCGTGCATCTGCCATGACACACGGCCCCTATTAGGGATGTAGTTCTAAATCTAATTCTCCACCAGGAAGTTCACAGAGCTGCTGAGCACAAAAGTTGTCTCAGAACAAAACAACTGTGCTTACCAGAAAAAAAGGTTACACAATGTACCAACCAAGTACCATGTTTTATGTACAGGGACCGTTTTATAGAGCTGCTTAAGCTCAAAAAGTAATTAAGCATGACAACAAGCTTACCAGAATAAAGTTACCAGCCAAAATAGCATTCCACACATACCATTTATGCCTGGCATCCTGCTTCTTTTTGCTTAGCAGAAAATGTCTACGCAATGTTTGCTGCTCCATGAAATTGGACCCAACTAGCATGCCGCTTATTTTTGCTAAGCAGAAAATTGGTTTCAGCATTATTTTAAGCAGAAAAATTGGGCCCATGGATAGGCAGACATGTACCTTGGCTGTTGTGCATTGCAGTGATATATGTAGGTGCAGATTTGATCGTCATCAAAAAGCCGAATGAACTTTTTGCCGAGATCTCCACGAGCTCGCTTGAGGAGACGGGGACCTGGAAAATAAAGTGAAGTTTGAATTGAATCATGTAAGATCTGTTTCTCAGGCTGTATCCAAATTGGCTATGGCCACAGCTGTTGCTAAAGGTGTTGCTAATGGCAAGTTATACAATGATGTTGCAATCCAGCCTCAGTTGTAGCCGTAGCCGCCGATTTGGACATAGTCATACATTTGTATGTCAATTAGTTTTGCTGTTATGCATGTATAATAAGTTGTCAATCTGTTGGCAAGTTAATCGAACTACATATTTGCTATAATCACATAAAAATGTATATTTGGTTTGCGGTAACACCATACTAGGTAGATTTTGTTCTTTGAGAACTTGTCTTGCTATTTATTCTACTGTCGCGGAGTAGATTATTTGGAATTCAGGAGACTTCGGTGTTACCGCAAACCAAATATACATTGATACCTCACCATGCAATGCCTCAAATCCCATACAAATAAAAATGATTAAATGAACAAAATGTTATCAAAAGTTGTCTTCAATCGTTGGGGTTTGGCATCCAATAAATGCATCCCTCACGTTGTAAATTGTTTTGCAGTAACGAGAATGTACAGTACTCATACAAACACACAGACTACACATGGCTCAAAATTTACACTGGACTGTAGGCCCGGGGCAAGTTAATTTAGCATGGGCCAGTGAACTTTCAATGTTGTGGTCAAGTCTGTCTACAAAATCTCAAATTTTAAATGCAGTTCAAATGAGGACTTTAAGTTGAGTATCTAAGTATACAAACCCAATAGACAAATAACATTTCAATCTTCTCAAAGTGCTTCTTCAAATAAAAACAGTTACCATAATAAACTGTGCAGAATTTTGTTTTCTCATTTCGATTCTAGTCTTGTAAATGAATTCAGATTCATGAACAGTTTTTAGCTACTTCAGTGCTGAGGTCTTGTAGATTTTCAGAGCCCTGCCTCAATATTTCGAAAAGACTTTTAAGTGAAGAAATTTCTACAGTAAACATCTGGGCCCAATTTGATGGTGCTGCTTACCAAGAATTATCTGCTTACCGTGCCCTGTACAGCTGAGATTCTATGGGCCTTAAAGCAATGTCACACGAGGCAATTTAAAGGCAACCAGTTCCAGGGAATCGCCAGTAACAAAAGGCATTCACATTGTAGTTTTCTCATTAATTTCTTGGGATAGTGAGTTACCGCAAGAAGAATATCTATTGTGCTGCCGAAGTGTTCCTGTTGCATACAGTGCGAGTGGTTGCCTCCAAGTTGCCTGAAAAACTGCCCTGTGTGACATGGCCTTTAAATGTAGAAGCCTGTGGTGAGCAGCAATGAAAATTGGGCCCACGGCTCACCAACAATTTGTTTAAAAATGTGCTTACCCAAAGGACCAGCAGCTCTTATACTGGACAGTGGATTGAATGATGTTGCCACTGCCCCAATCGCCCTCATCCACCACGGAAACTGAAGCTCTTCTGCAGGGGGCTTTTCACTAAAGCCCCAGGGGTCGGCTAACACCAGATGTTTCACCCGCTCAGGATGCTGGATGCTGTAGGAGTACGTCAAATACCCGCCAAGGCTATGTCCAACCAGCACCATTTTTTCAATGCCAACTTTGCTCCGCCACTTTTCCATGGCATCGATGAATTCCTTTTCAGCAAGTTCGGGATCGTTTGGCATCTTTGGTCTAGAACTGCGACCGAATCCAAGCATGTCAAAGGCATAAAGAGGTCGTTTTTCAGACAGGGCATCAAGGTTGAGGGACCATAAGCCAACACCACTACCAAACCCGTGGACCAGGACGACAGGTGTTTTGTCTTCAGCCTGACTGGGATTCAGTTTGATGGTCCACAGTTTATTCTCACTGGTTATTGGCACAAATTTACCCTCATATTTAGTTTTGATACCTGAAAACAAAAGACCTGGACATCAGTATTTTGAAAATAACAGACTAGTATTATGACAGATTGCCGACAGATTCGACAAATTTACTTTGTGTACAAATACAATTTTGCCAGAAAGTGCTCAAGATAAAAAGCAACAAAAATCATTTAACGCAATACGACCAACCTAGGTCCGGAGCACTGTTTCTCTAGTCATTTAACGAAGTTTTGTCATTTTGTCAGGATGGCATTTTGAGAGCATACATTTATCTCTCCTCAATACGTCGTCGCCATGTTGGTCGCCATGTTGGTCGCCATATTTGCCGAATCAATCTACTAAAGGCGTTCGAGTGAAACACAGACCACGCATATTGACTAAAGGTTAACACCCGAACTTGGTCCATAATGTTAATGTCGAAGGTTAATCCACAAGAGGGCGCTATTTCATGCAGTACTGTCCTGTAAGTGGCTATCACTGTTAGACAGACACAAAAATCATGATGCCCCAGACTTGGAATCAAGTCGGGGGAGGAGGCAAGAGTTTCATGTTTTAAAGAATTTTTTGTGTGTGCAGACTTTCAACAGAGGAAGAAAAACAGGCTCACATGATAAAATACTTTCTTCAGCTTGCTGAAGCAACTTTTCAGAAGTTGGACGCCATCTCCCCCATGTTCTGTTGCTAAACCATCCACTGCAAAACAAGTTCAAAGCAAAAAAATTAAGAGTTTTTTCATTTAGTAAACTATTGCACTCTACTAATGACATAATATTTGCTCAAAATACCCTGCTGTCAGACAAATCATCACATCATCTGCGCGTCATGTCAAACTGCACAAGTAGTATAGTTGGTCAGTACATGCTAGTAAAAACAAAACTTGGACACATTTTTATCATTAGTGCAGAGTGTTATTGCAACCAATGCCAAACCATTATGTGGTCAATCTTTCCATTTTTAAGCACAACAAATTTTTTCTCATTTCAAAAAATGTGTAAGCATCTAATAAAATTTTATTAAAATCAAATGATCATTTGATATGCGTTTTTACGGCCACAACTTGTATATATATGCTTTTTTGATTGTCTATATAGTATATGTATGTCATTAAATTGCTATTAACTTATCCATTTTTCACATATGAAACAACATATTTTGATGGAGAGATTATAATATAAATGTTGGGAAAAATTAATAACGGAATAGTATTCCTATCACTCAGAATTCAGATCTTTAACTTTAATATCCGGAGCAATGGATCTTTAAAGAATCCGCACTTTTTGTCACCACATCATACACTACAAAAAACACTTTATTGTCACCACATCATGAATTTGTTATAAATGCAGATCTTACAAGGAGCACTTTTTGTCATCACATCATAGATTTTTCATGAATCTATTTTCCTTCCTCCATGATTGAATGTATACAAAATTAGTTGTGATAATCGTAACCCTCCATCATCCTCCCGTCGGGAGAGGAGGATTACGATTATCGCAACTATTAATTACAAAATGTACTTTTTGTCATCACATCATATTTTGTATTGTATGAATGCAGTTTCAAAAATGCTAGTTTTGTGATAATCGTAACCTCCTCCTACCTAGAACTATGCGAACCTCATAGTTCTAGGAGTAATCGTAATCCTCCTTCCTCCATCATCTGCGACCGTCGGGAGGATGGAGGGTAACTATAATTATATATTGCAACTACATAATGCAAGCAAATTAACTAAATTGAAAATACATGACTCTAAAAAATAAACAAACCTGTCATTATTGTTCGAAATGTCTTGGTCAGACTCAGAAGACATCATCGGCTGTGAGTCTACTTCTCTCTCAGACTCAGCCTCAGCAATTAATGTAGCCATGGTAATTGTACAGCCAAGTATACAATCTAAATTCCTTAAAAATTATAATTAATAAACACAACGGCGCAGCTCACAAAAAAAATTTGGGATGAAACCGAGTATTACCGAACTAGTGTCTCTACTACACTAGTGAATAATAAACATGAAAGAAAGGGAGAGATCAATTTTAAAACAAAAACATCAGACTGTTGCAGATAAACTAAATCTCTCCCCATCAAATGAAGAAAGTAAATCCTAACTGCTGGAATCATGGTCGAGTGTCACGACTAAAGCCAGGGCAGTCTGTTATAAACAGTAAATACTGAACCCCCATGCATGATTCAGCAGTTTTTGTTTACGTACGCCGTCTACTCATCATCAGCCGGCCGGTGATGTAACATTTTGTACACACACTGACTGCTGCACAAAACACACGAGCCTTTTACACTGTGTATGACGTCATATCAAGCTTCGTCTGAAATCTAGAGTCCGATAATGTAATTCCTGGGACATTAAAACATTTTGAGCACCAGTCGAAATTACGACGCCCTCTGACGCACACATTATGCACACATTATGGCCCTTTTCGAAACAACGGCATTAAGTTCGGCTCTGGGGTTGGTGACTCTATCCGTCTGTGTTTGAACCGACGGATCTCAAGCCTCCGTAGATGTGGTTTCGAAAAGGGCATTTTGACGTCACACATACACCGGCGTTTTTGCGATATGACGCAATTTACAGCAGCTAGCTAGCTCCGGCTCCATGGGATATGGAGGATATGAAGGATATGATGCACGCATGACACCATCGTCGGCATCAGGATCGTGTAGAATTTCCACGCCAAGAGTTGAAGTTCACGGTCAAAAGGCAACATATTTTGAAATATATATTTTAGAATAAAGTAAGCCTAAAGTTAATTATCATGAAAATTTGGAGTTCAGAACACGTTTTTCAGTAAGTATACATTTTTGTTTGATCGCAGCATTTTCATTCAAGTTTTTGTGTTACAATTTACAATCATTGAATCAACCAACCCCATGAAGGACCGAACCGGTGGGTTAGCATGGTTAGCATGCAACCAAGATAGTCCAAAGTCAACTCGGTCCCACCAAGTCATCTCGGTCCTAAGTCAATTCAGTCCCAAGTCAACTCGGACTGAACATTTGAAGTGAGCCTATTTTTTTTACTAACTAATTTGTCGATGTCATTCATTAAATGATTAATCTGTAATCAGCGGCGTAACTAAGGTAAGGTAAATTTTTTAGGGGGGCCACAAGGGGGCGGGGCACCATTTTTTCTAGGGGGGCACTGCTGGCAAATCAACTATAGATTCCTTTGCACTTTTTAAAAACTGGATCTTAATCTA
This sequence comes from Leptasterias polaris, assembly GCA_037783415.1. NCBI lineage: Eukaryota > Metazoa > Echinodermata > Asteroidea > Forcipulatida > Asteriidae > Leptasterias > Leptasterias polaris. The sequence goes on from JAZGTN010000141.1 coordinate 964,725, forward strand.
CGCAATGGCGGGTTCCAAACAGCCCCTCAATTAAGCCAAAGAGAATATTATAGTCAATTTACAAAGATTTTTTCTTCTTCTTTTTTTTCTTTCTTTTTCTCTCTCTTCTTTTTCGCACATCTAGAACCATTACCATGCAGTTACTGTTTGAATGTGTAGAAAACTCATAACTGTTAACAAGGGATTGCGAGACCGGAGTCTTTTTTTTATGGGGATTTATGTATTTGACTTGAGGACTGGCACTAGTAGTACTTATTTATTTTTAACACACTGGGGCCGTGCACAGTAGGCCTAATCAATGTTGAAAACTTTGAATTTTTTTCGAAATTGTTTTGACCCATCCGCCCCCCCCCCCCCAATTTCGATTTTTACATATTGACAAACTACACTGAAGAACAAAGTAATGTCTCAAATGAAGCAGATATTTTAGATCAATGCTCTCAGTCTCACAGCTCAAGAGTTTTCAATGGCTTTTCCTCATGTACTTACGATAAATGCAACGGCGCCCAGCACGTAGTGTAGCTTCATGTGATGATGTGACACTACCGTACCGTATTTAACGTGGCAGACTGTGGCAGAATGGGGCGCGCGCGGGCGATGAGTCATCATACAATTTGCGGACGTGATTTACCGTACTCTGAAGACTTGGTAAAAAATAACAACTGTCCATTGCACAGGTACAACAAATATGTGTAAATAGAAAAATAGTTTGAGTTATACACCACCAGTGCTCCATAAAAGTTTATAGAACTTCACAGTTTATATTCTGGTAATTATTATAGTCTCAAAGGTTCAAATTTCAAATGGGGGGGCACCCGGGGGGGCACTGACATCAATTGGGGGGGCACGTGCCCCCCCTTCGTTACGCCACTGTCTGTAATCATTTTCAGATTGAGAATAGACTAAAATTAGATTTAGACCCCCCTACCCTAACTAAGTCAAATAACTAGTTCCCTAGTAGCATCGATTATCACAACTAACCCCTAACTAACTCTCTTTTTCAAAATTTTGGCAGTACGACCACAGACAGTTGTTAAAATTTCGAAAAAAAAACGAGGACACCGCCCCAGTTACTGGGTCTACGTCTATATATCTAATTAATTTTTATTGATTGGAATTTTTTACTAATAGGATCGGTTACCCTAATACCGCGGTGGTTATCGCTTTTTTTTATCCAAATAAAAAAATATCACCAACCTGTGTAAAGTGTCCTGTTATTATCATTGCTGAAGTATTACTTTCCACTATGAGCTAAAAAAAATGCATCGTTTGTCTGATTTAATTCGTCAACGACGTCTCTGAAAGTGAGCATGCACGTGGTGCGATTCTGGAGGAGAATCTCATATCATTGCGGCATCATGCTGACATGTGACATATACGGTAAAGGATATTGAGGGCGCACTTCTTCACAGCGGCAACAAATGGTATTTTACGAAAAAAAAAATATTGTTTTAACTCCGTACTCCTGTGTACAATTTCGAGAGTGTGACACGTCCTTTGACAAAAATTCAAATTGCAAAAGTGAAAATTGGGGCTAGCACTTTGAATTTGCGTCAACAAAATGAACTTTGCAATAAAGTGTGAAAAGATTAGGGGTACGTTTTGACGGACATGGTCAACGGAAATTCACTAGGTCAGTAAAAAGTACATTTTTTTACAACTTTCCAGGAGACGATACATTTTTTCTTGGAAGTCCACAAAATAGTTGTCAGGGCCTTAGTTACCGGTTCACTTATTGAATGTTGTCGCTTGAGGGCGTATTGACAACGAAAAAACAGAATTTCTGGTACCGCGGTATTACGAGACCCGCGGTAATATGAGGTCCGACTGTACTGTAAGTGTAATAAAAAATAGTCAATACTAATTTTTTTTTTTACAAACAAATGATACTGATACTGTGATGATAGGCCTTCTAATCTAACTTATAAATTTACCTAAATTGGACAACCAAACATGTTCTAATTGTCCTATTCCTAGTCCTACATTAATTTGTAAAGTATTTATTTCGTACTATTTATTATTTGAAGGAATGTTATCATTTATTTACTTAAAGTTTAACTAAATAGTTGTTATATTATTTATTTTATTTACTGGAAAATGTATTTCTTATTTTCTTGCTTAATGGAACAAAACATGTGTACTACGTGTAGTATTACACAAGCTGCAATTTTACCAGTATTTCTACAATTTGGTTTCACTTACTACACTTAGTTTTCCTAACGTACTTTAGATAACACCAAAGTATGTATATTTTTAACAGAGATTATTAATTTCTGAAATTTTATAGTGTTTAACACTTTGACTGCTGCAAATGTTTACACGGTCCCTCCGCATGGTGCTGCAGATGTTTTACAAAACTACAAAAAAACTTCATATTTTAGTTTTACACTGTCTCTCCCCACGATTCTGCAGGTTTTATTTGGAGAACTACATCAAAGATTTATAAATAAAAACATTGAAATAAATGACACTGTTGCTTTTATTTTCTATTACACCCCATATCTTTTTTGGAGTGGTATACATCGTAGCAAGGGGTCTGGTGAAATGGAATTTTACACTGTTGCTAAAAAATGTTAGCAGAAGTTTACCGTCTGCAAATCACCGTCATCATCGGACGATTCCTGTCGATCAAATTCACTTTCAACGTCACTGGCATTACTTTCAGACTCTATATTATCAGAATGATCATTTTCATCAAACTCACTTTACTTCAGAGTCACCATCTGCGAATATTTCAACAACAGCTCTGCTACACTCACTAACCACTTCACGCGTTTCCTGGGCGCCGCCATTTTTTAACTCCGAAAGTATAAACTTCCGGGTTACGTTACCACCGCTGGTGCCCGGGCCCGATGAGTAAAACCATCGAAAACAACTCCATTGGTTCCCCTAACGTATGTCAATACGTTTTATACATGAAAAGCATTTCAATCCTTGATCTACAGAGGGCAGTACAACGTTATACAACCAGCCCGAGTCAGCCCGAGTATTCTCGGACTCAGCACCAGCTGGGGGGTAAGTCTATCCCGAGAATACTCGGGCTCAACAGTCAAAGTGTTAAGCACACAATAATAAATCGGCGCAATACACTGACTTCAGCCACGTACTTAAACCACTTCCTGTCAACCACACACTTCATTTAACTTTTCAGTCCGAGTTGTCTTGGGACCGAGATAACTTAGGATTGAGATGACTTGGGATCAGGATGACTCGAGACCGAGATGACTTGAGACCGAGATGACTTGGGACCGAGATGACTTGGGACCGAGATGACTTGGGACCGAGATGACTTGGGACCGAGATGACTTGGGACCGAGATGACTTGAGACCGAGATGACTTGAGATCGAGATGACTTGAGATCGAGATGACTCGTGACCAAGATGACTTGGGACTGAGACGACTTGGGACCGAGATGACTCGAAATCAAGTTGACTTGGGACTGAGATGACTCGAGATCAAGTTGACTTGGGACTGAGATGACTTGGGACCGAGATGACTTGGGACTGAGATGACTTGGGACTGAGATGACTTGGGACTGAGATGACTTGGGACTGAGATGACTTGGGACTGAGATGACTTGGGACCAAGTTGACTTGAAATCAAGTTGACTTGAAATCAAGTTGACTTGGGACTGAGATGTCTTGGGACTGAGATGACTTGGGACTGAGATTACTTAGGACCGAGATGACTTGAAATCAAGTTGACTTGGGACTGAGATGTCTTGGGACTGAGATGACTTGGGACTGAGATTACTTAGGACCGAGATGACTTGGGACTGAGATAACTTGGGACTGAGATGACTTGGGACCGAGATGACTTGGGACCGAGATAACTTGGGACCGAGATGACTTGGGACCGAGATGACTTGGGACCGAGATGACTTGAGATCAAGTTGACTTGGGACTGAGATAACTTGGTACTGAAATGACTTGGGACCAAGATGTCTTTAGATCAAGTTGACTTGAGATCATGATGACTTGATACCGAGATGACTTGAGATTCCGATGACTTGAGATCGAGTTGACTTGGGTTTGGGACTGAGATGACTTGGGACCGAGATGACCAGTGACCAGGTTGACTCGGACCGAGTTGATTTCAGACCAAGTTTACCATTATAATCAAATGATAGTGGGCAGTTATCATTTCATCGGCATTACGGAATACATGTACATTGAGGGCTTTTCAATTTGAAAAAAAGGCATTTTTGTTCATCTCGTGTTTAGCCCAAGCAAGGGCTATGCTGAACAGTATGGTTGTGCCTAGTATCTTTTTATGCGATTGTGAAATGTTCGTTGTTCATAACTGCCTTGACGAGTCAAACGAATCCTGTGTGGGGGTACATTGAATTTTAGTCATAGTCAAAAAGGCAGTTGATACATACCCGGAACCAAGTTTTTAGTTAAGTAGCCCCATAAACAGTGCCAATATGCTGGACTGCCTCCTCTTCTTGGCCCCATTTTTTATGGGGCTAGGTTTTTAGCAAACATTTATTTCAAGGAACGGTGACTTTTTACCAATTGCTGCTAGTTATGCGGAAAGAAATAACATTGTGTAGGAATCCTACAACCAGTGGTACTCTTCATGTCAGTGTGTTGAGTTAATGTAAATAATTGAGTACTGTGTTTAGTCTGCGCTCCATAGTTGTCACACGTTGTCATGGTTGTGCGTGTCATGGTTTTTACGGGAAGATACATGCATGCATGTAGCCTACCTCCTCAGTACATTTGCAGTAGAAGTGTTTTCAAGGGGACAGGGTGTGTGATTCAGAAGTCCTACACCATCTGGCATCATACACTGTACAAACTTGTCCTATGAAAGTTTTACATAGTGAAATCTTAAACAAATAGGACTATACTTCCCACTAGAACCCAATTGATAATTTTGGTTTTACTACTATTTTAGGTAGTTATCCACACAAAATATCCACGGACCCATAAAGCTTGCGCCGTGTGTTTTTAAAAAAGTGATTTTTTTTGCCCTGGATTAATCCAGAATGGGGTTTAATTGTTTATTTTGTTTAATAATTGTTAGCTAATAGTAAAGGACAATAAAAACCATCCCAACCAGCTGCTCGAACTACATGTATTTAAAATGATTGTCTAAAATTGAAAAATTCTTGATACAAACTAAAATACGTTTACGATGTTATGGTCAAAACATACTATTATATTACATCTAAGAAATCAAACTACATGTGCCTTTAAATCTGCGCCAAATGGATTTCGTACAATTCAGTTAAATGCATCACAATGCGACTGCAGATTTTCCATAACATTGCATCAACAGAGTAACCAGAGGAAATTGTTATTCCTGTCGTTAAGTCTACCAGTCTACACTGTGTTCACGAGCCACTTTTCATTTGTTAAAGTTTATATTGGATTTGTGTCTTCTTTTCCAGCCATCCGTGGGAGACGGTTGCTAAGGCGGCATGGAGGAAGTACCCCAATCCAATGAATAACAGCGTAGTCGGGGTTGATGTTGCAGAGAGGAGGGTAGAACCATCAGGGAAACTATACAGCCATAGAATACTCACAACCAAATGGGGTTTACCCGGCTGGGTAGTCAGAGTAAGTTTGTAGTTTCATGTAGATCAGTTGAGCTCAAGACTTTAGCCCAAAACTGGAGTCCAAATAGACCGATTTTTTTAGTTTAGCGCCGTGGGCCATACAGGGCTCGAAACTAAGGTAAAATTCCTCAAGACTGCAGGGCCTGGAGCTCAAAATTTGTACCAGACCAGAAGTTATTTTACAAGACCAGAATCTACATGACTGAGAAAGAACCTTTTTACAAAGTTGAACATGTAAACTGTTTGTATATTGAACAAGCAGGAAGAGAAGATTTTCTCTAATTTGCCTTATGGGAATGTTTATCAGACTCAGTTGACATTTGAACATCATTTTATATATATTGATATTACACAGTGAGGCTTTATTATTAAATGGAAAAACACAACTTCTCCGGTCATGAGCTTGTTGGTCCGATGCTGAATTCACTAGCCTCGGGCCTGCGGTCCAGTGTAAAATGTAAGTCTTGCCATAGCAACAGAGCTCACTTGGGTCTTGCATGCAACACATGTATTTCCACCAATGTAGCGCGCCACTCTCACAAAGCACCAAACATTCCTGAGACAAATGACAGTTGCTATAACACCCAAACACAATTTTGTGAATGAATGGGTATCGCACAATGGTACCAGGCTTTGCCCATCTGGGCTTAATTTCATAGAGCTGCTTCAGCAGTAAATAATGCTTAACAATTACCTGCTTAGCAGAAATGAGTAGGATACCGGTCACAAATCGCACATGTGGCATGGTAGTTTGGCTGGTGACCTTATTCTGGTAAGCATCATTTTGTTGTGCTTGGCTTATTTTTGGTGCATTGGATTATTGTTGTGCTTTTAAAGCAGGTGTATGAAATTGGGCCCTGGAGGTTGCTTATACAAAAACTTGCCAGATGACAAACAAATACTTAGCAAAAATGTCTTTAGTCTGGGGTGCCAAAACTGAGTGTCCAGTTATGACCAATCAAGTCAATGTACCAGACATTCCAAATTCTAAGGCCAAGTCTGATTTAGCAGTCTGTGGCTGTGGCTTGATCACAACATTAACATGCATTTAGGCATAGGATGTCCATAGCAACACCCTTAGCCACAGCCATGACCGCTATTTCGGATGGTGTTCAGACAGGGCTTAACTCGCAATGGCATTATTGCCAAGTATAAATGCTGCAGGGAGGAGGTTGTCCGAAAAAAAAACGGGAGGGAGGGATCTTGCTTGTCCTTGTGTGATTGGAGAGAGCGGTGTAGTTTCTTGGGGGTGGAGTGGTAGACCTTGATCCCTGCTTGCCGGAAAATATGCTTGGGACAGTGAGAAGGGGGACCTAGGTACACATGTAGGACAAACAAAGTGAGGGTTTACCTGTATGGATACAGTGTCATTGCAAACCTCACTTGTTTGCATTATCGCCCCTGCAGGGGTCAATTTCACAAAGCACTAAGATTCATCTTATGATGAGTTATCAAAATTACCATAGCGATTTGTATTGTGACATCACTCTTTGCTAAGCAACTACGAGGGATTTGCAGTTACGATCAATCTTAACTCTTTGTGAAATCGAGCCCAGGTAAATTTAAGATATTTGTTCAAAGTTAGATTTTTTTGTTTAATAAGTCTTTGAATTTCCATTTTTGATTTCAGATTTTAGGTATGAATCCCACTTGCTTTGTAAGTGAACACTCCTTAGTAGATGCAAATGAAAGAACGCTACGCCTCAAGTCCAAAAATGTAAGTCATGTACAGCTCTGAATTCTTAATTACTATTACTATACCTCAAACATATTCATGACCGGTAGTCGAATTCCCACTGGTCCAATCAACATAACGTGCCAGATGCTATCTTTGCTGTTTACCAAGCGTGCACGCGAGTATTCGCGCACGCGAGTATTCACGCACACGGTAAATACGCATGACAATTAGACTGACGCCCGGGTACGGTGGCCGGGGCGTCAGTCTACTTGTCATGTGCTATACGATCGTAAACTGTTCACCGGATGTTCACACATCGCCCTTGCAACATCCAACACATGAACTTGGATGGCGGCACACGTTAATGTCAATAATGTTTTCTGGAGCTCGATGCCGAACTAGAGAATATGTATGAGGTATAGTAAAACAAATATAACATGGTTTATGTCCGCCTCAGGAACTACTTTGTCAACTTCCAATACCTTGGGGAGCTAATATCAACTGTTCACCCTCAAACCATGTTATATTTGTATACTCTGCCGCTTTCTTGGCTTTCTCCAACACGTGAAATGTACACTGTAACCTGGCTGGTTCCCTGCTCATTGTTTGCACTGCAGATAAAATTGTAGAGCAATATTTTGGGGCGTCATGTTTCATCAACCCTAGCAGAGTCTAAAAGAGAGCTCTGTCTTTGTAAAAAGACTCTTTTGGGGTTGAAACATGGCGCCATTAACGTTTTATACATGTATTTGCATAACATAGGTCATTATGGTTGGTAAGAAGTTTGCAATCAGCCAATAGACCCCTTGCATATGACGTCACAAGACCAAAACAGCCACCTCACTGAGGCCAACAAAGACCAATCATTGGCTTAAAGTTGTGCGCAGCGCTCACATGGGTGCACGTTTTCATTGTTTGACCTCAGCAATTGCAGCCAATGCAAGGGGTCTATCTATACCATTTTCTCAGCAGTATTTTGGGGGCAAACGATTTTAATGGCTGAAAAGTGAATGCAATAGACCCTTGCATCCCGACAATTCTAATAACTTTAAAATTCTTTCTTCTGATGTCTTCTAGATAACTCTAAATAGCTACGTGTCCATAGATGAAGAACTTGTATATAGACCTCATCCAACTATTTCAAATGCGTAAGTAACAAGGTTTGACTGAGTGGATTAGAGATTTTTCTAAACCTGAAAGGGAGGGTTGGGTTGGGTATACCTAGGGGAGTTACTCCAAAAACTAAATCCATAACAACTTACTTGGTTAAAAGCGCTGCAGCCGTTGATAATGTATAACATTTTCAGAAACAATTCCTTTCAAAGGAATGTGGTTTTGGAGAGAGGCATTCAAAAACATTTCAATCTGAGAAGCGTTTCTGCATGAAATGTTTCTCAGATTGTGTATTCCAATTACGGATTATTCTTCCTGCATGCTCAAGATTTTCTGTGATATCTCAAAAATGCTAGGACCTTTTGAAATGAAATTTTGTAGGAAGAACAGCTAAACCAACCACACTTAAATAGTAAGAAGCCGGTGGTCATTCATGCTGGAAAATTCTTGTGACAGAAAGGAAGTTTATAGTGGTGCTGCCTAGAAACTATTTAATTGATTTGGGGTTGGACAAATGAAAATGGACTAGAGCGGGATTTGAACCAACGTCGGCTGCTGGCGCTCTACCAACTGAGCAAACTAGCCCTTTGTTGGCGGTCTCAACTTTATGGCATTCTATGTATGTCTCTTATGAGTATTTAGTTTAAAGAAGTCTAAGAAAGTACGATTGGTATCATGTATTGATTTGTTTTTTCTTACTTTTTTATAAACCATGGGTGGCTATTATTATTATTATTATTATTATTTATTCGACCTCAACGATACAAAAAAAAAAATACAATACAAGGCAATAAAAGGAACAGTAAAACCAAAACAGAAATGACATAGCAAAAAACATATAAAAAATAGGCCCAGCCTCACAACATACATAATAGCTATATACAAAAAATGGTGATGACATAGTAAAGCGCTTTTAAAGCGCTTGTCTTTCACCACTGTGGCCCTGGTTCGATTCTCGGCTAAGGCCATATGTGCTTTGGTTCTTTTCCCCCATGCCAAGAGGGTTTTCTCTGGACCCTCTGGTTTTCCTCTCTACGAAATAATCAAACACTTTCGACCCCTGGCTGTGCTTTGCGGTCATATACGGTTCAAAGTGGCTGTTTGCCAAAGACACCTTTACATGCCTGTGCCTTGGCCACGTTGTAGCCGCTACCTTCACCACGTTGTAGCCGCTACCTTCACCACGTTGTAGCCGTTACCTTCACCACGTTGTAGCCGCTACCTTCACCACGTTGTAGCCGCTACCTTCACCACGTTGTAGCCGCTACCTTCACCACGTTGTAGCCGCTACCTTCACCACGTTGTAGCCGCTACCTTCACAGTTCAGCTTCTCAGCTGTGAGTAAGGATGATTAGCCTCTTAAATTAATGTAATTAATTGTTTAGCTTTTTGTTGCAAAGATACTTTTGAAGATGTTTGACATTTTTGTTTTCCCTTTGTTTACTCAATTACAGAACATTACTAACGCAAGAAGCTGTCGTCACAGTTAACGGTTTAGGTCTCGCTAGTCATTTAGAAGGATTAGTCACCAACACAATATCATCAAAATCTGCCTCAGTGAGTACTATTTCTCCTCAAAAATATCATTTTTGTCTTTCTTGCCTACCCCCTTCCCCGCCTACCCCCTTCCCCGCCCTGCCCTTGCCCGCCCTGCCCTTGCCCAACACCACCCCCAGATTAAAAGTCTTAATTTTTCCTACAAATTTCATTGTTATGCTGATACAATGTAGCATTTGATTCGTACAAGTGTAGATTTTCTTCATGATTTTTGTCATTCTTTGTCTTATTCCCTGTACACATGCATAATATTGAGTACTGTTGTTTACTGTACAATGAAAGGGCCAGACTAGATGTGTTTCATGCAGTCTCAGATTTCAGTCAATCTAAATTGGCGGCTACGTCTACTGCGACGACTGTTGCTCAGGGTGTTGCTAAGGACATCCTTTACTTCAATGCATGATGACGTGGAAATCTAGCTGTGGCAGTAATGTAGATGTAGCCGCTAATTCAAATGTTGTGCATGGTTAGCACTATGTTTAAAGACCATGTAACTTGTGACATCACATTTTAGCAAAAGAACTACCACAATGCTTGAACTTCTGCAGGCACGCTTTGTACACAGCTCAATGGAAGAAAATAGAAAATCTTGCATTTTCTCGTAGATCACACCGTTTGATTTTTGGATATGTTTTTATAATTTTGGATATGAAGAATGGGGTCCAAATAAAAACTTGTTAAGTTGTTATTGTAGTACAATTGTTTTTAAGTGGTAATTGCAAAAAATATGAAGAAAATAACCCATATTGGCCAGTGTAGGAAAGACCCAAGAATGTACAAAGTCACTCTTTTTGTAAAGGTGACATTGTCTATTGACCAACTTCACCTGGCATTATCATCACAAATAATCTTGGTTACGCCATTTTGGTCACGTTAGTAGTCAACGTCCCTTTGTTTTATACAATGTAGTGCAAAATTCTGCATTTTAGGAGATACGGCGTTTACACGCTTACTGTAATTTTTACGTACAATTTGATTCCAAAATGGTAAGCGTGGCAGGCAGCAGCCGTGTGTAATGTTGGTGCAAGTTGGTCAGCAGCATATAACATGTTAATAACTGATTATCTATGTGTCTAACGCATGGGTCTTGTGTAATGAAGTCATGTGAATTTGTTATTTCAAGAATGATGGTGTCCTTTGTGTATTTATCTTTATATGTGCTTCCTTTTAAAATGTTTGTTTATTTATCTTTATTCATCATATTTATCAAGAGTCATTTCTGCTGAAAGTGTTTGTGTTTGGAAAAAAAATAATATTCTATAACTGAAAATGTATTATTAACTTAACATTTACTATATTTTTGTTTCTTTATGTGACTCAAAATTAAGAGCCAGCATTTACATGTATATTTAAAACTAAAGTTCTTATTTCTTGCTGCACCATGTGCACTGCACTATATCACGGAAACTTAGCAGTGTAGTTTTAACATACACAGCCCATTACTAACGACTCGAATCGTTTGACATCCCACAGGGTCGCGAAGCCATGGAATGGGTCATCCAGTCAATCGACCAAGAAATGAAAGACCTGGCTTCTCAGGTGAACAAGAGCATGGAGGATATAAAACACAGTATGGAGACACTCAACTACGAGTAAATCACCCGGAGATCACCCTTGTCTTTAGAACTTCTCACACCCCATCTACTGATGTGACTGACTTTGGTACCTGTATTTATATACTGCAGCTTGCCCCTCATCTGTAAGGGCATATATTACACGTATTTCTCACGTGTGGATTACATGTCTGGTAACCTAACTCCAACTTGTGGATACTAACCTGTCCCAAAGGTGCCTATTGTTGAGCATGTGAATTGTCAGGATTTGTCCTGGTTTCAGGTTTTTTTTTTCCTCAAACCTTGAGCCTTCTTGAAAGAAGGAAAGCTGTCACCAAGAGGAGAAAGAAATAGTCAACATTGTGTCCGAACCTGTAGTTTGGTATTTCTGGTGATACACAGAGTCTGTAAACCTCCTGAATTTTAAACATCTAGGAGGTTCTGGGTCTGAAATGAAGGGGAACCCAGGTCTGCGAGCTACTTTTCTAGAATGTTCAAATTCCTCAAATCTCATCCTTGTACTGTAAGATGCCGCAAAGTCTCCTAAATGTTATGAACACAACGGTGAAGTAACCCATGCCACACTTTCCTGTCATTGTATTTGTATTTCTGGTCGATCAGTGCCACAGATTGCCACTGCAGAAATTGCCCAAGGTTGAGAAGCATATCTCTTCAAACAGTGGCCATTGCAGTTGAGCACAGCTGGTGGCTTCTCCAGTTTATCACTCTCATTGAAGCACTTAACATGCTTAAGCCAATGGCTCTACTCTCTACACTAGCATGTGTGTGCCTCACAATGCTGGTGTTGTGGCATAGTGAGGTATGGGTGGTTTGTCTCAAGAAACACTCTGATAGTAGGACAGTTAAAGAGTCACGTCTGCCACCAATCAATAAATTCTGTACACTTCATGTATGGGCACTTCACCTCCTTCAACTACAAGTAGCTTTTCATCACCAGTATCTTCAATGAGTTACTTGAGTGCATGTACGTAAAATGCATCGTTAATTATTTATATTGAGTGACTCGACTCAATTGTCCGCCATAGGCCAGTCTAGGAAAACATGGCATGCATACATGTCATCTGACAGGAAGTGGTTAAGGAATGTTTTGAGATCCTTACCCATGAGTGAACTGCCTAATTTGTGTGTGAATCTTTAAATGGGTGCCTCATTGAATTCCAATAATTGTTGTGATCTTTAGGGCTTGCAGATTTCTGTGGCCTATTAGGTTGGTTTGATTGGGTGGGGGGGGGGGGGGGGGGGGGGGTATATGGGTGGGATGAGTTTAACGTTGAGGTTTGAAGCAACATTTTTTTACATAGACTTTATGGTGCTTTGGTTAGGCCTTAAATCCATATGTCCGTCTTGCAACGTGCGTAATATGTACTATTCAACCTACTGTGCAATGATTAGAAATGGAATACATGCCAAACAACACATTCCATGCGTCTGTATTGCATATAGCAGTATGCGTACAAATCATGTGCATTACTATGTGTGTGTTTTCATTTTGATTTTCGCAGTGTAAATCATGCACAGCTCATGATAGACACCGATTTCAGGCCTTGTTCTGATTTTGCCAAATGATTGTTTTCCTACTGTGGCCTTAGCTGTCTTGTTCCCTGAGAGTCTAATGAAGATTGCTATGAATTCAATCATTAACATCAAAAAGTGTTCAGTCTATTTAGGACACAAGTCTTATTATGGGGCTGAGGTACGGTATATTCAGGAATGTGATTACTCCAAGTTTTTCCTGATTTCAGAGAATTTTCTTCAAATCTCCTTGAGCCTTTCAGTTTTCTTGAAAGGAGTAAAGCAATTGCCAAAGGGAGAAAGACATAGTCCACAGTGTGTCCAAACCCCTAGTTTTGTAAACCTCCTGAATTGTAACATCTGGGAGGTTCCGGATAGGGGGTGGGGGACCCAGACCAGGATGCAATTTTTCAGGAATTCTCTTCTCCATCCAATATCATCCCTGTGTTGTGTAAACAAAGCCCAGATGGGTGTTGACTTGTGACTTGTGCTTCCATATTTGAGATTCACAGTATTTTTGTCTTTCAATGTTTTCCCAGTCAATTTTTATTGAAATGCCACTGGCCAACCCTTTTTTACTCAAATTTTTTTAATTTTTTTTAACAATTCATTTCCAAAGGATGTTTGTCTTCCAGGCCTGATACTTTACAGCGACGATGGAGGCAATCTCGCCTCCAAGCTCCAGGGCTCGTTTTCACAAAGAGCTAAGATTGATCTTAAGTGCAAATCAATTTTAGTTGCTAGGCAAAGTGTGATGTCACAATACAAATCACTATGGTAATACTGACAACTCATCCTGAGATGAATATAGTGATTTGTTAAATCCACCCCTGGTCCTTGCATTGGTGCTCCTGGAAACATTCCGTTAGAAATTAAAGTTGCCCTCTTTGAGTTGCCATTTTTCTTAGAAGTAAGGAAAAAATTACTTGCCTTTACAAGAAGGAAGTATCAGGACTGAACTCAGTTTTACAAAGAGCTAAGATGGGTCTTAAGATGCGTATCAATCTGAGCTGCTAAGCAAAGTGTGATGTCACAGTACAAATCACTACGGCGATATTGACAACTCATCTCAAAAAAGGATCTTAAATGCTTTGTGGAATCGAGCTGTGGTTGAGATTTCAGAAGGAGCTAAGGTTGATCTTAACTGTCAATCAATTTTAATTGCTAAGCAAAGTGTGATGTCACAATACAAATCACAAATGTGATACTGACAATTAAAAGGATCTTGGGCTGGATTTCTCAAAGAGTTAAAGATTGATCTGAACTGCGAATCAATTTTAATTGCTAAGCAAAGTGTGGTGTCACAATACAATCACTATTGTGATACTGACAATTCGTCCTAAGATGAATCTTAGTGCTTTGTGAAACCAAGCCCTGGTATTGTTTCTGAAAATGCAAATAAACCCAAAGATCTGGAGACTTTGAGTTGACTTTGTGTGTAACCTTTGCATAATGAGTGTTTTGTTCGAGCAGCACCAGCTTCATTTACATGTCATTTACTGAAAAATTATGCATTTTTGTTCGAGACTTGTAAACCTATTCAATGAAACCTATGATTTGTAATAACAAATCCTGGCTGTATCCTTAAAGAGAGGTGACCAGAGTAAAACATCAATAAAAATTGAATGTTCAAAATGTTAATGCAATAAAGATTATTGTATACATGAAAGTATGACCAAGAAGTCGTTTACCAAAGTAAACCAAGAAGTCGGATGATGGCAATAGAATGTGAACTGTGGATTTTAATCAATTGTATCCATTACGGAAGTAGATTTTAATAATGTCTGGTACAAGGACTTGCTCAGTCACAAGTTACTGCATAAATTTGAATTCCTCTGACTGTAGAGACAGTTGCTATTTAACATGATTCAGGGCAAGCTTTTATATAGCAACCTCCAGATGAGCAAGCCCTGGTAGAATTGTGACATACACATTTATTCAGAATTGTGTATGGGTGTTCGCCATCTCTTACATAACTACGCAAAAACTTGCCCTGAATCATGTGATATA
The DNA here is from genome assembly GCA_037783415.1 of Leptasterias polaris. Classification (NCBI taxonomy): domain Eukaryota; kingdom Metazoa; phylum Echinodermata; class Asteroidea; order Forcipulatida; family Asteriidae; genus Leptasterias; species Leptasterias polaris. Next base: position 979,736 of record JAZGTN010000141.1, read on the forward strand.
GCAACTGTCTCTATAGTCTGAGGACAATTAGTGCACTAATCTCAAAAAGAAAGTCTAAAATGTTGCTGGAAAACATAGCAGGAACTAAAGTTAAAGTGGTTTGTTTTCATTGGCAAAACACACAAAAGTAAACATCCCCAAGCGACCACATGGTTAAATAATGAAAAGTACATTGTGTTTTTGAGTTTGATTTTTTAATATTAGATTTGAATAACAGATGTTAAACTTGCATCAGGGATAAAGAATATGATTTGGTTTTTATCCTTGCACCAATGTGTAGTTGCCTGTGGATTTAATTTTTTTTTAAAGAAGTCTGGAAAGTACTGAGTGTACAGTGCTTATTACACACTGGTGTAAGGGTAAAAAGCAAATTATAGACTAAAATAGTTAGGCATTTATTTCAATTTTTATGAGAGGTTATTTTTAACAGTTAATTTTATTTGTACATACTCTTGTCGAGGGTTATTTAACCTCGGCAACAATCTCCCTTTTTAATGAAATGAACTTAAAACTTTAAAAAAAGAATGCGGAAAAAATTCCATTATTCTAATAAAAAGTAGAAAATTGAAGAGCAGCACTACAAAAAAATGTAAAGAAAAAAAAAAACAGTTGATGTCTCAAAACCTGACCAACTAGCCTTAAGGTCCCAATTTCATAGAGCTACCTAAGCAGACACTTTTTTGTTAATGATATTGTGCTTAATAGCAAAAATGAGCAGGATACCAGTCAAAGATTGTGCATGTGTAATGGCATTTTGGCTGGTAACCTTACTGCGGTAAGCACAATAGCAATGCTTAGCTGCTTTTAGTGTTAAGCAGCTCTTTGAAATTGGGCCCTAACTTTATGTGTGATCATATTTAAATTTGTAATAATGTTGTATTCCTGCACCATACTGGGCAGGCAAGAAGCACCTCGTCAAAATCTGTGAATAAGTTATTTTATGAAAAGAAACAATTTTTTCTGCTGAGATTTTTAACATGATGCTTCCACACCCCTTTTCCTCCAGACGGAAAGACTTATTTAGTTGAGCAATCTACCATTCTGAATGTACTTTGTTTCCCAGTTGACCAAAATGTTTAGTAAGGCATGTAGGGTTGTGCCTGTGACGATACATGTACAATGTACAAGCATGGAATTTGCCACACAGTCGGAGTGTGTCTTGAGAAAGATGCATGTATTTGGCTTTTCGCTCTTTGCAGGGATTCGCCATGTGCGTGTAGAGGCTGGACTTCATGCTTCATTTGTATTGTACTGTGAATCTATTTGGATGAAAGTGTCATTACATTATAGTGACTATACATAGTTATATAATGCTTCTATTCGCTGCTGTCCCCAATTTGAGGCTCTCACGCCATATTGAAGAAATATAGATAGAATAACAAATTTTTTTTTTTTTTTTTCAAAATAGCTGCCACTGCTTGTTATTCTACCAATATTTTGTATACGGACAAATCTGCAAAATATCTTTCTCCTCACATACTCTGACTGTGTGCCAAATGCCAGCCATGTCTATGTCATCAAATGCACAATTGGCCCCCAAATATTTCCCCTATCTGCCCAACTAGGAAATATTTTTTAGAGAATTTTTTAATCTCAAATTGTTGTTTGTTTTGTTTTGTTTTCAGTTACTTAAAAAAATATTCTAAACACCAAGAAGTTTGATCAATTCATGTTGGAGTTTTTTCATTGAAAAGTTAACAGTGTTATCAGTTGATTTGTTAATTGAGCAAGTTAAACCAAATGGTTATTGTATATATTTTATATTAAAAGAAAGACGTTATGTCTGCAAGTTACACCAACCAAATTTATTTTTCTCTTTATAAAACATGTACTCGCACGTGTTTAGATTCTTGAAGGGGTTTTTATTTTGTAATTTGGTAATGGAGTTCAGTTGGAGTTCAGTTGGTAATGGAGTTCAGTTGTACCTTTTGCTGGTTTTTGGGGAGAATAAAGTTGCAGTGAGTTTGAGGTTTTCATAAATAAGTAGTTCTTTGAATTTTACTTTTGTGTCTCCATGTGTAGGGGATCCAGAATCGACAAAATAATTATGAATATCCAGCGCTGAAACTAGGGTAAAATTTTAGGGGGGACAAGGGAGTACACCATATTTTCTAGGGGGCACTCACTGTCTGACCAATTGAAACTGTTTGTTTCTGTTTGCACTTCTCCCCAACAAGCCCCTTTTCAGCGCTCTTGTTATTCCATTTTGTATTTTTTGTAAGATAATCTGACGTGAGTGTCTGTGTATAAATGGAAAAACAGTTTTAAAAACATTGAAATTATCACATAATAGCTTATAAAATGTAACATTTTACTCTGTTAAATTGTTTCTCAAAAGTCCAGATTTCAAATGGGTGTGTGTGGGGAGGAGGGAGGAGGGAGGGCCCCTCCCTCCTTGGTAACACCTCTGTCAATATGTGTTCTGCTCGGGGTTTGTCGGGCCAAGGTAATGGGGCATTTGTTCATAGAGTGTGCACAACATTGGTATGATCAAAAACGTACATTTTTACATATTTGCACACAACTTGCAAGGTATAAGATGTTTATGAACACTAAAAACTTCTTTTGAATTTTTTTTGGCTGGAATTGCCGGAGATTTCGAGAAATTATTTTAATAATTTACCTTTGATATCACGATTCCAAAACGCGATGTTCAAAAACACATGAGGTTTTTGTCCACTTTTTTCTTGTGACTATTTTGACAGTTTGAGCTTAAGCTTTCCCAGTTTTGTTATTGATTGTTAAAGGCCCTGTACACTATTGGTAAGATCGAAAAACACAAATGTTCACAGATTCACACATAACTTACATGATTTAAAGTAAGTAATGGTAGAAAGGGTTCCTTAAAATATTTCTGCCTAAAATGCTATCGTTTCTGAGAAATTAGTAAAACAATAGTTTTTATTGCGCGCGATAATAAACTCGATGTTTGAAAAACAGAAAACACATAAGGTCTCTTTTCACTATTTTCTCGTAACCTCGATGACCAATTGAGCTCAAATTTTCACAGGTTTGTTATTTCATGTATGTGGTTGATTACACAAAACATGAACACTGTCTGTGATTATTTTGTCAGCTCTGCCAATCCTGTATAATAATGTTGGGTCTCATAAAATGCAGATATTGGTCTTCGACAATAACCAATGTTGTCCGCATGATGCTTACAGAAGGTGCTTCCAAATCATGTGTGGTGCTCAATATGTGGCATGGTGTGTACCCCCACCCACCCAATTATGAGACCGATTTATGTAGCACCTTTCCAGGGTGCAATCAGCGGCAACTGCCAGAAACACAGCAGCAAACCCCCTTTCTTCACGATAAGAATACCTGGGTTCTAATCACACAACACATGAAAATGCAATGTTAAAGGTTGGGAAGGTAGTGCATTCTGCTCTACCAGACAGGCTCCTAGTGGATGATACCCATGCCTACATCCTTAAGGACTGTGAAGGGGGTAATCCTGTTTCAGCCCCAGGAGTAGGAGGCAACGTGCCCCTGGTGTCAATTGATTTGGGTCGATAGCCCAAATCAGTTATGTGCTACCCTCACCTTGAGTGGCCGTCCGTGGCCTTGTGAGTTAGGCGATATCTCATAAAAAAATATATTAAAAAAATAATGTTTTAGTGTCCTTGCCTAAGGACATGAGTGTCGAGACCAGGACTCAAACCCACACTCTGCTGATCAAAAACACCAAAACTTGGAGTCCAGTTCACTTGACCGCTCGGCCACGACACACTATTGACTCTACAAAATCTGTATCTCCTAGCGGGTATATGATACTTCTAACAAGCTAACCCAATGGAATAATAATTAGTATAAAGACACCCGGTTTAAGGTTAAATTGAGTTTTCATAAAGTTTTATTAGAAAATGTGTTTATAATGGTTTAAGTGCAAACCACAAAAACTTACAGCAGGGTATTAAGCAAATGTAACCACAAGTCATATACAGTGTTTCTTGTTAAAATTAAGTACAATTTATCAATACATTTATGACAGGATCTAACTAAAACATTGCACCACTCACAGAAACAACAATTTTGCTAGTTGGTTTTTGTTTTCGTTTTTGTTTTAAACAAATAAACTATAAATACCAAAAAAATATTGTTTACAAATATCTATTGAAGTTAATCTTTCAGTGTGGAAAGAGTGCATAGGTAATTTTATGAAAAGAAACTATTAATAAAAAGGTGTCTTTGTGAATTTTCAAAAACCACCATAAAATCATTTTAAATCGAGTTGATACATTTTCTTGTACCCTTCTCTTTCGAAGGCAGTGTCAGCAGCTGCAACAGCACACAAAACAGCCTTTTTTAAAGTTAGAACTACAATAGGGTCTTTAAACCATATGTTTGAGTTATTGTGGCGTGTCGTGGCCGAGTGGATAAGAGCACCGAACTCAAGCTCTGGTGTTTCTGTTCAGCAGAGTGTGGGTTCGAGTCCCGGTCGTGACACTTGTGTCCCTGAGCAAGACACTTAACTATAATTGCTTCTCTCCACCCAGGGGTAAAATGGGTACCTGTGAGGGCAGAGATGGTTCTTGTGATGGATTTAGCCTAGTAGCGCATATATTGCAGCACAGGCTGTATATACTCCCCAGGGAGCTGATATGGTTTCAGGATTGATAAAAATGGCCCAGTGACCAGGGGTAATAATATGCGCCTCGGAATAGCCTAGCTAGATAGATGGCGCTTTATAAATGCTTGATATTATTATTATTATTATTACTATAGTATATCATAAAAGTTTTCACAGTCAATTTCAGCAACAATTAATTCAATTTCATTCAAGCGCATTCAAATTCATGCATTTTGCCCTTGTTTAATCAAACTATACCGTTTTCTTTGAGCAACTATTAATTTTGTTTTCATGCACCGTGATTTCATTCTTTCTCAGGTTTGTATCAGTTATTCTAATTTATTTCATTTATATGCATTTAAGTTAAGTAATAAGGCTTCATTTTCCACTATTGTCCAGTTGAGTTTTTACCACCTATTTACACTTGATGAACCTGAATGGTTGACTAGCCTCTTAATTCTGGCTTTTACGAAACTGAATGAATGAATTTGAATGATCTTAGTTGACCAGTGAATGCTAAAACTGTTGAAACTGAATTAATCCTTTTCAGTTGAATGCTGATGCAACAGAGCATTAATTTTCAAATGAAATTTAATAAGCCGGTTGTTAAATTGAATGAGTTTTTGATGAAATTGGCCAGGAAAACCTATACAAAATATTTTGTAAATAAACAAAAAATACAAATCAAATTTATCATAACCGTTATCTGTGGCATATCATAAGCTTTTCTACACTGTTGTTAAAATAAAATGTTCACTGAGTTGTCGAATCTGTGTAAAAATCTTAATTTTGCAACAAGGTCTTTTTAATACTTGCAAGGTCATAGGTTAAATGAAACAGGGCCATGTCTAACACCCTAGTCTTGGTTCAAGACCCTCCTGTTATTAACATCTTCCCACAATCTACCTCCACAAGAGGGCGCACTCTCACCTTAGACCGCTATTACCTCGGTTTGTGTTGATAGTGCCCTTCTGTTGGTGACTCTATCAGTGAGGGAAATTAAAAACAGGAGTAGAGCTTTCTAGATAATAAAGAACAGGAGCGTCTTGAACTAAGACTACTCATACCCATGATTTAGTGTAAGGGCATTGTTTCCCTGAGTGATACTATCTTGGGCTTTTACCAAACCTCAGCTTAGTCTCTGTCTCCGGCTTCAGGCTCTGTTTGATGCTGGAAACACTGTGCAAAATGTTCACTGCTTCAAAATTGCTGACGGAGCCACAGCTGGAGACAGAACTCAAGCCCAGAATTAGGAAAGACCTCTTATGTAAACAACACACAATTGTTTTTATACTACTGTTTGTTTTGTCAACAAAGTTTTGTTCATAAAATATACCGAGTGTGACCCATTAGTTATTAGATATAGCTTATTACAGCGTACATACATGTATTTTGTGCATTGATTGTTAGACTTTAAAAACGGATTATGAAATTGAACTGAACCTAAAATAATATAAACCAAAGCAAAATTGTTCAAATGTGTTGGAACTGTCGCATCCTTTTGATCCAAAGATTGTGACAGTTTCTGGTCCTATAGACCCATTGCAAAACGCGGAACGCACGTTCGAACATGATGCGCGCCCTTCCATGAGTTGACTCCCAAAATGGAAGGGCGGGCATCATGTTCGAGCGTGTGTTCCGCGTTGTGCAATGGGTCTATTGGTAATTGACCCCTTGCACTGATGTCACACATGGCTACATGGTCTGCCAATTTGACTGTTAAAATGTGCATCAAGATGAAGTGCGTGTCTAATTGCACACGCATCACCTACTGTGCATGCTGCACAGTAACACACAGGATTCCTAAAATGGCGCATGCAAGATTTATTATGAGATGAAATCTATACAATAAGCATCTCACTATTCATCCACAACTAAAACTGCAAAAATTATGTTTGCACATGCCCGAATGTTGGGCTTTCAGTTGGCTTTGTCCGAATGAATGGCTATGGCTACGGCTAGAACGGCAGGAAAGTCCTATTCTCCAATGTTGTCATTGCAGCCAAAAAGCCAATAGCCCAAGTCACTTGATGGACACATTGCGATTCAAAACCGCACCAGAGCCCAGCAAAGATGTGGATTGGGTTTTCAGTCCCTTCTTGATTGTCTGGGTTTTCATTCCCTCTTTGTTTGTTTTTTTCCTCCCACCTAAAACTGACATATCTTTATCATCTTCTCCACACACATATCTTCAGGGTTACAGTGCAAGGTGTCATTACCACAAAGATAGAATAATAATTCTTAATAAATAATAATGCAGGCACATGCATTCATGCCCATTGCAAGCGTTGGCTTCACTATAATCTAGCCACACGCAGATCAAAGCTACAAATCATTCAGAGGTAGTGACAAAACAAAAGAAGTTTTACATACTCAAAAAATGGGCACTGTTCGTTACTCAAATGTCACACTTGTTATTGAGTCAAATTACACACACTACAGTAACCTGAAATCTGGCTGAACATTTTTATACATTTTTGGGGCCAAATAAGATTTACTTTCTTGATGGTAACAAATACCAACATAATAATGCGCATTCAGCAACCACTTCCAGAAACACAGGTGGTCATGATGGGAAAAACTTCCCTTGAAAAAGTTTTGCTTGAAATGCAATCAGCCATTTTGAGATTTGGTGGACACATCACTAGGGCACTGTTAGGTCATGCAGGTATGGGTAAATTTGCCTGCAGACACCCAAACCAAACAGTGCAATTCTATAGTGTCTACCATTTCTCAAAAAGGCTGAGGAATAAGTAAAACAATTAATTATGATCTCGCGATTCTCAAACTTGATGTTTGAAAACAGAAAATGCACAAGAATTTAAAGAAAATCCATTTCCTTCCGACTCCGATGACCGAATGAGCTTAAACTTGTATTTCATGCAGGTTGGCTCACATAACGTGTGGATACTGGTCTTTGACAATAACCCATGTTGTCCACATACATTCAAGTATGCATATAAACAATTTATACTTACTCAAATTTTACAGGAATAATTGTAAAATTAATCACTTAACAAATATTATTACATTTAGGCACTGTTTTAAAATACAAAGGCACAAAGGTTTCATTGGTTACTGGAATCTTTACTGTGGGGTACAGAGTTCAGCCAAGGGAAAGAGTTTAAATATTTGTACATCTGAACATTTTGAGTCTGAGCATGAAATAAAGAACACAGAGACGATGTAGGAAATATTAACAGGAGACTTTCAGAAAGACTAGGTGACAGCAGAGGCCAATTTCATTGCGCTGCTTAACAGTAAGCAAATTTTTGTGCTAACTATAGCAGAAAAACTTGCTTAAGTGTAAGAATGTTTCAAAGATTAGCAAGAAAATTAGGCGGCTAGCTTGCGTGTTCATCATGAAATTGTATTGTGACATCATTCATTTTCATCTAGTAAGCACTGGAAGGTTAGCATGCCTTTTCGTGAGCTTACAAGGTTAGCAACGCTATGGAATGGAAACTTGCGCAGTAAGCACAAAATCGGCAGTTAACCAGCTGTATAAAAGTAGGCCCAGATCTTGCTAGATAAGCCAAATGTTTGTGGAAATATGCACATGCTCAGAACCAACTGTAAAAAATGAAAAAATTACCTTGTACGTCTTGTGCCACCTGGTGTTTTACAGTCCCAAATTGATAATATTAGGCAGTGCCCGAATTGCCGGCTACAGCTACGGCTACGGCTAGATTTCTGCATCACCATGCCTTGAATCTTTACTTGGTGATTTCTGCATCACCATGCCTTGAATCTTTACTTGGTGATTTCTGCATCACCATGCCTTGAATCTTTACTTGGTGATTTCTGCATCACCATGCCTTGAATCTTTACTTGGTGATTTCTGCATCACCATGCCTTGAATCTTTACTTGGTGATTTCTGCATCACCATGCCTTGAATCTTTACTTGGTGATTTCTGCATCACCATGCCTTGAATCTTTACTTGTGTAACTTGCTTTTTTATTCATTTCATTGTTTTATGTTTTGTGTTGCGCATAGAGGCTTCTGCATTATGCGCTATATAAATACCCCGTATTAGTATTATTATTATTAATATGTCCAATAGCAACACCCTTAGCAATAGTTGTAGAAGTAGCCGCCAATTAAATTATTATCTTAATTCAGGGCAGGATTTTAGGAGGAAGTAGTCTTCTGTGTACCGGTGGCATAACTTGACGAGGGAGGGGGGGGGGGGGGGTACCAGTGGCATAACTTGACGAGGGAGGGGGGGTACCAGTGGCATAACTTGACAAGGGAGGGGGGGGGGGGGTACCAGTGGCATAACTTGACGAGGGAGGGGGGTACCAGTGGCATAACTTGACGAGGGAGGGGGGGGGGGGTACCAGTGGCATAACTTGACAAGGGAGGGGGGTACCAGCGGCATAACTTGACGAGGGAGGGGGGGGTACCAGTGGCATAACTTGACGAGGGAGGGGGGGGGGGGTACCAGTGGCATAACTTGACGAGGGAGGGGTACCAGTGGCATAACTTGACGAGGGAGGGGGGGTACCAGTGGCATAACTTGACGAGGGAGGGGGGGGGGGTACCAGTGGCATAACTTGACGAGGGAGGGGGGGGTACCAGTGGCATAACTTGACGAGGGAGGGGGGTACCAGTGGCATAACTTGACGAGGGAGGGGGGGGGGGGGGGTACCAGTGGCATAACTTGACGAGGGAGGGGGGGTACCAGTGGCATAACTTGACGAGGGAGGGGGGGGGGGTACCAGTGGCATAACTTGACGAGGGAGGGGGGGGGGGGGGTACCAGTGGCATAACTTGACAAGGGAGGGGGGGGGTACCAGTGGCATAACTTGACAAGGGAGGGGGGAAGGCAACAACGTAACTTGGGGGAGGGGGTATTTTGGTGTATCAGACCATTCATTAGTGCATTTTTTCTCATTTCAGGGCAAGGAGGGGCGGGTAAGGGTTCTGAGTGGGGAGGCTTTATCAGGCATCTGAAAGCACACAATTCTATGCAACAAAGGTGTTTTGGTTTTTTCATTATTTTTTTGAAAATTCGATGACCAATTGAACCCAAATGTTCACATTTTCACAGTGCAATATTTAGTCCAAACAAAACGGAACACGCCGTAAGGGTTGCGTAAGCATCCCTTGAATCGTCTGTACTTTTTCAGTTCCAAAAAATTTCACAGCCCAAGGGTCGTCTGCGACTCAAGCCCGGTTCATACTTCCTACGAATGTGAGTGCGAAGCTAATTTGATGTCCACAACTATTTTCGCTGCAAATGTTTCACAAGAGAAAGCTCAACTCTTGCGAATTGTTCGTTGCAAATTTGTATTTGTATTTGCATGCTCTTTCCTATCATTCAGAAATGTATTCAGAAACAAATTTTCTGAATTTCTTAATCTGGAATTTTTTTTCAAAGTGATGCATCTCCAGGCAGTTTGGCTGGAGTGCGTCCAAAATCCTCTTCTCCCATGTTGATCAAAATTGTTTGGACTTGATAAGAATGGATTCACTGACCCTTTGATAAGTAACTATTAATGGTTCAATAGACCCAAGTCTTTCAAAATCCTTCACTTTGGCAAAGGGATATAGTAGAAATTGGAGACTGCAAGGGCTAAGCAAGGATTGACAGAGTTTGGGTTGATGTTTATAGGGCTACGGCTGTACCTGTCATGTTGGGTAAACTGTGACAGAACAGGTGTTATTCTCAGAACACAGTCTTCACTTCTTCAAGTTACAGTTGGGCGGTCTGGTTGCCATAGTGGTATCTCCCTCACCTTCCACCTCTTGGACCCCGGTTCGAATTCTGCTAGGGGCACTTTGTGGTATGGGTTTTCCCTGGAATAATTCTTTGGGCTTTTCCTCACACATCTAAAACTGGAAACTTCCTTTTTTGTCTTCTCTCCATTGGGTTCTTGGCAAGTATAGTTATTAAGTTGTTCTCATGTGGAGTAAATGAAGTCGGTAGGCTTTACCCTCAGCCAACAAAATCATCACATGCTTATATTGGCTTCAAATTGTTTTTTAAAAAGTCAGTGAAATAAGTTTGATTTATACTTCTTTTCAAATCAAGAAGAGAAAAACAAAACCTTCCCAATAAATTCAAATTATTCATAATTACTCATACAACAAACTTCCTTTCAGTTTTAATACTATTAAGCTAAACAAAACAAAACTGACATGTTGAAAATAAACCTTGTTTATCATCGCATTACAAAATGTCCAATGTTAATAATATAAAATAATTTTTTTAAACATAAAAAAAAAAAACTGTACACAATCTCAAACATGTGTGTCTCCCCGATGAAGCTTCATAACTTCATCGTAATCAGGAGGTGGGGTTTCAGACCGTTGCCTGACGTACACGTCTTGGTTTTCTAGGACGGTGTTGTACGGCGGCGGATTGTCTATATACTCCATGAGTGTGTTGTCACCTCCCGTGGCATTCTGGGCTTGTCTGATGTGGGCAATGTGTCGGCGTAGGACGTGTCTGTCCCAGAGTTTGAGTGAACAGTAAATGAGGCAGCTGATAACGATGAGTAGGGCTATGAGTCCATTGATGAGCACAACGATTAGAGGTAGGAAGGAATCTGAGAAAGAGGATAAAACAGACATTTACTCTCCCAATCTAGGATAAAACAGACATTTACTCTCCCAATCTAGGATAAAACAGATATTTACTCTCCCAATCTAGGATAAAACAGACATTTACTCTCCCAATCTAGGATAAAACAGATATTTACTCTCCAAATCTAGGATAAAACAGACATTTACTCTCCCAATCTAGGATAAAACAGATATTTACTCTCCAAATCTTGGATAAAACAGACACTTACACGCCTTCTAACATAATTTGTACACATGATGTGCAATTTGGTGAGTGTGGCAGACAGTATGCAAAGTGTGTTGTTGGTGCAAGAGGCCAATGCTTTCTGTTATTCTTTTGAATAAGTTCTGATTGCTAGTTTCTCAGTTGAAATTGCAGCAATTTTTGTCTGTGCTTTGTACACATTTTTCAATTCTTTTTCAAAATTTGTTCAGTAAGATTTGAAACTTTGAAATGTGTAGGAAATACAATCTAGTGAGGTTTACAAAGACATCATGTACATAAAATTCTTTTCATGACATGTATAAGTGGGGGTGGTTTTGTAAAGAGACGGTGGTTAAGCAACTCAACATTTCGATGAGTATGCTCTGATTGTCTTCAGGAGTATGCTGGACTCTTTTGCTTTATGATGCTTAAAGGCACTGGACACGTTTGGTAATTGTCAAAGACCAGTATTCTCACTTGGTGTATCCCAACATATGCATAAAATAACATACCTGTGAAAATTTGGACTCAATTGGTCATCGAAGTTGCAAGAAAATATTGAAAGAAAAAACACCCTTGTTACACAAATTTATGTGCTTTCAAAGTAGACAAGTAGTAGACAAGCACAAAATCATGCTCACCAGAATAAGGTTACCAGCCAAAGTACAGTGCCACAAATACAATCTGTGAATGGTAGGTTTCCTGCTAAATTTTGCTAAGCTCAAAAAGTAGACAAGCACAAAATCATGCTCACCAGAATACATGTAAGGTTACCAGCCAAAGTACAGTGCCACAAATACAATCTGTGAATGGTAGGTTTCCTGCTAAATTTTGCTAAGCTCAAAAAGTAGACAAGCACAAAATCATGCTCACCAGAATAAGGTTACCAGCCAAAGTACAGTGCCACAAATACAATCTGTGAATGGTAGGTTTCCTGCTAAATTTTGCTAAGCATAAATTTGATACGCATATTTCTCTGCTAAAGCAGCTCTATGAAAGTGGGCCCTGGTCAACACAATTTTTTTAGCTGGAATCAGCTCTTAATGAAGAGCACTGCTTCAAGTGAAGATTTTGAAATAATTTTTTTAGCTGGAATCAGCTCTTAATGAAGAGCACTGCTTCAAGTGAAGATTTTGAAATAGTTCATAGTTCAATTTAGTTCATAGTTCAATTTATTTCCACTCAATCATTTAAAATAACAAAATATAACATTACAGGAGAAAGAAAACACTTAATAGATTAAGTGGAGGAGGTCTCCTAAAAGCAAGCTTGTTGGATGGAGACCCCCGAATTTGTGTACATACATACTTCTATGAAAAGAAACAAAGTAAAGTGCAGACTGAAATAATTGAAGACACACAAACTAGTTACACATGAAAGGACACGGACAAAACACAAACAGGACAACACAGTAATAATGGTTCAGTAGGTGGCTGTATGGAGATAAGTAGATAAGTAGAGAAATTATAGGCACTGATGAATCAATAAAATAGTGAGTGTATAACAAAAACAGAATATTGATTAATACAATCAAACAAGGTATTTTTGTAAGAGGACCATTTTAAGTTTTTTTAAAAAGGTATAAGGGCTCTTGCATTTTTTTAGAGTATCGCTAAGGGAATTCCAGTACTTAGGTCCTTGAAAAGAAAAACAATTAATGGATTTGGTTGAATGAACATAGGGGATATGGAAACCATCTGAGTATCTAGTTGAATAAGAGTGGATTTGAGAATTAAACATAAACATATTCTGGAAGGACTTGGGTAATTTATTGGAAATGAATTGGTTCATAAATATTCCAAGCTGAAGTAAGTATATCTCAGGGACTTTAAGAGTTCTATGATTAAGGAATAATGGGTTAGAATGGGCACGAAAGTCAACACAGTTAATAATTCTCAGGGCTCTTTTTTGTAAAATGATGACACGATTCAATAAATATACACTTGATTTACCCCAGGCAAGGATGCCATAGGAAATATACGGCAAAATTAAAGCAGAGTAAATATTGTACAGGATGTTTGATGGAAAAAAATATTTGAGTTTGTTGATAATTCCAATGTTTCTAGAAATCAATTTACATAAGTGGTTAATATGTTGATTCCATGAAAGTTTATCATCAATATACAATCCAAGGAATTTAACACAATCGGTACGCAGAAGAGGTGAATTGTCAAAAATAATATCACATGGAAGATTTTTGATGGAATGGCTAAATAATATGAAATTAGTTTTCTTAATATTAATGGATAGTTTATTAGCTTTTATCCAATTAGAGATACATATAAGCTCCTTATTCACAGTATTAAAAAGTGTGTCCAGGCTTCTATGGGAACAAAATAAATTTGAGTCGTCGTCGGCAAAAAGAATAAAGGTGAACTTATCAGAAGATTTAGGGAAATCGTTTATATAAATTGAAAATAGAAGAGGAGCCAAGAGGGATCCTTGGGGTATGCCACAAATTAATGACTTGAGAGAGGACTCTTTCCCGTCAATACAGACAAATACCTCGAATGCCATGAAAGGAAAGTTTGGACAAAAGGATGGAATGATCAATGGTATCAAAAGCCTTGGAGAGGTCCAGGAAAATTCCTAACGTACAGGTATGTAAAGACTGATCACGATCAACTCGAATTTTATCAATCAACTGTAAGATGGCATGCGTGGTCGAGTGTTTCTCTCTAAAACCATACTGGGAATCAGAAATAATTTTATGTTTTTCCAGGAACTGTGAAGTACGGATGTAAACAGTACGTTCCAGTATTTTTGAAAAGGAAGTAAGAATAGAAATTGGACGATAATTAGTAACTAAATGACGATCACCGTTTTTATGAATAGGCATAACCCTAGCAATCTTCATAGAGTCAGGAACAATGCCCGTGGTTAAAGATAAATTAATAATACAAACTAAAGGCTTGGATATAACCTGAATAATCTCTTTAATAAGAGGACAATTAATTAAGTCATGGCCTGAGCCCTTCTTATCAGGTAAATTTAAAACAACGGACAAAAGTTCCTGCTCAGTAATTGGATTAAAAAACATGGAGTAGGGGTTTGGATTCACAATGAAATCTTGAAAATGAGAATCACAGTTTGGAATTTGATCGGCAAGATTGGGTCCAATATTAACGAAAAAATCATTATAATGCTCTGCAATAAGAAAAGGATCATTAATACTGTGGTCATTAACATTAATACTAGAAATATGGGAGGGAGTGTTATTTTTGAGGACACTGTTTATAACCTTCCAGGTATTTTTAATGTTATTTTTCTCCTTCTCAAATTGCTGGGAAAAATGAGCTTGTTTAGCAGAACGTAAAATCGTTGTGAGAGAATTTTTGTACTGTGTAAAATTAAGACGATTCACATCGGAAGGAAAACGCAGGAATTTACGAAAAAGCTTGTTTTTATAATTAATAGACTTGAGAAGGCTGGGGGTAATCCATTGTGACCTGGGTTGGGATTTTCTGTTGGAGCGTTTTAAATTAACTAAAGGAATATTTTTGTTATAGAGATTGGTAAAAATGTGCATAAAGTTATTAAAAGAAACATTAGGATCTTGAGGCCTCAGAACAGAAGTCCAATCCTCAGATATCAAGTCATTTTTTAAATGACGTATATTATCAATGGAATGTTTACGAAAAGAATTAGAGGAAGTGGAATTGGTGGAAGGGACAAACGGAAAAGAAGTAAAGATAGGAAAATGGTCTGAAATGTCACAGACAAGAATACCCGAGTTTGGAGGGGGGGATAATATTGGTAAAAATGTTATCTATAAGAGTGGCAGAGGTAGCAGTAATTCTAGTGGGTTTGTTGACCAATGGCAAATAAGAATGGGAGAAATTAACGTCAACAAATTCCTGGGACTGATTGTTGGAATCTGTGGCAAGAATGTTGATATTGAAGTCACCGGAAATAAGACAAGATTTATTCTCAGATCCAACGACATCTAGAAATTGCTGATAAGAAGTTATGAAATCGTTAAATGATGCTGAAGGGGGTTTGTAGATGACGCCTACAATAATATTTTTACAATTAGAATTCTTAATTTCAATAAAAATAGACTCGAAAGAATCAGTGGAAAGGGTTAACTCCTGACGAATAAAATACTGAAGATCAGTAGATACATATAATGCTACACCACCCCCCCCACCTTATCCACTCTGCAGTTGGTCTCAAGATTGAATCCGGGAATGGAATAAATATTAAAAGGCATATCGGACTGTTTAAGCCATGTTTCTGAGAGACCCACAACAGGAGAGGCAAGCTTGGAGAATGTCCAAATAATTAACCATCTCATTAAAGTGTTTTGAAAGACTTCTGATATTCATATGAACAAAAGAAAACATTGAAGTGTCATTAAGATCAAAGGATGCATTAAGAGTGGACTCGTTGAGGTAATTGCAAGAATATTGGTACTGATTATTATCGTAGGGGTCATTCACTGAGTCAAACATTTCAAAATCAAAATTGGAATTACCAGGAGGAAAAATAAAGACTCATTGAATCAAATAATTAAAAGGGTAGGATTGTACATAGCAGTTATAAGAATTACCTACACTTCCTTCCCACCATTGAAAAATTACTGGTGAAAAATGATTTCTGCAAGTTTGAACAATTGACTTACATCGTTTATAACATAGTACACAGCATAACCGATGAAGAATGTCTCTAAATACCTTGTTACGAAAAGAACATAGATACGACAATGACATGACAGTGGGACAAAACAGGACAATTAAATATATACAATGAACGTAAACAAGGGAGGACGTAGTGACAGTACCGGTGGTTTTGGAGTGGAGCTGATAGAGCATCCAACTTCCAAAAAAAAAAAAAAAAAAAAGGACAGACCCCAGTGGATCTCCTGGAACATAATGATGAACATTGAGAAACATCACGACTTATCAATCAATAAATACATGTATATATATAAATTGAGTTACAACTTACACCATTTATCCACACCATCACTGCATCAGCCTGGAGAGGGGAAAACCGGACTGGTCGGTAAAAGTGAAATTTAAAAAAATGGTTGCCGATTGAACCGTACGGAAAAAAGAAACAAAAAAAGAACCCGGCCAGGCCGGCCAGCCCATCCAAGCCTCAAACGGAAACAGTGTAAGAAAACTTGTCAAAATATAGCACCGAGTCTAATTTAGTTTCTTTAGGTCATCTCTACATCCAATAACAAGACGTTTGCCATCTTTCTGACGGATCTCGATACGGCCGTCTTGTGTCCAGATTTTATCTGTTTCAGGATGGTTCTTCGCCGAATTAAGCCAACCCTGTCGTTCTTTTGTCAAGCTCTCTTGAACAAAGATGCTGGATCCTTTAAACTTGGAACGTAGGCGGTAGAAACTGGCTCTGGTGTTATAGTCAACGAATTTGATGATCAATGGCCTCACTCGTGGTTTGTCAAATTTGTCGAGACGAGATCCAATCCTATGGGAGCGGTCAATAGATTCGGGGGCGATTGACATTCCAAGGTGTTTACCGGCTGCTTCAATGAATCTGTTGTCGGTATTCTCTGGCTGGGTGGCTTCTTTCAGACCATGGATGATAAGACAATTACGTCTGGAATATTGGTCATGTACGTCCATCTTGTCTGACAAAAGGCGAACCTCGTTCTCAAGCTTAGAGATACGTGCGTCTCTGGATTGTAGCTCTAGTTCGATAGCCTTGTGAATGTCAATACTGACGATATCGGCAATGGCTTCGGTCAGGATGGGAACGAGGACATCAATCAGCGCTTTCGATTTCAGGGCATCGGTAATGGCCGTGGTGAGGGCTATGGGGTCAATGGAGGCTGTCGGTTCAACCGAGGTTGTGCTAGCTGCTGTTGTAGCATGTCGTTTTGGTGGCATGGCGGTGATAAAGGCGTGACTGAAATTCGGCTTGAAAGTCGAAGATTGTGTCGAGAACACGACAACAGATTATTCCCAAATTATTTCCAGGAGTGGCTATAAGAGGTAGGTAATGTTCCTTTACATGAAATTCTTGGTTTAGATGAACATTTAGTGTAGTATAACCATCATAATGCGTGGAAGTATGGAGCAAAACCAAAACACGTCCGACCTCGTTGATTACATGGTAGAAAGAGTCTAGCAGGCCTCAAACTTCAACATTTTTAGGGCAAGGCCACTTTGGCCTTGGAGCAAGCCAAATTTTGGAGGGCACCAAGGCCAATAGATTGGGCACCAAGGCCAAAAATGCAATTTAAAAAAAGGCACGAAGGCCATCAATAAATAATTAGTTGTAAATCAAAATAACACTGTAATGCATTAGTTACCCTAAAAAGTTTTTCACACAAAATTAAAAAAATATAAATTGTAAAATTGGCCAGAGGTTCCCCTATGGGTGGTTAACCCAATGAAACAATTTGCATGAATAAAATATTGATAAATCACATCTTATTCATAAACAAACTGTAAAACTGTAACTTGTAAGCCACCAGATGTCAACACACTTTCCAGGTTAAAAAGAACACA
Source organism: Leptasterias polaris (assembly GCA_037783415.1). Classification (NCBI taxonomy): domain Eukaryota; kingdom Metazoa; phylum Echinodermata; class Asteroidea; order Forcipulatida; family Asteriidae; genus Leptasterias; species Leptasterias polaris. The sequence goes on from JAZGTN010000141.1 coordinate 997,577, forward strand.
ACATCCACTCCTATGAGTCACAAAACCAGGTCACAAAACCACAAAGACACCACACGTAAGCTGCTAGTCTTTTGAGAGAAGCAAGAGTATTACAAACTAAAACAATTGTATAACAATCTGTAGAGGATTAACCACAAAGATACCACACAGCTGGCTTGTCTTTTGAGTGAAACAAGAGTGCCAATTGTATAACAAACTGTAGAGGATTAAGATAAGAGTAATTGGGTCTCAATAGGAGTGTCAATCATTCTCCCAGGAATAGGCCTGGATAGTGTCTGGGGCAAACATTAACCCTTTCAGCCCCAAGTTCTTTTGACATAAACAACTGCTGGAGCCCACGTTCTTTGACCACTCAAGCGTGAAGCACACTTCCTGACACAACAGGAAGCTGGTGTTCAAAGTTTGACTTTACAAACTCTGTTATTACCTTGAAGATTTTATTTAAGAGCATAAGGGGTAATAAAAATTGTCTTACTTATTGAATTTCCTTTCATATAATTCAAAAATCATTGAAATCAGCCACAAAATGTCCAAGTTCTTGGTCTTTGCTTCCTCAGTGTGTTCTGAAAACCCAAACACTTTTTTGCACACAACCTTATGGCGCTCCATAGGTGTTTGGCATTTCGGATCTTTCTACTCTAATTTGAAGCGGTTGCAAAATAACAACCCTATCTTATTTTACCGTCATTGGAAAGATCCGATCTTTCTCTTTCCAATGATGGTAAGCTTGGGTATGGAGGGTGAACATGGACAAAACTACAGCTTTTTAACAAATGGCCTTTGTGCCCAGGCTTGAGTGCTTTGTTGTGTGTTGTCTTGGGCGACTATAGTCGCCTTTGGGGCTGAAGCAGGGTATAGTGCACAGTCGACTATAGTCGCCCTTGGGGCTGAAAGGGTTAAATAAAGAAAAGGATCTCCAACTGTCGGCTTCGTCTGTGTAGACTAGAAAAGTTTGTTTTTTCGTAATCATTGACAACTGTGTAAAAAATATTCCGAAAAATCGCGGCATGGCGGCGGCGGCTGGTGCTTCTGAACAATACTGATTTGTATTTAACTTCTATTAAAAAGGGCACCACGGCCAAAGGAAATTAAGGGCACGGCAATTATGGCTTTGAAGGAGGTGATTTTTGGAGGGGCACCACGGCCAGTAACAAGGGCACCGACGGCCATGGCCGTTGTGGCCGCCGGGAAGTTTGAGGCCTGGTCTAGAATAGTTCTAGTTAGAGTTAGAGTTAGGGTTAGTGTTATTAGTGTTGATGCATTTCTTACCTGCCGTGCCAGGATACATTGTGACAAGGGGCATTTTACTCTCTTTGCACTGTACACCAGCATCTTCATCGTGCTTACAGTTATGACTCCCTATCCCTTGATGGGGACAATCCAAGAGATCCGTCTCGTTCCCTACACACTCGACGTCATCCAGGAGGATGGGTCCGCTGCCCTCTCCAAAGTATGCGTTGGGTACCATTGCGTTGGCAGCGTAGAACCCAAGCTGCTGGCAAACCACGTTGGCATCAGTGTAGTCCCAGTTGTCATCGCAGACAGTCCCCCATCGTCCCTCGTATGAAATCTCAACTCGCCCCTCATTGGGGAAGACACCGTCTTTTAGTCGGACTTGGAAATCTGTGAAGCGTTTTTTTAAATTCATTATAGGTAGGGTCATAGATTGTTTTTTGTCAACAAAATGCTGACTCACAGGTGAAATTCTAAAAACAACTGCAATAAAAGTCACCTGTGAAAGTTTTAGCTGACTACAGTGTCTATTTGCTGAGAAACAGCTAAAAGCTGTTACGGTATTTTCACAAGAATGTTGAATCCATCCACATTTAGTGCGGTGACAGCGGGTACCAACAGCATCTACCAACCCTATCTCTGTCAATCGCATTCGCGAATGGACACCAACCCTCAGAAATCAAAATGTTCAAAAAGCTTTAGGTTAAATATTTATAAAATGTCTTCCCTTGTTGATGGATAATCATGTATGGAGATTAAAGCTTTAGTCCGGCGTTTATCGTGTGTCAGCTTGAAGTTCTTCGAAAAAACAAAATACTGCTTCTTCGACAAGGCTTGTCATGGCAAAAACTGGATTTTACTACATTTTGTGCGTTTTGCGATTGTAACAAAATGTAACACATTTGCATGTGCGCGTACACACAGACTTCCTTTGTGGAGAGATGTGTACCGTACATTATAGCATACACAAATGACGCATAACTTGAATGCTAACAAGGTATGTAAGCGGGATTTTGGCGTTCATGTCTTGGACGAAACTTGTCGTCTATTGTCTGTATTATAGAAACGGAAATAGGCCCAAAATATCATTCGGCGGGTGGTCCATCAGGAAAAAATAAATGAAAATTAAGAAAACATTTCACCGTTTGTTCGCTATTCTTTTATTTGAAAAAAAATTGTAATGAAATATTAAATCAAGAAAATAGTGTGTATTTTTATATTTTTGTGCATATTTCTAATGAACAGTCAATCAAAAAGTGGGGGGGACATCTGATATGCTGTCCCCCCCAGTCTAAAAAGTGGGGGGACATGTCCCCCATGTCCCCCACCCATCGACGCCCTTGCATGCAGTACATTTGTCAAACTTGGTGTATTTAGCCGTTTTGAGTTGTTTGATTTCGGGGTCAGTCACAGTTTACAGCAAACAGTCAATGGTCACAGTCTTGATTCACTGTCACAGTTATACTTCAATAGACACAATCAGCATCCAGAGTCACGTGACTTGTAGTGGGTATCCAATGTAAACAAATTAAGCAAGCAAAGTACAGTAAGCATGGAAAAGTATGAGTGCTTCCCACCTTACGGCAGATACGCTCGGAAGCAGCCATGCGTTTCCATTCACGCTGCGCGTTGCTTGGTTTGTTTGTTTATATTGTATACCCACTATGAGTCACGTGACTGTAGTCGGCGATTGTGTCTATTACATTCATCTAGTAAAGTACATGTAAATTCACACAATTAATGTAGCTTCATGTTTTCCATTGATTGCTGAAAATGTTATTACAGCAATGAGTACATCAAGAATTTGTACAAAAACCAATTTGCAAACTTTTGTGCTTTTTGACACATACATCACTCGGTGACGAAAGGACTACATAAACCAGTCACAATCGTAGCTTACAGTCACAAACACAGCTCACATTTCAAGTCGCAGTCACTTGCCACGATCACAGTCAACGTTTACAGACAGCCATGCTGCAGCTCTATGATTAAAAATGGCCAGCTGGCCAGACTCACCTGGTATTGCTGTGGGCTCACTATCGCTGCACTCTACTACAGCTAGGCAATCTGAATTACACTCATCCACCGTTGCAAACTGTTGCTGGCATTCGGCCAGTGATCCTTCCGTCCCTTTACATACGATATTGCTGATGAGTATTCTAGACTTGGCAAGCTTCTGGCAGTCCTCCGTAAGATCTGAAGGTAGAGCAAACTGAAAGCCAAGCTGTCTGCAAGCAACTTGCGCAGCTGCAAAGTCCCATCCTTTGCTGCAAACAGACCACCAAGTACCAAAGTAGTCCACTTCAACTTGGCCTCTGTTCAAGCCTTCTTCGGGAGACAGACGAATGACTGCTCCTGTTTGGGACAAAACAAAATCAATTTTAAAACACTTTGTCCCCTACTGACTATTTTCCATGGATGTGAAAAGTGCTGGTCCTGTTAAAGACTGTATCCTCCAAAATAGTGTCCAGAGGTGGACTGTTGGCCATGAATACGCTGGTAAAACCTTGACCCAGGTCAACTCTCAAGGAAGTTTATAGGCATTGTCACACAGAGAAATTTGTTTTCAGGCAACTTGAAGGCAACCAACTGCAATGCATGCACAAGGAACACTTTGGCAGCACAAGAGACATTCTTCTACATGCAACTTACTATCCCCAGGTAAATAATGAGAAAAAATGTGGATAAATTTTCTTCTTGGAGATTGCCTTGAACTGGTTGCCTGTAAATTGCCTCGTGTGACATGGACTTAAGGATGGGGCTAACACTTGACAAGTTGACAGGTGGATAATATATTGTGTATTTGATTTGCGGTAACACCATGCGTATATATCTACTTGCTGTGTAGATTATGGTCTTTTGAGAACTTGTCTTGCTATTTATTCTACTGCCGCCGAGTGGATTTTTCAGAATTCGTAAGACTTCTCAGTTCTGAAAAGAACTGTCCTGCCGGCAGTAGAATAAAATAGCAAGACAAGTTCTCAAAAGACCATAATCTATACAGCAAGTAGATACATACACATGGTGTTACCGCAAACCAAATATGATACCTCACCAAGCACAGCCTCAAACCTCATATATGGATAATATAACCCGCACCCCTTCACTGCCTAACAACACCAGTTACCTGCATTTGGGGAGCTTTGATTGCTGCAAACAACACCAGCATCCATGACACAGCTCCCAACACTCGGGCCACTGCTCTGACACTGCGTTAAGACATCCTGCCATCTTTCACAACTGAAATCCAAGCGCTGCCTGAGGCTCTTGGGGCCAGCCCCTCCTGTCTCCTTTGGATGGAGTGCCGTTGCCGACAGTGCATAGTGGAATCCGACCTGCTGGCACACAGCCATGGCCTCATCATTGCTCCACTGGTCGTGACATACCGGCAGCCACTGGTTTCCGTACAGGACTTCTACAGCGCCTTCTAAGGGCGACTCTCCTCCCACAAGACGGACTGAACATAAACAAGAAATAAACAACAAATTATGAAACTTTCATCAACTTTCATTTCTCAACATTATTGATTACAAATATTTGATAGCTGTACATACATGTACTACTTAAGCAATCCCACGAGTGTGACTGGAATACGGAAGACGATACTGCATCTCATACACCAAGACAGGAGGACAATTTTTATACATGGAATGCACAAATGATTTATTTTTGGATTGTAAAACATCTAGTCTTATACCGTGCATGTATCTACCGATAAGATGCTCAAGGGGCTTGAACAAACACAAACATTTTATGACAGGTTTTTGCATTTTAAGATTTTTTTATTATTATGAGATTGATTTATGTAGCACCTTGTAAGGGTTTTTACAAGGTGTTGTGGCGCATTCAGCAGCCCCTGCCAGACACACTGGGGCAAACCCCTCCTCTTAGCTATTTAGTGTAACCGAGTTCTTTTACATGCATTACACAACACATGGGACCTACGGCTTTATGTTGCATCCAAAGGACAAAGCATTAATGGTTAAGTGTCTTGCTTAACGCTGCCCCACCCCTGTTAAATACCACACGGCTACCATTGGTTACTGCAGCATGTAGACCGTTTGGAAAACGTTTATACCTCATTTGAAATGTTGATTTCATACTTTTTTCAAAGCTAACCTTTCAAGTTTCAAGCCGTTGTAGCTAGATAGTTTGGCAAAAAAATAACAATAACAAATATTAATTGTATATTGTCTTTGTTAATTATTATGTTTTTACACTGTGAAACTGCCGTATTTTTGTACACAAGCCTAGATAGAAAGTGTTTTCTAACTGGAGATTGCGAGTCCATGAGTCATACTGCCTAAAGGGTTGACAGATTGTCTAGTTGTGAAATGGAAATAAACAAACAAACAATAAACAAATGTCATAGACCATGTCCATCGAGCCCGTCTGACGATAGAACTTTGAGGGTTTCATCTGTTTTTGCTAAAAACTGAACTAAAATGTGTTCTCGGTTTACTGGCTGCAGACCAACACTCAACCATTAAAGGCATTGCAGTAAGTGCGTACTGTGTATTACACCTTAACCCTCTTGCTGTCTGACCATTTCAATACCATTCACTGTGGTTTTGAATGATAGATAAGCTATGCCAGCCTTGCAATATGATACCATGAGGGAATGCATGTACACAGTACACAGTTAGTTCTGTGCACAGTTGTGCCACCATACACAACTTTGGCAGTTGAATGGTTTCAAATGGTTGGTCAACTCACTTGAAAATGTTGCGAACAGTAGGAGGGTTAATCATTACTTTTTAGTGTTTTTTTATCACAAAAGGGCAAGAGCCCAGTACACTTGTCATTAAAATAAGGGGTTGGCCCTAGTGTTTTCTGGTATGGTTGGCTGCAGATTGCGCTATCACAACACCTTGTAAACTGCTATACATGTAGTGCTATGTAAATAAATGGGTCTTATATTTGAGACTTAGCTCTGCATACCTTGTAGAAAAGATAATGAACACTTTGAGGCACCCTCGGGTGTGACAAGAGAATTCTACTACTATGATAATAATAATATTATTGTTCTTATTATTAAACAAAAAAGACAAAACCATGAGGAAAACATGCAGTAAATCTTTTAACCTGGTAGCGGCTTCTCTTGACAAAAAACAGCAGCATCTTCCGCCCTCGTACAGCTCTGTGTCGTGGGTTTGATACAGGAGCATTGCCCAAAATTGCTCTCATTCCCAGCACATTTACACTCCTCAGTAAACATCGGCCCCTGTCCCTGACCGAACTGTGCACCACTTATCGTAGCCAGACCCAGCGCATCTGCATGTAGGAAACCCAGCTGTCGACACACCACATCAGCGTTGCTTGGGTGCCAAATGTTGTTGCACACTGTCCACCATTCCTCACCGGGGAAGATTTCTATCCGGCCTTGATGAAGATAATGCCCATCCACAATCCTGACTTGGATTTCTGAAAGGTAATTTCAAAGATGGAAGAATTCCAATTCAACATTAACGCAGGTTACACGTGCAGTGACTAAGTACAGTTGTAACAATCATAACCCTCAATCCTCCAGACATTAGTAGACTGGTTGGAAGTGACCGAAAGCTACAATTATCGCAGCCACAGTAAGTTATGAGCAAACTGGCAAAGTAAAATGAAGACACTTTTGAAAAAACTTTAAAAGTCATAATGTTGGTTACACATTATGCTACAGATTGGCCAAACAAATATTTATTGTGGCAGACTTGTTCTTTTTGAAAAAACAAAAAAGTCATAATGCTGGTTACACATTATGCTACAGACTGGCCAAATAAAGCTTTATTGTGGCAGACTTGTTCTTTTCCCATTCAAAGTAAACATTGATGCTGAAAGTCCCCAGAATATCGACCACTTCCTCCATGGAAAGTTTGAACAACAGCCAAGTTTACCAAACTGACTGTGGCAATCGATGGGGCCCAGTTTTGTGTCTGAAAAAAATCAAGATTTTGACCTGTCCTCGACCACCAGGAGAATCAAATGCTAGAATTGGGAAAGATGCTGCCATTTTTACAAAGCTGGGTGTCATAAGTATGACACAATTTTATTTTCATAATGAATGGAAAAGTGGCATTCGGATTTTATATTTTCCTGTACCCCAGCAGCAGTGCTTTATTCAGTTTAAGGGGCACACCTGTCATGATCAAAGCAGGATTTTGGCTGTACATAGAATTATGAACACTCACTCACTTACTACACGTATGACGCATGAGCCCTCCCTCCACATCTCATCTACGGAGGGGGCACGCGTACAGGCCTGCTTCGATCATAGCGACAGTGACCCCTTAAGATTTTGTTAATGTTTTTTTGCCACAATAATGAGTGAACTAAATGGCAGACGGCTATATATTATTAGGGGACTCTTTCCCTCTTTGAAGTTTAGTTAACTGTACTTTTTGTAGCACTAGCAGTTTACATTTAACCATGAAGAAGTATCAAGTTGTTGAATTTAATATGGACTTGGTCAGTCAATATACAACTATACAATAAGGCCATTTAAATTTAGCTGGTGACTGTGATCGCCTTTAATCATTATTGTCAGTATTATAATAATTATTATTATTATTAATAATACATAAATTACAAGCCTGTGCACTATCCACAGCTATTCGAATATCCATGGATAGTTTTTTAAGAATCCAAGGCAAAACACCCTTTTTATGAAAAACTAGTTAGCTAAAGTATATAATTAGTGTCAATCAATACCGAGTGAGGGCGCTGTTCACCGCGCAGCCACTTTTTGTTAATGGGAAACTGTGACCACCTCAACGTGTACAACGCTATAGAGAGATCGGTGGTGCGGAGGGATATAGATTTAACCCATGTTAATCGTTTCATTCATAAAAATAAACGGAACTACTTTCAAGATGGAGGTCCGTTTTTGTGAAAAACTTTCTGTAAATTCACAAGAAATCTTGTTTTCTGCGCTCAAATTCATTGTGAACTGTAAGTAGTTATCCTCTTAGGGCCCCATAATGAACCAAAAATGACAGTTAGTTGAGTATTTAATTATAATGTAATTACTTTTTGAATTAAAACTATTAGTTGTCGCGCTTTTTCGCGCTTGATTGTCAAACACGTTGATACGGCCCTTGGGAAATGTTCAATTACGCAAGGGGAATTGGCTGTTGTGCGCAACCGCGAAAACGTTGCGCTGGTACAAGGTCACAAAAAATTAATGTAAACAAGGTCAAATATTTTTAACTTTGACCTTCCATAAGTCCGGTTTTCATGAACCGATCCCCACAAGTAAAGTATCAAAATGAATGTCTCAAAGAGCTCTATCCAACTAGACTACTTACAACTCAATCAGATTAAATCTCAAATTTTGTGATTTCCACTAATAATAAATTAATGCAGTTTTAATGATAAACTTTAATTATAATAACTGATAATATTTTTAATTAAAATACACAGAAATTTAATATTTATTTACAACACATTCAACATTTTTGCAATCAACAAAAAATACCTAGGCTTACCACCACTCTTAGTCTTAGTCTTGTGTGTCGGTGAGTGTAAATCGCCTGGAGATGATACAGACTTACAGACATGGCTAAACACAGTCAGCATGAACATTACCATAAAAACCCTTCCCCACAACCACATCCACCGCACTGGCATAGCCATTGTCCTGTTTACTCTAAATGTTACGTGCATGGCCATATTGAAGGTCGGGTTGACTCTTCTCATCGAAATGTCATTCATCAAATAAAAGCATCAAATTCAAAGACGTTGACCTGAAGATCTTCAACTCAGAATGCCTTCATTGTTGATAAACAAACTTCCCTCTCTCATGATAGAAACTTCATGATTAACAATTTTACTGAGTTCAACAAACTTGCTGTGACTGGTTGACTCAGCAAAATCCTATTTCCTAGTTTTCTGCTTCACAAAACAAGTTATGAGAAATCAGAACTTCCTTCGACTTGTTGTTCTAAACAGCGCCCTCCTTTGGCAATAAAGATATAACTTATGCAGAATTTTAGTGAGTTTTTACAAACTTAATTATTAAAAAAACACTGTTAGATATCTGTCAACTATCATTTCTACCTGCTTATTTTATATTTAAAAAAAATTCATCAAAGACATTCTGTGTGGTGTCTACCGGGTGCTCATTCTTTTTACCATAATTACCTCTAATTACTTTTAGCTTGCCAATTAATACCGCCCTCCATTGGCGGGATGCAGTTATTTCATGATGGCGACTTCCGTGTTCGCGGAAGAGCCATCCGTACACCTCTTTTGCCCCGTGTGTAAAAACCTTTTGCAGGACCCTGTGATCAGTGTAGGTTGTGGGCATACATTCTGCAGGCTTTGCTTAACAGATGGAGACTCTTTGGTGATTTTGGAAGTTTGTCCCGTGGACAGTAAACTGCTCAAAAATACGTCCGTTTTTGAGAACAGGTTTGTCATACATTATCAAGTCATTTTTTGTACACTAGCAATTTTGTCAATGCGTTTTGCAAGGTGCAGAGTTTGTTGGTTCCGAGTTTGCGAGGTGCCGAAGTGTCCGGTATTCCTGGTGCAGGACGTCAGTGTATGTTGCACTCGCATATTTTTAGCCAAGGTTGGACTCCTCCGTCCCGTACCATTGCGGAAAAAAAAAAAACAATTTTCTTCTTTATATTATTAATAAATATAATTATATTTTTAATTTTACCTTAAGTTATTGACAATAATAATATTGAGGAAGCTGTAACTTCACTCGGGTTCAGAGTTATTAACTTATTCTTGGATGACATTTTGTTATGTGAAAATAAAATGGAAATTGACGCCTCCGTTGTGACAATCTTGAACGACAGTGACACATGTGTATTTGTGACGGCTCCAAGCGCATATATGCGTACTTAGTTTGTGTAGATGCATAGCAACCACGAAAGAGGGCGCGGTCAAACTCGTTTGTGCAGCATGCTTTTTTCCGGGTGGCAATTTCCCGCCGAAAGATGTTCAGGTTTCTATACATGTTGTGCATGCGCATATGAGCTCAAACTGTCAATTGGTAAAGGATGGTCACAAATAATGGCTGTGCAGAACTCTGACTTTTTTGGGGAAATATTATCATCCATGGATAAATTTGTTATTTGTGAACTCATCAAAAGTGTAGTTAACATGGTTAAGGACACCAAGAATGTATGAATGAATTTTCAGCTTCTCAAATTAGGTAAAAATATGAAAACAAGTAGTAACAATTTTGTTTGCATTAAACAGAAGCTTTATACCCAGGACGTCAGTGCAGTGCAACAGACACTGATTTCCTACCAGGGCTATCTCATATGTGTTCCGGAAGAGTCCAACCTGGGCTTTACATACCCTACATGTAGTTTATGATGAGTTCTTGTCTTGTCATGTCTTGTCTTGGTTGTACTGGTGGCTATTGATCATTCATCAACAGGCAGTTTGTTGCTTGTGCAAGCATTTTTTTTTCTTCTACCAAATGTAATACTAATTAAACTCTTTTAATTAATAAAAGGGGCACTGTTGTCATGAGCACAGTGAGTCTGTGTTCAATCCGCAGACATTAAATTCTGAACTCTCACTACCCAGTTACTCAAACTGCACATGCGATAACGGTGCCTTTCAAAGATTTTTTTTGTGATGTGACGGTCAACATGCGCGTGTGTGTAGTAACTGTGTAAGAGTTCATGTTTCCATGTCCAGTCACAAGCAGACTAGGATCACGATGACAGTTCCCCTTTAAATGCATTTTTGTTGTCTTTACAGAGCAATAAAATCTCAGATTGATGATTTGCTTGTGTACTGTAAGAATGGAATCAAACGCTTCAGCTCCCGCAACGATGAGGTCATCGCAGACAGCTGTGGCTGCCCTGAGCTGGTCAAACTGTCTCAGAAGTGTGACCATGAGGAGAGGTGCCCTTACAGCGCTCTATCCTGCCCCAACAGCCCAGAGTGTGGCATCTTGCAGCGTCAGTTCCTGGAGGACCACGTCTTGAGTGTGTGCTCTTTTATTAAGTGCCAATTTTACGAGAGAGGTAAGAAGAAGTGTAAGAAAGCTTTTTGTTCATCCACAGCTTCTCCCTTTACCAGAGGCCATACAGTCCAGGGCTTTAATTCAGGGGGGGGGGGGGGGGGGGGGGGGAGGGGATGGAAATCTACAACAAGATTGTAGCTCAAAATATATAGGCCTATGAGAACTTGATTCTTTTTGTATGACCAGAAATGAAATGAGAGAAAAAAATTACTTTAAAATAATATTTCGTTCCCTTAAAAATTTGTTTTTTTTCCATCGGAAATATGAAGAATATGAAGAAATTATTTTGAGGTAACAAATTTAAGTATTTTTTCTGTTTTTATCTTTTTTTGCTAATTTTATTTCTTTGCCTGTCTCTTTAGGGGCTATGTAACACTAAACCAATGTCTCATACACCTATCAGTCTCCTGACAATGGCTAGAGCAGGCTAGTCGAAACATTGAGACCAATTAAGAACTTACTCTACAGCAGTGAAGTTAATAATGAGAAGTCCCTTTGATCGACTAAGCGAAAGTAGTAATCCCAACCAATTTCCTACCCCTGCCCAGGTAGCAGGACAGTTCTTTTCGGAACTAAGTACGCTTAGTCTACTGAATTCAGAAATCTACTCCGCGGCAGTAGAATAAATAGCAAGACAAGTTCTCAAAGAACAAATCTACACAGCAAAGTACACAGTATTACCACAACCTGATTATACCTCGATACCTCACCATGCAATGCCTCAAATCTCAAATATGAAACAATACAAATTGCTCTTTACTTTGACCTTAGGTTGTTTGTTCCATGGAACATCCCAAGCTGCTGAGGACCACTGCAAGACATGCGAATACAAATCTGTATCACCAGCAACTATATCAACAGAAAGTAGCCAGCAGGTAACGCTAAAGTCATCAACTACGTGATATTTAAGGAAAAGACTGTCAGAATTTTTCCTGATTGAGGAACTTTCATTTGTCTCCTTTCTCCTTCAGATTTTCTTGAAAGACTTGAAGATGCCATTACGGGGAAGAATGGCAGAAGCTCATATTATGAGAAAACCTCTTGAATCTTTCTCCTGAGGATGATCAGAGCATACTGATCAAACCGTTTAGTTGTAGGGACACAGCGTGGTTGATGTCATCGTCGGACTAGAGACAAAAATGTGATGCATTTGTCTTTCAAATGAATTGTAAAATTTGTTTTTTTATTTTAACAGAAAGTTTATTTATCAATGCAGGAATCTGCAAGCGCGATCTTGGATTGTATCCCAGCATCCTAGCTTTGTCCTTCGCTTTGTCACAAGAAATTCTGAACTTACAGTTCGTGAGCAGACCTGTTTTTCAACATTCTTCCCAAATTTTTTAACAAAAGCATCACTTCAGACAGAAGTTAATATCAATCTAGCAGAACGCTACTTCAAACTGACCCTTTTAACCACTGTGTGTAAATTCTCTTCATACAGCATTATACTTCATGACAAGTGGTGAGAATTATGGTTGAACAACAAAGATCACGGATATTCAAAGTTTGCGCCTGCTCTGTCCTGCTCAAATCTTAAATTCATGCAAGGAAGCAAATTTTGTGCCCCCAAAAAAGAAAAAAAAATCCTCCCGTTGCGCCTGTGCTTTGGTTTGTACACAAAGCAATGGCCGCCTGGTTAATGTCAATGACACCGAGGTCACGCGCGTGGTCGCCAAAAGTCCTGGACCCATTGAGTTGATTGAAAACATCTGTTCCCCAATTAGCTGGGAGTCCTTTGATGTCTTGCCGTCATTTCTGCAGTTAGAAAATGGGAGATAAGCCCTTGCACAAGCCCTCTTAAAGGATTTATTACGTGGCTGACAGTCATCCGAAAATACGTTAGGCCGAAACAGGTGCCTCGTTTGAAGGTTGGAACCAATGTGTACTACATGTGCAACTTTTTAATGGCTGAATGGGCAAAAGTCAATTGCTGCGGCCCTTTACAGCCACTAGGGGTTGTTGTTGCGGAAACAACTGTCCACAATGTCCTCTAAATCAATATTCAATCGATCTATTGTTTTTATTTTGACAGGTTGCTGACGATGAAAACCTAAGGCAGCAAGTCCAGACCCTGACCCAAAAAGTGATGCTCCTTGACAAGAGTAGAGAAGAGATGACAGCTAACCTGGACGCCTGCTCAAGGTACAGTATTTCAGCCATGCAACTTTTCACCCTTATTCTGGTGAGCATAACTTTGTTGTGCTTAGCTACATTTTATGCTTAGCAACTCTATGAAGTTTACAATCATAATCATGTTAGCCAGTGCACATTCTTCTTTCTTAACTGACAATCATTTCGCAATCTAAAATGATCATACAATGGCCAATGACATCTTACTTAGAACAGGGATGAGAAATTTTATGTCTGCCTGGTGAAAGTGTAGCTGTTATTTTCTTCAGATATAAATCGTCTGACCTACTTCCACTCAACTAAAATGGTCAAAGTAAAGGTCATGACCTCAATTCCCAATTTCCAAAGTTTTCCATGTTGACATGGTATGTTTTGGAAACAAAACTAAATTTATGTTTCATATTATTTTTTTCAGACACTTTTTAAAGAAAAGATTGTGTGAAAAACTCAACATTAGTAGCTATGTCTGGGCTTATGGTGATGATTTTACAGAAATGAATGGTCTTTAAAGGGTTAACATTGGATCCTAGTTTCAGACCTTTTTGACAGCAATCACTCTCACCATTGCTAGAGTTCACCCGGCAAACACTTTCAGTTTCAGAAATTTCAAGCCCTGTTTGAAACAGATATAAACAAAATCCTGCTCTTTGATCTACTAATCTAGCGCTGTGAATACTGTTCAAAGAAACTCTTTTGAATCTCCAACTCCAGGGGTTACCAAAAAGTGGAAATGCCATTAATATTTCAATATACTTCCTTAAGTTTGGATTCTAGTTTCAGACCTTTTTGACAGCAATGACTCCCACTTTTGCTAGAATTCACTCGGCAAACACTTTTAGTTTCAGAAAGGTATAAGCCCTGGCGTGTCGTGGCCGAGCGAGTAAGAGCAGAGTGTGGGTTCGAGTCGCGGTTGTGACACTTGTGTCCTTAAGCAAGACACTTAACCATTATTGCTGCATTATTGCTGCATCCTTGCATGGGATGTAAAGCCGTTGGTCCCATGTGTTGTGTAATGCTTGTAAAAGAACCCAGTACACTTATCGTTAAGAGAAGGGGTTCGCCCCGGTGTTCCTGGTTTGATTGGCTGCATATTGTGCCACAGCACCTTGTAAACCATTAGATTGTGCTTTAAAGGAAAAAGGTCTGATACTTCCTAACGTACATGTAGCTTCACTTACCTTAATAATGATGTTCAAGCGCCATGAGTGTCACTGAGTGTCGAATTTAAGCGTACATAAGAAGCCACTTCTATTCTTGTTTAAACCAAAACTTCTTCCTTTAAAAGTTATTGGTCTGCTTTTCCAAACAGTCATCTTTGTTTTTCTTTAATAGTGCCTTGGCTGACATGATGGCCAAGTACAACAGCTTAATATCGGCAGTCGACCAACATGATGCAAAGCTGTCATCGGCCTCCTTCAATCGGGCACGGCGGATCGGGATGAAAACCAGAACACCTTCAGGTTGGTCATGGTCATGTGTAAAGAGGGGCTCCAAGGTCAAAAAGCTTTTTGTGATGCACTCATTTTCAAAAAGATAAGAGTCCTCATGAAAATGGAAAAAAATTACAAGTCTCTAACCTCACACTAAAATGGTGCAAAATTTCATTTTATTTGATACTCTTTCAGAACCAAAGTTGATACATGACGCCACCAGCAGCAAAAACAAATGGGTCTGTACCTTTCAAAGAGGAATTTCTGCGCCAGTCATAAGCTGAAAGTCAATGGCTTTTTGACTGAATAACATCAGAAATCTGGATTGTACTGTTGTAAATTCTCTGTACAGACCATATTTTTGAAATATAATCTCATTCACTTGAAGGTTAAAAAACACGATGGCATTTTACACAGTTTTAACTTGAGGTTAATATAAAGACTTGTTTTCACCATTTGCATAAGGACTCTATATTTTGGAAAGTGAGTGGTTCATACAAGAACCAGTTTTTCTCTGAAATTTTCCCCTCTGAAATGAAGTCATATTTAAATAAACTGTATCTGAAAACCTCAATAAACACAACAGCTGATTTTGGTTGTTACAACCACAATTAAGGACAATGCATTCAAGGACACAAATGATTGAGCCCAAATTTCCTAGATTTGTTATTTCATGTATGTGGTTGATTACGCAAAACATGAACACTGTCTGAAACTATTTTGTCAGCTCTACCAATCCTGTATTATACCTTTAACATCATTGATGCTGCTGTGGTAATTTGTTTTTTGTAACGCTTATTTGCAAGTTTATTTTGTCATTGATTTGATTTAGAGCGACGGGACTCTTCCAGCCCCGAGAATACAATTTCCAGCTCTGATAATTGGCAGGTGCCGTTTGAATTTAAGTGCATTGGAACTCTGAGGTAAGTTTATGAGATTATGTAGTTTCTGTTTGTGTCGATCTTCGTGTGACACTTCGGTTATACTTAGGGTACACTTTCGGTAATTGTCAAAGACCATTATCCTCACTTGGTGTATCCCATCATATGCATAAAATAACAAACCTGTGATAGCTTGGGCTCAATTGGTCATCGAAGTTACAAGAAAAAGGCACCCTTGTTGCATAGAATTGTGTGTTTTCAAATGCCTGAGAAAGGCTCAATGCCTGAAGCCTTTTTCAGATTCAAATTTTGGGGTGAAAAATCACCTCTTTCTCTTAAACTACATTAATTCAAAGGGGGTTGATTCTAACACTGTTTTATCAAATGCTCTCCAGTGCTCTTTACCAAGTAAGTTTATATGGTCTTTATTTTTTGGAGTAATTACCAAAGGTGTACTCTCCCTTTAAACAGACTGATGCAGCCTGTGTGCTTTTTTATTCTACTCCTGTAATTTGGGTACTTCACGTTATTCATGAAGTATTCTTTAAACTTCCTGGAAAATGGGAAAAAAAAAAAAAAGGGAATTTTATGTCAAAGCAAAGTTAACTTAACTTAACAACAGCAACAAAATATTGATATTATTAAATAAAACTGAATGACAATGTAAACTCAATATTATTTCTGTATCTTAAAGCTTTGTCTAAAATCATTTCTGGTACCAATGATTTTTGGCGTGTTGTGAACTCAATTTCTTGTGGCTGAGTCGTCAGGGTGTGGGTTCGAACCCCGGTCATGACACTTGTGTCCTTGAGCAAGACTTTTAACTAATGTGAGGGCAGAGATGATTCTTGTGATTGATGGCATACTTCATGGAAGCACAGGCTGTATACTCCCAATGGAAGCTGAGAATGGTTTAAGGAATGAAATAAATGGCCCTGTGACCAGGGGGTAATAATGTTCGAAGCGCAATGATCATTCTTTGGAATTGCGCTATATAAGAGCCGATTGTATTATTGTTAACATCATTATTATTATTTTGAAACAAAATTCCATGTTGAATTGCTGTCATTTCCAAGGAAACTGTTTTACATCGGACCAGAATTTAACTGTCTTTGTAAATTTGGGTGCTGAGTGTTATTGTCATTTGGAAAGATATGCAGCATGAAGGGAATTTATATTGACAAATGATAGTTCATTTGGGGGTTATTCGCTAAGAAGTGAGCTCTGACCTCATAGTTTGTAGATGTGTTGAGGGTACATGAGCATAAATTTCAAATAATTGAAATTGAAACTGAAATTCATGTATGTTGTATATTCCTCAGAGGTCATGAAGGTGCTATCCACTGCCTAGCGACCAGGGGTCATAGGTTATATTCAAGCGGAGCTGACAAGGTCATCAAAGTATGGGATATCAACGCACTCAGCAAGGGCTGCGTACAGAATATTAGAGGACATACTGATACAGTAAGGCCAACCTGTATACACGTATTGTGTCTCTCTATTCCAAGGCATACGCTCTCTTGATACCAACATGTTGTAACAGTTTTGACCAATAGCTCACTGTCACCAAGGCAATCTTGGTAAAGTTTGCCAAGTCTCACGCCGTGCACAGGTCTTGTGTTTGCCGATCTTGGCAGCACATCAAGTGCTTCATTGTTTGTGGTTCCCCACAGTTACAGTCTGTAGTTTGGCCATCAGGTACATGTACATGTAGATATCCCCACTTCCCCATAAGTACCATACAATGAACCATATCCAGTGGGCAGTCTGTTCAGAACTTGCCAGGTAGTCAAATGCTGGTCTGCACCTGTTGCTAAAGACACCAACCTGATAAACAGAAACAAATGTTTCCAACTTTTCAAGGTTGAAACTGACTAGATGCGCAAACCTGTTTCCTAAAGCTGCTTATCAGTAAATTTTGCTCAACAAAATGTTTTACAAATCAAAAGGAACGTTATCTTACATGTACATGGCATTGTGATTAGTATGTAAGATTTTCTGTGAAGAATCAAGAGACATAGAGCCGGGTCAGATTCGAACCCACACCCTGTTGATCAGAAACACCAGAGCTTGAGTACAGTGAGCTTGACCGCTCGGCCACAGCACACCACAAAGTATAAGTATGTTATACGCCACAAAGAACTTAGTAGCCTTCAGAATTTTTGTTACTAACTTACTCTTCGGCAGTAGATAAATAGCTGGACAGTTCTTTTAAGAAGCACATCATTAACAAAAACCTTTTCCTTGTTAAGGTTCTGACAAAACATATGCAATTATTTCAATGTTTGTATTTTTGTGTAATTCATTTATTTTGTTTATTGAGATATTGCCTAGCATCAAAAGGCCGGATGGCCACTTCAAGGTGAGGGCTACAATTAACTGATTTGGGCTGTTGACCCAAATTAGCTGCCACTAGGGGCATGTTTTCCCCCTACTCCTACACAGTCTGTAAAAATGTAGGCATGGGTATTATTTACTAGGAGCCTGGCTGGTAGACCAAAGTGCACTGCCTTCCCAGTTTTTTACAAAGCAATAATGAATGGTAAAGTGCCTTGATCAAGGGCACAACTGTCATGACCAAGATTTGAACCCACACTCTGCTGCTGACAACGCCAGAGCTTTGGTCTGCTGGACTAGACCGCTCGGCCACGACACGCCACTTTGTATTCAAAGTTTTCACCTACCTGGTTCTTAACATTGTCTTGTTCTTAACATTGTCTTATTTTAATCTATATGGATTCCTTTTTTTCCCAGAGTTCTTTTCTATTTGTACATACTCGTATTTTTGTATTTTTATGTGAAATTGTCAAATAAAAAATAATTTAATTCTTCCTGAAGGTAAATGCTCTTTTAACTGGCAAGGAATATCTATACAGTGCTGGGGCCGACCAATCCTTACGCA
Source organism: Leptasterias polaris (assembly GCA_037783415.1). Lineage (NCBI taxonomy): Eukaryota > Metazoa > Echinodermata > Asteroidea > Forcipulatida > Asteriidae > Leptasterias > Leptasterias polaris. The sequence goes on from JAZGTN010000141.1 coordinate 1,016,138, forward strand.
TGTGGAAATACGACACTATGACAGAGCACAAATGTGTCAAAGTGAGTCATAAGAAATACTTGTCTGTCAAATTAAAAACTTGTTTGTCAAATGTCAAATTTTCTTAGCATTCAGCCTGTATACATTTTGTAACTGTCATGGTTTATATTTACATTTGCATGCAATCTTGTTTTGCCTTGGATTTGGCATTTTTACCATTTTTAAATCATGTTATTCTATAAGTACAATTCAATGCAATTTTTTCTTTGGCAACAAGTTCGAATTTCAATAAACCATGAATAATATTATTATTAATGATTTTAAACGCATGATTTCAATGAGTGGGATTTCAAAAAGCAGTGTCTCTTGAACTCATGAAATCTCAGACAATTCTTCTTTCTCATGTAGTGGTTTATCTTCTTTAATTATGAGCCAATTGTGGTAGAGTGCCAAGGAAATAATTGTTATAGGCTTTGTGAAAAAGCAAAGGCAGATGTGGGAATCGCACTCAATCTAACCTGCAGTTTAACAACTTGACTTGGATTACATTCAGAACCCCACACCCCCCGCCCCAACCACACACCACACTATTTGTATCCAATTGTGTATAGTTTCTACATTAATGCTGTTGATTTTTAATCTGTTTCTTAGTATTAGTGAAAATGATTCGTACCTTAGAGATGCCTGAAAATGTATTAAACTTAAGTTTGATTTTTTTTTTTTTTTTTTAAGATTCAAGATATCTGCACTCTCTTGAAAAGTGTTTTCATATTACTTGTGTTTTACCCATTCACCATTGTGTTAAGTGCTGTATAATTAGTACTTTCCCAAGTCTTCTGGAAAAACCCCCACATGTTGATTACTCATGTTAATACTCGGTGGGAGTATACAGTGCACATAAAGGGTGTGTACAACGATGGTAAGATTGAAAATATAAATGTTCACAGATTTGCACATAACTTACATGGTATAAAGATGGTCATGGTGGGAAAACTTCCCTTGAAATAGCTTTGCTTGAAATGCTATCATTTTAAGGAAATGAGTAAAACAATTAGTCTTTATCACCCGTGATAAAATCTGATGTTTGAAAACAGTGAATATATATTTAATGGGGTTTTCACTGTTTTCTCATGACTCCAAAGACCGATTTAACTTTGACAGGTTAGGTATGTCATGTATATGTTGGGTTACATCAAGTTTGGAACCTGGTCTTTGACAATTACCAATATTGTACAAATGCTTTAACACATCGGTGTACGGGTAAAAACACAAATTCTTATTATTATTATTATTCTAAATACACAAATTTATGAAGTGCATTTCTGAAAGACCAATGCGCTCTACAATAAAAAAAATACATGCAAGTACAAGAAACAGTGTAAATTACAAAAGCACAAAAGCAAGATTAAAAGATAAAAAGTACAAACACGCACATACTTCACAACAAATCCGAGCAAGATCAGCAAAAAATTACAGAGCTAAAAACAGCCACCGAAAAAAACATTCTTCATCCCCGATGCAAATTTAATATTAATAAAAATATAAAAAACTAAATGAAATGTTAAATATTATATATTTTCTCCATGTAACATCTTATCAAGAATGGCTTTTAGCTTTGTTTGGGGCGAACTTGCACTTAAAACAATTAAAATGAAGAAACAGAAAACAAAATACTTTTCATTTTCTTTTTGCAAACAGCATGCTCATGACAGCGCTATTTGTGCTTTGGCAAAGAACACCAAGTACCTATTTTCTTCTGGTCAGTCAACCATAAAGGTAAGCATTGATGTGTCTTTTCCGTTTGGAAGCCTGTGATCATACAATAATATATGCCCCAATGTATCTGTGACATGAGTAGAGATTTCAGCTTGTCGAGACCTTAGTGTGTGTCCGATTTGATGGCTTCTGCTCTGGCTATAGACTTGGTTCCAAGTCTGTGATCGAGGTTTTTAGTCGTCCTGATAGCCGATACATTACTGGCTGAAACAGCGCCCTCTTGTGGATAAACCTCCGTCTTGAACCTACGATCACAGACTTGGGAACATTGTTCATCGGTTTGTACACACCCTATGGCGAATTAGTCCAAAAGTGGACAGAACACTCTGATTGATCAGAATCTCCGAGGCCTTCAATAAAATGCACATTTAAACTTAACCGTTTATACCACGGGATATAGTACAGAAATACAACATTGATGTACGTGTTTATAACTAATCTGTCTCTGCTCGGTGATTCAACTTACAGTTTGGAAACACACAAAAACAAAGTGATTCTATTTTTTGTATCCAAAATACGTAAAAAACGTTGGGAAAATCTTTGGACGATTCCATTCAAATCAAAGGTATCACAATTTTTCGTCTAGTAAGGATCAGGTTGTTTGTCATGTTTATTTTTCAACATTTAGAGATTAAATCTTGTATTATTTTATGTATAAATTATATATAGCGTGCTGTACGTACAAAGCACTATAAAAGCAATGGCTCGATTTAACAGAAAATGCTGAAGCGATTATATCCTATTTGGAATAGACGCAGCCAACGGGAGCTCTGTGGTCTCCTGATTGGTCATCTCTCTGGCATAGTGTTGTTATGTAAATGTCAGTAGTGAATAAATGAATACCTTATCCCACACAAGAGGGTCAAGTCTGAGATTGCGAGTTAGAGCGCGCGATAGCAAATCTGCGGGGGAATTCTGCGTGGCTGATGCAGAGAAATAACCGCAGTCTCAGACTTGAAATCAAGTCTACTCTGGCTATGGCCAGATTGCTGAAAAGTCTTATTCTTCAGTATTGCCGCTGCTGCCACTGATTTTACCCATAGCCGAAGTCGCTTGATTTGGATGCGGCCTTAGAATGTGTTTAAATTGCAGGGATGAGATTTTCCATACTTTTGTCTGAGTTCAGACTTTTTATGTCAGCCTGGTTAAAAAAAGCCTTTAATTTTCCCACATAAAAGAAAGACTTCCCTTTGATCTACTTCACTAGTGCTTAGGACACTGTTCCTAAAAGCCCTTTGTATTCAATTCCAAACCCTCCCTAGGGGTTACCAAAAGGTAGAATTGCCATCATTTCAACATACATTTGGATCCAACATGTAGTTTCAGACTTTTTTGCCAGCAATGACTCTCATCCCTGAAATTGGCTGTCTTCAGACTGTGGCATTTGTGACAAACCTCCTGTGATATTGTAGTGACATAGAGTCTGTAAACCTCTCTGATGTAAAATCCTGTTTTATTTAAGGGCCATTCTCTCCAGTTCAAGAGTAAGATTTGAAAACTTTTGCATTGTGGGAATACAGTCTAGTGAGGTTTGCGGAGACAGTGTGCATAAAACTCTCTCTATGAACTGTGTCGGTACTGACAAAAAAAAACGATGGTTTGACAACTCAACGATTAGCTCAGCCTTCCTGGTTTTGTTTAATCCTTCTTCCAAAGTACTGGAGCAGCATGCATGATTAGAGTCCAGCATTCTGCTGAAGATGACCAGAGCATACCGATGGAAACCACCACCACTACCCATAAACACATGGTGTCTCCGCAAACCTCACTAGAAGATAACACTACCCATTTTGCAAGAATTTTGCATTTTTTAAATTCACACCCCTATAAAAAACAAGAATTAGATGGTGTAAAGTAAAGCCTGGCTCAAATTCCCTGCGAATGCAAATGCGGAGCGAATTTGGCGTCACAAACCCGGAAACCAACAGTTCGCAAGAGTTGAGCTATTGACAACTCTTGCAAAACATTCACAGCGTAAACAGAGCTGTGACGTTAAAATCGCTTAGCACGAATCACTCGCAGGAAGTATGAACTGGGCAATAATATTAATCTTCTTTGTTTCTTTTTGTAGGTTTGGTTAGTGCACACTTTAGAATCTGTCACAACGATACCTGGTTTACATCATTGGGTTCGGGCATTGACCATGGAACCTTCTCAGGTATGTACAAACTCAACCCCAAATTATTTCAAATTTACCCAGTCAGTTTCCCTTGTGGCTTTATTACTTGATAAATAACTTCACGTTAAAATGGTGTAAAATGTCATTTTATCTGAAACCCTTTCTTGGCATAATTTGAAAGGCTACCTCATCGCATATGAAATACAAAAGGGTCTGTACAATCCAAAGAGGAATTTTGTTGTGCCTGTCTTCAAAGTGTCAAATCCAATGTCGATTTGATTAACTATCATCAAAACTTAGGAATGAACTAAATATTTTCTGTAGAAAAATGTTGAGACTGTATATTGGAAATTTGATGTCATCAAATGGTTTTGGATTTACAATAATTTTGCTTAAAGGGTATCAAACACAGTGGCATTTTACTCCATGAGGTTAGAAACTTCTAATTTCCCACCCCCCCCCTTCATGAGGACTCTTTGGTTCGGGAATGTTGCAGCCAGTAATGCGGTTGGTACACCCTGTCATCTCAGTAAATGTGGATGGATTACAGGGATGTGATTTCTCCATTTTTAACTGGAAATCTGGTTTTTTGCACCCCCCCCCAAAAAAAACAAAAAAAACAAACATATATATATATATACATATTTTTTTAACTTAAGATCAAATTCATAAAAGAATGAAGATAGAACAATATAATGCCCCAGACTGCAAAGAAGGGCTTTTAAAACAAAGGATAAATGTTATTAGTGGGCTTCGTGCTCGCAAGTTTTCGAGCTCGCAAGCTTTTGCGCTTTGCGCTCAGAGTTAATATTTTTTTCAAACGGCCTATCACATCCCTTGGATTAAAAGAATTTTTGAAAATACTGGTACCGTTTTTTTTTGCTGTTATCCCAGTAAGTTGACACTGTACTCAGCTGAAACTTTCACATGTGACTTTTTATTGAACCTTTCTTAATAATTGTGCCTAAAAAATAAGCATAATGTAAAAAAACACAATCTATGACCCTACCTTTAAATCAACAAAGTCCTTCATAGCATTGGATGATTAGGCTCCGCATAGATTTCAAATGACATTGTGTTTCTTTTATAGGAAAGTCTGTACAGTGGTTCACACAATACAGTCTATATATGGGATGCCACAGGACAGTTCACACTCAAGAGGAAATTTGAACATGAATATGGGTCTGTCTACTCCATTGCAATCACATCACAGTATATCATATTAGGTGAGTGTTATCGTTCTGCCACTATACTGGTCATGTTCCCTGTATCCAATAGCAGTACCAATGCAACTATTCATTGTACAAAAAGGAACCACGCTATTTCTCCTTCCAGCCTTCTTGTATTGGTTTTCGTGATGTGATATTTCCATTAGTATCTGGTTTTTCTTGTTTAAATGTACAGAATGAATTCCTTTTGAAATATTCAATATTGAGGGATGGGAAGTGGAGCATGGACATAATTTTTGTTATGATCAACAATTAGCTCTGTAGTGATGCTTGTGTTTGACGCATGCCTTCGATATGTGTATATTCTTTGGAAACTTGAAGCTCAATAGTGCTTACATGCATGTATGTTTGTTAGTTATAATTGCTTGTGTGTGGGCATGTTTTTAAATTGGGGATGGCGTTACATGGGCAGATTTTATGGAGCTGCTTAAGCAATATTAAAAGCGCTAAACAATATTCTGCTTTGCTAAGTTAGCAGGATGCGAGTCACAAGTGCTACATGTGGAATGATTTTTCGGCTGGTAACCTTATTCTGCTAAGTGTAATTTATTTGTGCTTTAGCAGGTCTATGACTTTGGGCCCTGGTTTGAGACATCATTGTTCTCTCAAAATTTCTACCTCACAGAGGAAGGTACTTTGTTTTAAACAAAAACATATTTTGTCTTTCAAAGATCATCAATATTGAAAAAAGTGTGACTTGCACTAATTTAAATTAAGTAAGTTTGTTGTTAACATTCCCATGTCCCGTTCGTGACAGTTGCCTGCTTACTTTTGCCGAGCAGAAAATTGTTTAGCAATATGCAATATTTGCTGCTTAAGCAGCTATATGAAATTGGGCCTATTTAGCCTTAATAGTCACAGTTGTTGATTTTGTTTACGGGATCATTGGTATTTGTGCATGAAAACTCTTTTCATTGTCTTCCTGTGACCCTTGAACTTCAACCAGGTACACGGGGAGAAAATGAGAATAAGGACAAGAATATTAACGACAGACATTCAGGTAGGGCTTATTAGGGTCATGAGGCTTGGCCATTTGTGTAACCATGGAGGAATAAGAACACAAGGAGTTACAACGAACAGGGATCAAACGTCCAAGGTCTGGTACGCCACAGATAAAAGCACAATTGTAACGCACTTCCTAACCGCACGCGACACGCCGCCTCTCTGTGTGCGCTTGCGCAGTATGGAGCCAAGATTAAAAGACTTGGAAGGGTGGCACGATCATTCATATCAAAATAGTACGATGTTTTTGACGACGTAAATATCTGCATGAATGCGTAGACAAAGGGTTCACTGAGCAAACACAGTAATTTTTTACCAGCCAAACTCGGCCAAAAGTTATCAAAATCTCAGAAATATTCAAGTATATTTCCATTCATATATCAATTATTGTATAACCGGAATATCAACGTAACTTACCTTCTGAAAGTCGGATTTTAATGAAGGAAACGTCGGCAGAATCAGAATTTCAAAGCGCATCGAACAGACAATTAGGCTGACCTATACGTGCGGCATAGAGCTACTGCGCATGCAAATACTGTTTCGTTTGTTTGTTCGAAATTATGTACTATTAAAAAGCACGAACGAGTCATTTCTCCACTGTGCGGTCCGAAGCAGTACCAGACCCTGTGCACAAAGAGATATTATCGCGCACGTAAATCTGTGGGGGGTTGGTGGGCCGTTCAAACTCCTTGTGTTCTTATTCCTCCATGGTGTAACAGACCCGCCTAACAACAAAGATAAAAGAAGTATAAAAATAAAGTTTTAATTTTTTTGTCGGGTGCATGTTTCATTAATCTTCTTCTTTCTTGCTTTCATCAGTTTTTATCAGGAGTCTTTCTTGACAGCTTAACACCGTATGACATCTTATTGTGCATAATTTTCCAAAATCCAGTTACGGTGGATGTTTATCATTGTTTTTGGAACAATTTTGAATGTCCTCCTATGTACAATTACACCCAGACATTCCATTGTGTAGCATACACAAGCATGCATTGCTTACAGTTCCACGCTCCGTTTCCTCTTTGCAAAGTGGGAGAAACGCTACTGGAAATTATGCTTAATAATAATAATAATAATAATAATAATGAAAACTTATAAAGCGCACAAATCCATCAAAGTGCTCATGGCGCTAAATACAAACAATAACATACACAATGTACAATAACCAAAATTGAAACGTAAGCCTAAGCTAAGAAGAAATCCCGAACATGTGGTAGAGAAATACAATACAAATGCAATATCTAAGAAAACATCAACGGTAAAAATCAAACTATTTACTCAAATACTTGATTGAAAAGATGTGTCTTAAAGGTATTATACAGGATTGGCAAAGCTGACAAAATAATCACAGACAGTGTTCATGTTTTGTGTAATCAACCACATACATGAAATAACAAACCTGTGAAAATTTGAGCTCAATTGGTCATCGAGGTCACGAGAAAATAGTGAAAATAGAAAATGTGTTTTCTGTTTTTCAAACATCGAGTTTATTATCGCGCGTGATAAAAACTATTGTTTTACTCATTTCTACCATTACTTACTTTAAATCATGTAAGTTATGTGTGAATCTGTGAACATTTGTGTTTCTCGATCTTACCAATAGTGTACAGGGCCTTTAAGGGTTTTTTTAAATTGGGGTAAAGAAACAGATGATTTTACTAGTGCTGGCAATTTGTTCCATAGGCGTGGGGCAGCATGTGCTTGAAATCTCCCTTTTTCCAGGGTTATTATGAGATTTTAGTTTTATTGTGAGAACAACTTTCCCAAAAACAAATTATGTGCAAAAAAACATTTAATACCGATGTGAAGTGGTTAAGAATATCAGTGAAGTGGTTAAGAATATCAGTGAAGTGGTTAAGAATATCAGTGAAGTGGTTAAGAATATCAGTGAAGTGGTTAAGAATATCAGTGAAGTGGTTAAGAATATCAGTGAAGTGGTTAAGAATATCAGTGAAGTGGTTAAGAATTGCAATTCTCATCCATGCTTTTCAGCATTAACTATGCAAAGAAGTTAAAAAATGTGTGTGCAGCTTGCCATAGTTCACTGTTCTTGTCCATGTTTTTGTGCAGCGTTTTGTTTCCAGCTTTTTTTCTTTTCTTTGTTCTTCGCAAAATTCAACCTTTGTGATACAGGATAAAGTGATAAAGGCATTATTTTGCTTATGAGATTTGAGGCATTGCATGGTGAGGTATCAATGTATATTTGGTTTGCGGTAACACCATGTGTATATCTACTTGCTAGGTAGATTTTGTTCTTTGAGAACTTGTCTTGCTATTTTGTTGTTTGTATTGTTGCACTTACAAAGTCACATCCAATAATGAGTAACATCGTATAAAATCTCAAGTTTGGCTTTAGCACATTTTTTATTTGTTTTGGTTTTTGATTTAACAGTTCTTTTTCATGTAAATCCGGTTCACAATTGTGGCCTAATTCCACTTTCACCCAGGCCCACTTCACACTATCTGGCTCCACTACCAGAAGCCCATAGGAGTTGCATTGAGCCAGTTTTCTTTCATGGTTTATGCAAGAATAGTTTAATAATTCGACCTGTCTTGTACACATGTTCTTCAAAGACAAAGGCCCTCTCAGAATCAACAGTTTCTGTCATAACAAATGCTTTTGAACAACGAAATGGGTGATTTTTATTAAACAAAAATGTGTGCCAAACTTTGGAGGCAGGAGTGGCGAACGTTTTGGGTATCCTTGAGATAGGCAGGCGTGACTCAATGACTTGGTTGGTTTCGACTGTCACTGTTGAATTCATGTTAGATATCTGAAAACGGATTTTATATGTATAAAAAACGGATTTTATATGTATATATTTGTTTATACATTTTCCGGTGCAGGCACGTACAATAGGAATATGCAGATATTTGACGTCATCACCCATCAGCACGTAAAGTGCCTCGGAGGTCATATTGGAATTGTTACTGACTTGGCGACGAGCCCCGCCGGTCAGTTTGTCATATCAAGTTCTTATGACAACACAGTGCAGGTAATTCTTTTCAAAAACAATTTTTTTAATACTTCTAACATACTAGGTAGCACCTGAGATGCTATGCAGCACCTGAGATGGTAGGAAGCACTTGAGATGCTATGTAGCACCTGAGATGCTATGCAGCACCTTAGATACTAGGCAGCACCTGAGATATTAGGCTGCACCAGGGATACTAGGTAGAACCTAAGATGCTATGTACATGAAGCACCTGAGATGCTAGGTAGCACTTGAGATGCTAGGTAGCACCTGAGATGGTAGGAAGCACTTCTAATATGCTAGGTAGCACATGAGATACTAGGCAGCACCTGAGATATTAGGCTGCACCAGGGATACTAGGTAGAACCTAAGATGCTATGTACATGAAGCACCTGAGATGCTAGGTAGCACCTGAGATGGTATGTTGCACCTGAGATGCTAGGTAGAACCTGAGATGCAACGAAGCACCTGAGATGCTATGTTGCACCTGAGATGCTAGGTAGAACCTGAGATGCAACGAAGCTCCTGAGATTCTAGGTAGCACCTAAGATGCTAGGTAGAACCTGAGATGCTCGGTAGCACCTGAGATGCTAGGTAGCACCTGAGATGCTAGGCAGCACCTGAGATGCTAGGCAGCACCTGAGATGCTAGGCAGCACCTGGGATGCTAGGCAGCACCTGGGATGCTAGGCAGAACCTGGGATACTAGGCAGAACCTGGGATGCTAGGCAGAACCTGGGATGCTAGGTAGCACCTGAGATGCTAGGTAGCACCTGAGCCGTAAGGAAGCTCCTGAGATTCTAGGTAGCACCTGAGATGCTTGGTAGCGCCTTGATCTAGCTGCTAGGATACATGTATGTGCGCTACAAAAGAACCAATTATTATTATTACTTCACTGACCGGTGATTTAAAAAACAACATTGATACAATGTATGTTCCTTGTTTAGGTGTGGGATCTGAAGAATTTTTTGTCTCTCCAAGTTTTGTCTCGTCACCAGGGGAGCGTCAATGTCATAACCTTGTGCAATAGTTTACTCTTCACTGGCTCAGAAGACAAAGAAATCAAGGTATGATTTTTATAGACAATGGAAGTCATTTTGTTGAGTTTACTTCTTCTTCTTTTTTTGCACGGGTGGCTAGTGTGTAAAGTGCTCGCCTCTCACCACTGTGGCCATGGTTTGATTCCTGGCTAGGGCCATCTGTGAGTAGAGTTGTGCGTTTGTTCTCTCCTGTGCTATGAATGTTTTTCTCTCTTTGAAAAAATAAAACGTTTTCAATTTCTGGCTGTGCTCAGTGGTCATAAATGGGTCGATGTGGCTGGCTGCCAAAAGGTGCCTTTTCATGTCTGCAGCTCAGACACATTGTAGCCACGACCTTCACAATTCAGCTTCTCAGCTGTGAGTGAAGAACTCTTTATTTAAAAACAGTCAATAATTTGATGCCATCTGGAAGTTACAAGCTTGTTCCAGCCAAAGCAAAACCATGTGATATTGCAGTCTGGAGTATCCATTTTGAGTGTTCACTTGTGACCAATTAAGTCATTGTACCAGACATTTTAAAATCAAACCTGCGCAATTGGCATAGTCACTAGCAGGGAAAGAAAAAAATCATAAATGGTTGCATGGTGAAAGAGATCTTTTGAAATATGTCAGGCATCCAACTTTTCAGCTAAAATCCCTTTCTTCTTTGTTATTGCCATAGAAAAACTGAAAGACACTTTACAAAGTTTCTCTTCAAAATGGCAAAAAGTTGTATGTCTGTTTTACACAAGTACAAAACCAACAAAATATCCTGACGTTGACTGGAGTAGGCTAGTTGAAACGTTGAGACCAATAATTGCTCACTCTGCGGCAGTAAAGTTAAACACAAGAAGTCCCCTGGAACCACTGAGCAAAGTAATGGTCCAGGCTGATTTCCTACCCCCGGGTCCTAAACAGCAAACGGTTCTTTTCAGAACTAAGAAATCTTCCCAAATTCCGATCTGTACTCGCGGGTAGTACTCGAGTTTAATAGCAAGACAAGTTCTTAAAAGAACAATCTACACAGCAAAGTAGATATAATCAAATGGAGCTACTACAAACCAATTATACAACGAAATATCTGTTAAGAGATTTAATACACATTTTTTCCCAAATGTTGTTATTTTGTTCTGAAGTATTTTCCTTTCTAATTTGTTCTCCCTTTTTTCAGATATTTAAATACTTCGGTCTAAACATCTACAGTAGCTTCGGCAACCACATCTTGCCAGGAAAGGACACGTGATAAGTACGGACTGAGAGAGAAGGTACACCATTCGGAAGGACTTGTTGTCAAGTCAAGCCTCTTGTTAATGCTATAGTCTCTATAGGGTCAATTACAATCTTCTCCCTCTTGAAGCGTTGATTTGATCTTGATTGGTAAAAACATAGAGAAAGAGACTTACCACGGTCTGACCCAAACCTCGTCTTTGCTTTTGACTCTGCCTTTATCAAAAACTTTCCGAGTTGTATCCTTTTTTTACACAGGTTTTTTAAAAGGCTGATTAAGTGGAAGGTTTGGAAAAGACCTATTAAATGAAAATCAATGCAGCTGAAATCAAGGAAGAGAGAAACATGGGGTTGGTATTGTTGGGAGAATAACTGAACACTTCAATGTATAAATTTTGACCTTTGAACTGGTTCCACTTTCATAGCCTTTCTCACTGCCTAACTCTGCGCTTACTGTCACTATTCGCCGCTTACTGGGGATAGCACCAAAGCTCTGTGATAGCTATGTAAGCTGAAGAATGCTTAGAGGCACTCGCACAAACATAAACTACTCTGTGAACAGATTTTAAAAGACCAATGGCAATAAATTATCTGAAGTTCAAATTTGTATTTTTGAATAGATGTAATAATTGCATGGGAACAAAGAATAATATTTTGGTTTTACCTTGTCACAGATGTGTGATAAGTACATGGGTGCATTTTCAGTTCAATTGACCCTTGGTTAATCACTGGTCAATGACTGAAACAGTTATTTGTCACAGCCACAAAAATGCACCCAGCTTACTTCTGACGTTGTGCAGAAACAAGGGTGGGATTCGAACCCACATCATCCACATTTTAGACCAGATGTGAAATGTAAAACGTTCATGATATTCTTGGTTTTTTATGTTTTATTCCTGAGAGAAATCTAGAAAATTGTGCTTAAATAACCTGAAAAAATCTATTAAAGCCTACACCCCATGTAGGTCAGCCCTTGTACTCGATGATCTGTTCTTACTTTTTTCCCCAAGGAAAAAAAACAAAACATGCCTGTAAAAAAGAACTTTACAATTATTTAATTACAAATCTCATCCTGATGATTGTTTGATTTCAAGATTCTTGGAAATATTTCCCTCAATTAGGAATATGTATGAAGCCCTTGTTTTTTTATACAATTGTTTATTAATAGAAAAACTACTTTTAAGAGGATATCTCATGTTTATTTAGAAGGGGGGGGGTATTGACAATATGGTTTTGAAAAAGCAATATTCATTCAGAGCATTGAGATCTCGAGAATTGTTTCATAAAGTTAACTTGTAGAGACTTTACTGAGATTTAAGCACTCACTTTTCTAAAGTTGCACACATACTATATACTTATAAAACTGTTGCACAGTTTAATTCAAGGCTTATTGAAGGCTAGATTTTGGAATTTTTTTTTTTGGTATACATGAGCAATTTCTTATATCTCTACCCTTGCAAGGAATCTAGAGATTTCTGCTCAAAGCTGCTGCAAATCTGAATGCTGTTCGAGTAGATTGTTAAATTGAATGATTATTCTTTTTAATCACATGACTGGAAAGAACACTTGTGCACAAATTAAGTGAAATTGAATGACTGTTGTGAGGAGCTTCCAATTTTGCACCCAATAGAATAATGCTGCTTATTTGCTTAAAAGAACTGGGAAAAGCTATAGGCCCTAGTTCAAAATTTGGATAATTAGCTACTGTTGGAATACAGTAGGCCTTCTCAAATATTTGGGAGCCTTAAAAACAATCTATGCAAAAAATTTAGCCTAACTTTGTACGATAATAAAAAGCCCCAGTCATTTTATATAATCTAGTTTACACTTCATGAAGGAATAAGACTATTTTCTGGATTCTCTGCTTAGGCTCCGGCTTTGACTCTGTCAGTAATTTTAAAAACGCACAATTTTCGGTACGGAGAGGATTCTGGTGCCAGAGCCCAAGCCTCAGCAGTGGTTTCAAAAATGCCATATATTTCTAAAAAATTGTGTAACTTTTGTTATGTGTAATATTTATTACAATCTTCACAGCATACTCCAGATGAAATTTTTGTACGACTAAATAATTTTATATTTTATATTAACTAACAATATTTTTATGATTATTCTAAGAATGGAAATGAAAGTTGTTTAGACCGACTGCATATTGTATAGACCAACTGCCTATCGTGTAGACCAACTGCATATTGTGTAGACCAACTGCATATTGTGTAGACCAACTGCATATTGTGTTGACCAACTGCATATTGTGTAGACCAACTGCATATTGTGTAGACCAACTGCATATTGTGTTGACCAACTGCATATTGTGTAGACCAACTGCATATTGTGTAGACCAACTGCATATTGTGTAGACCAACTGCATATTGTGTAGACCAACCGCATATTGTGTTGACCAACCGCATATTGTGTTGACCAACTGCATATTGTGTTGACCAACCGCATATTGTGTAGACCAACTGCATATTGTGTAGACCAACTGCATATTGTGTAGACCAACTGCATATTGTGTAGACCAACTGCATATTGTGTAGACCAACTGCATATTGTGTAGACCAACTGCATATTGTGTAGACCAACTGCATATTGTGTAGACCAACTGCATATTGATACCTCAACCATGCAATGCCTCAAATCCCACAACTGCATATTATGATCATGATTTTGTTTGTAATGTCATAACTGCCCAGTTAATACATTCCGAACATTTCAAGCAGAGGTCAGACCAGCCGTTTAAAGGGGGGTGTTTAAGCGGCTCAAACAATGCCATGAAACTGCTAATTTTTGATAGCGTCATATTTATTTGTGTTTTTTGTTCATGACCATTGTCTTTATGTAATGTGACTTAGGCAGACAAATTGAAGCTTATGACAGCAAAAAATGTTGGGATTAATCATCGTGTGTGCAGTTATTTTCTGCAAGTATAGATTGTCTCATTGCAAATTTGTATTACATAACCTCTGTATAGGATTTGCAAAGCAAAAGGCAGGCAGGTTTGAGGGAAGATCGAGTGACACAACAAGCCAACAAATCTTCTATATAATAAACGGGACTTGTACCCCCCCCCCCTCAACAACAAAAAGCTATTCAGAAAGCAGTTTTTTGAAACATTGTCACCAGATGCCCGAGTGTGAATAAGTGCTTGGTTAATTGTGTAAGCATACATGTAGGTGTGAATGTACTGTACACTCTACAAACTTTTAGATCAGAATTGACCCGTATTCCATTTCAATTCTGATGGCTTGATCCATTTCTGGGACAGTTATACCCCGAATATGTCAACATGATCCAGAATGAATCAAACTGACGCAGAATCCGAGTCCAAATGCCATTTACCAGTTCCCGGGTCAGCTTCTGATTGGTTAGGACTTTTGCTACCGATTGGGTAGCAAAAATCGAGATTATAAAGAAATTCATTAGAAACCGCAAACAAGTTGGAAAAGGCCCTCGTGGCTTAGCCACTCGCGTGCGTGGTCTCCCCTTTCAGTCGCTTGGGATCGCAGCTCTACGAAGTTGTCCAAGCCACGAAGGCTTTGACAAAAAGCTAGGTCAGTTCTGACTCGGGAGTTTTTAAAGTGTCTGTTGCCTATAGACGATGTGACCTCTGACGTCATTTGAAAATCATAACATGATGCGCGCGCATGTCGCCGGGCAAAACCTTTGTGTACTTGACAGCCAGCTAGAAAGTACACGCAATATTACCATGACTACGCGTCTTTTTGCCCGGCGGAACATGACTTGGACAACAGACTTGTCAACAGAGGGCGGTTTGAATGTAAACAGAGGTCACATCGTCTATACTTGCATGTAAATGTTCGGACGTAACCCTGACGGCAGGATTTACATTTGGGTTAAAAATTATGGATTTAATGCTTGAAATTCTTGGGCTTTCAAGATTACTTTTTTTTAAATAAAACGTTTCAAGAGCTGTATGTACCTTAATAGATCTTTTGTATAAACTTCACACTGCCAGTGTTTTATATCTTTAAGTGTGTAAGCATCAGACTGAAAACTAAACTACTTAATAGATATTATTAATTACAAATTTTGTATCCCTCCATTAAATTGATCAGACCTAAAAAAAAATTACAAATAAACTCGTAACCAATGAGCACAATATTAGTGCAATATCAAAATGTCCCATGTTCACAAGTTATTTAAACTCGTATTTCCCCAAACCATATAATTTTTTGTTCTTCTAAAAATAAAAATATTATCCGTGTTCAAGGTTTATAGAGTAGCGTTGTTAGCCCCAAATTTGATAAATAATGCTTGACTTGCTCCTGTGATTTTGTCAATTTTAGGCAAAAAATGCATAAAAAGCTTGACTTTTTACCCCTTCCGATTTTTCGATTTGTTGCCAAAATTTGATAGAAATACTGGACTTACCCCTTGCATTTTTCAATTTTAAGCCTAATTTCGATAAAATGCTCGACTTACCCCATTGCAAAACTTTTCAATTTTTGGCCCAAATTTATATTAAACTAGAGCTTAAGTGTTTGTCAACAAACACAGAGCTGTTCCTTGTTGTTTTGCTTCGATTAAGTGCTTTAAAGTTGGTCTGATTTCAAGATAGAAGACTCTTGACCTTTGACAGGCCCTTTTTTCACTTAAGTGTGCTTAAAAACCTAAACCAGGTCTTCATTCTGATACTGAATCGAAAGGAGCTTTTAAACCAGAAATAAAGGTCAACATGGGGTCATGGTAACCCTTGTCTAATGCTCTAAGGGTTTATAACTGAAAAGAAATTGAAATTCGGGTGTGGTAGTTCTTGAGATATGGTCCCACTTCCGGTTGACCCAGAAGTAAAGGTCAACATGGGGTCACGATAACCCAAGGCTAATCTCCAATGCCCAAGGAGTCTTTAACTGATAAAAAGTTTGAAAATCAGTTGTGTATGTTCTTGAGATATGATCTCACTTCCGGTTGACCCGGAAGTAAAGGTCGTGGGATTACGGTTACCCAAGGCTAATCTTCAATGCCCAAGGAGTCTATAACTGAAAAAAGTTTGAAAATCGGTTGTGTATATAACTTGAGATATGGTCCCACATCCGGTTGACCTGGAAGTAAAGGTCAACATGGGGTCACGGTTACCCAAGGCCATGCCCTGGAAGTCTATAAACAGGTCTCTCACTAGTCTTGGTGCAAGACGTCCCTGTTCTGTATTTGTAATGGGGCGGATCGTGGAAATACAGAACAGGGACGTCTTGCACCAAGACTAGTCTCTCACAAGACAGTTCGTAAAGCAAACTAAACCCCATATCATATGGAATGCCAAAGAGGCAAATAAACCGATCAACACATCGATCGGACTTTTCCATCGATCGATCGGACTTTTGCATCCTCGATCGGTGCTTTCAACCGATCGATCAATGAAAAAAAGAGCGGTTGGTAAAGAGCAATTGAAAAAGAGCGATCGGTTGAAAAAGAGCGATCGGTTGAAAGCACCGATCGATCGGTTGAAAGCACCGATTGATCGGTTGAAAGCACCGATTGATCGGTTGAAAGCACCGATGGACAGGAACGTCATGAAAATGTTATATTTAAAATGTCGTATAATCCGCAACCTCTGGATTATGGTTTAGTGTGGTTTCACACCAGGTTCAGTTTCGGGTAATTCATATACGACGCTACAGATGCACACAAGACTATCTGTTCTACTTCCAACTGTTCAAAGACTTTATTCAATTAGACTTAAAACTGATAGAATCAGATCGGAAAACAGACCTGAACAACTCAGAGTCTCGAAAACAGATATAAAACAGGCCCTAAAACAGACCCTAAAACAGATCCTAAAACACACCCCTGTAAATATAATAAAGAGTAAATAGAAAACAAGGGTTTAGAATACACATCATTAAATTAGCATAAAGAAACTGAGCTACACACAGTACACTGTAGTTCAAAGGTCACTTTGTGAACTCATTGAGAATCAAAACAACCCATAAAACTGTCATTCTTACTTATGCATGGTAAATTACTAGCAAAACTTGGAAGGTTAGAGCTTTGTCCTTGTCCTCAGTATACCTTACACACGGATTTATACAGTCTTCACAACATACACAAGGCCAAAATTAAGACATTGTGATGCCATGGTTACAACTTTTGGAACTACAGGGCAGTGTGATAAAATCAACATTCATAAATACCTTGGACAGTTTATCCATTATGATTGGTGGAGAGCACGTCACGTGGGGTGTTTAAACGTGTGATATAAACACGGCTAGAAGTTTAAACACGGCTGGCTTCGCGTGTTGGGCGCGCAAGCTTGTTTACGCTATCAATTTACTTCACGCGGAACGCAATATACAGCTATTAGTAGTAATAGTATACCCGCGCGTAATCATTTGTACACGCGCGTGCACACAACCCAACGTGCTCAAAACAGAATTTTTGAAAATGTACAAACTTCGAAAATTCGCTAAACAAACAGATTGTCTTTTTTACCACCGATTTTCCTTATTCTTTCACTTTTTAACAAATTGGCATTTATGAATGGGAATAAAAGAGTAGTGACTCGTTCTTAAACGGTCGTTTAAAACCTTGCAGGGTCGCGGCCGTTTAAGAACTCGTCACCACTCTTTTATTCCCTTATTAACAATATTTTAACCACAACATAAGGTAATTTGATTCAACAAATCAAAATCGAAACCATTTCTCTCAAAATAGACTTTAACTGTAAAACACTTTAGAAAACACTCTGGGTTACAGAAAATGCATAACAAAATATGCATAATCAAATAAACTGAACAAGTTACAAGCTAACCTGAACACTCTCAGCAACCGTCAACTTAAACTCCTCCTACATGAACACTCTCATCAGCACCATGCTCAGGCTGATGTGCTATAAGCTATAGTTTATAATAAACAAGGAACATCTTATTACACAACATTTGATATTTAATTCATTTAATCTCATAGCAGATTAATTTAGCATTTCCACTGAAATGGAGCTAAAAAGATCAACTAATAGTTCGACTTCAAGAGCATATAGTTATAAATCTTTGGGATTAAACTATGAATAAAAGGTTCTTTTGAAACATACTAAAAAAGATAAGTGCTCCGACTGTAAAACAAATGCCATGAAATCAAACACATATAGAATGATGTTAAACCTTTTAACTTTGTGATTCGATTAAATATAATAACAGATTAAAACAAGAAAATTGTCACAACTAAAATTCTAACTTAAATATCAAAGATCAAAACTCACCCCGAGATGTGGCTGTGAAGATTACTCTAGCTTTACGCTCAGATGGCAATTGATGGAAAAAGACTCACCCGAATTCAGAATGACCTTTGACTCTCTGTGCAACACCTTTTAAACCCTAATTATCTGCTGGTCAGTGACGCCAGACCAATCTCTGATTGGTTAATCACCGAAGAACACTGAATATTTATAATGTCTAAAGTTGTCTTAAATGTTGCCATTGGTCAATCCGCAATGTATTTTGCATAGATCACCAATTCTGGGGTTGTGTAACTTAAGATTTTGCTGACTGTGGGGAAATCTTCCAGGGGCTCAATTCAACCTTTAGAGTTGATTGTTTCATCCTTCAAGGAGCACTTAACCATACAATCCAACCCAAAAATAACTGTGAAGGCTGTGGGAAAGGTCCCTTAAAACAATGAAATACAGAGGAATTATGTTGGTCAGCAATTCTGTGAGTCCTTAAAGTGAACAATTTAGGAATTCACATTAACTATCTGAAACACACCAGACAATCAAGATTTAGGAATTCTATTAAACATATTAAAGGAGGGCAATTTCTATTTCCCGACAAAAATGTTATGATTATTTAGATTACTGTACAGAACTATTTAAGTAGTTTTAGTATATCCATGATCAATTGAACAAAAACTAAAACTAGCATTTCAGATGAGTTGCGTGATGTTTATTGTGATTTATTTTGGAGTGGGTTTTCTTTTTCTTTTTTCTTTTGTCTTTGTTGTTTGCTATCTCATCTTGATAAAAATGCTGTTTTAATCCTAAAATTAAACGAGTTTAATAACGAAGTTTGATTGGGATTCTATGAATCCATTATGACGTGGCGAAGGAGATCACATGAGATAGCGCTCACCGCCCAGCAAGATCATTCTTTAGCGCAAAGTCGAGTTTACCTGTGGAAAGAGAAAAAGGGAAGGGAGCGTTGCCCAACAACAAAGGGAGGGCATGTGATCTCCTTCGCCACGTCATAATGGTTCATAGAATCCCAATCAAACTTCGTTATTAAACTCGTTTAATTTTAGTATTCTACGTCACCAGTATGACGTAACTCAGTATATCACATGAGATTTTAGAGCCAGGTAAGCGAGACTTTATTAAGTTCGTTCCTCAAGGTAGTTGCAAATACATTTGTACAATTCACACACTTCAAGTTTTATTAGATATAACAAGTAACCCTGTTGCAGGCGTTCATCTAGATCTTAAACTTGAGTTAATTCCTACTTTCCAAATCTTTGTGGAAAAAATCTCTTGACTAACAAGTGGTTTGCTGTAGTGACGAGCAAATGTACTGGCTCCAGACCATCCGGCCGTTGTAAGTATCGTCTGGATAGGGACTCCACAATCCCTGGCTGACGATGTTGAAGCTGCCCGAACACTGTGGGCTTTAAAATGGGAAGTATCAATTCCTACTTTGTGTAAAGTCTCTTTAATCCATCTGCTAATAGTATCCTTGGATACTGCCTTTAATATGAGACTTCTTGTGACTGATAAAGATTTTCTTTTCAGACCTTCTAACTTCTGATGTTCGGGCCAAATATTCTTTCATATAGACACCACGCATAGGCTACCTTTTGGTTTGCGGCAAAAGCGGGTAAAATAATATCAGACAAGTGGACACCTGGTCGTGTCTGTTCAAGTACATTCTTAATTGAAAATCGACACTCTGTGTCCAGTAAAGTTAAATTGTCTAACGACAATAACTGCAAAGTTGCCAATTTTTGGCCCAAATCTTTTAAGGAAAGTTTTGAATTTGATTCCATTTCCTTGAAATAGTGTAAAACAACACTGACATCCCATATTGTTTTATATCGTGGGAATGATGGCCTCTTACAAAACACACCTCTCATAAATCTGGAAGTCAAAGGGTGACTACCAAATGAAATACCATTGGTAACTGAAGCACTGCAGATAAAGCTGATCTGGCAGTGTTAATGGCACTATACTTTAGGCCATTTTCAAACAATTCAGACAAAAAATCCAAAGCTTCGCTTATAAGTGGCGAAATGGGATTAATATCCCTCTTACTGCAATATAGCTGCCATTTAACCCTGGGGAGCCCCAGGTGACATATATGTCACATTTTATAAATAAAATACAAAAAAATATAAAAAACATTTTTTTTTACATCAAACCCCCACCAAAGCCCAATGTTACACTGATGTAACATGTATAGCGACCTCTAGTGGCAGTTCCAGGTATAACGGATAGGTCATTACCCCTCAAACATGGCGGTAACACAAGATTGTTCAACGTAAAAAATACCCAGATTTCCATGGTGTCTTTCTACGTGTTCTAGGTAAGTATCATGTGAACATTATATGTTAGAATTATCAGTAGATAGTAAAGGTAATTTGGAGGTATAAAGTTTTGGAAAACTATTCATTTGGGCTTTGATGAGGGCAATTTTATAGTCGTGTTACGCCCGTGTCACAATGGGGCTTACTGCACACTGTGCACTTACTTAGTGCATGTACCATCACATGCATTGGTATACCATGACAACGCGTCGTTGATAGGCAAAATCGTCGTCTAGCAATATACAACACAGTGATTTATGTTTTGGTCTTGGGATTGGAAATACATACATTTCAAAAACCTGGTAATGAATTAATTATTAATATTAAATATTATTACTATTACAATTAGGGCCTATTTTATTTTTTTATACATTTTTTTATACATATTTTTTTTTTTTTTTAATGGATTGGGGGGGGGGGGGATTGTTTGGCAAGTCAGCTGGTATTTAAAAGAACTGAAGATTTAGCCTACTCTGCTGATGATGAATCTAGTCACGAATATCCATTCAAAATACAGAGAAGAATATTTGTAATGTTATTGTAAATGTTTTTTTGTTTTTGTTTGTTTTTTCAGAGCATGGCTTTTCGTCAGAGGGTAAAGTTGAATGTCAGAGATGTGTTGCAAGTTTTAGATTGTAACGAGAGTGATGATGGGTCAGAAGATGATAGTGATTCAGATGAGCCGATGGAAATTGAGACTGCATCAGATGTTGGCACAGCTGATAGTGATGATAGCTTCAGCTCATCAGATGAGGAGCCACTTGCCAACATTGCAAGTACTTCAGCAGCCAAAAGAGCAAAGGCCAAGAAGGCCAAACCTGTGTATCGGTGGAAGAAGAAACCCTTCAAGACAACAGACACGACATTCACTGGGCCAACTATTGACCCTCCACCTGCCATGGAGTTGGACACACCGTTAGGATATTTTCAACGGTTCATCACTGACGAGATGTTGGACCATGTTGTTGAATATTCGAACCAGTACAGCGTTCAGAAGAATGGACATGTCGCAAACACATTACGGAAAGAGTTGGAGCAAGTGATTGGTATGTTCTTCCGAATGGGTCTCGTTCATATGGCTGGAGTTCGAGCTTACTGGGAAAACGGGACAAATCACGAACCCGTCAGTGGTGTCATGAGCCGTAATCGGTTCCAGTTATTGCTAACTGTACTGCACTTTGTTGACAATTTGGTCATGACTGATGCAGACAAGAAGGCCGACAAGCTGTGGAAAATTCGCCCATGGCTAAATATGCTGCATGAAAACTGCTTGAAATTGACAGCAGAGGAGCACAACTCCATTGACGAAATGATGGTGCAGTACAAAGGGAGGACCAGCGGCATCAGACAGTATGTCCGAAACAAACCACATCCCTGGGGGTTCAAAATCTGGGTGAGAGCTGGCACAGATGGCTTAGTTCACGACTTCGATGTCTACCAAGGGGGTGACGGTAAATGCACAGAACTTGGCCAAGGTGCTGATGTCGTCCTGAAACTTGCTGCTACATTGCCTTATCATGTCCAGCATAAGATATTCGCCGACAATCTCTTCACCGGTGTTCCCCTCCTTGTCAAAATAAAGGAGATTGGAATGCACTACATCGGCACCGTGCGCCAAAACCGTCTTCATGGTTGCAAGCTTGCAGATGAAAAAGAGCTCAAGAAGAAGGGTAGGGGCGCACATGACTACTGCGTGGAAGAGGACCACAACATCGTGGCAGTCAGATGGCTTGACAACAAAGCTGTAACGCTTCTGTCCACATATGTTGGCATCAATCCCACAGACAACGTCCGCCGATGGCATTCAGAGGAAAAAGAACACAAAGAAGTCGAGCGTCCTGCCATCATCAAAGCATACAACCAGTTCATGGGCGGCATTGACTTGATGGACAGCTACCTGGCCAAATACAGGTTTCGTGTGAAGTCACGGCGTTGGTACATGTACCTGTTTTGGCATTCACTCATGATTGCTGTCGTGAATGCTTGGTTGGTGTATCGCCGTGAGTACAAGTCACTTCAACTTCCAGAGAAGTCTATGATGAAGCGCCGTGTCTTTCAGGCACATGTTGCCTCAGCACTGGTTGGGAGGAAGTACGCACGACCACCTGGAAGACCATCACTGGAGGACGTCCATGATGCAATGGTGAAACCCCGTCCCAGAAAAGTGCGCAAGGGACCAGTGGATGATGTCCGAAAGGACTGTTATGCTCACTGGCCAGTGAAGGTGGACAAAAGAGGGAGATGCAAACACTGTGAAGTGAACAATACAAACACCTTGTGTGAGAAGTGTAACGTGAGACTGTGTTTCGTTGAGAACCGCAACTGTTTCAAGTCCTACCATGTGTAGACTGAATCATCATGTACACGTATGAACATGCTCCAGCAGTATATGAAATTGTATGACAGCACAGGCTTTTACTAGATTTTGGGGGGGGGGGGGGTGGAGAGAGGAAAATCACTCAGTGGTTCACCAAGCATTTGTCTTTTGGGGGCTCCTGAATGTTTTAAATTTTGAATTTTCTCCCTCCAAAAGTGACGTGGAAAATTTTCTACCGGGACAAATAATTTGAAAAGCGTATGGCTGGGGGGGGGGGGGGGGGGGGGCGCAGCTATGACTCTATTTCTACACAGGTGGTGCAAATTCGCTTGGTACGTTATACTTTGCACTTAGTGATCTCCCATAAACTAATCCATCACAAAGTGCACCACTGGAAAATAACATAAAAAAAAAAAATTAGATTACAAGCCAATCCCCCCCCCCCCCCGGGGGGGGGGGGGGGGGGGGGGGCTCTGATACCACTTTAAACTGACCCTAGAGTTGTGTACCATTTATTAATAAGTACAGGATACATGATGCATCGTATTGGACTTCAGTACTGGAATGGATTACAGTGTAATGAAATTGGTTTCCAACACATTTTTCAATATGTAACTTACCGTATGACCCAATGTGACGTATATGTCACATTCCGTAAAAAAGGTCAAATGAGGTCATATGTTTGCAAATGCTAAATAAATGTGGTACAGCACCCCAAACAAACTTGCTTTTGTGAAAGAATATTTTTTATTTCATTTAAAAGATGCCTTGGGTTCCCCAGGGTTCTAGTAAGTATGTTCTATACTGTTTTTGTGTTCCTTCCCGCCAGGAGGACACAATGATTGCTGCATTGCGGTTAGAAACACCTGAGGCTTTGAGGCTTTGGGGCCTTTCCGCACAAGTGGCACGCAAGTAGGGACATCTTCCGATGTAATGGATGCACCACCGACAAATCTTGGGGTACTAGTTGAAGGGGAGCCATGGCTGCTGGTATCAGTATACTGGCTGTGCAATTAACATGTTCATTATCCCTGGATACCAATGCTGTGTTGGCCAATTTGGGATAATGAGTATGCCTTCTGCATTGTCTTGTTGCACTTTCTGCAGTACCCGACCAATCAGGCTAAAAGGAGGAAAAGCATAGAATTTGATATTATTCCATGGTATCATAAATGCATCAACTGCATATGCGCCAGGGTCTGGTCGCCACGATACGTATGTATTCAATTGGTAATTCAGCCTGGAGGCGAATAAGTCAATATCTGGTGTATTCTGAGGGTAATTTTGCCCTTTGTTATGCATTGCATGTACGGGCACCCCTATTGAACCCATAATGGTTGTTAGGCTTTCCAATTTTTATGCCAACTTTATTGGTTGTATTAATATCTTGTACCTGTTTAGGTACATCATCACCAAATAGGTTTTTTGTGTGTGCCACCGTTTGATTACAAATTTGCTGATATTGTGCATTTAGGTCTGGCTTGATCAGCTCTCGTCGGCGGTTGTTTAACTCTAGATTTGCATTTGCCATAAGAGTCATAGCGTCCATGGCCAGTTTTACCTCCTCTTTTGAGTTTTCTTTTGCAAGGAGCTTATCCGTCAATTGGAGGAGAGGCACAAATGCCGTTACCAAAAGTCCTTGCACCTTCTGACATTTAATGTCACGAGACCTTGTGCCGGGTTTGAGTTGTGACCAGATTTCTGGATTTACAGTAGTTTTTGTGAGATTTTCACAGTTTTGAGGTCGACAATACTTGTCTTGTTTAGCGGCCAATTTCTCCTCATCCCAGACAGTTTTGATTTCAAAATATTATCTGTTAAAATCGCCAATTTGTCCTTTATTTTTGGACCTATTTTGTCTTCAGCTTCATATTCTTGCTGAATATCATTTAGGCAATCATCATCATCAATGTTGCTGATGCTGGGGGCCATTAGGTCCTCAATTTGTGCATCGGAATTGTCACTTGCACTAGTTTGGTCTGACAGTTTCTGTTTTGGGGGCAAGAGATAACCGATTTCGGTTGTGTCTTTACGTTTGCCTTCACTACGTTTGCCTTCACTTAGCCCTGCTATCTTGGCAGTGCGGGCTCCTGCAATTTTGTTAAAGCCCTCCTGCATATTAGTTATTAAAGCATCACTAAAATTTTCAAACATGTCAGTATCAATAACTTGTGGGTGCGAATTATCGCCCCTTTCGGTTTGCACTGGAGCATTGGCTCTAGTGTGCCGTTTTCTCTTCGTTGTGGCTATTTTGCCTTTAGATTTACCTTTCAAGTTAAGTTTGCCTTTACCAACTTCGTTGAAAGCGTCAGCGAGTGGTGTCGGCGGCAATTCGTCAGGAGATTCCTCCATTAATTGTCTGTTCTCCGACCTCAAAGGAGAAGCATGCGGGGAAAAGTCAGACAACGCAGAAAAGTTGTCCAGGTCTAACAGTAGAGACTCCGTCATGATGAACGTGCACACATCAATTAAGTACACGCAGTAAATAGACTTGAAGAGCGCTATTACGGTTATGTCTGATCCTCAGCTGGGTTTAAAGCACAATGATCTTGCTGGGCGGTGAGCGCTATCTCATGTGATATACTGAGTTACGTCATAATGGTGACTGCGTAGAATCATGGGACGTTTGGTTGTTTTTATGGATTTTTGTTGTAGAGGTAAACCGTTGAGAGCTTGGGGAACAATATTGAAAGGCGTAGGATACCCTTCTGATTTTGTTTAAGATCTGCAAGGCTTGCCCTTTATGATATTGAGTGTAAAGCTCCAAGGCTAACCCACTTTGATTTTGAGTAAAAGCGGCAAGGTTTATCCCTTATTATTTTGTGTTCAAAACCTTGCAGTTTTCATTTAAGCTTTTGCAGATTTTGCTTAAAATCACAAAGGGTATGCTTTGCAGGCTTTACTTAAAGTCATATAAGAGGTAACATTGAAGGTTTAAACCGTGCAGTTTTAACCTAAATCACAAGAGGATAAACCTTGCAATTTTTGCTAAGAAATCAAAAGGGGTAAACCTTTCAGTTTATTATAAATACATTACGTCACGCGGAACACTTTTTGCAACGTCTGGTCTTGGCGATTGGAGAGCGCACAATGATATCATTAGGCCTATGGTTAAATATAATACAGGTTTTTAAGTCAATTTCAGCAAAAAATAGTTCAATTTCGTTAACACTCATGCAAGTCTACGCATTTTCCCGTTAACTTATAACTAGTTGCGTGATGTTCATTTTAATTTATTTGAGTGTTTTTTGGGTGTGGGGTTTTTGGAATGTTTTGCTTGTTTTTTCCCCAGTCAATTTCAGCGAAATATAGGCCTATTTTAATTTCGTTAACACTCATTCAAATCTACGCATTTCCCGTAATTTAATTGGACTAGAGTTTCTTAATAATTTGTTTATTAGCTTCGTTTTCAAGGTTTGTTTATCCTATCATGTACGGTAGGCCTACATTCAACTACATTATTCACCATAATGATAAAGACCCATCGAAGTGCATAATATAATTTATGTGTTGCTAGTTTTTGGTTATGGGCAGCGATTTTTCAGCTTTACTACATTTTAGTGCGTTCAAATTAAACACATGGCTTATTCGAGTAAGTTAGTAATAAATAGCTCCAATTACTGGCACTTTAGTTGATGTAAGGGGCGTTTTCGTGTTGTTTGCATTTTCATGTACATTCTGTGTTACTGCGCAGCTCGTAGGGCACAACAAACATTTAGATTTGTTACCCCGTTAAAGTTGAAATCTGTACCCGATGATTTAGAAGGCTGTTAAGTAAATTTTGCAAAGCTACGGTCATAAGTTATGAAAGCTGAGTATTTTGCTAAGACTATAGAGTAGCCCTTGTGACTGTTTGCACACCTGCTGCTTCGAACCATGTTTCAACCCCCGCCCCCCACCCCACCCTCTCCCCTTCCCTGGGGACTAAGATTTCAACAAAAACAGACAAGGGGAAACAGTGAAGGCAATAATGTTGGTATTTTCATAGAGAGCAATGGCGTATGCTGATAAACATTTAATGGTTTTGGAGAAGAAAAAAATAGATTAAAAAGTTTACAACAAAATTAGACAGTTCTTCTTTTTTAGTATGTTGCAAGATAGGGCGCCCTCACTTTGCACGTGACAATTTGTTGCACATGCGTAGTGAATACCCGGAACACATGCACAATATTTACAATAACATTGAGCTGTCGTCTGCTTACGACGTGTGTCTTCAAATTGAAATGTTATCACCACAAAACTCTGGTAAGTACGGATTTTTCTGTTCAACTTTTACATTGTAATGTATGGAAATGGTTTATAGGTCATTTAGCGTGTATCTATATGTTAAAATTGTATAAAAGACAGCTTTTGGTAGCAAGTTTTGTCGTGACTCAGAGTCAGACTGTAGTCTGTAGTACTACTAGTACGTAGTAGTACTAGTAGTGTTAGTGTTACTCGGCAGTGTTTACCCGCCACCCCTCCCGTCCCCACACAGCGGAGAGAGACAGACAGAGCGTCTGACGTTGACAGAGTCTGAGCATACTACCTCCATGGTCTGAGGAAAGTAGACATGTCACACACGTAGTAGAGTTCTAGTACGTAATCATTACTGTTTTTGATGTTTACTGCAAGACTGACAGTAGTTTTATGATCACGAGTTTCTTTGAAATAGGGCCTAGGTCAACGTCTATTTACAGTTGTTGTGCCACAAACAAACCCATAAATGATAGTCGTCGCTCGAGTTATATATCAAGCGAGGTGACACTGCTGACAGTGTGACAGTAATGATTGTGTGTATATTGTGTATGCAACTACAACAACCATACTGTAGTCCCAACTAGTTTAATGCAAAATCTGTGGAAACTCGGTCACTGTTTTTGACCAGTCCTACAACAACACAGTGTGGTCACAGTGGTCCAGTGCAGGACTTGCAACCACAAGGTTGTGGGTTCCAATCCTATCAAGATAATCACAGATTTCACAATGACATTTTGTTAATCAATTCATAATCAATAGACGTTAAACTAGCCCTGGTCATCTAAATAACAAACAAATCATATCATAACAAGCCAGTCGCTATTCGCTACAAAATGAGATGGCACACGTTTGATACTGCAACAGTCTGCATTAAGTTTTCCATTGAGATTGCTAAAACTTCATTTTTACGTACATCTTTTTCCACAGAATATTCTCTATTCTTGTGCGGAAAGTTCCTGGAAAGAGATTCAACGAGTGAAGATTCATCAGCTTAAACTTCACAAAATCTTTAAAGTTCTGGTGAGTTAAATAAAATATCTATAACTTGCAATACATTTTGTAACCAATCTTTGATCAAAACTGAACATCCCTTTCTGCTCTTATGTACCTTGCAGTCCACCCCACACATACCCCTTAATTCTACTGCCCTGGATCTACCCCCTAAATATACCCCCTAAACAAAGAAACGACAAGCTGCTGCAACAGCGTAGGGCCTATATTTTCAAAACAAACTCAATTAGATCAGCTATGGTGGTGTCCAGATTAACGTATACAGTTGTTAAACGTTGACTTAGCCTTACAATCCCAAACATGCACCCTACTTTGATATCTCTATGGATCATGCCATTACATGTTATCCTTCTTTAGTGCCACGTACTATGTCAATCTACTTACACCAATACAGGGGCGACGCAAAAGGGGGGGAGCAGGGGGCAGCTTCCCCCCCCCCTATCATTTGAAGAAGAAAAAAGGAAAAAGGGGGAAAGGAAGAGAAAGGAACGATAGAAAGAAAGAAAGGAAGAAGCAGACAAATTAAAAAGGAAGAGGGACTAAAGAAAGAGAGAAGGGGAAAATAATTGACGGAATTATGTTACCTGCATAGCCTTAATGGGTATATACCTATAGGTATATCAAATCATCATTATTATAGTGATCCCGATTGCAAGAATCTCCCCTTTTGTCACATTTTGATTTCCAAACCCCACGTGGACGGTAAATAGTTCAAGTGTTGAGTGCCAATGATTATTACCAGACTGGCCTGTTGTTACTAACAAAGATAAGCAGATCCAGGAGAAGCCCAGGATGCACGTGCCCCCGGGTGAATTTGATCTCCCCCCCTTCCCCCAAAGAAAAAAAAGGGGGAGGGGATAGAGAAGCGGGCGGCGAGGGTAAAGCAACATTACACAATACAAAATTTTTAAATGGCTGTACAACTGCGCATTTTAATACCGCGAAGCCTTTTCCACAACAGGCCGAAGATATTCAATATATATTTTCATCCATGAAAACCAAAAAAACTGTTGACCAGATAAAAGTTACAATTTTGGTGCATTATTTTGTATGCATGATTCCATGGCATACCTAAAAACTGTGGGACAATTTGATGAAGAGACTAGTTTTGAGATGGGCTCAACGTGAAAAGTGATGCCTTGAACAATGTCATGCCAACGAAAAATGTAGAATCTCAGCTTGTGTGGGCAATTTTACGATTAATTTACCGTTCTAACTATCATGTCACTTTGACCGATGTTCTTAAAACATAGAATAGAAAACAAAATGCACAACGTCTCAGTCTTAGTTGGCAGAGGTTAAGCATACACTCCTGCATTAGTTATGTGTTTTAGTAAACAAAGGTGGGTTGAACGAAGGGGACACAAGGCACGCACTCCTCCTTATCTTTGCCAGAAAAAAGTAAATAAATAAATGGCAACGCAGCAAAATCTCAATAAACTGGGCAAAAAGTAGTGAGTAAAACGCCTCTGAAGTATTCTATATTGCACCAGAGAGCATCTAATGGGATTTTTTGTTCACCAGAGCCAAAGTGGGCCCAGGACCCCATGCAGGAGGCTTCGCATTTGCTTATCGTTCTACCAATTACATCCTACGTGTGTTGTGTGGCCCATTATAGCCGACTGGTTTTCCCCTAAGAAATTAACAAAACAATTGTTAAAGGGGAAATAAAGCAAATTTCGATAGGGTAAAAACAATGTATGAAACACCTCAAAGTGTCCTAGAGAGAACCTAAGGTAAAAAAATCCTGGGCCCTGGACCCTACGCTCGCTCATTATTCTCGTAGAAATGCCCCACATGCACGGTAAAGGATTGTGAAGCACGGTCAAGTTGGGACCACCACCCTCTATAGTCATACAAGGATCTCAATTTATATATAATCGGTGTTACTGCATGAGGTTAACTTAGGGTGTGCCCCTCGTGTAAAAATTCCCGGATCCGCGCTGGTTGTAGCACTGCACTATAAGGACACAAGACTATGTATTTAAAGTACCAAGCACATAGAGTTACATACACCCACTGACAACAGTGTCTCAAGTGCCTAGCGTAGATTACATGTAGTTCAAAGTTTTGGGGTTTGTTTTTTTAGTTTCAGAAGTTCTTTGAAAGTTTGCATTATGATATAAAAACTTGTATAATTTTGGCCTATTTAATATAGATGAGAGTCCTCCCTGGATGCCAAAATCCAAATTCTTTCCAGGAGATGAACCAAGTCTAAGTTTTATAAAAAAGTTGTGTAAATATTTATAGAAAGGAGAGCTTTTCTTGGCCATTAAGAAATGCTAAAAACCAAAAAGCTTCGGGGGGATCCGCACCCTCAACTCCCGCCAACGGCTTCTCCCCTGGACCCCACCAGGGGCCCTTAGGCGGGCTCCTGGACCCCATGCCTTAAGTGCTAAGACTCAATGTTTTCTTGCCCCCCTATACAAATACCCTGGTGCCGCCCCTGCACCAATATACATCTTCTCCATCCATTCAAACTCTGTTTCATGTATCTGCCACCTTGACGTGTCCTCTTACCCCTCTGGATCCTATCAGTACAATATCTATTTGTCTGACTCCTTATCAGCACCCCTCCCCGTCTCCCTTTCATGGCTCTTAGTTGTCTGAGGTTAAAGTCAGAGATAGAGTTGCTGAAAGGTTTTTTGAAGATTCATCACAACCCAAAGTCTTTATAAAATGTTGTTGATCCTTGGCTGGAGTAATTTTATGCATACATCTTCTTTGGGTTTATATTGCAGTACATTCAATTCAAGATGATCTGAAAGTTAAACACCTCAGTTCTAATGAGTGATGCACAAGCTCTGCTGAAGACAACACTTGGCGTTCGTCTTAACCATGAATTCAAAGTCATCTTCTCTCTGCATCAAGCAACCTCAACGTTGTAACTTATAGAATTCTGGGATATTGAGGTAGGCTTGTTACGTTAATAATACACATTGTAAAAGGGCCTGTTTACACAACATTTACTGGATATCATCATCCTCACTAGTCCTCACGTGATTCTTTAAAACTGCATGTACCAAAGACTGTTTAAACATACAGCATATGTATGCCAAGAAATTTTTTAACAAGTACAAAAGTGAATAAAGTGTTCTGATAAGGTCTTGTATAATGTAAACAGGCCTTTATTGTAAACAGTGTTATTACTAAGCGCTGTTTTCTTTTTTGCATTAAGGTATTTTCAACTAGATTTGAACAAAATTGCAAACAAAGCTAACGTAAATAGTGTGGTACATGTATATCTAAAGCGACTGTGTATAACTGTAATCATAAAACGTCCCTTCAAAACTGCTCATGGTCCTACTTTATAGAAACAACAAGCTTAACATCTTGTATTTTCAAAACAAACTTATTTAGATCAGCTATGATGTCCCTGCTTGTTAGATTAATCATAGAGCAAGGACCATGTTTGTTTAGTTGTTTAGCATTGACATAGCGAGGCTTTTAGCCAGGATTTTAAAATAAGGTGTCCAAATTTGACTGGATTGAAAAACAGGGTCAGTAGGGTGTACAATTTTTGGGGGTGACTCCTCCTAGCTGTCGGTTAATGACATTAAATTTGATCCAGAGCGCTTGCCCCAGGTGTTTAGTGGGGGTCGAGGAGGTGCAAACCCCGGCGGAGGTTTAATGGGGCCGTGGAAATTATTAACAATTTACACCCTAAATAGTACATAATTATTTTAAGAGTTCTAGACACATTGTTATATTGGCGTAACCATGGCGTAACGAGCCAGAAAAAATAGGGTAGTTAGGTATTTTTTTTTATCAATACATTCTTCGTTACATTGCATTGACTCCTGAACCATACATGTATCTTGATTTCATTCAAGTCTTTTTCTGTTTTCCCTGTCAGTAGGATGTCACATGAACATTTATGTAACCACACTGAGAAAAGAATCGTCGGCAATAATGGATGAGTGCTGGTCGTTTGTGCCTACCACAAGCCCGTCCAGTGTAGTCACAATACTGAATTCGGATGTAATTTTTTTTTACGAAGGAGGTCCTTTGCTCTTTAAATATTAACAATTAATCAGTCAGTGACGATTTTTGTCTGGGGCCCTGTCTAAAATGAAAAACTAATGGTACATGAACGTTAACTAGACCATTATTGCTGTGTGCATTCAAATTTGTTATAAGGTATAAAACAGATGAAGCTGTCACTGGACGAAACTTGTAAATTTTCAACTTATTTGCACATAGGCCTATTGGAATGTGCTTGTATTCCCCGGAATCGTATCTTACTTCACTGAAAGCTCACCTTGATTCTGCATTTGCAAGTTCATCACAGAAATATCACTACGATAACAAGTCAAAGTTTGCACAGTTCGCACCTGGACAATTCGTGTGGCGAAATGATCCCGCGAAGTCACGAATCAAACTTGCCCCCCACTGGAAAGGCCCCTTTAAAGTGCTATCATTGTAGATATTCATGACCCAAAATCAAAGCCTCAATGTGTGCATTACAATAGGTTGAAACCTTTCATTTCCCCTATTGATCATGAACTTGGATTATTGCCTGCTCCCCAATGGCAAGCTAACTCACTGTCCCCTTACAGTGCACTTTCTGGTTCCCTCCCCTTTGCCTCTCATGCCACTCTTATTCATCCACCCAACCCTTCAGCTAAATCATCTTCCCTGTCTGTTCCCATACCAGTGAGCCCTCCTCCTCCCCCATCTGTTCCCATACCAGTGAGCCCTCCTCCTCCCCCACCCGTTCCCATACCAGTGAGCCCTCCTCCTCCTCCACCCGTTCCCATACCAGTGAGCCCTCCTCCCCCATCTGTTCCCATACCAGTGAGCCCTCCTCCTCCCCCACCCGTTCCCATACCAGTGAGCCCTCCTCCTCCCCCACCCGTTCCCATACCAGTGGGCCCTCCTCGCCCATCTGTTCCCATACCAGTGAGCCCTCCTCCTCCCCCACCCGTTCCCATACCAGTGAGCCCTCTTCCTCCCCCATCTGTTCCCATACCAGTGAGCCCTCCTCCTCCCCCATCTGTTCCCATACCAGTGAGCCCTCCTCCTCCCCCACCTGTTCCCATACCAGTGAGCCCTTCTCCTCCTCCACCCGTTCCCATACCAGTGAGCCCTCCTCCTCGCCCACCCGTTCCCATACCAGTGAGCCCTCCTCCTCCCCCACCAGTTCCCATACCAGTGAGCCCTCCTCCTCCTCCTCCACCCGTTCCCATACCAGTGAGCCCTCCTCCTCCTCCACCCGTTCCCATACCAGTGAGCCCTCCTCCTCCCCCACCCGTTCCCATACCAGTGAGCCCTCCTCCTCCTCCTCCACCCGTTCCCATACCAGTGAGCCCTCCTCCTCGCCCATCTGTTCCCATACCAGTGAGCCCTCCTCCCCCACCCGTTCCCATACCAGTGAGCCCTCCTCCTCCTCCTCCTCCACCCGTTCCCATACCAGTGAGCCCTCCCCCTCGCCCATCTGTTCCCATACCAGTGAGCCATCCTCCTCCCCACCTGTTCCCATACAGTGAGTTCTCCTCCCCCACCCGTTCCCATACCAGTGAGCCCTCCTCCTCCCCCACCCGTTCCCATACCAGTGAGCCCTCCTCCTCGCCCATCTGTTCCCATACCAGTGAGCCCTCCTCCTCCCCCACCCGTTCCCATACCAGTGAGCCTTCCTCCTCCCCCACCCGTTCCCATACCAGTGAGCCCTCCTCCTCCTCCACCCGTTCCCATACCAGTGAGCCCTCCCTCTCCCCACCCGTTCCCATACCAGTGAGCCCTCCTCCTCCTCCACCTGTTCCCATACCAGTGAGCCCTCCTCCTCGCCCATCTGTTCCCATACCAGTGAGCCCTCCTCCTCCCCCACCCGTTCCCATACCAGTGAGCCTTCCTCCTCCCCCACCCGTTCCCATACCAGTGAGCCCTCCTCCTCCACCCGTTCCCATACCAGTGAGCCCTCCTCCTCCCCACCCGTTCCCATACCAGTGAGCCCTTCTCCTTCTCCACCTGTTCCCATACCAGTGAGCCCTCCCCCTCGCCCATCTGTTCCCATACCAGTGAGCCCTCCTCCTCCCCCACCCGTTCCCATACCTGTGAGCCCTCCTCCTCCCCCACCCGTTCCCATACCAGTGAGCCCTCCTCCTCGCCCATCGGTTCCCATACCAGTGAGCCCTCCTCCTCCCCACCCGTTCCCATACCAGTGAGCCCTCCTCCTCCCCCACCCGTTCCCATACCAGTGAGCCCTCCTCCTCGCCCATCTGTTCCCATACCAGTGAGCCCTCCTCCCCCCCCACCCGTTCCCATACCAGTGAGCCCTCCTCCTCGCCCATCTGTTCCCATACCAGTGAGCCCTCCTCCTCGCCCATCGGTTCCCATACTAGTGAGCCCTCCTCCTCGCCCATCGGTTCCCATACCAGTGAGCCCTCCTCCTCCCCACCCGTTCCCATACCAGTGAGCCCTCCTCCTCGCCCATCTGTTCCCATACCAGTGAGCCCTCCTCCTCGCCCATCTGTTCCCATACCAGTTAGCCCTCCTCCTCCCCCACCCGTTCCCATACCAGTGAGCCCTCCTCCTCGCCCATCTGTTCCCATACCAGTGAGCCCTCCTCCTCGCCCATCTGTTCCCATACCAGTGAGCCCTCCTCCTCCCCCACCCGTTCCCATACCAGTGAGCCCTCCTCCTCCACCCATTCCCATACCAGTGAGCCCTCCTCCTCCACCTGTTCTCATACCAGTGAGCCCTCCTCCTCCCCCACCCATTCCCATACCAGTGAGCCCTCCTCCTCCACCCGTTCCCATACCAGTGAGCCCTCCTCCTCGCCCATCTGTTCCCATACCAGTGAGCCCTCCTCCTCGCCCATCTGTTCTCATACCAGTGAGCCCTCCTCCTCCCCACCCGTTCCCATACCAGTGAGCCCTCCTCCTCCTCCACCCGTTCCCATACCAGTGAGCCCTCCTCCTCGCCCATCTGTTCCCATACCAGTGAGCCATCCTCCTCCCCCACCCATTCCCATACCAGTGAGTTCTCCTCGCCCATCTGTTCCCATACCAGTGAGCCATCCTCCTCCCCCACCCGTTCCCATACCAGTGAGTTCTCCTCCCCCACCCGTTCCCATACCAGTGAGCCCTCCTCCTCGCCCATCTGTTCTCATACCAGTGAGCCCTCCTCCTCCCCACCCGTTCCCATACCAGTGAGCCCTCCTCCTCCTCCACCCGTTCCCATACCAGTGAGCCCTCCTCCTCGCCCATCTGTTCCCATACCAGTGAGCCATCCTCCTCCCCCACCCATTCCCATACCAGTGAGTTCTCCTCGCCCATCTGTTCCCATACCAGTGAGCCATCCTCCTCCCCCACCCGTTCCCATACCAGTGAGTTCTCCTCCCCCACCTGTTCCCATACCAGTGAGCCCTCCTCCTCCCCCACCCGTTCCCATACCAGTGAGCCCTCCTCCTCCCCACCCGTTCCCATACCAGTGAGCCCTCCTCCTCGCCCATCTGTTCCCATACCATTGAGCCCTCCTCTTCCCCACCCGTTCTCATACCAGTGAGCCCTCCTCCTCGCCCATCTGTTCCCATACCAGTGAGCCCTCCTCCTCCCCACCCGTTCCCATACCAGTGAGCCCTCCTCCTCGCCCATCTGTTCCCATACCAGTGAGCCCTCCTCCTCGCCCATCTGTTCCCATACCAGTGAGCCCTCCTCCTCCCCACCCGTTCCCATACCAGTGAGCCCTCCTCCTCGCCCATCTGTTCCCATACCAGTGAGCCCTCCTCCTCGCCCATCTGTTCCCATACCAGTGAGCCCTCCTCCTCGCCCATCTGTTCCCATACCAGTGAGCCCTCCTCCTCCCCACCCGTTCCCATACCAGTGAGCCCTCCTCCTCGCCCATCTGTTCCCATACCAGTGAGCCCTCCTCCTCGCCCATCTGTTCCCATACCAGTGAGCCCTCCTCCTCCCCACCCGTTCCCATACCAGTGAGCCCTCCTCCTCCTCCACCCGTTCCCATACCAGTGAGCCCTCCTCCTCGCCCATCTGTTCCCATACCATCTGTTCTCCTCCCCGGGGGGCTAGTGGACTGCGTTACTACAGTAGGGGACTGCCTTAGGGACTGGCGTACCGGACCCTTCCGCTTACTGAATTAAAATGCTTGCGATGATGTATTTATAAATTGTTAGTTATTTTTAATTATAAGATTATGATTATACAGTTGCCTCTGTAAATCCTTGACCCAAAATAAGTATGAGATTGTCTTTAACTTTGTTAATAAATAGAAAAAATTGAACATATCTTACAACGATATAATATCTGTGATAATAAAATAAAGAAATAATTATCTCAGTTGCAACCTAAGATATTTTATTTAATTGTTAATTTATTTAAGATGCGTAATAGTTAAAGAAATTTTAACAATGAAGGAATAAATGTACACAGGTAAAAAAAAAGTGTTGTTATCTGACCTGAAGTTTCATTGAATTTAACTGCACGCTTGTGTTTTTTTAACAATGCCTTGAAGGAATAAATAAATAAAAAGGTTTTGTTATCTGACCTGCAGTTTCATAGAATTTAACTGCACGCTTGTGTTTTTTTTAAAAGAAATTTTAACACTTTTAACAAGGGATAAATGAATAAAAAGTCTTGTTATCTGACCTGAGGTTACATAGAATTTAATTGCACGCTTGTGTTTTTTTTAAAAGAAATTTTAACACTTTTAACAAGGAATAAATGAATAAAAAGTCTTGTTATCTGACCTGAGGTTACATGGAATTTAATTGCACGCTTGTGTTTTAAAAAAAAGGAATTTTAACACTTTTAACAAGGAATAAATGAATAAAAAGTCTTGTTATCTGACCTGAGGTTACATAGAATTTAATTGCACGCTTGTGTTTTTTTTAAAAGAAATTTTAACACTTTTAACAAGGAATAAATGAATAAAAAGTCTTGTTATCTGACCTGAGGTTACATAGAATTTAATTGCACGCTTGTGTTTTTTTAAAAGAAATTTTAACACTTTTAACAAGGAATAAATGAATAAAAAGTCTTGTTATCTGACCTGAGGTTACATGGAATTTAATTGCACGCTTGTGTTTTTAAAAAAAGGAATTTTAACACTTTTAACAAGGAATAAATGAATAAAAAGTCTTGTTATCTGACCTGAGGTTACATAGAATTTAATTGCACGCTTGTGGTTTTTTTAAAAGAAATTTTAACACTTTTAACAAGGAATAAATGAATAAAAAGTCTTGTTATCTGACCTGAGGTTACATAGAATTTAATTGCACGCTTGTGTTTTTTTTAAAAGAAATTTTAACACTTTTAACAAGGAATAAATGAATAAAAAGTCTTGTTATCTGACCTGAGGTTACATAGAATTTAATTGCATGCTTGGTTTTTTTTTTAAAGAAATTTTAACACTTTTAACAAGGAATAAATAAATAAAAAGTCTTGTTATCTGACCTGCAGTTTCATAGAATTTAATTGCACGCTTGGGTTTTTTTAAAAAGAAATTTTAACAATGCCTTGAAGGAATAAATGTAAAAAAAAGTCTTGTTATCTGACCTGAGGTTACATAGAATTTAATTGCACGCTTGTGTTTTTTTAAAAGAAATTTTAACACTTTTAACAAGGAATAAATAAATAAAAAGTCTTGTTATCTGACCTGAGGTTACATAGAATTTAATTGCACGCTTGGGTTTTTTTAAAAGAAATTTTAACACTTTTAACAAGGAATAAATAAATAAAAAGTCTTGTTATCTGACCTGAGGTTACATAGAATTTAATTGCACGCTTGTGTTTTTTTAAAAAGAAATTTTAACACTTTTAACAAGGAATAAATAAATAAAAAGTCTTGTTATCTGACCTGAGGTTACATAGAATTTAATTGCACGCTTGTGTTTTTTTTAAAAGAAATTTTAACACTTTTAACAAGGAATAAATGAAAAAAAAGTCTTGTTATCTGACCTGAGGTTACATAGAATTTAATTGCACGCTTGTGTTTTTTTTAAAAGAAATTTTAACACTTTTAACAAGGAATAAATAAATAAAGTCTTGTTATCTGACCTGAGGTTACATAGAATTTAATTGCACGCTTGTGTTTTAAAAAAAAGGAATTTTAACACTTTTAACAAGGAATAAATGAATAAAAAGTCTTGTTATCTGACCTGAGGTTACATAGAATTTAATTGCACGCTTGTGTTTTTTTTAAAAGAAATTTTAACACTTTTAACAAGGAATAAATGAATAAAAAGTCTTGTTATCTGACCTGAGGTTACATGGAATTTAATTGCACGCTTGTGTTTTAAAAAAAAGGAATTTTAACACTTTTAACAAGGAATAAATTTAAAAAAGTCTTGTTATCTGACCTGAGGTTACATAGAATTTAATTGCACGCTTGTTTTTTTTTTAAAAGAAATTTTAACACTTTTAACAAGGAATAAATAAATAAAAAGTCTTGTTATCTGACCTGAGGTTACATAGAATTTAATTGCACGCTTGTGTTTTTTTTAAAAGAAATTTTAACACTTTTAACAAGGAATAAATGAAAAAAAAGTCTTGTTATCTGACCTGCAGTTTCATAGAATTTAATTGCACGCTTGGGTTTTTTTAAAAAGAAATTTTAACAATGCCTTGAAGGAATAAATGTAAAAAAAAGTCTTGTTATCTGACCTGAGGTTACATAGAATTTATTTGCACGCTTGTGTTTTTTTAAAAGAAATTTTAACACTTTTAACAAGGAATAAATAAATAAAAAGTCTTGTTATCTGACCTGAGGTTACATAGAATTTAATTGCACGCTTGTGTTTTTTTTAAAAGAAATTTTAACACTTTTAACAAGGAATAAATAAATAAAGTCTTGTTATCTGACCTGAGGTTACATAGAATTTAATTGCACGCTTGTGTTTAAAAAAAAAGGAATTTTAACACTTTTAACAAGGAATAAATGAATAAAAAGTCTTGTTATCTGACCTGAGGTTACATAGAATTTAATTGCACGCTTGTGTTTTTTTTAAAAGAAATTTTAACACTTTTAACAAGGAATAAATGAATAAAAAGTCTTGTTATCTGACCTGAGGTTACATGGAATTTAATTGCACGCTTGTGTTTTAAAAAAAAGGAATTTTAACACTTTTAACAAGGAATAAATGAATAAAAAGTCTTGTTATCTGACCTGAGGTTACATAGAATTTAATTGCACGCTTGTGTTTTAAAAAAAAGGAATTTTAACACTTTTAACAAGGAATAAATGAATAAAAAGTCTTGTTATCTGACCTGAGGTTACATAGAATTTAATTGCACGCTTGTTTTTTTTTTAAAAGAAATTTTAACACTTTTAACAAGGAATAAATGAATAAAAAGTCTTGTTATCTGACCTGAGGTTACATAGAATTTAATTGCACGCTTGTTTTTTTTTTAAAAGAAATTTTAACACTTTTAACAAGGAATAAATGAATAAAAAGTCTTGTTATCTGACCTGAGGTTACATAGAATTTAATTGCACGCTTGTGTTTTTTTTAAAAGAAATTTTAACACTTTTAACAAGGAATAAATAAATAAAAAGTCTTGTTATCTGACCTGAGGTTACATAGAATTTAATTGCACGCTTGTGTTTTTTTAAAAAGAAATTTTAACACTTTTAACAAGGAATAAATGAAAAAAAAGTCTTGTTATCTGACCTGAGGTTACATAGAATTTAATTGCACGCTTGTGTTTTTTTAAAAGAAATTGTAACACTTTTAACAAGGAATAAATAAATAAAAAGTCTTGTTATCTGACCTGAGGTTACATAGAATTTAATTGCACGCTTGTGGTTTTTTTAAAAGAAATTTTAACACTTTTAACAAGGAATAAATGAATAAAAAGTCTTGTTATCTGACCTGAGGTTACATGGAATTTAATTGCACGCTTGTGTTTTAAAAAAAAGGAATTTTAACACTTTTAACAAGGAATAAATGAATAAAAAGTCTTGTTATCTGACCTGAGGTTACATAGAATTTAATTGCACGCTTGTGTTTTTTTAAAAAGAAATTTTAACACTTTTAACAAGGAATAAATGAATAAAAAGTCTTGTTATCTGACCTGAGGTTACATAGAATTTAATTGCACGCTTGTTTTTTTTTTAAAAGAAATTTTAACACTTTTAACAAGGAATAAATGAATAAAAAGTCTTGTTATCTGACCTGAGGTTACATAGAATTTAATTGCACGCTTGTGTTTTTTTTAAAAGAAATTTTAACACTTTTAACAAGGAATAAATGAAAAAAAAGTCTTGTTATCTGACCTGCAGTTTCATAGAATTTAATTGCACGCTTGGGTTTTTTTAAAAAGAAATTTTAACAATGCCTTGAAGGAATAAATGTAAAAAAAAGTCTTGTTATCTGACCTGAGGTTACATAGAATTTAATTGCACGCTTGTGTTTTTTTTTAAAGAAATTTTAACACTTTTAACAAGGAATAAATGAAAAAAAAGTCTTGTTATCTGACCTGCAGTTTCATAGAATTTAATTGCACGCTTGGGTTTTTTTTAAAAGAAATTTTAACAATGCCTTGAAGGAATAAATGTAAAAAAAAGTCTTGTTATCTGACCTGAGGTTACATAGAATTTAATTGCACGCTTGTGTTTTTTTTAAAAGAAATTTTAACACTTTTAACAAGGAATAAATAAATAAAGTCTTGTTATCTGACCTGAGGTTACATAGAATTTAATTGCACGCTTGTGTTTTTTTTTAAAGAAATTTTAACACTTTTAACAAGGAATAAATGAATAAAAAGTCTTGTTATCTGACCTGAGGTTACATAGAATTTAATTGCACGCTTGTGTTTTTTTTAAAAGGAATTTTAACACTTTTAACAAGGAATAAATGAATAAAAAGTCTTGTTATCTGACCTGAGGTTACATAGAATTTAATTGCACGCTTGTGTTTTTTTTTAAAGAAATTTTAACACTTTTAACAAGGAATAAATAAATAAAGTCTTGTTATCTGACCTGAGGTTACATAGAATTTAATTGCACGCTTGTGTTTTTTTTAAAAGAAATTTTAACACTTTTAACAAGGAATAAATGAAAAAAAAGTCTTGTTATCTGACCTGCAGTTTCATAGAATTTAATTGCACGCTTGTGTTTTTTTTAAAAGAAATTTTAACACTTTTAACAAGGAATAAATGAATAAAAAGTCTTGTTATCTGACCTGAGGTTACATAGAATTTAATTGCACGCTTGTGTTTTTTTTAAAAGGAATTTTAACACTTTTAACAAGGAATAAATGAATAAAAAGTCTTGTTATCTGACCTGAGGTTACATAGAATTTAATTGCACGCTTGTGTTTTTTTTAAAAGAAATTTTAACACTTTTAACAAGGAATAAATGAAAAAAAAGTCTTGTTATCTGACCTGCAGTTTCATAGAATTTAATTGCACGCTTGTGTTTTTTTTAAAAGAAATTTTAACAATGCCTTGAAGGAATAAATTTAAAAAAGTCTTGTTATCTGACCTGCAGTTTCATAGAATTTAACTGCACGCTTGTGTTGTTTTTTTAAAGAAATTTTAACAGTGCCTTGAAGGAATAAATTTAAAAAAAGTCTCGTTATCTGACCTGCAGTTTCATAGAATTTAACTGCACGCTTGTGTTTTTTTAAAAGAAATTTTAACAATGCCTTGAAGGAATACATTTTTAAAAAGTCTTGTTATCTGACCTGAAGTTTCATAGAATTTAACTGCACAAAGTAAGGGGAATGAACAAATTTCTTGCTACATCTACATGTATAGAATCATTTTATTTGATTAACTCCACATAATATAAACAATATAATTCCAACATTATTGTTATCAGAGCATTCTTTTTAATTTAAAATTAAATAAGTCTAAAGAGATAAAAACTTAAAATTAACTTCTTCATTAATTGGGCATATGTGACCAGTTTTTCTAACACATGCTTATAATGACCACTGATTCTGATGTAAGATTTGTAACATTATGCTTTGTTGAAAGTATTCTTAAGGGAATGAATAATTTCTTTTTGGAAAAGTCAATTAATTCAATTCAACTAAGAAAAAACTAATTAAACTAGGTATTCACATCAAGAAACTATACCAAACAAAACTTTTAGTGCCTTATATTGTTTGCATCCTGAACAAAAAAAGGTTTTCTAAACTAATTTTGTTACTTCAGCTTTACTAACTCTGTAAAAGTAAAATGAACAAATAATTTAATTTCGCCATTTTAGACTGGAAATAACAGTCCCCTTTATGATTCAGTGATTCAAATCCAATGTGATTTGGATGTGGCCGAAGCGGATAAGAACACCGAACTCAAGCTCTGGTGTTTCTGATCAGCAGAGTGTGGGTTCAAGTTTCTGATACAAACAAATGAAATCCTTTTAGAACATGAAACCTTTAGAATTGTCATTTGAGATTTTCAAAAATTCAAAGTACACATTAAAGGCAGGGTAAACTTTTGATAGTTGTCAAAGACCAGTATCCTTTCTTGGTGTATCCCAACATTATGCATAAAATAACAAACCTGTAAAAACATGGGCTCAGTTGGTCATTGAAGTTGCAACAAGAAAATAATGAAAGGAAAACAAAAAACCTTGTTGCATAAAATTGTGTGCTTTCACTGATGCCTGCGAAAGGCTGCATGCCTGAAGCCTTTCTCTGAGTCAAATGTTTTTGGTGAAAATTACCTCTTTCTAACAATGTTTTATAACATCAACTCTCCACTGCTCAGTACCAGGTAATTTTGTTATGGTCACTTGAGGAGTGATTATCAAAAGTGTACCCTGCTTTTAAAAGATGATTGATGTCTAACCAGGAGAAACAATTTATCATTCTCTTTGTAAAGATCTGTGTAGAAACTAATTCTACAACACAAAGGGATGGTACTTCAGATGATTTCTCAGGGAAGCTTTGTTCCAAGAAAGAATTGGAAACTATTTTAGCAGATCTCAATGTTGATCAAACCAGCAAAGGGTTGTCGCTAAAACTGACAAAATCTTACCAGTCTTTAACAAAATATTTAAAAGTAATTTACATACAAGGGAAGGCTATCTAAAAAGACATCTATTTGAAAAAGTTATTTCAACTAGTATTTCATGTTTGATATTACTTTATAGTTTATGTACACTGTGTTTAAAAATTTACCATCTGAAGGTTGATGTACTTTGCACACGTATCCACTGTGTTGATTGGCGTAAAACCAAATGTAACAAATGATTTAATTTTATTATATTATGGAAAAACAGTCCCTTTTTTGATGGTTTTTAGAAATGATGCAGTGTATCAAATCAAATTCAATGTGATCGATCGAGGCAACAGTCTCATATAGAGCAAGATTTGCAATTTGAAAAGATTGAAGGCTTTCAAAGTTTTTGCCAATAAGCACCCCAAGTTAATGGTAGTCTTGAGACTGTTGTCTAGCAAAGTTTGTAAGTTTAAAACAAAAGAAAACAACTAGGCCTATATAAAGCCAATTAATACAATCTATTCAAAAATCAACTTCAACTAAGAAAATAAAGTCAAAAGGAATATAAAGACCACCTCAAAGTACAACTGCACAACAAGCCTTTGAATAATTTAAGACCAATAACAAACTTTTGTTCAATGTTTTTAGCGAGTTTGATTTGGGGGTAGAACCTTTATGTTACAAAATTTTTTGAAAGCAATAAAGTTTTGATTCAAAAAGGCCTCTTAATTTCATAGTGTGAATTTGTCATAGAGTGGGCAGTCACATTCCCAACCCAGTCAAAAGGTTCTGTCTATTTCTGGGCTATATATAAGGGGAGAGAAACCCATGCCCAAATCCATTTTGGGGGATATTTGGTTTGTTTTTGATAAAATGTTACCCCCCCCCCCCCCACCTCTTGGTCCCCATAGTCCGGGTAGCAGACCAAACCGAAGAACCCCTGAGGGATCCCCAAAATAGCTTTGAACCCCAACGAGCCACTGTTAGTGTTACTCTACAGGGAATGGGGGTGCAGACTCAAAGATTAATTTCCAAGATTTGCAATCGCATGTCACCCTCACTTTTCAAAAGCTATCTGACGCCCCTTGCAAAAATCACTATTATCACTATCAAACTAGATCACACTTTTGTAGTAGTTGTTTCTTTGGGTCTCGGGGGAAAACGTGAACTTCGATGAAGAGTACAGCGTGGAGACGTGTTGACAGCAACCATGTTTGTGTTTATTATGAGCGGTTCAACAGGCTGCTCGTGTCACATGATCAAACAACACGGCATTTAAACTGATTTGAATAACAAAGCCGTTTCGTTCTATTTGAAGAATTATCATGTTGTTTGGTCATGGACAGGTTTCTTTCATCTAAGTTACACACCCCTATACAAAAAAAGAAAGTATCACAAGAATTGCGAATTACAGAGACAAAACTAAAGAGTACAATTTTTATTGGGGGGCACCTATTTTGTAGGTGGTATTTCTGGCAGAATA
Organism: Leptasterias polaris; assembly: GCA_037783415.1. Taxonomy (NCBI): domain Eukaryota; kingdom Metazoa; phylum Echinodermata; class Asteroidea; order Forcipulatida; family Asteriidae; genus Leptasterias; species Leptasterias polaris. The sequence continues at coordinate 1,060,950 of JAZGTN010000141.1, forward strand.
AAACTAGTTTCCGTCAGCGCCATTACTAGGGTAAACTTTTAGGGGGCCGTTTGCTCTTTTATTTTTCTTGAAACCTTTTCAGCGCATTTTTATGTAATTTAAAAAATTTTATCAGATAATCTGGCGTCAAAACGAAATAATATTAAAACTCTGGAAGTTTCCAATCCCAAAGCTTGAAATCTATTCAACCACGATTTATTTGACTTTTTTTGTGGGGAGGCCAATCGCCCATTAACCTTTGCCAAAACAGTATTAATTTTTTTTAAATATTTGTGTCTTTTTGTTGTTGAAGACATTGATGTTATTTTTTGGATGGAAGAATGGTGTTTAAAACGTGTAGTACAATTGATCCCCTATTGGGAACATCAATCCCATCGTGTTTACAGTTGTCTGAGTAGTAATGTTTAATGCAATTCTGCATCATGGCACAAATAGTAGATAACAGTAGATAACATCTAAGTGCTTGCCATCTAATCTTATAGAATGTAAGCATACAGCTCAGCTGTCAGTTAATTCTGTCCCTGAACAATCCCAAAGTGAATTTGTAAAGCAAAACAATTTGAAGCGGGATGAAAATTTACCCCCGGGTAGAGCTGTCCCGGAAGCTACCGGGGAATGGTTTTGATAAGGTGCCTCAGTAATTCTTTGACATATAAATACACTTTGAAACCAAAACATCTGTTGTACACATACCTTGACATAAAGCTCAGCCATCTTATACACTCTCTCAATGAAAGCTTTGTAGCATTCACTCTCCTTCGTGATCCCTCGTCCGATGATTGTCTCAATTTCTCAATTTCTGTAAGAAAGTATACAAACAAAAAAATCAGAAAGAAGCAGCTCTTGCAAACTGCTATGAAACCTCCTTAGACCAATTACACAGATCTTATTGTAGGGAACCCAAGTGCGCCCTCAGTGTTCAAGTATGTACTCCAACTTTTGAGATTAACATATTTACTATAAAAAGTAAACTTTGGGGTCGCAACCTTTCAGCTCACTCTCGATTCCATTTGTAGCTTTTAGCACGAGAGAGCACTTGATTTTCGGTCTGTATTTCTCTCCATTTTGTGGGAAGCATGGCTCTGGCCATGCTCCAAATATTATATTCATTGGGAGGGATAATATTTTAGAACTCTCTGTGAGTATCACTTTGTCTTCAATTATCTTTTGATAGGGCTATTTGAATCAGTATATATTGTAGACTTGTGTATGCAGCCAGCCTTGTGTTGTGCTGACCTTTTGCCCCTTACATAAATGACTGTGTTAATGCCATTTTGTATTCAATGCTATTCTGTATTGCATTGAAGGATTAAATCAGTACAGGAGATCACTCTATATTTTAGACGTCATCTCATGGAATTGGTTGCTTAATATTATATTTTGGTGAATCCTAATCCTTCTTTATTAGAGGACCGGCCTCTGTCCCGTGTCTCTACATTATCAAAAAGGCCCATAGCAGCCACAAGCGGCTGGCTGCAAGACTGGATCAGATTTCCTATTGTGTCTGGACTCCCATCCACCATCTGCGAAACATTCATCACAGAGTTACCTGAACCAACAGGCAACTAAACAACTCATGCATGCCTTTATAACTTTACGGAGTTACATGAACTGCCAGGAGTTGTTTTGGACTTTGAAAAGAGAAAACTATAAAACTGGGGGCCTTTTTCTTGCAACACTAAAAACAAAGAAAAAATCAGAGTCCTGCTTGTAAACTGGGAGCTTCCTTACCATCCTTGTCCTCTCTGAGCGTGAAACCTTTCTGACGTTTCTGCTTGAAGGTGACGTTGAGGTATCCTCAATTTTCTTCTCTGGTAAGGGCTGACCTTCTGACGTTCCCTTCGCTGTAAGCTTCTTACGTGGTGACGTCCTTGTTGGCCTCTCTGTAAGCTTCTTACGCGTTGATGTTCTTGTTGGCATAATTCTAGACAAATTCAAACAGACAGGAAGACCTCTTTAAAAAACAAGAGTCTATTTCTAAACAAGCAACCAATTGTTTAACCTCTTATGCTCTGACGTTTTTGTTTCTCACAATTCTAGAGAAAAATGTAACAGTCATAGAAGACAATCTTGGGGTGAACAAAGAAAAATTTACTTGAGTTGGATTTGAACCGACAACCTCCAGTTACCTGCCAGTATTTTACTAACTTAGCTATCTAGCCATAATGTTGGCAGTCTAACTATTAATCAATATCTTTGTTTAGGGGTGTCAGTCAGAAGTCATTCAACCATACACTGCCATATAGCCAAGGATCACTCCTAGTTTACAACACGACCTGGAACACTTTTTTGGGGAGGCAATAAACTTATTGGTCACTGTTTTAAACACGGAATACAGTAATTTGAAAGGATTTTACAAAGGGTTTAAAGTGCAGGAAGTTATCTGTTGTTAACGGAGGCATTCGTTTTCATTTCCAAAGGTATGTTGTGCTTGTTTTCAATCACTTTTGTAGCTTGGATTTTCTTTGAGACAAATATTTACTTCATACGCAAACAATTTTTTCTAATTTTTGTTGATTGGTCTTATGTTTCCAAACTCTACAAAATAATCACAGCGAAAGTTATCTGAGGTACGGCCGAAAATCATGTGAATTTCTTTAGAAGATCAAGTTAATTTTACTACTTGACCCTAATCTATCATTTACTTTGAATGGTCACAGAATCTCAACCAACAGATAATTGAAACTTATGTACCTTCTCTTAGCTGCTAAGACAGAAGAAGCCATTTCTGGTCTTTGTCTCTTCAACCATGAAGCCGTCCTGGGCTTATCCTACGGGGCGTATAGCACCAGTCTACTCTGCTTCTCAGCTGACCTCTGGCCCTTTTCTGCCGACCTCTGACCCCTTGAGTTAAGACTCGGATGAACCTTCCCCTTTTTGGTGGCAAAGGTGGGATTCGCAGCTGCTAGCAGGAGGGATGGTGAACGTTGCAGGAGATGCTGCCTGCTCGGAAGATCACGTTGATGCCGTCTCGTTGCAGATATAGCGCTGCTGCATCTTGGAGAAGTGATGATCAACCTGCCTATGCGAGTCTAAACAATACCTGAGAAACAAAATGAATAAACAATTCCAATCATTTGTATTAAACTCTAATGCAAACTTCTTAAAACTTAAACAACTGAGCTTGCCTGGTGACTTAATTCCAATCATAATGCAAACCATTTAAATGACAAAGTTCTTATCCAAATGCTTGGAGGTTTTTTTCTTGGAAAAGCCAAAACAAAATGAGTCATGACATCATCTTAACCAAAGGTCCCAAAATCTTGGACTTTTCTGGCAATGGCGAGGTACAACTTGTATGTTATTTAACGAAAAAGAAAAACATTGCTAAACTTTTTCATCCCTTACTTTTACAATACCAGGCCATTTTCCAATAAAAGTGCCCTTTGCAAATTAAAAATGGCATTGCCCTCTCAAAGATGAAACTATTTTATTTTAAAAATTAGGTTAAACAAATTAAATGAATTGCCCTTTTCATAAACAATGTGACAATAAATATAAACAGTAGGATTGTCCCTTATTGGTCCGCTAGCCAAATGCACCTAAGGACCTGAGGACCATTCTCTCTAAGTGGTCTGGCTGCCTACCTCAGTGTTGAAAAACATCCCTTTAATCAGGGGGGGGCGGATGGGGTAGCGCCACCAGCGCGCCACCTACGTTGAAAATAATCTCATTCGACCATCGCGACGTGAACTGGTCGAAGCTCCCCACGTACAAACGTGAATGCACAGTACACACTATTTGAATTTACGGTTGCTCTCCGCTGCGTGCCGTTGAGACTGCCTGGACGAGTCCATTTTATCAGAGGGTATTGTTATCTTCAAATGTTGTAAATTCACAAAATCTTTACACCAGAAAACATTTGTAAATTGTTTTTTTTGCCTTGCCAACTGCTTCAGTAAATTAACTATTTAATAAACAACATATATTTAACCTAAACGACATGTATAACATATCTGTTTAAGATGTGTATGTTGCCTCAGAATTACAGTTACCTGCGGCAAATGTTCCCGTCCGTCAACAGAGATCGTTTGAACGCAAACTAAGTATTGGCGGGATCCATTCTCTCCCAAAAAATCGTCAAATATCTAGAGGATGTACCGAGGGATTTTGATTAAACTTTCAGGAATGAAAGATCTATTCCTAAATATTACGTTAATGGAAAAAAATCAGAGGATGAACGATAATTTGTTTCACATTATGTCGATATTTGTAGCCATTTTAGGGGAGACCATTTGTAACGAAATTCCCACCTGGACCCATTCATACACGTTAGCCGCTGCAATAAACCAACGGAAAATTTTCGATAATATTTTTACGCACTTTATTTAAAATTAAGCATCTCAACAATTGAAAATACTCTTACGATATACACTGTTATGTTTTCAGTGCTGATAAAGAGAGAATTTTAACGGTATACATGGATTTCTTTTTGTTTTTTAATGGTCATTACCTATTTTAAAAATGGAGTGTACCCCAACAGCGATCGCAAATGATTGCGCAACACCCCTTCCGCCCCCCCTGCCTTTAATGTGAAACACGGACTTGTTAAAAAAGCTGACTGACTAGTGAAATGACAATCTAACTGGTCATGCTTGTACCATTCCTACCTCCATGCTTGTACATGCTACTTTAAGCAGCTTGGGTTGTATAGACCATGTGACCTGTGACATCACATATTTACAAAAGAGCCACAGAGTTTGGACTTCCTGCAGGCACAGTTTGTACGCAGCTCAATGGAAGAATACAATACATCTTATGTTTTATGGAGTTTGCACTGTCTGAATTTTCTCAACTTTTGATATGAAGAAAGGGGGGGACATCTCAAAAGCTGTCAGCTGTTGCTTTTGTAACTCTTGTATTTATGTGAAAATTTTGACACAAAATGTACATTTTCTCATACGTATGACCTGTGTAGTATATTGCCAGTCAGGAATTGAATTAGAATGTACAAAGTCACTATACTCTGTAAACAAAGGTAACATGGTCTATACTCCACAGAGAGGTGATAATATAAACAAAATGGTCTGTAAAGTATGCTTGATGAACAGAGATAATAATGTTGTAAAGTGCCTTGATCTAGCTACTATAGGATATGTGCTCTACATGTATATAAGAACCAAGTATTATTGGAAATGTTAAGGACAAACCCTGTAAACAGCTGGCCTTTCTACGGCAGACTTTACACTTACAGGATTCCTGGGGAGCTGGTGAATTTCTGGGCCTCCTGGAATGTCGCCTTCTTCCCGATGTCAGTCCAGATCCGATGAGCAAACACGTCTTGATCCTGTCATCCCACTGGGTCCGTTTGCTGCTCCTACAACCATGGGGCACATATCCTCGGTGCTACTGGGTAGTCCACTGGCTAGAAAGTGTTTCAGGAACTCTTCAGCGCTGAGCTTAATCGCTGATGATGTGGTGGAATGGAAAAATAGACAAGGATTGCTTTTTTTAAAACAAGTTCAAACAAATAATCTCGCATGATATACTTCATATATTTGTAGAAAGCAGAATAATTGTATGTTTGTATTTTAAAAACAATTTAAGACTCAAGTTAAGGTAAAATGTAAGACAGGGCTTGCATTTGAGTCCTCAATCCTTGACTCTTGTTGCAAAACTTTGAACGCTTTTACTTGACAAGTTGTTTCAAATAAAACTTGACTGCCTGATTTGATGAAATCCTCACAGGTTGGTTGTGTGGTGTGTTTGGTGTTGTAGTCCAGTACTTTTCAGCCGAGTTTAAAGAACTGTTGAGTATTAGGATTGTTGAGTAGTACTTGAGTTTGAGAACATGGGCCATCGAGTTCAAAGTTCAAGTGTCACAGTACCAAGTATATTTTGATATCCGACTACTGAGACCAACAGCCAAGTACCAACAAGTACTACATCTAAGGTTTGATTGCTAATTAACTGGTAGAATAGACCTAGTAGAACATCTCTAGGTAGTATGTGGTCTCAAATTGTGGTATCAATTTAGTGCTGCACTCAAAAATTAATTTAAAAAATGAATTTATTAAAAAAATAAAAATAATTAAATGAAGATAAGATTGACACAATGGTAGCAGGCTATTAGCCAGCGATACGTCGGGGCGTCTTTTGGACGCCCTATTTTATTTTTGGACGCCCCGAAAAAATGTCGGACGCCCTTGAAGACGCCCTGTTTTTTGTACATAATTTAAAAAAATTACATCCGAATACCTGAAATTGTAAGCAGAAACGAACGCAAATCCAAAACTATTACTACCTGCCAGCTGCAGTGAAGGTAATTTTATGCAAGATACAACCAAATATACTGATCGCCCATTCATTGTTTACCGACAAAGGGATCAAATTTAACATCAGGCCCAGACCCAAAGCATACGTGGAATACAGAGTAAATGCAATAATAGTTCTGTGGTACATGCTTGCTGAAAATTTACCCCAACAATTTGGACGCCCTGTTTTTCAATCCTGTCAAATTTGGACACCCTATTTTCAAATCCTGGCTAAAAGCTTGAATGGTAGGATAAAAATATCACTTCTTTTCAACAAATCACGCTGTCTTATGAGTTCGTGACTCAAATAATCTCATTATCTAAAGAAAATCAAAAGAATCATGGTCTCGGGGAGACAAAGGGGCGTGGCCACGCCCCTTAAAAAACTAACCCCAAAAAACCCTTTTAAAAAAAAGAAGAAAAAAAACAAAAAACAAAAAACAGGGAATACTATAGTGCATGTCCCTTGTATTGGAGTGATTTTATCTTGCTTTAGACCTAAAGCAATCGTGGTACTGTACATTAATACTTGGTTTAAGCATTTGTGTCCTTAAGCAAGACATTTTCCTCAGAAGGGGTTGTTTAATTAGTTTTAATTTGCACTAATACATTTACCGATTGTTTTAGTTTTCTCTTTTTGGTAATGGTAAACATACATCTATATTTAATTTGCGATTGAAGTTGTACCTGCACCCCTAAGCAATATTTTTTCCCAAAATTATTGATTTTGTATTGAATTTCTGTAATGAGCAGGTATTCGAGTGATATTCCTTGTGAACAGGGAAGGTGACATGACTCTACATCTCGTGCATTTATGCCTCCACATCATCATCCTCATTCTCGTCCTCATCCAGTGTGTCCTCCATCGTGTTGTTGGGGTTTTGACAATCTTCAGTACCCATGCAAGTGCAGGATTCTGTGCATGCAAGGCCTTCTGCACGGCAACGACAGTCTGCACGTCTGCAAAATGAAGTCTTGCAATGGCAGACTGTCAGCTCGACTAATCCTGTTGGTGCCGGATCCTTTGTCATCAGCACTGGTTGAAGGATGCTGTCTTTGACCTCCCAACCATTTCCAGTTGGTGGTGGAATATTTTGCTGACTCTCAAGAGCCTCTCAAGGGTAATGTGCAAGTTTCCCGTGCAGACTCGGACTGTCCTGTGTCGGTGGCAATTTTTCTTTCTTGTGCCCTTTTTGGCAGAAAAGCCAGTACCTCAAGTCATTGACATTGCTTCCTGCATTCTTGTTACCGGTACTTGTGTAAAGACTCATTACAAAGGGTTCACAGCAAGCATAAACATCCACGGGTTCACATTTTCCTAACCGAGAAACGGCTTCCTGAAAGATCAGAGAAGATGACAATCTACTGAGAGCCTTTTTCTTGCTTACGCCGAAAAAGCTGCTGGTGGGATCACACCCTGTCAAGGCATGGAAACCAGGGAGTGCTTCACACATCTGAGGACCAAGCTTTTCTTCCACTGTATGAATGGGGATGAACCATTTTTGTCCTTCACTCCTGTTTTGAACCACAACTCCCGACAACCTAACTGACTGAACAGTGAAACACACAAAACTGCCACATCTGTATCCGGTGATTCAAGATGACCTTGTGCTCTCCAGCGGCATAACTCGCATGAAGCAAGAGTCTGGTGTCTGCTTCTTCATGATCACAAGTTAAAGTATAGGAACGTCTTCCATCTTTCCTCTCATGACCATCACTGATGCCTTCTCCATCTTTGAACCCACCGCCTAAAAGTAGTTTTTGGCCGACTTCCAATTTTTCCATGTCCATCTGACAAAGTGCCTCCACCATGAAGTTGCAGAGGTTGATCTTGTTGGTGGGGTTTGCGATATACATGTACTTTGTCCACTGTTTTGGGATCGGTGTAGCAGCACTGTGTATCTTCACTTCCAAAGCCGAAGTTGCACCTCTCTTTAACCGTTCAGCACCTTTGATGGAATTCATTTCGGTACTGATTAAAAACTAAATCAACCTGTTGGCCGGTATCCCTTGTTATGGAGAGGAGCTGTTACAATACTGTAATACTTCGAAGCCAGCTCGCCGAAAGTTGATGCACCACCCGTTTTAACCATCTGTACCATGGCCATGGCGTCAAACAAATATCCAACCGTCAGCCCTCCATCGGGTACTGGCGGCTTGGCAATGGACTCAACATTCTTCTCCATCTCAGCAAGCAGGACAGTTTTGACTGTTTTTCGAAGGGTACCATCAGGATGGGCAAGCGAGTACGGGACAGTTGATAACTCAAAGGTAAACAGTTCCTTTCGGTTGACTTCTCTTGTTTTTGCAGCAACAACAAGACGCCCGAACAACTGCCAATAGCCTGTAACCGAGATAAGCTTCTCTTTTGCTGTCTTTACTCTACTTTTCTTTGTCAGTGATGCGAATGTAGGAATCTTGAGTTTCGGTATGGCATTCCAGAAGCTGACATCATTGTTGAGTCTCTTTTGGAAGAAAAGCTGTCATCTGTTCTTGACCAGATGCGTAGTCACTGAGAAGTTGTTGGGAAGTTTCTTTAGGTAAAACCATTCCTGTTGCTAGGTTAGTGAGTGGCAAAGCCGTTTTACCCTCACTGTCGGCTTCCTCAAGGCCAAAAGGATTAGACATCAGTCCAGACGTGAAGGCAGATACCAGCTTGGTGACATCTTCTTCATCCTTTTGACGTATCTTTGGAGATACCTCCTTGTGTGCGTCCCAATTTTGTCTCTTTCCTCGAGGCCACACATTCCCTTCAGTGCTGCTGTCATTGATGCCCGCTCATGGCTTGTGATAAACCAGCGTTCAAGAGCACCTGGCTTCTGGCTCAAGCCAATGATTCCGCCTTTTGTTTTTGACTCAAGATTTACGGACTGCTCAAGAGCCATGTCAGTCCAAACCTGTGAGAAGGGCTGAGTTGATCGACTTATGGCATGATTCCCATTTAGGAACTCCTCATGCTCAGCATTGTGTGTCTCATCTAGCCGATTCATGTCAGCAAGGTAGACTGGCAGCCATCTAGAATAATTCTGCCTGTCCATTGCAAAGAAGTATGGAGTCAGGGCAGCTGTAGATCATAGATGAAGAGGCCAGTCACTCATTCGCTCTGCTCTGATGAACTGAAGAAGAAGCTGCACCATTGTAATGTAGTCATCCCAAAAAGCGAACATATCTGACTTAGTATGAGCAGGGGCGTCAATCCGTCTCGAAATGTGGGGGGGACACAGCATGATTATTTTACAGGGTCGGGTCCAGGGGCCCGCCGAAGAGCCCCTGGTGGGGTCCTGGGGCGAAGCCCTTGGCGGGGGTTCAGGGGGCTCCGCCCCCTGAATCTGGAGGGTTTCAGTATGTCTGAATGGCCTATGACAAGCTTTTCTTGCTATAAATATTTAGACTTGGTTCAGAGAAAGAACGAGAAACAATAACAAATGCCCAACATACACGATATATTAATCTTATAATACTTGAATCACACACAAACTTTTAATCTTCAACAATCTCCAGTTTCCGGTTACATGCCATTTAAAAAAGGGGTTGGTAGGTCGGAAAGTTGTTATTTTGTTTGCGTTTGGCGAGTGTGTAAGAATACCCTATACTTGTTTGCCCGATTCAACTCAACCAAAAACTAACAGCAAGAACAGCGAGTGAAAAAAAAAATGCTCCGAAATCCATCAAAGACCTCTTCAGTATACTTTAAACTCACATGAGGTACGCAGGAAATGTTTGTGGTTAATATGGAGGCATGATGGTGTCAGATATGTTCCAAAACAGAAACAAATTTGGCTAAAAGGATGCCCCAAATCATCCGCTTGCGACTTCTGTTGAGTCCACTCGCGTTCATCTGTCGAGCGCAATCAACAGATTTGCACAACGAATTTGACAAAACTCTGTAAGTTTGGCAGCTGAATCTGCTGATTCGGCATACTGTGCGCAATCTGCAGATTGTGCTAACTGGTAGAATGCGCTCAACGTGCATCGTCGTGTACACACGTGCGCGCCGTGCTTTCAATTGGGGGTATTTTTCGCTGGGTACTTGTACACAAAATCATGAGACTCAAATCACGGAGATATCGTTAAAATTGTCTTGATGTGTTCTGTTTTTTTTAGTTCAATTTAGTTAAAAACATGTTAAGTTGGTCAAAGTTTATGTGATTCTTGAGTTAAACAAAAACCTGGGGGGGACATTTGATATAGTGTCCCCCACCCTTCAAAAAGTGGGGGGGACGTGTCCCCCCGTCCCCCCCAGGATTGACGCCCATATATATGAGCATCTTTCTTGAACGAACTAAACTCCGATCAACTGGGGACATTTCATCGATCACTCTTACCAGATTTTCCTCCTTGAGAAGCATGGATGCTGTGCCACTACCATAAACTCCAGATTCAATTAGCAAATCTTCTATGCCAGAGCCATCATACCTCTTCTCATAATGGAACCTGCCCAAACGTATCACCATTTCAGAAAACTCAGCTGGCAACCTCCACTGGATTTCTTTCGCTTTGATGTAGATCGCAAGGTCGAACGTTATGACCTCCTTCTGACCCAAACTCGCCATCATGGCAGCAGCAGTATTCATGACAGTGTACACCGTGCTAAATTCCGTAGGGGAGCCATTAATCATTGGGCAGTATCCAACTTTGGTGCAGACTGGTTCAGTTGAATTGACGATTGCATTTGAATCCAGCCCATCAGCCAGGAATTACCTGTTGATCTGAAGCTTCCTCATTGATCTGCACTTCAAACAACTTTGTGGGGCAGAGCCTGGCAATTGCCCAAGCTATAGATCCATCTGACATGCTGATTCATGTAGGTTGCTTGTGATGGAGAACCATTCGTCTTTTACCTTTCCAATGAAATCCTTGATGTCTGGCCTCTTTCCATATGCACTAAACTCCCTTGTAGTCTTGTATTCTGATCTGGAACCTAGACTTATGGCATGCAATTAGATGGGGCTTAATCTTACAAATTTGTTACTCTCAAAAAACAAGTTTTTCTCAAAAGTGATACCACAATTTGAAGCCACATATACATGTACTACCTAGCAGTGTTCAGTAGGGTATGTTCTTCCATATTGTGGAGTCAAACCTTGGATGTAGTAGGTGTTTCGAGCTAATTTCTTATTTACAGGGCTAGTTCACAACTTGCTCCTGGTCTACTTTATAAACAAAATACTGCAAAATGAGGTATAAAAACATTTACTGATTTGTTTATATTCTAGCATGTGTGCTTGTTATGATAACTATCTTCTCAACATGAATACATCAAAGACAACTTCAGTTGTACTTTTTCTAGAGTTTCATTCCTCTATTCGTAGTAATAGTATTAACCAATGTATTAGAAGTTTTTGGTATTTTGACAAGTAATTAAAATCAGAGTCGGAGTACATTTTCAGCCGCATATCGAGTACATGACTTTCGAGTACAGATTATTTTGCAGTCGAGTATCAAGTATGGACTTCTAGTATGAGTACTTTACTTGCCGAGTACAATCAAAGCGGCTCTTGATTACTACTCAAGTACAAGTACTGAGTACGAGTACTACAACACTGCTGTGTTTATTCAAACCTGGAGGAATTACAGAATGAATTTACTCTTCCAAAAAACAAAGAATATAGGATCCCTTTAAGGTACTGCAACTGGTAACTCACTGTTGTCAGCCGGGGCTGGTATGAGCAAGCCAGCCAGCATCATCTCCCCAGACTTGAAGCGTTTGATCTTCTTCTTGATTGCCTCATGGTTCTGCGTCCATCCAGCTAGACGGGGGACATCAAGCTCTGTGGAATACACCAGAGGGGATCAAAACATTTTAACGAAATATCAACCATAACATTTATAAGACACCGTTCCAACTGTTATTCACAACATACATGTGTGACCCGTCAAGATTGGTTCTTTATACAAGTATTTTATTCACAAGCACAAAAGATATAACAAAAAGGGTTGATGCGTAAGTATAACAAGGATGGGAATAACTCTGAAAACTGGAATAGCTCTGAGACTCTTGGAAAATAACTTGTTCACACGATGAATACTTGCAATGGAATGACTTAGTTGCACAATAGCTACACTATACCTGGGGTAGAGCTGGGGCTGACCACACTGACCATGCCCTGGGAACCAAGACCCTCAGCAGGTGGGCTGCTGCTAAATCAACAATTAGTTGACTTAAGGGGGGGCAGTCACTTAAAGTGCCTGGTCACAATCTCCTCTGCTAACCTATTGGGTTCCACACCAATATTTAACAGTAAAATGACAAAAACCGCCAATTTGTGCATTTTTGCGCATAAATGAAAAGCAAAACCACAGTCCAAAAGAAAAACGTTTCATCAGGAACTTTTAAACAAATTTGGATTCTACTCCTGATCAATGGATTCCATTCACCAGGAGTGCCGAATCATGCAAAACCGAAAATTAATAAAATACATAGCAACACTACAGTCCCTAAGATGAAGAGTTCTAATAGCTGTCTTCATAGCTCCGACGTCTGGAGTGGAGTAGTAAGAGTAACCGCCTGTTGTAGAAAACCATCGATCCATCCCTCTAAACGATCGCTCAGAAGAGTAGAGTTTGCTGATATACATGAAGTAGACATAAGTCGATGACTGGTTGTCCTGGGAAGGTTGAAGGGATTGGAGTGTTTACCGGCTCCTTGGCGAGTGGATTGCCTCAACGGCTTGTCTGGAGTTGAAGTAGACTGTTGAGTATCATCTGCGATGTTAACGATGGGATCGAGGTTAGATACGACTGGATTGACGTTAGGTACGACTGGATTGACGTTAGGTACGACTGGATTGACGGAGACTGCTACCATAGCAGGCTCCGCTGCTATGTACGTACTCTCAGGATGAATATCAGCCTTTGTCGTCTTAGGTTCCGAAGGAGAATCGAAGGAGACTGCATCCACTGCAGGCTCCGCTGCTACGTCCGTTCCTTGGGGCTGAATGTTTAACACAGGCGAAGAGGAACTAATCACGGGGTTTGGGGGTTTGGACACAGGATAGGTAATCTTCATCACAAGAGTGGATCCGTCCAAGCTGGTCGTGTTGTCGTCCTGGTCTTCTGTTTCAGACATCGCTGAGTTGACAACTGATGACTTGGGAGTCGCTTCCATCCCTTGGTCTTCCTCGCTGGGAACAACTTCTTTAGTGTTGAGGATCTCCGTCCTGGTAACTCGCTTCAGTGGCCCAGTGCCATCAGCCAGCTGAATTTCATAAACATTCTGCTGAGGTTGTGAAACTACGACATAGGGGGTTGCCTTCCAGTGGTCGGCGATCTTGTTCCTTCCAAGGGGGTGACTTCGAAGAAGAACTCTTGTCCCGATGGGTATTCCCTTGTCGTTAACCCTGACGTCATTGCGTTTACATCTGCTGTCCGCCTTCTGTTGCATCTTCCCTCGGGCCAATGCAGCAGCATCCTTCAACTTCTGTTGGTGTTGTTTCACCCACGCGTCTAGATCTGGTGATGGAGTGGTCTTCGTCTCTACTAAGCCAAACATCAGATCGATCGGTAGGGTTGGCTCTCGTCCCATGTACACAAAGAATGGTGACAAACCAGTGGATGAGTGCGGCGTACAGTTATACATGAAAACGAGCTCTTGCAGGTGCTCTGTCCATCGCCTCTTCTGCTCTGAGGGTAGGGTACGAAGGAGATTATGAAGAGTTCGGTTGAAACGTTCGCACTGCCCATTTCCCTGCGGATGGTAGGCAGTGGTTCGGCTTTTGATGATCCCATACACGGAGCAAAGGTCTTTCACCAGCGCAGACTCGAAGTTCCTTCCTTGGTCGCTGTGAATTCTCCTTGGTACACCGTACTTTTGAAACCACTCCTTGGTAATTACCTTTGCGACGGTTGATGCCTTCTGGTCCCGGCAAGGTACCGCGATGGAGAATTTGCTGAAAACATCAGTCATGACCAGAACGTTTTCTTTGCCATCTGAAGATTTCTCCATCAGGGTGAAGTCGATCGCCAGGACGTCAAGGGGATGTTCAGCAAGAAGGGTTCCAATGGTGGGTCTGATGTTTGGAACTGGTGCCTTTGCAACAGTACATCGCTCGCACTTCTTACACCACCTCTCTACGTCTGCAGCAATGCCTGGCCAGTAGAACCTCTGTCTTACCAATGCAAGGGTGCGTTCCTGTCCCTGGTGTCCAGCTTGGTTGTGAAGAGCCGTTAGTGCCACTGGCTGTAGCTTGGTGGGCAGAATTAACTGAGTACGATCACCTTCCAAAGGATCTTGGGAATGAAGATAGAAAACACCATCCTTCTCTCGGATCCTATCCCATTTCCGTATGAGGTTTCTCGTGGCTGTCGTCTCTCGTCTCAGTTGGGTCAAGTCTGGTTTGGCTCCATGCTTCCAGAACACCAAAAGTCTGGAGATCACTGGGTCCTCACTCTGCAGTCTGGCCAATTCCTCAGGAGTGTAGCCTGGGAGGGTAGTCGTTGCTGGGGTAGCCTCTACAGCAATGGCTGAGCGGATGCTTACTTGGTTTACCTTGGGTGCTGCGTCAGAAATCTCCTGGAGTGATGTAGAGTGGGTTACCTCTGGCAGGGTCTCTTCGGCATGAGCTGTCTGGCGACTTAGAGCATCAGCGTTCGCGTTGGACCTGCCAGAACGATACTTGATGTTGAAGTTAAATTGGGCAAGCTGGCTCACCCATCTCATCTCCGCTGCAGCAAGCTTGGCCGATTTAAGATATGACAAAGGGTTGTTGTCCGTATAAACCGTAAACTCTCCTCCAAGAAGATAGTCTCGAAACTTCTCCGTTATGGCCCATTTGAGACCAAGCAACTCCAGCTTCATCGAACTGTAGTTCGACATATTCTTCTCGGGTGGACGGAGACTTCTACTGGCATAGCAGAGAACCACCTTGCCGTGCTTCTGCTCTTGGGACAAGACAGCTCCCAAACCATCAAAGGAGGCATCAGTCTCGACGATGAAAGGCAGGCTGAAATCTGGATAACCCAGGATAGGAGGGGACGTCAGTCGCGCTTTCAACTCCTCGAAGGCCTTGGTGCAGTCTACGTTCCACCGTTGTTGAAAAACCTGCTGTTGACTTGACGAAGGACGTCTCCAGGCAGCTCCCTTCTTACACCCATGTTTAGTGAGAAGTGCATGGAGAGGTGCTGCAATTTGGCTAAACCGTTTCACGAACTTCCGGTAGTAGCCAGCAATTCCGAGGAAAGCTCGCAGCTGCTTTTCTGTTTGGGGTTGCTTCCATCCACCAATGGCCTCCGTCTTGGCAGGATCAGTAGCGATTCCTTTTGCAGAGACAACATGGCCCAAATACTTGCACTCCTTCCGGAAAAAGTAGCACTTCTTGGGTTTCAGTTTCAGGCCATGCTGTCTAAGTCGTCTAAACACTACCTCCAGTCTCGCTAGGTGTTCTTGGAAGGAGCTAGAAAACACCAGGATGTCGTCGAGGTATAGAAGAAGACTCCCATAATTTAGATCTCCGAGAACAATCTCCATCAGCCTCTGAAAAGTCGCTGGGCTGTTACTGAGTCCGAATGGCATGCGAGCATATTCGTAGAGACCACCGGTGCCTGCACGGAAGGCTGTCTTCGGGATGTCCTCTTCGGCAACAGCTACCTGGTGGTACCCCTGCACGAGATCCAATGAGGAGAACATTCTCGCACCACCTAGGGAATCCAGGGCCTCGTCAATTCTTGGGATGGGGTAAGCGTCCTTCCTGGTCTGTTCGTTTAGTGCCCGATAGTCTACGCAGAGGCGTATGCTACCATCCTTCTTGCGTACGATGACAATAGGTGCAGCGTATGGACTGGTAGAGGGTCTAATAATCTTCTGGTCAAGCAATTGTTGTAGATGAGCCTTGACGTCTGCCATCTGGTGTGGGGGTACTCTTCTGTGGGGCACACGGACAGGTTGGTCAGTGGTCACGGGGATCTTGTGGGTAACGGTTGTAGTGAACCCCAGGTCATCTGCCCCTTGGGAGAAAACATCTTTGTATTTACCCAAGAGCTCCATCAGCTTCCGCTGTTCGTCGCTGTTTAGTTCTGTATCTTCAAGGTCGATTTCAAAGGGCAGGTGTTCCTGCATTGGTGGCTCCGTTGTGGAAAGACGATTGGATTCTACTTCTCTCACATCTAGATGGATACCGTTGCTTGTCGCCGGGGTCGCATCAGTACTGGATTTAAGCACCAGAATGGGGGAAACGATGCCAATCCTGCTCCTAGGCTGTAGCCACACATCCTCCTCGCCTAGGTTCACCATCTTTGCTGACACGGATCCGTTGATGGGGATGGAACAAGTGTCTATCACTGCTACATTCCTGGGGAGGTTGCCATGGTTTCCCTGTACAGCCTGGATCAGAACCGCAGGGCTATGTCGGAGTTGTCGTGTCGTACAAGTTATGACCATGCTGCTACGGGCTGGAATGCAGATCGGCTTTCTCCCCTTTAACCTTGCAAATTCTAGCTTGGGTGACTGTTGTTCACCTAGCTCGAACGCTAGTAGCGCCTCGGCCCAACAGTGGTTTACGTCCCCTTTCGCTGTCTTTAGGTAGTTCCTCCCGTGCTTCTCCTCCAGTGCTGCCCTCACCTCACTTATCACGTTACAGCCGAGAAGACCAGTAGGCTGGTCTACCTTTCCAGACTCCTTCGATATGAGTACACCGACACCACCAAGTTTGACTCCGCAGACGTCCATGTCGAGCTCGGTGTATCCGACATACGGCAGCTCCGTTCCATTGGCAGCATGGACTCGCAGCCAGTTCGAAACATCCTGAACTCTGGGCGGCTGGGGTTTCAACTGCTTAAAAGTAGTCTCTGGTAGAATGGTGACTTCGCTTCCTGTATCGATGATGAACCGAACCTGCCGACCCATCACCTCAACAATCACTTCCGGGCTCTTCGTCACCGCTCTACCAAAGACTTCCTCTCTGCTCCAATTCGCTGAGCCAGCTCTCTCTCCCTCCAGCGCCTGGCTCTTTACTGTGGAGGGTAGGCGTTTGGGGAATCTCTTGGTTGGGGCGGGTTGAAGGGCGTGGCCTCGGTCCAGGTATGGTGGGAAGTGTGGGTGGCTGTAGGGGGTGTTCCTCTCGGGTCTCCTCTGGGTCTGCGACAAAATCTGGCGATGTGGCCTACTTCGCCGCAGTTATAGCAGGTCCGCGGGCCTCTGTTGACTGCCATGGGGCTGGGGGTCTTCTGGTTTGACAGGAGTAAGGACACCTGTCCACAAAGTTGGCTCAAGGCATCCTGGGTGGCCTTCAGCTGAGTCGCCTGATGGTCCAGCTGCTTCTGGAGGCTGCTGTCTACCTCGTCCGTCTTCGCCCTAGTTGCGCGGGCCTCTGCAACAGGTGGTGGTGGTGTGCTCTCCCACGACAGAACAGTGTTCCGGAGGTCGGCAAATTCTATGTCCTCCTTCTCTTGCGTGTACCGTCTCACCTCGCGCCGTAGAGACGCATCTGCCAGCCCTGATGAAAATCTCTCTATCAAGATGGCGTTTTTGTTCTCCAGTAGGGGGCTGTCCTCTGAAGTGGCGGTCTCCACCTTACGGAGTAACTTCAGGAGATTGAGGGAGAATTCTTGGATGCTCTCCCCTCCACGCTGACGTCTGCCGTAGAACTCCTCCCACCGTGTGGACGGCGTCTCGTGGCATGCATATGTCAGCATAATGTGCTCTATGATGCGTGTGGGGGTACTTCTCACCAAAGGGGGGCAGAGACGTACCTCAGCTCGGGCACTGCCGGCGAGATGATCCAGGACTATCTGAGCGCCCTCTTCGTCAGACATGTCCTTTGTCAAACGGAGCATGTCTTCCGCCCACTCACGGACTTCCGGATCTCTGTCACTTGTTGGCTTTCCGGACAGCTTCGTTCCCCGGTCCCGAGGCATGACAACAATCTTGGGTGTCACGGCTTTCGCTAACTTCAGCTCCTCCAGCGTCGCTGCCAACATCTTCACTTGATCTTGCAGCGCCTCCATCCTCGTTGCGTCACACCACCAACCCTTTTTTGTGCTTGCTTACTCGTATCCTGTCTACGACGCCTGTGACCCGTCAAGATTGGTTCTTTATACAAGTATTTTATTCACAAGCACAAAAGATATAACAAAAAGGGTTGATGCGTAAGTATAACAAGGATGGGAATAACTCTGAAAACTGGAATAGCTCTGAGACTCTTGGAAAATAACTTGTTCACACGATGAATACTTGCAATGGAATGACTTAGTTGCACAATAGCTACACTATACCTGGGGTAGAGCTGGGGCTGACCACACTGACCATGCCCTGGGAACCAAGACCCTCAGCAGGTGGGCTGCTGCTAAATCAACAATTAGTTGACTTAAGGGGGGGCAGTCACTTAAAGTGCCTGGTCACACATGTAATACACTAAGCTCTCGCAAAAAGCAAGAGGCCTGATATTTTGTAAGAGCAAGGCAACTTTTTGGGGGGACTGGCAAAGGGTAACTCTTAGAGGGAAATTTATATTTCTACTGCAGTGTTTTCAGGGACACCAAGGCAATGAATATGGGCATCGATGCAATGCCCCGGTAAAGTATCAGGCTTGATAAAAGGAAGGCTTGAAGAATTTTTGAAAGTATATATTGGACAAGATTGTCTGATGCTGTAGGGAAGATTGTTCCATCCCAAACTGTGCTTTTTAAGTTTTGCAACAACATCGTACATTTACGATACTGTAGTGGCCAACCCAGCGCGAGATAAGCCGTCTGGAAAGGGGTATTTTGACAGCCCGGAACGATCCCAGTCTCCCTCCTCACCACACCTTCGGAGGCGACCTTCAACAAACCAACAACACCGGCCAGAGGCCGGAAGCGACGCACCAGAGCCCACAACACCACCTCCGCCGGAAATGAGCGATCTCTTCTCCCTGGGGGTCGGACCGGACGAAGAGGACCAACTCCCCTCGGAGTGGCCTCTGACACCACCTCCCCCAGCGGCGGAGGATAGCTCCGACCAGGACCCCTTCCGGTGGAGCAGAGGACGCCGACACTCTTGACACCTGGCCGGACGGCGAGGCAACCACCAACACGTCTTCACCACACCATCATGTCAGGCGGATGACAGCACCCAGACGGGGAGCACTGCTCGACCCGTCTCCCCTACAGATAACAGCACCCAGACGGGAAGCCCCGCTCGACCCGCCTCTCCTGCGGATAACAGCACTCATGCTGAGGCAGCCATCTTGAATTTCAAAATGTGACGGTATACAGCCTGTATTGGGCCAGTGCCGGCTTGGTAGGGGCAAACCATAATGATGTGACAGTACACAGCCTGTAGTTGGCCAGTGCCGGCTTGCAGACCATAATGATGTGTCAGACACAGCCTGTACTGGGCCAGTGCCGGCTTGGTAGGGGCAGACCATAATGATGTGTCAGACACAGCCTGTACAGGGCCAGTGCCGGCTTGGTAGGGGCAAACCATAATGATGTGACAGTATACACAGCCTGTAGTTGGCCAGTGCCGGCTTGGTAGGGGCAAACCATAATGATGTGACAGTACACAGCCTGTAGTTGGCCAGTGCCGGCTTGGTAGGGGCAGACCATGTGTCAGACACAGCCCATGCAGGGCCAGTGCTGGCTTGGTATGGGCAAACCATAATGATGTGACGGTATACAGCCTGTACAGGGCCAGTGCCGGTGTGGACGGAGATTCTGTCCCCCCGGAGATTCTGTCCCCCCGGAGATTCTGTCCCCCATATGGAGAACTGTGTACAAACTTCTTTTGATAGCACCCTCTTTTGAATCATCCCTCTCCAGCCCACGTTAATTTCCCATCATGGGGGACAGAATCTCTGGGGGACAGAATTCCCTATGACACCGGCATTGGCCCTGTACAGGCTGTGTACCATCACATCATTATGGTTTGCCCCTACCAAGCCGGCATTGGCCCTGCACCGGCTGTGTACCATCACATCATTATGGTCTCCCCCTACCAAGCCGGCACTGGCCCTGCACAGGCTGTGTACCTTCACATCATTATGGTTTGCCCCTACCAAGCCGGCATTGGCCCTGCACCGGCTGTGTACCATCACATCATTATGGTCTCCCCCTACCAAGCCGGCACTGGCCCTGTACAGGCTGTGTACCTTCACATCATTGTTTGCCCCATGTTGAAATTCAAGATGGCTGCCTCAGCCAAATGATCCAATGTTTTTAGTAATGTTCTTATTGGGTTCCTTGATCCTGAAAACATGGGTATAGACACCAACCCCAAGTTTCTGTGAGGCTCATAGACCGAGATACGGGCAAAAACCCAATTGATTGGCAGCCATTTTGAAATTCAAAATGGCCACCTTAACCAACTGATCCAATATTTTTTAATTTGGTCTTATTGGGTTCCTTGACCCTGAAAACATTAGTATAGACACCAAAACCAAGTCTCTATGAGTCTCACAGACCGAGATATAGGCACAACCAATTTCGGAAAGCGGCCATTTTGAAAAATGGCCGCCATCTATATGCATCCCAACTTTTTTACTGGTAACATCAAAATAATCACTCAGATGGGTCTCCCAAACAAAATGATACCACTCGCGGAGGATCTGGGGGGGGGGGGGGGATGCATGGGGGGGTATTCTAGCCCACGGACTATATATGGTAGTTGCCACAGAATTAGTTTTATAATACATGGATACAAATTGTGGTTCTTTTGGACCAGCTCCGTAAATAGACAGAAAAGAGCTTTTTAAATTACAATAAACTGTTCCAATGATTTCAAAGTGCATACAATCTATGAATAATATTAGACTTGTTTCAGTCTCTTTGTTTTGTAGACTGAAATATGGCCCGAAAATGCATTGTGGGAACTCTAATATGGCCGCCATATCCTGCTTCATTTGTCGTTTGACCATGTTACGGTTCCTTGGTTGTATGTTTGTCTGTCCATACATGTAGGTTAGGGAACAAAAGCATTTCGCTTAAACCTTACACCTAAATGTTGTCATTAATTTGCTGATTATACTATTGAATCATTGTGTACGAAATATATATCATCTCATGCTAATGTATTACTTGTGTCATTTCTGCATAATTGTGCATTATTGTAATGAATGATAACATTGAAATAAATGTAACTGAATGAATGAATCCAGCGGCCATTTTGGATTTTGAGATTTTAGCCTTTGTTAGGGGTTCAAACTGTATCAATTTTTATATATGGATTACTTTTCTGGCAAAATACTATAGAATCATCATTCACGGCCTCATCATGTAACCTTAAAGTGGAAAAACTAAAAAATAAAGATTTTTACAAAAAATGGGATTAAACCAACATTAATAGCGTCCCAAACAGTGACCCCCCAGTACTTATAATATAAATGTCATAATGTTGATTATGTCAAAATAAACAACCTTGCAAAGTTGTATAGGCCTAGCTTTTGGATGACAAAAACTAAAATATGGGGAAA
Source organism: Leptasterias polaris (assembly GCA_037783415.1). Taxonomy (NCBI): domain Eukaryota; kingdom Metazoa; phylum Echinodermata; class Asteroidea; order Forcipulatida; family Asteriidae; genus Leptasterias; species Leptasterias polaris. The sequence continues at coordinate 1,082,587 of JAZGTN010000141.1, forward strand.
AAAGTCGTTAATTTTTGATTTTTTTTTTAAATACATAATATTGCCTTTAATGAAATGTTTTTTAATTTGTTTGCGTCATCAAGTAGAACTTGGTAAAATGTCCATTTGTGGCAGGTTTCATAACAAAAAGCTTTCCAAAATACAGAGGGGAGCACTATGTGCCCGTGTTAACTTCGAAATATAGAAAATGCCTGGCAGCACTGCAAAGAATTAAGTATTTTCCTCACTTAAATGTTGTAATTTTCAACAAAACAAATGTCTCATCTCAACTACAACCATATGCGCTTGATGTTTAAATTGAGGCACTACCATAAAATATGGGTTATGAGCTGTCCAAAGATGGTACATGTATATTTTCATACTTTAATTAAAAAGTAAAAAACACCCTTATTTGAAATAACCCACCCACAAACCTTGCGACTACTTAGTATACAATCACTCAGCCTCTAAGGACCCACCTATCCATAACTGTTCAAGAATTTTGTTTTTTAAATGCTGTTAAATGTAACAGGGCCTTGAAAAAAGGAACATTTTACTAAAGACCCCTTGCATTTCGCTAAACGCTACAGGGACGCTGAGGTCACGTGCACATTTTTACGCACAAAGAACACCTATCGTCCAATAATCTGCCTCCTTTGGCCTCAGTGAGGCACTTTTTTATAGTGTGACGCCATATGCAAGGGGTCTATTCCAATACCCCATTATAAGGTTGGCGAAACCACTCTAATAATATTTGGCTGTTGCCATGGCAACAATTTGTTTTGGGGGGTATCTCATATTCGATTAGTTTTGGGAAAAGGTCCATCAAATATAAAAGTATGAAGAAAGTTAATTGTTGACCATGACCAACATGTTTGGTGTTTACAGTCCCTTACTTTTAAATACTGGAAAATGACGCCCTCTTTTGGTGGTTTCTTGAGTTTCTTAGTTTCTAAGTTACACCATTTTGTGGGCACTTGTGCACCTGGGAACAATTATTTTGTGGGTTTCATCCTGAAAATGTATCTCTCGAGGTGAACAAATTATGTAGTTCCCAGGCATGTATCACCAAAAGGACATAGTAATCGGGGGTTGATCTTGGCCTATACTGTGTGCCATTTCATTTCGTAGTTAATAGCAATGGGCTTGTTAATGTTATGATAAAGTTTGTTTGTTTGTTTGTTAATTAGATGATCTTCCTGTCAATGGAACTCGACATACTCCCTTAAGGGGATATAAACGTCGAGCTGGCATCAGCAAATCTCGCTCATACAAACATTGGTTTAATGTCTACCCCAGGTTGGACTCCTCCGTTGCAACGGACACTGAAATCCTACCAGGGCTAGTTTAATGTCTATGATTATGAATTGCACAAATAAATAAATTGTGATTCAGTAAACTAGCTGACAACACTTAATCATTGTGAAATCATTGTTTAGCTTGGTAGGATTGGAACCAACAATCTTGTGATTGCAAGTCCTGCAGTCTAACCAATGGACCGCTGACCACACCATGTTGTTGTGGAACTGGTCAAAAACACTGAACACGTTTGCACAGGTTTGGCATTAAACTAGTCATCTTCATCATCTTCCTCATCTTCCTATTAATATACGGTGCAGAAACCTCCTGCGGAGTATACTTGCACATTGGGACTTCAGTCAGACAGTACTGTTGTTGTACACTACTACTCTAGTTGCATTAACAATTTACACACACTCTTCACTGTCACTGTCAGCAGTGTCACCTCGCTTGGTTTATATCTCTGGACTGCCTACAGCTCGAGCGACTGTGAGTGTGGCACAACAAAGCTGTGTTTATTTAGCACAATAGCAGAGACATTGAATTGAACTATATCCTCCCCTGTCCGGTTTTCGATGTAGTATGCCTTTTTCTTTGAATTGATTTTTTTTTTTAATATTCCATAATCAACTGATGCCCTAATTACCTTCTTTTGTTTATAAGAAATATGCAAACATATATTAAAGCGTGATGGACATTGAAACTTTCACACCACGCACCGATCTTCGATGACTTCAATAGCGTCCCATTTGTTTTGAGTTTGACCTGTTTTCGATGCAAACAATAAAGTATGGTGTCCGGGTGAAGCCATACGTGGAAGAAACATCTGCAGTGACTACAAGTGTTCTGTGAGACTTAGTGTATGACTCTATAGCCAGCAGTTTTCTTCATTTTATTCAACATTTTTTTTATTTAGTTTTAAAAATAACCATGGTATTTTTCAAAAACTTAAAAAAAATAAATAAAAAATAAAAATGTAAATAATTCATTGGCTTTCAAATCTTATTTTTATTTAGTTTTGTGTCTTTTTATGTTTTTTAACATTTATAATAAAGCATATAAATAAACAGTGATAATCGAATCACAAAGCTGATGTTTAAATTTTAATATTAATAAAAAAAATGATAGAGTGTTACCAAAAAAAATTATCCAGACTATTAGAAAATGATATAAGGCACGTGGCTTCTTTAAGCCTCTGTATTTTTTTCCCCAGAATGCTCAGCAGAATGTTCAGTCACATGATTTGATCATCGTGAATTGTGAATTGAAAAAGTGTTTGATGAAACTTTTTCGGTGGGAATTTTTTTTTTATGGCCCCGACAGTATGACATATTTTTGTACCTTGCAGAAATGCCTAAAATACCATAACTTTTTGCATTTACAAGTGCAACTAACCAGTGGAGCCTTACATGTTTGTAAGTTTTGGTCAAATGAGAGGAGACTTCTTGCTTGGCAAGTCAAACCACAAAAATTGTATCTAGGGACTGTTTACATCGCGCGCAGAGAGGTAAAAGATTTGCCTCGATTTCAGGGACGCCCTGAATACAGGGCGTCCTACGATATAGGCCTATTCAAAGAAACTTGTGATTTATAAAACTATTTTGCAGGACTGCAGCATGCAGTAAACACCACAAACAGCAAAATCTACGTACTAGTTAGTAGTAGTCAGTAGTACCACTACGTGTGTGACATTTCTACCGCCCTCAGACTCTGTCAACGTCAGACGCTCTGTCTGTCTCTAGCCGCTGTGTGTGGGGACGGGAGGGATGGTGGGTAAACACTGTGACTATACTACCGAGTAACAGTCACCACAAAACTTGCTACAAAAGCTGTCTTTTATACAATTTAACATATTATAGATGCCCGCCAAATGACCTATGAACCATTTCCATACCTTACAATGTAAAAACCTAACAGAAAAATCCGTTCTTACCAGAGTTTTGTGTGTGGTGAAAACATTTCAGTTTGAAGACACACGTCGTAAGCAGACGACAGCTCAATGTTATTGTGCGTTGTGTTCCGGGTATTCACTACGCATGTGCAGCAAATGGTGCAAAGTGTGGACTGAGGGCGCCCTATCTTGGAACAAACTAAAGCACCGTCTTATTTTTATTTTGTTGTAAAGTTTTAATCTCTCTTCTTTTTTTTAACCCGTAACTTTTTCTCACAGGCCATTGCTCTTTACAAAAATACCAACATTATTGCCCTCACTGTTTCCTCTTGTCTGTTTTTTCACCCCCCTAAAAAATAAAGTAGAACAAATAAACACAGCCTAACTTTCCTGTAAGTTCTCAGTATTATTGAAAGTTTTGAAGATTTGACTCCACACAGAAGCCCTTTATCCAGAGCAAATTCCCAATGTATCCAGACCAACTTGGAAGAAAAAAATGGTATGGTGCCATTTTAAAACAATCGTTTTAAAGTTTGAAATTGCAGTCTGCAGTCAGGGAATCTGACCGAAATGTAATAATGGTCTTGTGCATGGAACTCTTTTTCCAGTGATCGTGTTCATGAAAATTGAACATAAAAACAGGAAATATTTTTAAAAAACCCAACCCCAAACACAAGCAGTGCTGCTTGCTGCTTGTTGTTGCACGGTGACTTCTATGAACTAGCATGAAAGTCAAGTAGGCCTACTGCAATGACAAAGATAACAAAATCAAACAAATATTAGTTCACTTTTTGCAAAAAGAACATGTGTTTTTTATTCATGGGTGCAAATCAATTACATTGTTATAAAAGCAATCTTGCAATAAAACTTCAGTTATATACATTTTTATTGGTTCAAATAAAAATGTGTGATATATTTTTTGTTAAAACTTGAAATGTTGCAATAGTCAAAGATTAAAGACACAAAGGAAACGGAGGTGGATTTATTTTTTTGAGAAAAAAATATTTCTTTTCAACTAATAACTTAAAAAAACTTTATAAAGCACACAATCAAAAGCATTGTAGGCCACACATGGCACACATTCTTTTTCTTGTTTTTCTCTTCTTTTTTTATTGTTAATTTTGTTTTATTCCAGTTTATTAATTTCATATTAAAGCCTGTGACTATATCAATAATATTATGTACTGCCTCAAGACATGTAGCAATTATAGAGATATTTGGACAAGTTCTCAGACAAACTTATCAAGACATTAGTTCATAAGGGTTGCATTAGAGAAAATCATCATGACGATTAGTGTAACCCCCAAAAATGCAATAGAAACAACAGTTATAAATTAGATAAACACATTGTTACATTTTATGAGTTTTCTAAAACATCAAAAAACAATGTTCTGAAATATTAATCCTAGAGTCGCAAACTTTGTAGAAACAGGGCTGGAATTTTGGGTAAATTTCCACAAGACTGCATGCAGCTTAAATTCTTTACTGGACCAGAATTTATTTACCAGGCTGCAACTAAAGAAGCAAAAACTTTCTTCAAAGTGTTAACACTAAATATTTTTATTTGAACAAACAAACACTAAGTCATTCAAGCTTTGACTTCAATCAGCCTACCCTCTTGCATTCCATAAAACCTTTGATAAGATTGCTGCAAACTTATTTTTCTTTTGCATTCACAGTAAGTACAGCATTGTTAAAGTGTTAAAGGGTGTGTACAACATTGGTGATTGTTTAAGGGCCAGTATCCACACTTGATGTGACCCAACATATACATAAAATAACAAACCTGTGAAAGTTTCAGTTAAATCGATTTTGCAGAGTCATGAGGAAACTGTGAAAAACCACACTTATAATATAAATTATTTTCAGAACACACACGCTTTGCAGTGTTTGTACCGTACATGTGGGGACCTTTTCTACGCACGCACGTTGTATGGGGTCACACAGCGCCTTGAATAACCCTCATTATAAGGGTACAACAGTTCGGCCCACACTCTACGGTGAGGAAGAAAAATATGTGCAAATTGCAATGAAATAGTTTGTTTTCTGGATACACACACTTTGTACCGTACATGTGGGGACCTTTTCTACGCACAAATAATGTGCATGTTGTATGGTCACATAGCGCCTTGAATAACTCTCATTATAAGGGTACACTGTTCAGCACACACCCCACGATCAGGGAGACAAATAATGTGCACATTACAATGAAATTGTTGTTTTCTCATCACACACACTTTGTACCGTACATGTGGGGACCTTTTCTACGCACAAATGTGTGCATGTTGAATGGTCACACAGCGCCTTGAATAACCCTCATTATACGGGTACACTGTTCGGCCCACACTCTACGGTCAGGAAGAAAAATATGTGCAAATTGCAATGAAATAGTTTGTTTTCTGGATACACACACTTTGTACCGTACATGTGGGGACCTTTTCTACGCACAAATGTGTGCATGTTGTGTGGTCACATGGCGCATTGAATAACCCTCATTATATGGGTACACTGTTCGGCTCACACTCGGAGACAAAAAACGTGCACATTAAAATGGAGTAGTAATTTTCTGAACACAGTCACACCCATACATGTGGGGACCTTTTCTACGCACAAATGTGTGCATGTTCGAAGGGGGAAGGGGTTTATGCTTTTTTTCTTCTTCTAATTTCGGCAGTTAGAAAGTAGTTTCAACCTGAAAGCCCACTGGTAGGTAATAAATTATTTACCAGTACCAGAGACCTCTAGAGATATTAATTCCTGTTTTGTTACAACAGTCAAGAAAACATCATTTCAGGATCCTCAAGCTTCAATTGCTTATTTTGGTTGTCACAATCGAAATAAGCCCTTTATTTTGTAGTCTTTTATGATTGCTTGACTGTTTTCACAGCAGTCATTTTGAAGTTTCACTTATTGAATGTTCATTTTGACTGTGCATCTATTGCGAAAGACCAAATTTTAATAAAACCAATAATATAAATATTCGCAAAAACCCTTACAAAACATAAAACGTGTCTCTTATTTTTTTATTTGTATGGGGGGGGGGGTCTTCTTTTCGAGTAAAACAGGACTGCATTAATTTTTGATTGGTTGGGCAGTACGCTCGTATCGAAAAGAATTATTTTCTTTTCTTAAACCATACAATGGACAATAAAGAGAATTTGGAGTACCACCATTGAATACACACTGACAGCAACACACGATTCAATAGATAGTCAAAATATAAATGTTATTAAACGTGCAAAGTATACGAAATGGTTAATAAAAACTTGTTATATGTCCCTTTAATTACTCCTGAAATTTGAATATATAAATGCCTTAAAAAAAAACACAATATTGTTTATAATATCCAAAGGTATAAAGGTTAACTTTATTATATAGTATAAATATTTTAATTAAAATAAATCCTTAAGCACCGATAAATGAACAACATCAAAATTATAGCTTCTAGTGAATCTTTTAAAGTGCCGTATATGAATAGATCTGTAAAATTAATAAATCACATTGAACAAAAACATTGGTACATGCGAAACAAATTTGCGATGTATATTTTAACCATTGAGTTTTTCTTATTGAACTACCAATAAAGTCTTAATATTATTACTTTCAACCAAAAACTAATGTCATTGAAATCAGAATTTTTTTTTTTTAGAATACATAATTTGTGTGAATATGTTAATGAACAATGTAGGGTCGATTTAAAAAAATAATTATAAATTGTTTAAAAGTTAACAAATAATTTTGCAGGCAGTCAGAGTGAAAGATTGGTTATGATTAGTTTCTTCACAGAGTCTTCACAGAGTCCACACGGAACTTGAAAGACATTTTTGAAGAGGTTTGGGGTCTCAAGAAGAATACGAAGAATGTTAGCCACATTAACAATTTGGTCTCATATTTAAATTTGGCAGTAAAACTGGGGCAATCTCACACAAAGAAAAGGCATTCACATTTCAATTTTCACATAAATACTCATGTGTGACCGAATTTTATATTTTTTTTGCAGGCAGCGCAGTTGGTTGCCTCAAAGCTGCAAGCAAAAAATGGTCCTGCATGGCTTAAGGCTCCTTACAAATGGAATGTCTCAACAACTATACTTACAAATGATTACATGAAAAATGTTGTTCAATCATGACAATTGTTAACAAACAATGTAAAACAAATTAACAGCAGGGCTTCGTATTACAACAATAGGCTAGACCATTCATCTAATACATGTGTTCGTTAAAAACTAAACTTTCAAACTTGTTTGGTTGGTAGTTACTGACCCAACGGTAAAATTACTTTTCTCAAATCAGTAGTCCAGTAATTTTGAAGTGTTTTGGGGTGATAAGGGTTTCTGGGGTCGATTTCACAAAACTCTTCCTAACTTAGGACTAGTCCTAGGCAATGCTAAGAGATAGGACTAGTCCTAAGTTAGGAAGAGTTTTGTGAAATCGACCCCAGAACTAAAGCATGCTGAACACAAAGAATGTGAGGGAATGTAAGACACTTGATCCTGCAACCCTGAACAAAGATATTATTGACAAAAATAGGAAGACTGCCAATATTAGGGCTTAGATGGTTCAATTTGTCACCATGCTCTCAATCATAAGCCTGAATACAAACATGTACAAAATCCCTGACAAAACATAAATTTAAAAAATGTTTTTAGTTTCTGTTTTGTCAGGGATTGTTTTCACTAAAACATGGTCACCAAATTTGATGAAATTCTAAAGGTTAGGTTTGTTTATTGAACACTAGAGGAAGATCATTATTTTAATCATCCAAAAACCAATTATGTTCTTTTCAGTGGTCAGGCATTGTGCTTCACAGAGGCAACAGAGGCAATTGCCTACAAGACCCTGGTCATTACCTTGGTGCCCCTTGAAACATTCCAATAGAAAATTACAGTTTCCGTATAGTTTGCCTTCGTGTCTTTGCCTTTTCAAGAGTCAAGCATCAGGCCTGAGTGGGTTTTTGACATCCATCTAAAATTTAACAGTGTTTTATAACTTTTTATCCCCCAGAAAAAAATCTATGAAAACAAGTGTGGACTTGTCACAATATTTGCAGTATTACCAAAAAAATTATTTAAAAAGTACTTGGTGTATCAGAAATATTCCTGATTTATGTTGAAATTTGTTACTCAGGTAACACATTCATCATGACAATGTCATTCAACAACAGAGGTTGACACTTATAAAAGTAGTCTGTTCAGTTACTTAATTTCACTCCATATTGTACCAGCTATGAGGGTATACAGTTGGGCTTTGTGTGATGGCAAGTTTTCTGGCCTGACTGGCTGATGAAAGAGAAAGTAAAGAGCAAAACGTGGAAAATGTTTGTTTGACAAGACCTTTGTCTTTAGTTGGAGTAAATGGGCAAACAGTGACAAGCTAACATCAATATTAACATTTCAAAAGATGTTTGGAAACCTCAACCAACGGGAGACTGTCATCATGATCATAGGAGCCTGTGGTTGCACATGAAATTTTGAATTGTTACTCAATTACTGCACATGTACACGCTGGCCGTATCATTTGTTGGGTTTTTAACCAGCAGTAACTGGGTGGGGAGTTCACACTTCCATGTACAGCCACAGGCCTTCTATGATCATGTTAACAGTCTCCTAACAATAACAGTAACTTTGAGAAAACCTTGAAAGTCTCCAAATGCAAAAACACATTTGTGTGAACTGAAAGTACACACAAATTTCGCAGTTACCAGCTGTTTTTCTTTATCAATAATTGGCACATGACTAAAACTAGATTGTTTTTGTTTCCAAGAGAAATTAATAACAAACAATTTACCAATACCCTGTTAAATATCAATAAAATAAACATTAACCGATTAAATAAAAAACTGATATAGTCATATAAAAATTATAAATACAAATGTTAGTAATTTGTATGTAGCCTGTGAGTAGATACAATTATAATATGTAAATGATCACCAGTACCTGTCCAAAAAGTGAACTATTTAAGGGTTGAGTTTTATTGATGTATGGGATGGTTATGTACGCTTTTAAATGGCAATCAAAGAGTCGCCACAAAAAAAGCAGATGCAGTAGTCTTGGCAATGTAATCAACGCAGTATTTCCTGTTCATATCATCGTCTTATTGGTGTTTTTCCTCCAGTATCTGGGGGACATAGAGGAGCATCTCGGGTTGTGATCGATTACACAGAACCAGATATGAAAGTGGTGTCAATGGATTTGATGGCAAAGTTGTGTATGGACAGACGAAAATCAATACAGGTAAATCATGATAATGGGTTCAACTTCTTCTCGCGTCTGGGTTGCCATTTAAAAGCATTATTTATTCCAAGAGTTCACTCTAGAGAAGGTTGCTTCCACCCAACCCCAAAACAAGTAAACAACATCAATTAAATGGAGGTGTGTGACATTGGTGGCAACAGCCAATTACAAAGTCATCAACAAATAATTAAAAGCTCCCCAATAAGTGGCTTATCCAATGAGTTACAATGTAAAGATGCGGTAAACGTTTACCTGCGTTATAGCATTGCCCAAAGTACTGCACATCAGTAATGCAACTCCCAACATAGCGCAACCAAGATTGATCGTGTGATGCCTTTATGGAAATCGAGTCAATACTGTTCTTTATTTATTTTTCTGATTTATTTGATTCTAGGTCTCCTCTCATTTACTATGTGGTGTGTAATAAACACGGAAAAAGAACAAACTAGTTGAGCAGGCGTGAGTCTTGGGGGTTTGCCCCTGGTAAAAGGGAACTTTTGTCATGAGAACGTTAACTTGTATTACAAATTTACCAGAGAAAACCATGCCAAAAGCAAAGGGCATCCACTACAATCAGAAATTTTGAGATAATATGGCTGCAGACTGTCGGTTCTAACATAGAGAACCTTTCTTTATGGTTCTAATATGTAGGTTTTGGAATTAACAAGTATTTATGAATGAATTGTACTCTTCGTCATATCTGCTGCCATCTCGCACTCTTCAAAAGTTTTCACTCTGTTGTGGGGTTTATTTGAGGCCGTGTTCAGAAAATGACTGTTTATTAAAAAAATTATTTTTATACAGGGGCATGGTTACTAAGGCAATGTTGCCATTAGCCCCGTCTGTTGCTCTACTCGAACAAAAAGCGCAGACGTCCTTTCTGGGGTTCGATGGTCTGCAGAGCTCACTATTCGTCGCATAAAGAGTCACCTTCTTTCATTACGCAAACAAAAAGCAAAGGTAGGCCTAAAGGTATAAGAACACAAACATGTATAGGGCAAAGGCTTTCAAGTTAATTAAAATTAAAATGTACTGAAGGAATGACAATGGGCATTCACGATTGACAACCTCAGGACTGTAAGGTCATTTGTGCAGTTTTTATGGATTTTATAAATTGCTTAAGTTCCATATTTTAGAGCTCCTGGTAAAAATGGAGTTTATTGCATGATCAAGAGTGGTCTCCAAAGTAATTGTTTGGCAAAAAAAAAAAAAAATTTTTCTAAGAAAATTTAGAAGGGGTGTCAGCCTTTCTGTTCATTCCTGTTGATGTTTCATGTAATTTGAGGCAGAGCTACAAGGGGTAAGGCTTGTTGCTCATTTCTGTTGATGTTTGGTGTAATTTGAGCCACATTTACAAGGGGTAAAGCCTTGCTGTTCATTCCTGTTTCATGTGATTTCTCCAGTTTTCTGGGCCAAAATTTGATAAAAATGCTGGAATTACCCCTTGTAATGTTTTCAGTTTTGGGCCCCCAAAAAATGCTGGACTTGCCCTTTGTTTTCTTCAATTTTGGGCCAAAATTTGATAAAAATGTATGGACTTACACCTTGTGATTTTCTTCAGTTTGTAAAGTGGATTTTATGCTTGAAAATGATGCAGCATACACTACTGATGTCCTTTTTATTAAACTTGACCCAGAATTTTATTTGTATAATTAGACCAAAATGTGGCGTGAGGTGGGGGTCTCACTTAATTTGTTTGCATTTTTTTGTCTTTTAACAGCATGTTCATACTTGGAAAGATAAATCACTTACTTCTTTGCAATGTATAAATCTCTAATTCCTGTAAATATTACCGAATAATCTCACGGAAGATTGCTGTGAATACTTCTCCGTTACTTCCGTTCAGTGAAAACGTTAGTCCATTCACAAAATTGTCTCATAACATGACATCATAGGGTTTCCAGATCACGTGATGATTTATTATAATTATTTCTTGTAATAATCAGCCACAACTGTTTTTGCATGATTCAAAGACGTATAAATTCTACAAATAATTTTTGGTGTGTAAATATTCAGATGATTTGGCAATAGAAATGATAAATGCAAACCTTGAGATTTACTTAATGTATCTAGGTCGCCATGTTGGTTACTATAAACAAACAGACTTGTGACCAATCACAATCGCAGCGCGGCACGTATAAAAGCAGGCACATCTCCACTTTATGTTCAGTTGCCGCAAGCTAAAGTTTCTGCCTTGTTCATTGTTATTACTCCTTTGCTTAGATTGGTCAAGGTGTGTTTTGTTATAGCTCCATCAATTATAGATTTTGTTGTGCATTTTAAGAGAATTTATCCCATCTCAGCTTGAATATAAATTTAGGTGAATTTTGTGCAGTTATTTCTGCATTGTTTTCATAAAAATTGAAACTCAAGATATTTGGATGCAAGATTGTACACGATAAATCTTGATGATACTTGTACCTTTATTGACTATTTTTGTGTATATATTAAGAATGATTTTATGTTCAGTTGCCGCAAGCTAAAGTTTCTGCCTGATTAGTTTGTTTAAGGGCAGGACGGCGGTAACTCAAGCAACTCACAAGTCACATTAGTCCATAGTCTTCTAATCTACACAAAATACTCCGGTAACTCCGGCTGAGTACTAATTATTGAGTAGCAGTTGAACCTGGCGGAGTACCAGAACGGCGAACTGCGGGTGTTTATAGAGTAGCAGTTGAACCTGGCAGAGTACCAGAACGGCGAACTGCGGGTGTATAATAGAGTAGCAGTTGAACCTGGCGGAGTACCAGAACGGCGAACTGCGGGTGTTTAATGGAGTAGCAGTTGAACCTGGCCGAGTACCAGAACGGCGAACTGCGGGTGTTTAATGAGTAGCAGTTGAACCTGGCGGAGTACCAGAACGGCGAACTGCGGGTGTTTAATGGAGTAGCAGTTGAACCTGGCCGAGTACCAGAACGGCGAACTGCGGGTGTTTAATGAGTAGCAGTTGAACCTGGCGGAATACCAGAACGGCGAACTGCGGGTGTTTAATGAGTAGCAGTTGTACCTGGCGGAGTACCAGAACGGCGAACTGCAGGTCTTTAATAGAGTAGCAGTTGAACCTGGCGGAGTACCAGAACGGCGAACTGCGGGTGTTTAATGAGTAGCAGTTGTACCTGGCGGAGTACCAGAACGGCAAACTGCGGGTGTTTAATGAGTAGCAGTTGAACCTGGCAGAGTACCAGAACGGCGAACTGCGAACTGCGGGTGTTTAATGAGTAGCAGTTGTACCTGGCGGAGTACCAGAACGGCGAACTGCGGGTGTTTAATGAGTAGCAGTTGAACCTGGCGGAGTACCGGAACGGCGAACTGCGGGTGTATAATAGAGTAGCAGTTGAACCTGGCGGAGTACCGGAACAGGACTGTATTGGTATTGCCGGAGTAATTGGATCAATTGCAGTTGTTTATAGGATTTCAGAAGACTTTAGGATTGATCATTGCTATGTTCATTGTCATTTGAGTGAATTCAAGTTCAGGAATAAAGAAGTGTTTAAATGTTTACTGCGGCATCAAAGTGAGAATTTATTTAGTTTCTTTTCTCCGTCCTTTGGTAAATATTGGAGTTTTAGCTACCTGGTTGTAAACCTCAACCAAACGAACCTATTGTCGTTGTAGCCCACCACAGACGCTCGGAAGAGCGCCCTCTACGTGAAGACCGAAGTGGAGACGAGGCGGCCGCGCACGCGACAATTGGCGTCGTAGACAGGATTGGTAGTTATTACTTTTACAATTAGTTCCAGTCAGCATGGAAGGAGATTTGGTGATGCAGTCTAACGTGGGGAGAGGAGAAAATAATGCAGAGGAAGCCGCTATTGGAGAAAATTTGACAAAGAGGCGTTCCATTCAGTTTGATGATAGCTGTGGAGATCATGGAAATGTACCAAGAAAATCCACACCATACCCGGAGGATCCTGAGTCAAGCCCCGGGGATAGACCTGTTGGGAAAGAAATGAATAGGCGTGAGCCGAGGGCTGAGCCGGAGCAGCGAGAGTTGCCATGGCGACATGAAGCTGAGTTATCTCCCTTGTACTGGAATAGTGAATCAGATTCAGAAATTTGTTTCAGACGAAATTGTAAGGAAGGAGACGAAGCACGGAGAAATCCAGAAGATTATGGTGAATTCCATAGATATGAGAGGGTTCAAGAAGGAAGACGAGGTCTCCCTGACCAGGTGTATTACCAGGAACGTGACCATGGTGATGTAGGACAGAAACCCCACTTTAACATGAGAGCATGCAGCAGACCTTCAGGCGTGAACGTTCGACGGGAGATTGTTCCGGATAAGTTTGACGGCGGAATCCCATGGAAGGATTATCAGAAGCATTTTGAGGCGTGCAGATTTGTTAATAAATGGACAACTGAAGAGGCCGCACGTCAACTTGCCACCAGACTTCAAGGACCAGCACTGAAAGTTCTTGGAAATTTTTCTGCGCATGAGTATCCGACTTATGAAAGACTTTGTACACAGCTGGCGAAACGATTTGGCCCTGGGGAGCAAGCTGAGAATTTTCTGCTGGAACTGCGTCTGCGTAAAAGAGGACCTAGAGAAAGTTTACAGGAATTGGGCCAAGCTATCCGAGATCTATCAGCAATGGCGTATCCAGAATTACCAAGTGTTGTTCGGGAACGACTGGCAAAGGGTCACTTCACCGATGCAATCGATGATTCAGAGATAAGGGCTGGTATTTTCCGGGCTCGTCCAGCAACATTAGATGACGCAATCAGGGCAGCGTTAGACACCGAGTCTTTCGTCAAAATAGAAAGATGTAGGGAGCGAGGGAGACCAAACAAGTTCTTCCGATCTCTCACGGACAGAGAACAGAACTGCAAATCATCGGATGAATTAACCGAATTGAAAATGACGCTTGCAAATGTGATGAGGGTGGTAGATCAAATACAACAAGAATTGAAGAGTAGCAAACCGCCACAACAGACGTGTCCTCAAGCGCCACCAAGAAGAGATGCAAGTGGCATGATAAAGTGTTACAACTGCGGGGATGTTGGACATTTTGCTCGCGACTGTCACGTGCAGCGTAGAAGGAACCAGGAAAACGGCCAAGGGCGAACCCAGCGGACCGAGGGAATGCCGACAAGAAGGAATGGTCCAGGAATCAAACAGTAGAACAAAGCAAGACACAGTGCAGATCTGACACAGGGGTTACGGGGAAAGAATCAGCCAAAGTCCGGGCTCACACGGGTATTTTTGTGACGGGTATAATAAATGGTTTGGAAGTGAAACTCCTTCTGGACACCGGATCAACGCAAACAGTTTTATCTACGAATTTCTGAAGCTACCAAATAAAAGAAAGCCGATTTTGGAGGTAATGGAAAGTCATCTAAAGCAGGCGGATGGAACTCCAATCGAGGCTTGGGGACATAATATGATGACTCTTCAAGTGGGAAAGATGAGTCAGTCACTCGATGTGACAGTTGCCGAAATAAGCAGTGAAGGAATCTTGGGTATGGATTTTCTGTTAGCATCTGGGGGAACTTTGAACTTTGACCATCTCAAACTTAAGATAGACGGCGAGCAGATCGCATGCACAGATGATAGTGACGTGCCACTTTGTGCAAGAGTGGTTGTATGCGAGACAACTACTATACCGGCATGTCATGAGGCAATAATAAGAGTAAAGACTTTAAATTCTGCGATGTTTAAAGGGTGTGGTATAATCGCACCGACTGGGATGAACAGCTACCGTTTGCAACTATGGCTTATCGCACATCAATCCAAGAGTCGACCGGCGAAACACCTAATATGATGATGCTGGGACGCGACTTGACCCTACCCGTAGACGTAATAACTGAAGAGGTGGTGACTGAAGACGACTTAGTCGCAGGGGAAGACTATGCAGAAAAACTGCGTATGAGAATGCAAATAGCACATAATGGAGCCAGAGAGTGTATGAAGGGAGCGGCTATTCGGCAAAAGAGGAACTACGACCGCAAAGCCCAAACCAGTGATATTAAGGAAGGGGTGTTCGTTTGGCTTCATAATCCTGCTCAGAAACGGGGGCTTAGTCCTAAACTTCGCTCTCCGTGGGAAGGACCATATTTAGTGATAACCAAATTGTCTGACGTTATTTACAGGATACAGGCGAAGCCAAAAGGGAAAATGCTGGTAGTGCATGCCGATCGCCTAAAATTGTATGTGGGAGATATAAGGGAGAGTTGGACCCACAGTAATATCTTTGTAGATAGCGGTAAAGAAGCGCCGAGGAAGAATCTTCCCAGAACGCCGGCTATTGTGCACCGCAACCCAGAGAGACCAAGAAGGATGCCATTGCGATACTTGTAATCAAAGAAGAGTAGTGATGTAAACTACAAGTTATTGATTAGAGTTTCTATTTGTTCTTTATATTGATTCTACAGGACCCAAGTATTAAAGCAACATGCGGCCAGAACTGATGAGATGCAGGGTATGTCACATGAGTTTCTTCAGAAGATGGAATTTGTTACGACATGAAGAAACTCACCAGAGGGAGAGAGAAAAATATCGCTGTCCACAATGTCCTGCGGCATTCGTAAGATTTGAGGATCTGAGAAAGCACACCCGGCGGGAGCACCTTTACCCCAGAGGAGAAGATAGACGGGAAGAAAGAGTGAGGCAGAGTACTGGGAGAGAGGAGAAAAGAAAGCACACAGACAGGAGAGAAGAGAGTGCCAAGGGAAGAAAAGATGACGGGCGGAAGCAGGATGGTGGAAGATACGAGAAGAAGGATGGACGAGTTGAGAAAGAGCCCGGGAAGGCATCGAAGGAGAAGGGAGGAGAGAAGCCTAGAGATGAGGTTAGAGGAGCAGAAGTAGAGAAGGCTAAACAGGTTCAGAAGGAAGTAGAGAAGGGGCAACTGCCGGAGAGTAGGAAGGAGAAAGAATTAGAAGAGCGGATGGAGGGTGGAGCTGTGCAATTAGACGAAGAGGTGCGGAACGACTTTCATGGCGAAGACGGGGAGGTGGTAGAGAATGACACGAGTGACGTCATGGAGAGAGATGATGGAGAAGAGAAAGCAGCATATGCAGCCTCCATCACCCTGATGGATGAAGGGATTAATAGCTTCCTTCTCCAAGACCAACAGACCCCTAAAGGGCCAGGAATTGGGAAGAGAATTTCAGCGGCACGAGCACCGAGCCCTGCACCTTCGACCCGCTCGTCCTCAAGTAGCTCTTCGGCCTCCTCAGCATCCTCGTCCTCGTCGGGTTCCTCGATACACAGAAACCTGACCACCAAGGAGGTAAAATCGATACTTCAAGGAAGAGTCGTAAAGGTAGTTGAGAGACACATAATCTCATTTGACCATGAGGAGAAGAAGAAGGAGATCTGGGAGAGAGAGTATTTCCTTGCAGATTCTGCTGAGGAATAAATTAATTGACTGTTATTTCAGAGTTTTAAAATTGCATTTAAATTGTTAAAAATTTCTGAGCAAGTTTGAAGGTTAACAGAAAATTTTTAGAGTTCTGCGTAAAAATTAAGTGAGAATATTTGTGTTGTTTTTTCAGACTTGAACGCTGGGGACAGTGTTAGTCTTGAGCGGCGGCAGTGTGGCGTGGGGATCTCACTTAATTTGTTTGCATTTTTTTGTCTTTTAACAGCATGTTCATACTTGGAAAGATAAATCACTTACTTCTTTGCAATGTATAAATCTCTAATTCCTGTAAATATTACCGAATAATCTCACGGAAGATTGCTGTGAATACTTCTCCGTTACTTCCGTTCAGTGAAAACGTTAGTCCATTCACAAAATTGTCTCATAACATGACGTCATAGGGTTTCCAGATCACGTGATGATTTATTATAATTATTTCTTGTAATAATCAGCCACAACCGTTTTTGCATGATTCAAAGACGTATAAATTCTACAAATAATTTTTGGTGTGTAAATATTCCGATGATTTGGCAATAGAAATGATAAATGCAAACCTTGAGATTTACTTAATGTATCTAGGTCGCCATGTTGGTTACTATAAACAAACAGACTTGTGACCAATCACAATCGCAGCGCGGCACGTATAAAAGTAGGCGCATCTCCACTTTATGTTCAGTTGCCGCAAGCTAAAGTTTCTGCCTGATTAGGTAAGAATTGTTCATTGTTATTACTCCTTTGTTACTTAGATTGGTCAAGGTGTGTTTTGTTATAGCTCCATCAATTATAGATTTTGTTGTGCATTTTAAGAGAATTTATCCCATCTCAGCTTGAATATAAATTTAGGTGAATTTTTTGCACTTATTTCTGCATTGTTTTCATAAAAATTGAAACTCAAGATATTTGGATGCAAGATTGTACACGATAAATCTTGATGATACTTGTACCTTTATTGACTATTTTTGTGTATATATTAAGAATGATTTTATGTTCAGTTGCCGCAAGCTAAAGTTTCTGCCTGATTAGTTTGTTTAAGGGCAGGACGGCGGTAACTCAAGCAACTCACAAGTCACGTTAGTCCATAGTCTTCTAATCTACACAAAATACTCCGGTAACTCCGGCTGAGTACTAATTATTGAGTAGCAGTTGAACCTGGCGGAGTACCAGAACGGCGAACTGCGGGTGTTTATAGAGTAGCAGTTGAACCTGGCAGAGTACCAGAACGGCAAACTGCGGGTGTATAATGGAGTAGCAGTTGAACCTGGCGGAGTACCAGAACGGCGAACTGCGGGTGTTTAATGAGTAGCAGTTGAACCTGGCGGAGTACCAGAACGGCGAACTGCGGGTGTTTAATGAGTAGCAGTTGAACCTGGCGGAGTACCAGAACGGCGAACTGCGGGTGTTTAATGAGTAGCAGTTGTACCTGGCGGAGTACCAGAACGGCGAACTGCGGGTGTTTAATGGAGTAGCAGTTGAACCTGGCCGAGTACCAGAACGGCGAACTGCGGGTGTTTAATGAGTAGCAGTTGAACCTGGCGGAGTACCAGAACGGCGAACTGCGTGTGTTTATAGAGTAGCAGTTGTACCTGGCGGAGTACCAGAACGGCGAACTGCGGGTGTTTAATGAGTAGCAGTTGAACCTGGCGGAGTACCAGAACGGCGAACTGCGGGTGTTTAATGAGTAGCAGTTGTACCTGGCGGAGTACCAGAACGGCGAACTGCGGGTGTTTATAGAGTAGCAGTTGTACCTGGCGGAGTACCAGAACGGCGAACTGCGGGTGTTTAATGAGTAGCAGTTGAACCTGGCGGAGTACCAGAACGGCGAACTGCGGGTGTTTAATGAGTAGCAGTTGTACCTGGCGGAGTACCAGAACGGCGAACTGCGGGTGTTTAATGAGTAGCAGTTGAACCTGGCGGAGTACCAGAACGGCGAACTGCGGGTGTTTAATGAGTAGCAGTTGTACCTGGCGGAGTACCAGAACGGCGAACTGCGGGTGTTTAATGGAGTAGCAGTTGAACCTGGCCGAGTACCAGAACGGCGAACTGCGGGTGTTTAATGAGTAGCAGTTGAACCTGGCGGAGTACCAGAACGGCGAACTGCGTGTGTTTATAGAGTAGCAGTTGTACCTGGCGGAGTACCAGAACGGCGAACTGCGGGTGTTTAATGAGTAGCAGTTGAACCTGGCGGAGTACCAGAACGGCGAACTGCGGGTGTTTAATGAGTAGCAGTTGTACCTGGCGGAGTACCAGAACGGCGAACTGCGGGTGTTTATAGAGTAGCAGTTGTACCTGGCGGAGTACCAGAACGGCGAACTGCGGGTGTTTAATGAGTAGCAGTTGAACCTGGCGGAGTACCAGAACGGCGAACTGCGGGTGTTTAATGAGTAGCAGTTGTACCTGGCGGAGTACCAGAACGGCGAACTGCGGGTGTTTAATGAGTAGCAGTTGAACCTGGCGGAGTACCAGAACGGCGAACTGCGGGTGTTTAATGAGTAGCAGTTGAACCTGGCGGAGTACCGGAACAGGACTGTATTGGTATTGCCGGAGTAATTGGATCAATTGCAGTTGTTTATAGGATTTCAGAAGACTTTAGGATTGATCATTGCTATGTTCATTGTCATTTGAGTGAATTCAAGTTCAGGAATAAAGAAGTGTTTAAATGTTTACTGCGGCATCAAAGTGAGAATTTATTTAGTTTCTTTTCTCCGTCCTTTGGTAAATATTGGAGTTTTAGCTACCTGGTTGTAAACCTCAACCAAACGAACCTAGGGATCCACACAAAATTTATTGTCGTTGTAGCCCACCACAGACGCTCGGAAGAGCGCCCTCTACGTGAAGACCGGAGTGGAGACGAGGCGGCCGCGCACGCGACAAAAATAACACTTTAATTTTCAAAAGCTATTTTAGGATGTTCCTGCATGTCAAACTGTCTTTAAACCTTGAACTTCATTCAATTTCATGGAAGGGTCATCGTTGTTTTTTGTCAACGTAATGTTTATTGAACCGAGGAGTTGTCAAACTACCGGTTCGTATCAGGACCACCACTAAGTGTAAGGCTTATTTATAAGCAAAAATTTTAAAGAAAGTAGCTAAAAAGAAACCCTAGTTGAATGTGTTATTAGAAAGGAAAACTTATAACAATCTAAACAATTTCGATGTGAATCAAACCCAGTCTCAAAACCGTATGCACACCTCTCTTTCTTAACAAAGTTTTCAGCAAAGGTGGCTCATTGAAATATTGAAGAAGTCTGATCGATTGTATTACTCCTAAACATACATGCTCAGATAACTAGACGTTTAGAGATTCATGAGTAAAATCGGCAAAAGGGGATCACAAAATAATCTCCAGAAAAAGGGAGATTTCAAGCATGATTTCCAGCACTATCTGTCCCTCTTTGTACAGGGGAACTGAAGCATAGCACTGTAGGTGAATGCTTTTACACAATGGAATAACAGAGTGACTATTCACATCAGCCGGTCAACTGTCTGCAAAAAGAGGACGCTCTGAAGTAGTTCCGGGCATTTATAAACGTCCAAAGTAACCAGTTTGGAAAAGTTTGGTGGG
Source organism: Leptasterias polaris (assembly GCA_037783415.1). NCBI lineage: Eukaryota > Metazoa > Echinodermata > Asteroidea > Forcipulatida > Asteriidae > Leptasterias > Leptasterias polaris. Next base: position 1,102,914 of record JAZGTN010000141.1, read on the forward strand.
TCAACATGTCATCCGAAGTAAAGGGCTTAAAGTCCTCCTGCAGCAGAAGTTCTCCTGCAAGGAATCTGTATCCATTTGATCACTTGATCAGTCATGCGTTACTTCCTACCTGTGGACTCCTTGTTGGTAAATGTCTTAATACTCATATTCAGGTAGACAATCAAAGCAGCATCTACTTCTCGTATCCCTGTTCTTGGGTACACTCATTTGATCCGCATCTCTACACCCAATTTCTCTTCCGCTGTGGTCCGGATGTTGCCATGCACTCCTCCCACTTCTTCCTTAGTCAACGTCTTCTCCATGCTACGGTACACGATGCGGTAGCATCTACTCGTCCGCTCCGTCTTGGGATTCGTGTACTCATCGATGATGCTGACTCTCTCAACGAGATCTCCAGCGACATTCCTCACGAGATCAAAGAAGTCGTTGGAAGTGTAAGTGTCAGGACACCAGAATGACAAATCCTGTATTAAGGGTGGGTACTTGCTGAATGGCTGCAAGAAGGGAACAAAAACAATTTATTGTTCAGAAAACTTCATAGAACAGTATATTCGTACCTTTCAGCTGCGCCAAAGTAGTGGAATGCACTACCTTCTTTTTTACAAGGGGCTAATTATCTGAGGTCTTTCGAGACTCACTTGTTTACAGAGGCATATAGTCTGTAATTAGATCTCAACAACATGCTGCAAAAAAATATAAGATTTGAACTGCCTCCAGCTACCAGGCAATCTTGGTGGTCTAGAGGTAAGACATCTGCTCTTGAATGGCAAAGGTCATTGGTTCGATTCCAACTTGAGTAATATGCCTGTGGATTTTTTCACAGGACTCTGGAAAGTACAGAGTATAGAGTGCTTTTAAAACATACATCTGTGTATGGGTAAAAACAAATAATATGAATTTTAAAAAAACACAACAAACCTTGAATTTGACGTTTGTTGGATCTTCAACGTGAAACTGTGACAGGAATCTTTCATCCTCACTCCAGAAGAGTCTTATGTCTGGAATATCAAATAAGATCATCGCAAGACGTTCCAGACCAAGACCAAAGGCATAGCCAATTTTATCACCAGCTCCAGCTGCAAGAAAAACCAAAGCAGATTCAATATAATTTTTTTTAGGAACACTCTTTCAGCAGACTCTTCTTTGTGAACATTACCATAATCCAGTTTAGTGATTGCAAACCGTTACATATGCGGGTTAGTTACAATGATTAGGAGACTCTTCAAGCACACTATTCTCGATGAAACTTACCATAATCAAAAGTAGTGATTGCGAACCTTTACAGAATTCGGTTAACTTTGCAACAAAGAAACTAAGATTCACTTAACTACAAGCCTTGTTCTTGTTAGAAGTTGAAATTGGTTGGCTCTTGTGAACAGTTAACTAACTTTTATACTAGTTTAACTAACCAAACTTAATATGTAGATTTACAACTTGGTATTTGCAAAACAAACTTGGAAACTGCATTTTGGACACAAATATTTGTGCAAATGTTTTTCAGGTTTTTTATGATAAAAAAAAAGTAGACCAAAAACAAAAACGAAAAAGCTAACCATTAGAGAAGTTGCATGCCTTCCTAGGCTTGAATGTGGTGTTCTAATACACTTTTAAATCTAGAATTCCTACCAGAGAGATGAGATTTGAGGAAAATACACATTCCTGAAGGAGGCTCTGAGGTCTGGGTCCTCCTTTTTCTAGACCTAGAAACTCCCAAATGTGACAAATCAGGAGGTTTACAGACTCTGTGCGTCACCAGAAATACAAACCTACAGTTTTTGGACACAACTGCTTTAATTCTTTCAAGAATATTCACAGGCTCAAGGAGATTTTTTTATAGAAAATCCTGTTATCAGGAAAAAATCCTTAGAAATCACAAGCATGCAACCAGGTTAATAAAAGAAAGTTTGGAATATTACTCCGAGACAAAACGCGTCATGGCAGAGTGGTCAAGTGCATCGAACTCATAGTACCGCAGGTAGGTGATGGGATTTTTTCTCCAGAGGACACAAACATGATATTAGGCACACAGTCAGAACAAGTTATGAGAAAGATATTTAGCAACGGGGCTATCCCAGATTAGAATTTTGAACAGTTATAGGTAGAATAACAAGCAATGTCAAACAATTTGATATTTTAAAAAATTGCTTACTATTAAAATTCAAATCTGAGATGGCCCTGTAGCCAAATATCTTTCACATGACATGACTCTGACTGTGTGCCAAATTCAACGCTGGTATCATCAAAGGCACAATTATTCCAGTTCTAATTAAATAGTTGAATCATGAGAATACCTGTTCTAACCTGGTCATGAGACTTGTGTCCTTTAGCAAGGAACTTAGTTGCTTCCCTTCACCCAGGTGTGTAAATGGGCACCTGAGAGGGCCGACGTAGTGATGTGTTGGATTTACCCCATAAGCAGCTTAGGGCTGTGCGCTCTCAAGGGAATTGAGACAAATTGAGGATTGGTTTGACTATGCGAGATGAACGGGGAGAACAAACATTTATTAAGTTCAATCTGGATTGGTGGTAAAACATCAGGCCTTGAACTTGGCTCTTGAAGGGGCACAGCAATTCTTCTGGTAAGGGGCACCTCTATGAGGAAAATGTCAATTTGTATCTTGGAACTTGTATCTTGGCACCACAGCAAAAAGCAGAAAGCAGCAAGGCAATAGACCCTTCCCATGAAATATGCTAATTACATTCACGCATGCGTACAGACACTATTGGTTGGCAAACGCCACAGAGTTGTGCAATAGGCAGACGCACAAATGCAGCCCCATACAAAAAGGCGCGATATTCCATCATTTTGTCGACCAATATGTTTTGTGTGCATGCGCGATGTACAATTTACATATTTTGTGGGAAGGTTCTATTGCTGTGGGTGCCTGCCATGGGTTATTTTGAGGCGTGAAACATGGATTATAAGGTTCGTTTTTTTAAATCCAATAAATTATCGACCCCCTCATCTTCCATTACTGAGCAACACAAGTCGGCAATTAAGGATCTTGTTGCTGTCACCAACCAAACCATAAAATGGGACAATGACACAGTCATTTAAAGAGAACTTCACAAAACTACTAGACGGCTCAGGGAGGCCATATGAACTGAGGGAGAACACTCTCAACAAAGACAACAGGGCATACAAGTTCAAGAACATTTATGACCAACTAATCCAAGCCACGTCTACGCACCCTTTTAGTTAAAGGCAGTTGAGCATTGGGCACAGTTGCCAATCTGACGAAACTCTTAGCTTAGGAGTGAAATGTAACTAAAATAATATGTATCAAGTAATAAACCACAAGGGAAACTAACTGGGTATATTTTAATTAATTTTGGGTTGAACACAGACAAATTTACTAGAATGGGATTTGAAGCTGCGACCTTCAGATTCACATTCCCGTACTATACCAACTGAGCTATCTAGCTCTTATGTTGGCGGTCAATATCTTAGTTCGGGGTGACAGTCAGAAGCCATTCAACCTTTGCTGTGTTGCCAGGAATCACACCCAAGTTTATGTTAAAACTTGGAAAACAGCAGGTTGTATAGTAAACTTGGGAGTCAATCTACAGATCGCAGGTTCAATTCGTGCTCTTGTCAATTTCTTTGTTCAACCCAAAATTATTTTAAATAATATGTACCGTTTTTTCCTGCGGATAAGACGCGTCTTATCTGACTTTTTAGACCCCCAAAACATCGGTGCGTCTTATCTTTCGATGCGCCTTGTCTGCTGACGATTGATTTTTTTTTATGATCACTGCGTAAAATAATACCTTTATTTTGTCCAGTTCAAATCAACGGTCTTTGTGTGAAGAATCCTTACTCAATAATGCGGTCAAACAAGGCTCAACTATCCAGACACTGAGACCGTATTTTCGTTTCAACAATGCCGCAATCCCCCAGACTGTCCTTTCATTCCAACAATGCCGCAACGTGTTGATCCCCCATGACCGTGCTTTCATTCCAACAATGCCGCAATGCGTTGGTGCTTTCGGTCCAACAGACGTCGGCGTCGTACAAACGTATTTCTGTGTGGCCGCGTAATCGTTCCGAAAATGCTGCAATCAGATTTACTGTCAATGCTGTTGTACAAACGGCATTCACCCAACCTCTATTGTGTGGTGAACTTTGAGGGTTTTTATTGTACAGAATATCTCCGAAATGTGCTTTAGGCTTGACGTACTATTTAAGGATGGGATAATTAAGTACCAATGTTTGTTGGCCTACCTATACGAATTGCACTTTCGTTTGTTTGATTAAACGTTCAAATATTCATTTGAGAGATGGTTCATGTGTCTGTTTCGTTTATTTCATTTATCAAATAAAAAAATGATCCTTGAAAACAAGATAATGATCCTTGAAAACAAGATAATGATCCTTGAAAACAAAACTAACATTATTAAACAAGAGGAGAGATGTTTTAAACAAATATCTTATGAACGAGATTATAAGTTTGAAATAAATAAAAAGAACTTTAAAACAAAATCTTATGAACGAGATTAACAAATTAAAGGTTTGAAATAATGGAAAAGAATTTTATATACAAAAAATTACAAAAACTTAAACAAATATATATAATGAAACATTTTGTTACGTCTTCCCGGGTGTGACGGGATTATTTGCGTAAGGTAGGCCGCGCCTATATATAAAGGCGACGCTAGTTTTGGTATTAGTCACCAGTAGAGGGCGCAACATCTACTGGCTCGGAGGGACTTAGACTGGTAACCTGTCTTTATCAGCAAGAATCCTCGTTGTGGGACGTCGGATGTTCAGGCTAGGAGGGCCTGGGTTCGTGTTGCAATATCTTCAGACAGTGCGTGGACCATCGTTTCTGGCCGCTGATTGGGCCGGACTTCATATTATTAACAATGCACAGCGTTGGCTGAATGGATGGACGAAGGTCGGTATCAATTTACGTTGGTCTTTTCTGCATGGCTCTACACGCCCATGTGGTTACAGTTTCATTCATGCTTCGAATAGTGTGAACGCTCCAAAAGGCAACAAAATGACGTCTTTGTGTCAATGTACCGACACCGGGTGGCGCCTGGTGTTCTTCTGTGTGCTGTTAAACATGCGTGTTATGCGGCGGTGCGCCTTTTCTGTTGACGTTTGAATTGTTTGGGGTCATTTTAGGGTCCTGCGTCTTGTCCGCCGAGCGTCTTATCCGCAGGAAAATACGGTAAGTTATATCTACATTAAATTGGATTTGACAAAACAAAACTAATCCTGGGAGGATAATGTTGCAAAGCACCTGGAGTTGATCTAAATGTTGCTACTAATAAGATATGTCCGCTCTATAAAGATCTGCGTATTATTAATATTATTATTTATATTATTATTATTATTATTATCTAACCTGAGTTAAGGATTTGGTGCTCCATAATGCCACTTCCAAGAACTTCCAACCATTCCCCTTGGAATTTAATCTCCAGTTCCCAGGAAGGATGAGTAAATGGAAACTCTGTCTCAATCCAGCGGCTTTCAAGATCTGAAAAATCACGTCGAAAAAGAGTCACGCACAACATTTATTTTCAACAAAATCAAAAGCACAAAACAAAGAAAAATACTGTAAATTGTTCTGCACCTTGCTTTGATTGACCGGTAGATATTTGGGTTGAATTTAACAACCAGGGTCCAATTTCATGGGGCTGCTTAAGCAGAAAATATTGCTTAACAATTGTCTGCTAAGCAGAAATGGGCAGGATACCAGTCATAAATTGAACATGTGACATGGTAGTTTTGGCTGGTAACCTTAATCTGGTAAGCAAAATTTTGTTATGCTTAGCTACTTGTTGTGCTTAAGCAGCTCTATGAAATTGGGCCCTGGACCAAATTTCATGGAGCTGCTTAAAACAATCTTTGCTTACCAGAATAAGGTTACTAGATAAAATACCATGTCATATGTACTGTATTTCTGACTGATTTCCTGCTTATTTCTGATTGGCAGAAAATGTTTTGCACTTAATATGCAGATCAAGATAAAAATCAATATGCCGATCACGATCAAGATTAAGTTCGAGATTAAAGTGCAGATCAAGATTGAGATCAATTAGCAGATCGAGATTGAGATCAGATCAATATGTGGATCAAGATTAAGATTAAGATTAATATGCAGATCAAGATCAAGATCAATTAGCAGATCCAGATTGAAATCAATCCTTATGTGGATCAAGATCAAGATTAAGATTCATATGCAGATCAAGATCAATATGTGGATCAAGGTTAATATCAAGATTATTATGCAGATCAAGATCAATTTGTTGATGAAGATCAAGATCAAGATCGATAGCAATATGTAGAATAAGATAAAGATCAAGGTCAAGATCAATATGCAGATCAAGAATAAGATAATTTTTCGGATCAAGATCAATATCAAGATCAAGATCAATATCGCTAGATCAAGTTTATTATAACACTCTACCCTGTCTGAAGAGATTCCTCATGCAGTTGACCAGCGTGGTCTTGAGTTCATACTCCACCAGTTTGACGGCTTCCATGGTGTGGTGACGCTGCTTCTCAATCGTCCGACACCGATCCATTCCTGGGCTCTCGAACAGGCTTAACTCTTTATCGTTGTACTTCTCAAAGAGCTGAATCAGAAACAAAATTAGAATTCTCATTCAGGAAGGTTTCTTAATATATGGAAAGGAGCAGGATAGGTCCTCGCTCAACACTGCATCAGCAAACCCCTAGATCAAACTATTTTAAGGAATTATCCACACCTATCACCAGCTCAGTGCTATAAGGTCGTTAGTGCAGTTTTAATGGATTTCATAAAATGGGTTTTGCATAAATTTTTGAGCTCCTAGTGAATGGAGTTCATTGATCAAGAGTGGTTTATGAAGAATATAATCGGCCGATAAAAAGAAAACAGTCAGTTTCTAAGAAGAAAACAAGTTTGTTAATTTTGATTAAATTTTTCATGTTTTTGACATGTTTAGTCGTTACGGATTTAAAATTGCAATTAATGACCATATAGATGTAGCACTAAGTTTACGTGGGGTGTCGTGGCGAAATGGTCTAGTTCAAAAGACTCAAGCTCTGGTACCACCATGGTGTTGTCCGCAGCAGAGTGTTGGTCTGAACCCTGGTTATGACACTGGCAGTGTTGTTGACTCGAGTCGGTGACTTGGACTCGAGTCAGACTCGAGTCGCCAATTTCATTGACTTGCGACTTGACTTGACTTGAGCAAAAATGACTCGTGACTTGACTTGACTTGAGCAAATATGACTTGCGACTTGACTTGACTTGAGCAAATATGACTTGCGACTTGACTTGACTTGAGAGAAAATGACTTGGTTACAACACAGGAATATTAAATGTGAAGTTATACGTTTACATTTTTAGGGTTCGGATAAATTAATGTCGAAACAATTCACTCGGAAGTTCCGCAAAACACGGACCACATTGCGATCACAGTTTACACAACGCACGCGGTCACGTCTTTTCCAATTTAGAGGCTGCTAGTCTTTGTTATGTCGTTCCTTTATGCTCAACAATAAAGATAGGAAACATTAAACGCTAGAGGGCGTTTCAAAACAATGCGATACCATTGGACTAAAAGCCCTCTATTGGTGAAATATCCCACAACACCTGTTTGAAACGCCTTGACAAAAGACTTTACGTGTCTGCGCATGCTCGGGGAAAAGGGTTTTTCCCTCGAATTGCAATAATCACCATCGCTGGTGCGCGAAAAAAACGTGTACAGAGCAATGAGCCACTGGTATTCACGCAAAAGCCGTCGACAGTATGGTCTTCAAAGCACATTTCCTCGGAAATGTTAGCTTGTTTACGGAAAACTGCACAACTTATAGGCTTTATTTTACAAAAATGACACCATTTTGGACATTTTGGATCAACAGAAAGATTATTTAAATGTAAAACGTAAGATTTGTTTCTTTTTAAATATGTTTTGTTTTGTTGTTTTGGGGAATTTTTTGCGGGGTGTTTGTGCATAGGATAGTCAAAATGCTGTGGTGGTGAAGACGCATTGCTTTAGATCACATCCGTGGTTGTGTTCAACCTTAGTTTTTTCACCTGACACCTGTCGTGTTAAATTTAGTAAAATTAAGTTTTTGCCATGATACCCCCCACATTCGACAAAAATGCCGTGGTGCCCTTTTTACACTTACGAAATTGCTGCGATGCCCTTCAAATTCTAAAAAAGCACGGCAATTATTGCCGTGCATGTGGTTCAATGGTTGTATTTTTTAGTCTGTCACAACATCATCATGGGAGTGGGCTTATCGGGACATTATGTGACTTGTGACTTGACTTGACTTGCGAAAATTTGACTTGTGACTTGACTTGACTTGTGAAAATTTGACTTGCGACTTGACTTGACTTGAACAAAAATGACTTGTGACTTGACTTGACTTGACCAAAGATGACTTGCGACTTGACTTGACTTGACAAAAAATGACTTGGACTGGTACCCTTGAGCAAGACACTTAACCATAATTGCTTCGTAAAAAGTTAGGTAGTGCATTCTGCTCTACCAGCCAGGCTCCTAGTAGATGATAGTTTTTGATACCCATGCCTACATCCTTACAGACTGTGAAGGGGGTAACCCTGTTTCAGCCCGAGGAGTAGGTGGCAACGTGCCCCTGGTAGCAGTTGATTTGGGTCGACAGCCCAAATCAGTTAAGTGTAGCCCTCACTTTGAAGTAACCATCCGGCCTTGTGATGTTAGTGGATTCCTCATAAAAAAAATAATTAAAAAAAAATTCCACCAAGGCTTCAATCACTGGCCTCAGGGCTTGCAGTCCAGTGATAATTTTGAGCCATGCAAGAGTTCCAATTGCCAATACTTTTCTTCAACATTCTCACCTCATGTGGAGTGAATAGCCGGACTCCCTCCGTCTGATGAAATACAGGATAATGACTGGAATCAATCTCATCACGCCGATACACATCACCAGCTACCAGGAAAGCATCCAGGCCGGAGTTGATCAACTCATGCTGGTGGGCAGAGGTATGGGCTCGAAGCATATACTCACTGTGTAAGGAATACGGTACGAATGGTTGGTATTTTGACACTTCATACTAGAAAGGCAAAGGTCGTGGGTTTGAATCCCAAGAAAGAAATATGCCTCAGGACTTTTTCCACAAGAATTGGGAAAGTACCGAGTTTGCAATGCTTAACACACATCGGTAGGCCTATAAGCATGGAGGAAGGAAATACATTTCCTTCCTCCATGGTATAAGGTAGAAAACCAAATATGGTTGGTATTTTGACACTTCATACTGTTGCGGTACCCACTGCATCTAGCTATCGGGCAAGCTTGCTGGTCTAGTGGTGCGACATCTGCTCTAGAAAGGCAAACGTCCTGGGTTTGAATCCCACCAAAGTAATATGCCTAAGGACTTTTTCCACAAGAATTGGGAAAGTACCGAATATGCAATCCTTAATACACATCGGTAGGCCTATAGCATTAAGGTAGAAAACCAAAGATTTTTTATCCCCAATGCAATTATTAAAGCTACTAAATTGTTTCAGTTACTGCTGCTCATAATATACAGGATTTGAATTGGCCTCTAGCTAACAGGCAAGCTTGGTGTAGTAGTATGACATCTGATCTAGAATGTCAAAGGTCGTGGGTTTAAATCAAGACTCGGGAAAGTACTGAGTATGCAGTGCCCAGCCTAACACACATTGATGTATGGGTAACACCAAATAATGTTATTTACTCTTTATCCTCGATGCATATAAATATGCCTCGATACTGCATAAGGTAGGCCTATATAGAAAAATATCATTTGTTAGTTGGATGATAATTATGCATCTTGAAAACTATGACTACATGTCAGCTTCCAAAACACAATCATGACCACCTTTTGTGTACAGTACCTATTTATATAGTAATTGTCTCCCCTGAGTCTGCTGACATGATCCAGGGGAACGAGAAGACTGTCAAAGTTCTGTTGCATTGTCACCACTGGACTGACGCTGTCATAGATTGAGAAGAGAGGGTTGCCACGTCGATTCAAAAAGGCGGTGTAGAAAAAATCTCTTATACGTTCTTTAATGAGGCACAGAGGGTGGTTCTTTTGGTTGTGAAGTTGGCAGCCGACGCGCGAAAGAATCTTGGGTGTGACTGTTGTCATTTTATCTCGAGGGAGCGTCCGACCACCCACAGAGACCGTTTCAACATTGTCCTCGTTGACAGGGGGCTTTTTCGTAGATGTGAATGATGAAAGCTGTACATTTTGACACGACACCCGAGAATTGTTCAGATGACTTCTTAGGAATGAATGTCTCAGCATACTCCAGGTGGAGGGGGACATGTTCTCTTGTTGAAATTGACGTCTCCACAGTGTTCTTGGTACATTCATATTGAAGGAAAACGTCTCAGCAAAACAATGAGTGGATCATGGAAGACCTGAAAACAAAAACAAGAAGAACAAAAAACATATTAAAGTCAAGGTGAAAAATTACATTGTACTTCCACTGAAATGTAAATTGATTACTGGCAATCATGGCAATGGACCTTGAATGCTCAAGCGCTGAAAACAATACAAGCTTCAAATGTAACCAGTTTTGATGCTTAGTTTGTATGCTGCTTGAGACCATTTACATCTATTCTGCTACTTGTCAAAGCCTGTTCAGCATCTAGACAAGGGTGCGGCTGCTGGCGGTGGACAGCTTGTGTACTTGGGTGCCAAAATATGTACAAAATAGAAATATATGTGCAAGTAAAAAACATGATGCTGGATGTCTAGGTAAATTTGACCATTAGGTTTATAACCTTGAAACAGCTTCCGGATGGCCATTCATCATAGTCTCATAATGGCATCGAAAACAATGAGGTGTACACACTGCACTTGGTCAAAAAATTACCCCAAGTTCCATGAAATTTGTTAAAATGTTACTCTCTGATCAGACCATTCCTTCCTCCATGGTCAGACAACAAGGAACAGGGTTTAATATAGACTTGATTCAAGTCCCTTTCTCGTGCGAGGTTCCTAACGTAACGCGCCAGCATGCAGCCACAGAATACCAGTGCGCCCTCACCGACAAAATGTAGTTATTTATGCGGTCGAACAGGGAGGTTGGGGAATGCAGAGCGCAAAATAATAGTTTTCTGACGATGAGGCAAGGAAGGGCCTTGCACGGGATTGGGACTTGAGTCAAGTCTAGGTTTAATAGTGTACATCTTGCCAGCACCTGCTTTCTATTAGTAAACTATATTAAGATGGCAGATTATGATCTCCTTGACGCATACAAACCGACATTAAATTATAAAGGTAGTAAATTTCAAGGATATTCATCCACTTCGTCGTGCTTAAGAAGTTGACCCGCTTCGTGTTCCAATCCTTTTTTTTGCTGAAATTCTGTATAAACCACTTGACTTTATCTCACTTCATTTAGGTCAGATTACCTGTCCAGAAGGGTTGACAGAGATCCACAGGCACTTTGAACTATTACAAAGTGTCAAAATCATAAAAATATGCCATTTTCCAGTGTATTTTCTTGAATTTTCCTTTTTAAAGGTCAACATTTAGCCTTTTTTTTACTTAGTTACCATCCCATTAGTTATTATATTATTATTACCAATTCCCTCACAACAAATATTACAAAAAGGGAAATGAAGTCCAACATCCATTAAAAAATCATATAAATCCCTTATTTATAAAGTTGTGGCAGGATACGGACATTTTCCCATATTAATGTTCACTTTACCTAGCATAGAGTAGGGTCCTAGTTAGAATAGTACTTTTTAGTAGTAATGCTATTGCTATATCCTCCCCTGTCCGGTTTTCGATGTAGTATGCCTTTTTCTTTGAATTGAAAAAAAATAAAAATATTCCATAATCAACTGATGCCCTAATTACCTTCCTTTGTTTATAAGAAATATGCAAACATATATTAAAACGTGATGGACATTGAAACTTTCACACCACGCACCGATCTTCGATGACTTCAATAGCGTCCCATTTGTTTTGAGTTTGACCTGTTTTCGATGCAAACAAGAAAGTATGGTGTCCGGGTGAAGCCATACGTGGAAGAAACATCTGCAGTGACTACAAGTGTTCTGTGAGAATTAGTGTATGATTCTATAGCCAGCAGTTGTCTTCATTTTATTCAACATATTTTTTATCTAGTTCTAAAAATAACCATGGTATTTTTCAAAAACTTTAAAAAAAATTATATAAAAAAAAAATGTAAATAATTTTTGGCTTTGAAATCTTATTTTTAGGAGTAATTGCAGAATACCCCGCAACCCGAAAAAGCACCTTTTTAATGGAGTGGCAACGCACTGCGAGCGGAGCGCCGATGTACATGTACTATCATGGTTGTGTGCAAGTACATGTACAATCATCCTAACCCTAACCCTAACCCTAACCCTAACCCTAACCCTAACCCTAACCCTAACCCTAACCCTAACCCTAACCCTAACCCTAAACCCTAACCCTAACCCTAACCCTAACCCTAACCCTAACCCTAAGCAATGGGAGTATTGAAAAAAAGTCTAAGTCCAAAGTGTGTGCCGTAGAGTGGCTACGCGGCTACGCGGCTACACCGACCGTCCTATTACGGAACACGTGTATAATCAGGGTTGCGTGCAAAAGCAATGGGAGTATTATAATCATGGTTGCGTGCAAAAGCAATGGGAGTATTGAAAAAAGTCTAAGTCCAAAGTGTGTGCAGTTGAGTGGCTACGCGGCTACACCGACCGTCCTATTACGAAACACGTGTATAATCAGGGTTGCGTGCAAAAGCAATGGGAGTATTGAAAAAAAGTCTAAGTCCAAAGTGTGTGCAGTTGAGTGGCTACGCGGCTACGCGGCTACACCGACCGTCCTATTACGGAACACGTGTATAATCAGGGTTGCGTGCAAAAGCAATGGGAGTATTGAAAAAAAGTCTAAGTCCAAAGTGTGTGCCGTAGAGTGGCTACGCGGCTACGCGGCTACACCGACATAGTGCGGTCACTAAACCGTGACTGCGTAGCCGTAGCCGCCGGCTACGAGGTGGTGCTTATGAGTTGCGGGGTATTCTGCAATTGAGCCTATTTTTATTTAGTTTTGTGTCTTTTTATGTTTCTTAACTTTTAAAATAAAGCATATAAATAAACAGTGATAATCGAATCACAAAGCTGATGTTTAAATTTTAATATTAATAACAAAAATGATAGTGTTACCAAAAAAAAAAAATCCAGACTATTAGAAAATGATATAAGGCACGTGGCTTCTTTAAGCCTCTGTATTTTTTTCCCGAGAATGCTCAGCAGAATGTTCAGTCACATGATTTGATCATTGTGAATTGTGAATTGAAAAAGTGTTTGATGAAACTTTTTCGGTGGGGAATTTTTTTTTTATGGCCCCGACAGTATGACATATTTTTGTACCTTGCAGAAATGCCTAAATACCACAACTTTTTGCATTTACAAGTGCAACTAACCAGTGGAGCCTTACATGTTTCTAAGTTTTGGTCAAATGAGAGGAGATTCTTTGCTTGGCAAGTCAAACCACAAAAATTGTATCTAGGGACTGTTTACATCGCGCACAGAGAGGTAAAAGATTTGCCTCGATTTCAGGGACGCCCTGAATACAGGGCGTCCTACGATATATCATGTTTAACTGTACTCACACCAAAGTGACCATGGCATTAGATTTGAGATAGAGCAAGGAACAGACACTCACACACTGAGTAAGTTGTGGCGCGGGTAACTTACAATACATACAAATACAATTACATCATACTATTAAATGATATTACTTAGTGCAGGGCTCGTTCTGTTGTAAGTTGTCAGTAATTTTATGAAGAAGCTCCTCCTCGGCCGATACTGAAATTACCACACACTGATCCAGCCAGTAGTAGTGCGTGGACGAAGACGAACAGGGACGAACACACGTTTACCGTACTTGTTTTTATGCCAACTTGACTGTAGACTTGGTTCCAAGTCTGTGCTCGTGGTTTTTAGTCTACCTGATAGTGATAGCCAATACATTAGTGCAGAATACGGCTCTGCATTAGTGCCTGAAATAGCGCCCTCTTGTGGATTAACCTCCGTCTTTAACCTACGATTGCGAGTTGTTAGTGTGCGTGTAGCTAATCTCTCTGCGGGGGGAATTTTGTGTGGCTGATGCAGAGAATAACCGCAATCTCAGACTTGAAATCAAGTCTAACTTGACTGCCCAACTTCCCAACTTTAGTGTTCAGTTGGTGCATGTATTATGCAGAGAGAGCTCCACTGGCTCTGCTGGTACCATGTATTACTATTAAGGCAAGCCACAAATGCAAAGCAAAAACAGATAGCCACACTTTGCAACAATGTGTTCTTATTCCTCCATGGTTACACAGATATTCAAAATTAGTAGGAGAAAAAGTGACCAATCATGGGATAATAATAATAATAATAATAATACAGAGCATTTCTACCGCGCTATACAAAGAACACAGCGCCGAACAGTGAAGTAAGGTGAAAACAAAAACAAAAGATGCACAAAAGAGGACAAAACAAAATAAACAAAACACGCGATGTATTTTTTTCTTTGAATGTTTGTAGAAATGTTAAAATTTATACACAACAGCTATTAATACGGTTGAATATTTTGCTAGCATTCGGCCGTCTATGCCAACCAGCGCAGTTTGTTTATCAACAGGCCACGAACTCATTCATCACCGCATTTTACTGTGCGCGCGTGCATGCTTGCCTAGTCTCTGTTCCAGCAGCAGTACCGTCTTCCGTGTACTTCGAAGCGAAGTGACTTTGTAAAAAGTCTTTGTCAAAGCACTTTCTCCGATCATAAAGCCATGCACGGCAAGAGCATCAAGTGTTTATCATGTGCTGAACATCAAGTGACCTTCTCCAAAGTACATGTACATTGTTTTTATGTTTTGTTCGGCGACAAAAACACGATAAACGATCCTAACAGTTGCATTGAAACAGCGACACAAAAAAGACTAAGCATGTCAAACTAGCCCCCCCCCCCACCCGCCTTCATTCCGTGTGTGTGTACGTGTACAGACGCTATACGATCTTTGGACGCTAGATAGACAGCAAGCATCCCATTGCGCACCACACCAGAGTGAGATCCGCACGCTCGTAGTCGTATGGAAGTGTAGTGGTGGTGATGGTGTAAAGTGAACCTCTAGACGAGGTTTGTTTACTTAAATTTGTCAGTACGGAGTGGAGATTCTTCATACAATCACACCAAAATCACCCAGCGCTAATTATCTCATCCACGTTCTCGCCACAACTGTGACAATTGTGTTTATTGGTAAGTGACATTGGGAGAAAAATGTCGGCAAAAATAAACAAGCTTTTTTAATTCATTCGAAAGTTCTTCACCTTTTTAGTTCGGTTTAGGCATAGAGCAAGGACATGGTTTAGGGCGGTCAACTCGATCTGAAGTCAACTAGACTAGGTCCGAGTCAACTCGGTCCGAAGTCAACTCGGTCCGAGGTCAACTCGGTCCGAGGTCAACTCGGTCCGAGTCAACTCGGTCCGAGTCAACTCGGTCCGAAGTCAACTCGGTCCGAGGTCAACTCGGTCCGAGGTCAACTCGGTCTGCTGAGGCAACTCGGTCCGAGGTCATCTCGGTCCGAAGTCAACTCGGTCCGAAAAATTAAATAAGTATCATGGTGTGCTTACTATGTAATCTCATAAATTAAAAAGGCCTAATAATTAAAATCAGCGTTTAAAACTATGACTTTATCATTTTTATATGAAGTTCATTCTGCTATCATCTCCACCGTGGAGACGATAGCTGAACGAACAAAGGTCAATAATTAAAAGTTTAGCTACCATTAGTCAGGTTAGTACAAATTCCTTGAATCAAATAAAAAGTTCATGAACCCCAATTTTAAAAAGAGTGCAGCTGTGCAAACAAATTGTCAAGAACAGTTTTAAATGTTAAAAAGGAAAAAAGAGAACTCTATGGGTATGTTTTACATACATTGTAATGTATACTTTTCTTTAAAAGTATTCAGGTTGTCGAAAAATATTCCAGCAAGATGTCCATCAGAGTGCGTCGCCCAGAGATGAATTTGACGTCCTCAGGGGCGGCTATCTACGTCACCTTGATCAGTGAATTCATGCGTAATCCAAGCGGGTTCTTCACTGTGCATGGGCGTACCTTCAGACATGACCCACAACAGATCAACGTTTGTGATCGCTCATCCAAGAGGAAGGCAATGTTTCCAGACTCTATGGGCGGGTAAGAACCATTTGACCCACAAATCCTTTAAAGTAAACACCTTGATCAATTTAAAAGTAGAGCCAAAGTGTGGAGGTTTGAAGGGTTTACAAATGAAAGACACCATGTTCTAGCGCTGTTCAATCATAATAATAATAATAATAACAACATTTATAATGCGCACATATCCACCCCAAGGGATGCTCAAGGCGCCTAACAAGGTATATTATTACCCCTGGTCACTGGGCCATTTATTTCATTCCTTAAACCATCTCAGCTCCCTGGGGAGTATACAGCCTGTGCTGTATATATATGCGCTGCATATATATACAGCCTGTGCTGTATATATATGCGCTGCATATATATGCGCTGCATATATATGCGCTACTAGGCTAAATCAATCACAAGAACCATCTCTGCCCTCACAGGTACCCATTTTACCCCTGGGTGGAGAGAAGCAATTATAGTTAAGTGTCTTGCTCAGGGACACAAGTGTCACGACCGGGACTCGAACCCACACTCTGCTGAACAGAAACACCAGAGCTTGAGTTCGGTGCTCTTAACCGCTCGGCCACGACACGCCACGTGGTCTTTTGTTGTTTTCAACATTTCTTGAAAGATTGAAACTGACCATGAACAGTATAGAAAAACAAGCCCATGCAGGGCTCAAACCTCAAATCTTACCTTTGATGTGGTGTAGATATGGTGATAGACTTTAGATGCAAACCCTCTGAAATGTAATGTAAAAACCCTGTAGTTAAAGGCCCTGTACACTATTGGTAAGATCGAAAAACACAAATATTCACAGATTCACACATAACTTGCATTATTTAAAGTAAGTAATGGTAGAAAGGGTTCCTTAAAATATTTCTGCCTAAAAGTAAAAATTAAATGCTATCGTTTCTGAGAAATGAGTAAAACAATAGTTTTTATCACGCGTGATAATAAACTCGATGTTTGAAAAACAGAAAACACATAAGGTCTCTTTTCACTATTTTCTTGTGACCTCGATGACCAATTGAGCTCAAACTTTCACAGGTTTGTTTGTTCATGGATATGTTGAATCACACAAAATGTGGACACTGATTTTGAGCTGTTACCAAAAGTATACAATGCCTTTAAGGGGCTTCACTTGTCTGATCTGAAATGAGACCGCCACTGTTTTTTCAGCAGGGCTTGATTTAGTCACTAGCCCGATGTGAAAACACTAAGTCAAGAAAGCTTGCAGGCTAGTCAGGCTTAACTCTAGGTAGCCCTGGTGGGCTATTCAAACTTGGTTCTGAGGCAGCCCAGTAGGCAAATCAAACTTGACTCTTAGTCTTGGTCAAAGTTGACTGTTGGGTAGTCTGGCTGGCTAGCTAAACTTGGCTCTTAATTACTTAGCCCATTGGGCTAGTCAATCTTGGCTCTTGGGTAGTCCAGTAGTCAGTTCAATTCAATACTTTATTTCCACTCAATCAATCAATCATACATACATGGCTTAATACAGAATAGAATGTGATTAAGTGGTGGGAGTCTCCGAAAAAGCAGAGTTTGTCGAGTAGAGACCCCCATGACGTGTGTAGCTTAAATGTATTAATTGCATACAGAATTTTATTTTGTTTATTACACACTAAATGAGTATAACAGGTTACATACAACAAGGACAAGGACTAGTCTAGTCCAAGCTGGCTCTTAGGTATCCCATGGGATAGTCAATCTTTGCTCTTAGTCTTAGGTAGCCCGGCTCGGCTCTCAGGTAGCCCAGTGGGCTAATCTTGGCTCCTGGGTAGTCCAGTGGCCTAGTCCAACTTGGTTCTTAGGTAACCCAGGTGGTTAGTCAATCTTGGCTCTTAGGCCAGTGCAGCCCAGTGGGCTAGTCAATCTTGGCTCACTTTGGTAGTCCAGAGAGGAAATGTTTACATGTGTTTTGCTTTTGTATAAAAGGGTTCTGAAGGTTTCAACAGAAGCTGAGTTGCAGTCACTGATAAATCGCCTAATGCAAAATCCCATTTTCTTCACGGTCGACATTGAGCGATCCAGCAAGGCTGCATGCAGCAATGTTCGCTACATTACCAGAGGTATGACCGAACAACTCTGTCATTCTTGTTTTGTTTTTTTACTTTTGAAGGGGCACTGAGGCCATGACCAGGGCAACAGAGGTCATGTATGTGTTTATGCAAATACTCTATCTGCATCCATTGAAGGCAAGAATTGACAGCAGTTGATAAAGTTTTGCCAATTCGATCGAATGATGTTTTAGTTGTTTTTGTTTTTTGAAAACTAGAGAATTTAAATGAATTCATTCTTCCAAAAATCTAATGATGAACTATCCGTTTCATGTATGACAACAAAGTTTTGATATTTATAATGGATATAACAGGACAGCTGGCAGTGACAGTGAACACAAAGCATCCACACATTGCTCATCTTCTTCAGACACAACTTGCCCAGGGCTTGGAAGCTCTGAGGCAGGGAAAGAACTTTGCTGTTGAGGTAAAACATAGTTTTTATTTTTTGAGAAAATGGAATAAGCTAACTGCTTACCAACCAAAAGGGCCTATGGTATAATTGCAAAAAATATTTAGTGGCCTGACGTTAGCAGAGTCTTTTTTGAGGGCTAAGTGACAACACGATACTCATAAACACCTTAAAACATGTGTATTAGTATAACAGAAACAGTTACGTGGAAAGAGATGAAGAGAGAGAGAGGCAAAAAGCACACAGAAAAAGCAACAGATGTTTGCACTCCTAAGTAGCATTCACATAACTCGAGTTTAAGAAAGTGCAATAATGTTGCACTAAAATTATTGCAGATGTACTCACAAAACCTTGGGTGCTAAGATACATTGTTTTTGCAAGCAATGTTGATACAACGTTTTTGCACTGACACAATTCGATTAGCTTCCCCGAGTCAACCCACGTCTGACCCAAGTGCGTTTGATTAGCTCTGACGTCATTGTTGTGGCTCACCTGGGTCAGACCCAAGTGCCCTGCTTGTGGAGCGGGTTACTTGGGGCTGATCCTGGTTCATGACGTCACGGCGAAAAACTTTCTCAATGGCCACCATTTTGTTTGTAATTCAGCGGGACATTTTCAGGAAGTTTGACACAATTTTTACCATTAAAGCAGCGTTTTTATGAGCAATAAGTAATTTTTTATTCGAAGCAGGGTACTTTTGTATCACTGTGGGCTTGTAAAATTATTTTACAATGCAGTTTTACCTTGAGAATAATTATTTTGCAATCTTTTCGTGAATCCACGAAAAAATTTGGACGTAATGAACACAAAGAAACTAGTTCCGGTCGGCTGGTTCTAGATGCATCGGTGTGAATGCTGGGGGGGAAGTTGGCGTTCGATTAACTCATGTCAGGGGCTCACCCGGATGAGCACACTGAGGTCGACCCAGGGAAGCTAATCGAATGCACCCAATGTTACACTGGTAATGGTGGGAGTTAAAGGTAGGCTCATAGATTGGTAACTAATCCAAAAATTAATGCCCACAAGAGCTTACTTGGTTAGAAGCACTGCAGCTGTTGATAGTGTAAACTATTTCTGTGAAAGGATTTCCTTCGAAGTAACATGGTTTGGATAATTTTTCAATCGAAAACATTTGAATCTGAACAACGATTCATGCATGAATCGTTGTTCAGATTTCGGAGGGTTGGTGTCCGTTCGGGAATGATGTGGACAGTGAGGCGGTTGGTACCCACTGTTCCCTCGCTAATCGTGGATGGATTCATATTCTTGTGAAAATACAGTGACAGTTTTTTGCTGTTTTCTCAGCAAGTATAAACTGTATTCAGCTAAAACTTTACACGTGGCTTTTATTGTATCTTTCTATGTAATGTTAGCTCTAAATCAGCATTATGGGACAAAAACTAATCTGTGACTGTACCTCTAAATCATAGAGAGGGCCATGGCGGTGGTAATTTTCGTTGATGTCTTGTTCTTCATGATTTTATTTTTAGTTTGACTTCAACCCTGTCATGGTGTCTTGGGTGCAGTCACTGTTTCAAAATCAAGACAGCCAGGACATGTGTGATTGCAACACTAGCTATAGCAGCGAGAATGGTAAAGTGACCGTCACTAGCTACAGTGAGTTTGAAGACTGCTATGCCTGCCAGTATCCTGGTGTGCTTGCCTGGGTTGTTTGTTTTCCTTGCTGCTTGTTGACGTGTCCCTGCTACACGGTAAGCAGACCATGCACTTCTTTGCTGAAAGAGCTAGCCCAGAAATGTTGTGAAATCCTGTAAGCAGAGAATGGTGACCATAAAGCGCAGAATTCTGTGATAAGCAGAACCATGAAATTGGGCCAGTTTTAAGAAATGACTACAGAGAATTACTTTGAAGAAATTACTACTAGTTTTTAAAAGAAATCTCATCATGGGAACCGGACTATCACCATAATCAGAGTCTTAACAGTTTGGAAGGTTGAGTTGTTGTTGTTTTTTTAATTATTTTTGTTGTGTTGAAGAAGGATCATGTTCAATTTAATGTAGGGATAAGTGAATTTCAAGTGAATAACAACTTTACTGTGAGGTTCCTATTCAGGCAAAAACCAGACTCTAAAAGTCAAAGAAGGATGTTTTTTGTTTTTTTTCGCTGAAGGAATACGAATTGGTAGTGATATGTTCTGCTATTGGTGAAACAACAAAGAAAAGAGTTGGAGTCTTTGAAGTGTTGTTAAAGATTAATTTGAAATGTAACTGGAATTAATCAATTTCTGTGTGTTTCAGGAATATAAAACTGGCATAAACGGGAAGCCTTGTCTGCCACTATTAGAGAGACAACTAAGAAAACTGACATTATTTTTGCAGGTCCACCGTGCCTTAACAGTTGAAGATTTTGGTGGTCCAGTTAGTGGTGTGATAGCTACATACTGGAGTCCAGTAGCACAGCTAAGGAGCTTAGAGGAAACTGTTGCTTGTGTGTTGCATTTGCTCAATCAAGAACAGGCTAGAGAGGCAACAACTGTGGATTTACCACCCAGCTATAACGGTAAGAAAACTTTTTTAACAATGTGGTAAGATTTGTCTGAACAAAGTAAATTTTCATGCCTCAACAAGTTAACTACAGCATTGTACAGCAATACAGATGATTTATAATACAGTGCGCCCTCCATAGTTTATTCAGTAGATGCCTATTAAACAAATCACACTTGCAACTCTGCACCGCTTGGGCAGTTTGAGACTTTAAAATGACTGGTATGCAGGTATATGTGGTTTGAGCTCAAAGAAACATTTTAAAGTCTTGCATATAAATATCATTTTGACTCATAGAGGACAGTTCTAAATAGTTAAACTATTGAACTTCTGAAATTGAACTAGCAATTTAAACATAAATTTATGTGAGTTGTGCAGGATGTAGGTTTTTATCCAAAATTGATTATGCTCTATATTGCCCTTTATTGCCCCAAAACAAAATTGAAACTCTTATTAAAAAAATCTGACTTAATTAGTAGCAGTAGGCCAACTTTAAATATGTACCACATACTCATGCTAACATGAGAAAGGTGAGGGGCACGTTTAAAAATACATTCCCTGTGACTTTTTACATTTCTTAGTGGAGATCATGATACAAAATGTAAGACTTTCGAAAGCACAAACTTTATATCTTGCCTGCCAGAAAATGCCCCAAAAAGTCCAAGATATTAACAACGTGACATGGTCTGATACCACAGATGCTGTTGCCAGAGGGCACCCACCCAGTGGTCCAGCAAACTACCCGCCTGCCAGTCAGGTCCAAGCCTATGGTCAGCCTCAAGTTCAGACCCGACAGCCACAGCAGATGCAGTATCCCAACCAGCAAGTTGGCAACCCTCCTGACAATATCATTTGAAGAGGTCTACCCATGGAGCATGGAATGTCTTACATGTGGTAGATGCATAGAGTTTTATATCTGTATTGACCAGAGTGTGAAATTGCGTAGCATCATTTTCGTGGACAAACCTGCAAGATTGAACTTTTAAGCGGTTTTGTAAAGCTATTTGGAGTTCATTGCTCTTTTGTGTATTACAGAATCTATTAATAATTGATCACATAACCAGGGAATGGGTGCAGCATTAGTTTGGGTTTTTTTTTATTGTTTTTTTTTAGTGAAACTGTATCTTGAAGATGTGGTTTGTTTTTTTATTGTTATTATTGTTATTTATTTGGCCATTGATACAAGAAAACAACACACGAGCAGTCCAAATAAGGTACATGTAAAACTAAAATTGTGACGCAAAAATATTTGTGGTTGAAAGCACTCTCATGCAGTCGAAGTACGGTCAAGAAGAATTTGTTAGAATATTGAGAAATAGAAGAGGTGTGGGTTAAGTCTATTTCAGAAGCTGCTTAGTGTATACAACCCTAAAGTAGATTTATTAGTCTCTTGCATTCATACAATTTGAAATATTCTACTGAACTAAACTTAATAATCAACTCAAAGGACTTAACATCTAAATGCTGTAAATAAGAAGCCTACACTTATTGTAGTCAAAGGATTTCTCCATTATATATTTTTTGAGTATGTGTATATTATGAATCATTATTTTTCTGATATTGCCAATGATGATCCATTTCAGAAAGTTGCAGGGTCACTTTAAAAAAAATCAAGAACTCTGTTCAAAACAGGTTCGGGGCAGTCACTCTATTAAATAGTCTTGATTGGCGACGTTCATTTTGTTTAACGTGGTGCGATATCGCAACACGAATTACCGTCCGCAACGCGAATTACTGGAGAAGAGATATCTGTATCACACGAACATCTGGACCAAAATGATCCAGATTTATAGACTTGCTCAGTCCTTCTGAGTCAGCCTCCCAAACAGTTAATGTAGCGCCCTCTACCGGTGGCTAATACAAAAAACAACGTCGCCAATCAAGACTATCACTCTATAAGTCAAGCGTCACATTTCTGATGGAATTTTCTCAACAAAAATACTGAAATATTCAATCTAATCATTGTTTTATTTGACTTCAATTGCATGTGGATCGGCCACAAATTAGGTCATTGCATTTGTAAATTTTTGTGATTTTGTTTTAACTTCAAAATCCTTCTCTTATGACAAGAGATGATAATTATATACGCTTAAAAATCTCTTTCAATTCTATTGAAAAATACCCATATACAAATGAGATGAAACTTCTCTCTGTGCTTGTTTAAATTACAACACTTCAACTGTTAAACTGTTAAACTGTTAAACAATAAGTAGAAAGTGGTCATTGTTGAAAGGAAATATGTCAATTAATATATTCAGGACAAAATGATATCTTTGCAATCTCAGTATCGACTTTCTTACCACAACTATGGCGTTGCCTTCAGACAAGGAAGTATTGCCAATACATTGTGTGGCAATCATTTTGGCTTGGAACTCATTTTTTGTAAGATTCTTTGTTTACAAAACTACACCCAAGATTAATTTAAGATGCCGAGAAAAAGTGATCTTGATGTTTTTGAAAGAGCACTGTTGTTTAAGAAAAGTAAGGTCAAATTTAGTGAAATTTAGTTGACACCCTTTAAAGGCACTGAACATGTTTGGTAATTATCAAAGACCAGTATTGTCACTCGGTGTATCCCAACATATGCATAAAATAACAAGCCTGTGAAAATTTGGAAGTTGCAAGAAAATGATGAAAGAAAAAACACCCTTGTTGTACAAATTAGTGTGCTTTCAGATCGGAATAAAAGGCTTCTGGCCAGAAGTCTTTTATTATTTTAGTGAGAAATTACCTCTTTCTCAAAAACTACGCTACTTCAGAGGGAGTCGTTTCTCACAATGTTTTATACTATCAACAGCTCTCCGTTGCTCGTTACCAAGTAAGTTTTTATGCTAATATATATTTTGAGTAATTACCAAACGTGTCCAGTGCCTTTAAGAAAAGTAAAGCATGTATGTGTTTGATGTTTGATGGCTTGAATACAAGTCCAGATTGTTAAAGGCAGGGTACACTATTGTCAAAGACAAGTATCCCCACTTGGTGTAACCCAACATATGCATAGAATAACCAACCTGTAATAATTTGTGCTCAATTGGTCATCGAAGTTGCATGAAAATAATGAAAAAACACCCTTGTGGCATAGAATTGTGTGCTTTCAGAAGCCTGAGAAAGGCCTTATTCCTGAAGCCTTTCTCAAATTCATTTTTTTTCTCTTAAACTAAATGCACACTTCGTCAAAGGGAGTCGTTTCTCACAATGTTTTATAACAACAACAGCTCTTCAGTGCTCCTTACCAAGTAAGTTTGTTTGGGCAATAACTTGTAGAGTAATTACCAAAAGTATACCCTGCCTTTTTTTAATTAAAAAAAAACAACATTTACATAAGGTCCCTTATATTAATGTTTTTTAAATAGTAGTTTGATGATTTTTGTAAACTGAAAGAGATCAATTTGTATATCTCTGGATGTAAATTGTGTATTCAGTTTGTGGTAACACCATGTGTATATATCTACTTAATAGCTGTGTAGATTTTTGTTATTTGAGAACTTATCTTGCTATTTATTCTACTGCTGCAGAGTATATTTTGGAATTCGGGAGACTACTTTAGTTCTGTAAAGAGCTGTCCTGGTTATTTAAGTACTACCTGAGCGGGGGTAAAGCGAAAGTAGTAGTCCCAGCCGATTTCCTTCTCCCGCTCAGGTAAGTACTTAATAACTCAGTGTAGCTGGCTGCATACATTAAAGGAATATTTTTTAAAATCAATTTTGTAATAATTCTTTGGGTTTGACACATTTAAAGGTAAAGTTTTGTTTTAAAAGCAAGGTAAATATAAATGCATTTATAGATAATCCTTTGTTTTTCTCTAGATATGGCAATAAAATAATGAAATTACACAGATACATTTATGGCTTCTAGAAATAGACCCATCAGAATGCTTTGCAATCCTCTAACCGTCTCCTACATTGTATGCATGCCCTTACACTGTCCCACAAAAGGGGGGGGGGGAGGAATGTACCCCAAAAGTTGTCTGTGCCCCCTTTTCAGATAAAAAATTAATGCAATACTTTCAATGCATGTCTATAAAACTTGGTTTTTTTCTATTTACACTAATAGCTAAACAATGTATTTGTTTTTTACCACTCAAGTCAGATTATACAATTATTTTATAAAAGAACAAGTAAATGACAAAACAAGAGAGCTGAAAAGGGGCTTGTTTAAGAAAAATGCAAAACTGAGGAAAATACCGTTTTAATTGGCCAAAAGTGCATCCGTCTCCCCCCCTCCCTCCCCCCCCCCCTTGAACAAAATATTGTAAACCCCCTTCCTGACCCTTTACCTTCCTTTATACCTAGCTTCCCCCTTAAACCTTAGCTTGGCGCTGGGCAAATCGATCAATCAAAATTGGAATGAAGATGCTTTATGAATTTAATCAAGCAACCTACCTAATGAATAATTAAAAATTAACAGTACTAGTTAAACAAAACCATTCGAATGGAAACGGTTCCCTTTAGGGTAGTTGGTTGGCACATGATAATTGGGACAGTACTACACATTGAAAGTTTTGGAGTAAAATAACTATTTTGGACTCCAGAGGGCGCTGTGACTATCAACATGGCGAATGTTGTTCTACAATTCTCTTCCGGGAACAGCGTTTCTGACCCAAGTTCTCGGTCAGTTTTAATTCTTGGACAGCTATCACACCTAGCAGCTATCAGCTATGAAGCAGTCCGCTCCAAGTTGGAGCCTAGGGTGACCCCAGAGGTAAAAAGAACAGATGTATATCTAGTAATATTGCCAGGGTCGTACTTAATGATTTTGCTGACTTGGTCATCTCGTCACTCGAGTCGTAGGCTAGTCCTACTGACGACGATGTTGTTGACAAGGATCCGTTAACAATACAATATTACAATTACAATACTCGATAAGACTAATTCAATTAGTATAACTTTAAGTAAGCATTAGATTACTCGGATCTTTGCTCCTCTAGCAAAGTTGCCCACAATAAAGTCACCCCATCCATGATCCAGCAGTGACCAGTGTCATCAATGAAGCTCATCATTGATGTCATTCAATCATTAACATTGATCTATAATTTTTATAAAGATGAATGATGATTGATTGACAATAATATTGCCTTGCCCCCCCCCCCTCCTTGGATTGACATTGTGTAAAGTATAGTAGTCCCATACACAATCACTCAAAGCAAAAATGCCCCCTGCTGATCTTATTTTAATCTTGGCAACCAAAACTAGGGTTGTTCTAAAACCCCCTCGACCCCCACGACCCCTCGACCCCTCGACGTCCGCCCCGTTATCGAAACGTGTCCCAATTCCAATTCATAACACATCGCTTTACGGCCGAGTAAGAATTAAGTTCCCGATTTAGAATTCACAGCGTGTGATCCAAAGAGCTAGCTGGTCTGGCGACGCGACTTCCTTCCGGCGACCTGCTGATGACCAACAGACCATACGTTAATATTAAAATTAGCCAATAAGTTACTTAAGATCTAATTTTCTTAAAGAAGCATTAATGTACAGCCTAAATATAAACGGCAATTTTAATTTTAGCATTCTGTGGCCAACACCAAAATCCGAAAAGAAATGGTCTGCGTATTTTCCCCAGGACAAATGAGGCCACTTTATAGCATAAATGAGTGGGCGTATTTAATCCGCTTCCGCACGTTACGTGCACACCGATCATGATCTCGTTTCATATGGTCGGGGGCCCGGGTGTGGGAGACTGACAACCCCAAAACACGTGTGGGCCATGGTCGGTCGGGTCTACAACCTCGAGTTCCGCATAGAGCAAGTAGTAATTGTTGACACAGGATGGGAGCGATCAGCCGGAAATGAGTCTGCCTGATCATCACGTAATGAGTTGGCCTAAATCGTACTTGGGCGGTAAACGCAGGATCCCAGTTGGGATATACTCCTATTCAGGCTCGGGTCGGCCAAGAGATACGCTTGGAAATGCTGCGATTTTTTTTCTGTACACCAAAATTGCCACAGTACCCGATCTCAGCCAATCACGCGCAGTTTGCTTCGTGCGTGATTGGCTGAGATCGTGTCATGTGGCAATTTTGGTGTACATAAAAAAAAATCGAGCATAAGTCGAGGGGTCGAGGGGGTTTTAGAACAACCCCCAAAACTAAGTAAAAGTTAAATAATTTTAAAAGGAGTTGGTAAAATCTATTCTTGGTCAGAACTAGGGGCTAGTACTATTAACTAACGCACTCAAAGTAAAGTTTTTGTAGATTCTTAGACAGTATGGGGGGTTTGAATTAACTTCTGTCATCTGTTTACCATTGTTGGGCAAAAAAAGCGGACAGGATCGACAAACCACATCTTGACTGAAACTTTTATAAGATTAAGACATCCCTTTGAGGTCAATTTTGAAAGCAATAAATCTAGCCTACTATTTTCTATCTCTGTTTGTAAATCTAGCCTACTATTTTCTATCTCTGTAAATCTAGCCTACTGTTTTCTATCTCTGATTGTATATCTAGCCTACTATTTTCTATCTCTGCAAATCTAGCCTACTGTTTTCTATCTCTGATTGTATATCTAGCCTACTATTTTATATCTCTATTGGAAATATATCCTACTATATTATAATCTCTATTGGTATGCGCTCAACAGACATACAAGGTGGGCATTGACAGTCTGCGTCCATCGCCAACGGACTCTGTCTCCCTGTGGGTCAACAATGCCACAGTCGCAGCCTTGCCCCTCAAAGCAAGCCGGCACAACACACCATCACGAGCCCACGCTGTCACCAAGCTGGTCAAGAATTGTCTGCCAGGCATGGCCAAGGAGTGCATTGTGGTTTGTATATTCTGCCAATTTGAAAGTTTGAAATATTTTTTTCTCAGTATCAGCAGCATAACCGAAAGAGGCAGGGGGCGGGAGCCCCCCCCTTACCCCCTCTTGCCCTCCCCCCCCAAAAACCTGAGGTGGAATAAATGCACAAATTAAATAGAATCCCCAAATTATGTTTTTGCCCATCGCTTGCCCACCCCCTCCCACAAATAAAAAAGTGTCTGGTTACGCCACTACTCAGTATCATGACAGGGCTGTGCAGTCTGGTACATTGGACTCATGTTCTGGTGGCCAAGTCATCAGGTGTTGGTTCGGGTTAAGGTATTCCAAAATAATATTGATAGCTCCAACTAATTTCCTCAAGTCTAGTTGCTGATTTTATTCCTTTTTCTACAGATTGTGTGTGAACGCAGCTGTGTGTTTGCATCGGCCTGTGCAGCGGCCAGAGCATTCCCAATCTTCTCACGTCGGTTCGGATCTAAGGGCTCCAGTACGCGGGCCATAACCATCGAGTTTATCCTGGTGGGAGAGAACAGCAGCAAGCCTCTGACTGAGGGCGACATCAAGACCCTTGCTGTCACTGCAGACGCTGTGCGCCATTCCGCGCGTATTGTGGACACACCTTGTAATGAAATGAATACTGATCATTTCCTGCAGGTAAACAAACGGGAGCAATCTGAAGTAGGGAAAGTTTAGGCAGGTTTCAAATTCAGAGCGTGTCTTGTGGCCGAGCGGACAAGGGCACTGGACTCAAGCTCTGGTGTTTCTGATCAGCAGAGTGTGGGTTTGAGTCCTGGGGTCGATTTCACAAAGCACTAAGATTCATCTTGAGATGAGTTATCAGTATTACCATAGTGATTTGTATTGTGACATCACTCTTTGCTAAGCAACTGCGATGGATTTGCAGTTACGATCAGTCTGAACTCTTTGTGAAATCGAGCCCTGGTCTTGACACTTATGTCCTTAAGCAAGACACTTAACCATTATTGCTTCGTCCTTCAGATGGGACGCAAAGCCATTGGTCCAGTGTGTTGTGTAAAGCACGTAAAAGAACCCAGTTACACTTGTTGCTAAGAGAAGGGATTTGCCCTGTTGGGTGTTTTTGCAATGGCTGCTGAATGCTTCGCAGCACCTTGTAAACCCTTACAAGGTGCTACATAAATGGGTGTCATAATTCAAAAGTTTGTAAAACCTGTCTGGAATTAATAATGATTTAAGCACTTTGAGATGCCGGTAGATAAAGAGCTGTATAAAAAAGGAACTACTTATTATTATTATTACATTGAAAAGAAGGTTAAGAAGACAATTGAAACTAGGCAACTTGCTTTACTTTTAGATCATATTCATACTGTCCTTTAGTCATCAACCATTTGAAACATTGAGGAACACTTCTATTGTTCTATGTTACAGACCTTCTCTTAGGACAGTTACTGGTGTCCACCATGTGCACCAAACAATGTTCCTACCCTGCCAAAACACTATACAACAACACCTTGTTGTTTCATCACGGTAACAGGTTTTGAATTTTATTGGATGAGAACCAATCATGTGATGTGCTACAAAGATGCATGTCCATGACTCTGGGGGAACATGAGTAATGTACCCTACTGGGTACATAACCTCGATCGTGCCCACCAGTGGTTGTTTCCAGCGCCATGTACAATATTATAAATAGCCCTGAGTATGAGGTGGTAATCATGCTGGTACTAGGTAAATTGATTGACACTCCAGTTTGATGTGCTGTAGGGAACTGTGAAACCATATTTCTGTCAACGATCGAATTAACATTACTAAGAGAAACTTTGACAACATGGTTTGTGTGTTTGTGCTTTATTAAGGAGGTGCATAGAGTAGGCAAAGAGCTTGGTATCGAACCGTTTATCATCAGGGGTGAAGATCTTCAGGATAAAGGATTTGGAGGTAAATCAGACGATATGGCACTTGTATAAGAGAAGTCCCAATGCTTCACAGCAGTGGTGTAACCAAACATTTTCATTGGGGGGAGGGCAAGCAGGGGTGCTATTTATGTATTAAACCATCTATTTGTGCATTTTGTTCTATCTCATTTGTGTGGGCGGGGTGCAACAGGGAGGGCAAGTGTTCTGAACAGGGGCCCCCCATGCCCCCCTCCCCCTCACTCTGGTTGCACTACTACTTCACAGAAGCAATTGAGTCCCTTTTCCTCTGGTCATTAAATTTCCCTTTACAGAGGTGACCCTTATCAGGGAAAAGAATACTTTACCATTACATGGACCAAGTATAAGGCCGGAAAGGGGGGGGGGTGATTTTGTTCACTTAACCTGATTTAGGAAGGGGGACAAATATTGCTATGGTTGCAAAAAGCAAAACAGAAACCAAGGACTGTAACTTACACCTACCCCCTTTCTTGTGGTGTGTAATATGTCTTGAATAGGACACAATGACTTGTTCTGCATTTCCGTGTACGCATAGAATGATAATGATATTGAGCAGTTGATTTGTACTCTGTGCTTTCAATGTCCAACAGGTATCTATGGGGTCGGAAAGGCAGCGGCTAACCCGCCGGCTTTGGCTGTACTAAGCCACAAGCCAGAGTCTGCAACTCAGACAATAGCATGGGTCGGCAAAGGTATTGTCTATGACACTGGTGGCTTATCAATTAAAGGGAAGGTGAGTTGAAGAAGACTTGAAGGTTTATATGGTGGAAAGACAGTCAAGATCAGAAATCGAGCGGTAATGCCGTGTAGTTTAATGTCTCTTTTGTGTAGCTGTGGTTCCGATGAACTCAACATTTCGGACAGTATACTCTGTCT
Organism: Leptasterias polaris; assembly: GCA_037783415.1. Classification (NCBI taxonomy): domain Eukaryota; kingdom Metazoa; phylum Echinodermata; class Asteroidea; order Forcipulatida; family Asteriidae; genus Leptasterias; species Leptasterias polaris. The sequence continues at coordinate 1,133,573 of JAZGTN010000141.1, forward strand.
GAGGTGAGGTGAGTTGGTTTGACCATTCAATATAGACGACATGTTTTTGAATGATAGATGGACTATGCCAGCCTGCAATATATCATGTGGTTATTGCATCTACACTTGGTACTCTGCACAAATGTTCCACCTTGCATAACCAATGGTAGTTCATTGGTAATGTTATGGAAAGTAAACGGATTACAGAATGGACCTTAGGATCAAGGCTATGCATGCCTGTAAAACCATTTCCAATCCAACTACTTAAGGATGGTTTCAAAAGTCAAAACGGTAGGAACGTTCTTATGGGTTGTTTAAGTCTTCGAGCGCCCGTTCAAGGATAATTAATTTGGAACAATAGAGTGTTCTATTAGAATGTCCAGAATGCCAACACATGTACTCTCTCATGACAGAATGTACCTGTTATGTGGCTGCCAGAATGTTTGTGCTGTCCAATGGATTGCGATCGTATGCCTGCGGGAACGTTCTTTGCGGCTAGAACATTCCTGCCTGTGAGAACGCTCTTTGCGGCTACAACGCGCCCCAATTTTTGAGAGGCTCCCTCAATAATTAAACATGCAGTGCAGAGAACAGGGGCTCACCAAAGGCATTTTGTTATTTGGGGGATGGATATGGGTAACAATTTGCCAACTGACTTTGTTTTCCACATTCTTCTGAAGTGAAAACTTTAAGGACAGAAAGTCACCTGCGTTCAATTTCAGTGTCTTATAAAGTAAACCCAATGAGCATCTCGACAAGTTTTGAGGCGCTTAAAAGAAACACAATGGGTACTTAGTCAACAAACAAAACGTTTCAGAATTTACAAACAAAACAATTATTAAGATGCTTCTTTTTTGCAAGTGATTTGGTGCTTGATTTGCTGACATGTCGATGTGGCTTTTAAAAAGATGCAAATACGAGTAAAACGGCCTTCTGTATTTGTTGTGTTTATACTCAACAGACTGCCATGCCTGGTATGAAGAGAGATTGCGGCGGTGCTGCAGGGGTGCTGGGAGCCTTTGCATCTGCTGTCAAACTGGTAAACACCTTCACTTCAACAAAACTCAAGAATACTAGTTATATGGTTTCTTCCTTTTCCATAGACTTTAAGATTTTTCCAGTGGAAGTGCCTTTTGCAAAATGAATCCGGCCTTGCCCTCACTAAGATGAAATTCCAGGCCTGGGTACCTGCTACTAATTAGTGCTAAAGACACTTTTCCTAAAAGTTCTGTGAAATCCAAACCCCAGGGGTTACCAAAAGATGGAAATATCGTCATTTCAACAAACCTCAAATTTGGATCCTAGTTTCAGACCTTTTTTTTTAACCGCTGTGTCAAGACCTATGAATATCTCATCCTGGTTCATCTCTGAACCAAATTTCTTCCCAGAAGAAAAAACTCCCATATGGTAATCACCCGTATACTAGTTTACTGCCCACACCAAGCAAAACATCAAGGCCCAATTTCATGGCTCTGCTTAAGCACAAAATTTGCTTAAGCACCAAAAAACCTTGCTTAGTAAAACCAGATTACCGGCCAATACTCCACTCGATTGTTATGCTAACTAAACAACAGCTAAATACAAGTCACGAGCAATGTACATCGCATGGAGTTTTGGCCAATAACACGAGTATAATAAGCAAGCTTTTTTCGTGCTTAAGCAAATTTTGTGCTTAAGCAGCTCTATGAAATTGGCCCCAGATCTTATCTTATTATAAGTTGAGTATTTACTGATTGGGTCTATAGGGAGAAACTTATTATAATTTGACATTAACCGACAGGGTTTTAAGGAGAATCTACATGCAATATTCTGCTTAGCTGAGAATGCTGTGGGACCACTGGCTACACGACCAGATGATATTCACATTCTGTACTCGGGAAGGTGCGTACGGGATGTACAGATTATTCAATTCAATTCAATACATTGTTTTAACATTATCAATGACAATATATAAAGTTTGTATTGGGAAGATTTAAACAGTAGTTGTTAGCAGAAATAAATTTAACAGGTTTACAGTAAGTATGCGCTTATTTATGTTTACATGAAGATCACAAGAAATGACTGTTAAATAAATAAAAAAATTCCTTCGAGAAAGACTCTGCTAGGGTCTAATTCATTTTTGCAACAAATATTTTATGAAGTCATCATGTAGGAAAAAAAGTGAAGCAAAGCTTCAGTACCTTTCCCTAGAAAACAGGTCAGAAACACTTAAAAACAACAACCAATGGATAAGGACACGGCAATATGAATAAAAATAGCTGTATATTATATCATAGTTGAGTCTTTTAAGCTGTACAGTAGTAGCAGTGTTGGAGTCAAGACCCCAAAGTCCGAGACCTGAACATTTTGAGACCTTAAATCACAGAAACCTGAAAAATATGGTCTTGGGACCGAGACCTCAGTTGAGTCCTCCTATACTGAGTGAATACCGGACACTTCGGCACCTTGCAAACTCGGCACCCACAAACTCGGCACCTTGCAAACTCGGCACCAAACAAACTCAGCACCCACTCTGCACCAAGAATGCAAACTCGGCACCGGCTGATTTTTTAGTAACAAACTCGGCACCTGTTCTTTAAAATCTTTCGAATGTTTTCATTTATTTTCTGGCCGTAGAAAACTGTTTACAAACGTGAAACAAATCCAACAAAAACAACTTTATTTATTTCTTGTTTACTTATTTATCAACTTGTTTGTTCATTTATTCTTTATTTTATTTCTCCATTTAGTCAACTTTTAAATTAACAACGAATTAATTTTATTCATAAACATTAAGTGATTGTTTAATGGTGACTCAATTTGTTGAACAATCTAAAACAAACTCATTTATTTATGTGTTTATTTATTTATCTATTTGTTTATTTAAATTTCTTTTCATTTGCAGTGAATAAATAGTGATTAATTTTGTTAAACAGTCTAAATAATAATTTTTATTTTACTAAAAGTTTATTCATAAAATCACGTTATTGTTTAATAGTTATTAATTTAGTTAGAAAATATTTATTTATTAATTAGTTAATTTCTTTAACTAATTGTGTTTTTGTTTAAACCAAAAAGTGGTATATACCATCTGCTGAGTGCATTGATGTTTCAGCTTTCAGGACCATGTACGCAGCAGCGGTAAATCGGCTGGGTGCCAAATTTGTGTTTGTGCATGTGCCGAGATAGTGGGTGCCGAGTTTGTTGGTGCCGAGTTTGTCTGGTGCCGAGTTTGCAAGGTGCCGAGTTTGTCTGGTGCCGAGTTTGTCTGGTGCCGAGTTTGTCTGGTGCCGAGTTTGTCTGGTGCCGAGTTTGTCTGGTGCCGAGTTTGCAAGGTGCCGAGTTTGTCTGGTGCCGAGTTTGTCTGGTGCCGAGTTTGTCTGGTGCCGAGTTTGTCTGGTGCCGAGTTTGCAAGGTGCCGAGTTTGTCTGGTGCCGAGTTTGTCTGGTGCCGAGTTTGCAAGGTGCCGAGTTTGTCTGGTGCCGAGTTTGTCTGGTGCCGAGTTTGCAAGGTGCCGAGTTTGTCTGGTGCCGAGTTTGTCTGGTGCCGAGTTTGCAAGGTGCCGAGTTTGTCTGGTGCCGAGTTTGTCTGGTGCTGAGTTTGCAAGGTGCCGAAGTGACCGGTTACCTACTGAGTAGTAGGTGTTAATTTTGCTTCGGGATAAAGAATTTGTTTTTGTTTTACCCTCACACCGATCGATGTGTTTTACTATTAAAGGTAGGGTATACCTTTGGTAATTACTCCAAAAATTCCCAACCATAAATACATCCTTGGTAAGCAGCGCTGCAGCTGTTGATAATGTATAACATTTCGAGAAACAATTCCCTTCAAAGGAATGTGGTTTTAGATTCAAAAACATTTCAATCTGAGAAAGGTTTTTTGCATGAAATGTTTCTTAGATTGTGTATTCCTACTGGGAATTATTCTTCCTGTATGGACATATTCGCTCTGGATTTTCGGTGATATCTCAAAAATGCGACCACCTTTTGAAAATAAATGTTCACGGGTTAGTTTGATTGTATATATCTACATTTATAAATGATTAAAACAATCGAACAGTTCCAAAACCAAAGAAATACTTTTCCTTTAAGCATTATGTACTCAGTTCTTACAGTACTTACAGCAGTACTTAAGAACATTTAGAAATGTACAAAAGTCTGTTGAGCTCTTGTGGAAAAATGATAAAACCATTTTGTAATCACCATTCAGTCGGCCGAGGTCCTTAATACAATTGTTCTCTCAATGTTTTGGGTTACCTCCTTTAGATCAGTAGAAATCAACAACACCGATGCAGAGGGGCGCCTAGTGCTTGGTGACGGGGTGAGTTGGTTATTGATGAAACAACTTCATCATTTATTTACACACACTTGCAATAAAGGGGACAAAAATTAAATAAATTAAGTCTATACCACTAATACTTAATTACATGTCTACTTGCAATAACAACGTGAACGTTATATAAAGTAAATATTACAATATATATACAAGCTGTGAAGGAAACACAAAAAGTCAAAAAGACTTGTAACGTATTCCCATGAACCCACCCAAGAAAACAACAAGAATCCTACTACCCCCAAAACGGTAGCAACATTATCCCGTTAGCCCCCCCCCCCCTTACCCCACCCCAAAGGAAGATAACAGTTACAATATAAGAGAGTATTTTGCAAAGGTTACTTTGGTGTCGAATAATAACTGATTAAGTTTTATTATTAGGCCTACCAATACCGAGAAATTGTTTATTGTAGAGTGATTTGAAAACTGTGAGAGATTTGGCAGATTTAATATTGTACGGTAATTCATTCCATAGTTTTGGACCTTGATAACATACACTCTGTTGGAGAATGGTAGTTTTGCACCTAATTTGTTGCAATGCGTTCGGCTTTTTACGTGTGTTATAATTATGACTATAAACTGGAAAGAAATTTTTAAATATGGCTGGGAGGACTTTTTGTTGATATTTATACATGAAAGTCGCTAGCTGTTTAGCGTAAATATCATAAACCGATAGAACATTGCACTGTTTAAAGTAACTTTGCACATGGTCATTATAGTTAAGTCCTGCAATATATCGTAAGACCCTTTTTTGCAAAATATATATTTTATTTTATTTAGTTGGGTAGGTACCTGCCCATACAATATTGCAATACGATATATAAGGTAAGGTTATAGTGATATACAGAGTAAGTAAATATTTACTTGGGAGATAGTCTTTAACTCTCCTAATGACACCAACATTTTGGGATATTTTTTGAACTACTGAATCAATTTGTTTTTTCCATGTCAAATGTTCATCGATGTAGATTCCAAGAAATTTAGTATGATCAGCTTGCTGAACTTGTAAGCCATCAAGATAGATCTTAACTTCAGTTCTGTCATATCTCTTTTGATTCGTACGAAAAAGGATTTTTTAAATTTTATTTTGCATTTAATGAAAGCTTGTTAGCAGAAAACCATTCCGATAAGTTAGTTAAAACTCTATTTGTTATGGAAACAGTGGTTTTGAGATCTGGATGACTAACAAACAAACTGGTATCATCTGCAAATAATGTTATAGAGGCACCTTCCATGGCCAACTTACTTAAATCGTTTATATAAATAACAGTTAAGTTCTATAAGAGTTAAGTTCTATCTTTAACCCCTCAGTGTATCTTTAACTTTGGAGGATTTCTTCTCCATCAATCTGAACACCATCAGCATTTTATGCTTGGAAATCTTGTATTGGGAATGAGGATGATAATTTTGGTTGTGACTGCCATTGATGTAGTTATTATGCATACTATTTGTGTTTTATCTATACTCCGATGTGTGTCAAGCACTGTATACCCAATACTCGGTACTTTCAAGAGTCTTGTGAACAAAATAACCCTAACAAACAAAAACAGGCATATTACTCATGTAGTAAAAATTACAATTTATTGGGATTTTAAGTAGTAGAGCTGGCTCATACTTTTGCGAAACACCGATTGCTGCTGTGACGTTGGAAAAGAAAGATTGATTTAAAAAAATCGTGTGCTATTGTTTTTTTCTGTAGGTGGCCTATGCAGTCAAGGACCTGAAGGCAGACATTATACTAGACATGGCCACACTGACTGGAGCCCAAGGCATCTCAACGGGAAAGTACCACGCTGGACTGCTGTGTAACAGGGAGGAATGGGAGGATGCTTGTGCAGTAGCTGGTCAGTAATGGTTTTGGAACTCCCTTCAGTCATTTTCTAATAGATAGAGTCCTCATGAAAGTGGGGGACAAATTACAAGTCACCAACCTCATGTTAAAATGCTACTTTTATTTGATACTCTTTCAGAGCCGAATTTGGAAAACAATTCGCAGCTCAGTTCCATTTGCTCTCACTAGAAGGTGGAGTATTTTTGTCATTGACAATCTTGGCCCAATTTCATGGCCCTGCCAACTGTAAGTGAATAATCAGTGCTTATGGAAGCATAACAATCCACGCTTAATGTAAGCAAACTTCACAGGTTAACAATGATTATTTTCAATATGGTGTTCTTATATTGCGCTTTATCACACCTGAGGGCATTTCAAAGCGCTCAGTATTTTTTCTACAAGGTATGGGGATTTTTTTTTTTTTAAACAAGATCCATTTGTTTACCTAGCACCATAATGGTTTACAAGGTGCTGTGGCACAGTCTGCAGCCAACCATACCAGAAAACACTGGGGCGAACCCCTTCTCATAAAGATAAGTGTACTGGGCTCTTTTCATGCACTACACATCAGTTGGGACCTATGGCTTCTCGTCCCATCAGAATGACGAAGCAATTATGGTTACGTGTCTTGCTTAAGGACACAAGTGCCAAGAATGGGACTCAACCTACAGTCTAACGATCAGAAACACCATAGCTTGAGTCCAGTGAACTTGACCACTCACATAATCTTACTAGACATTCTTTGCTAACAGTAACACAAAAAATCAGCGCTTGCACTGTAAGCAGAGAATGGTACACACAGAACTCTGCGGTAAGCAGAACTATGAAATTAGGCCCAGATTGTTTACATGGTGTTTTGACTTATAACCTGCCTGTGCTAAGTTAATTTCCTTTGTGCTTAGTACCTTTGTTTGCTCAAGTAAGCTCTATGAAGATGCCCCAGTGTTTATAAATAGGGCCAGCAGCTAAGCGTTCAAATCTTATCAGAGTCGTAAGTTTTGTGTGCTATAGTTTTTACATGTGACATCTGTATGAGTGGAATGATCTTTTATTTTTTGTTGATCTGGATTTAGGAAGGAACAGCGGTGACTTAGTGTTTCCTCTTGTTTTCTGCCCTGAGCTTCACTTCAGTGAATTTGGTAGTGCTGTTGCAGATATGAAGAACTCTGTCATGGTAATAATAATAATATGCAGTTCTTATATAGCGGTTTATCACATGCTAGAGCATCTCAAAGTGCCAAGTATTTTTCTACAGTCGAGCTATATTTGACATTTTTAAAACGGCCACCATTGCTTGTTATTCTACCTATAGTTTTTTTAAAGCAGTACATATCTGCAACAATTTGGCCCTCTAGCCAAATATATTTCTCATGACATACTTTGACTGTGTGCCACAAACCCATTACCTACCGTACTAAGTCAAATGTGGGACTCCAACAGTAAAGATTTTCCTGATTAGGTGCTCATTTTGTAGGTTACTGATATTGCTCAGATTCCTGAGTACAGAATGTTTTCTAATCATAAATTTGTGCAGGCTATAAAGTCAAAATAATTGTGTTCTTGTTTCAGGACCGTGGCAATGCACAGAGTTCATGTGCTGGTCTTTTCATTGGAGCTCACATTGGGTTTGATTTCTCTGGTACTTGGATTCATGTGGACATGGCTAGCCCTGCTAACTCTGTAAGTAGATAATAAGTATCACCATTCCCTGCTTACTGTGCAAGCGCCGAATTTCTGCGCTAGCCATGTAAGCGAAGAAGCTAAAAATTCCCTACTAACCTGTGAAATACGCTTCGCGTAAGTGCGGAATTCCCTGCTTCCGTAAGCGCCGATTCTTTGCTTACCGTAAACAGAGCCATAAAATTGGGCCCTGCAATCTAGTAAGGTTTGCTTTACACCATTTACATGAGAAGGATTTGAAACTTAAAACGGTGGAGCTACAATGAATTTTTATTATGGGGGGGTAAAATTTCACACAAAAGTATGCCAGCTTTGAAGCCAGAAGTAGCGAAAACTGTGGGCATGCCACAGATTCGCACACGTGTGACATAGTGACTTACCAACAGCACTAACTTTACATAGACATGAGGGGCTTGGAGTCGGACAACAGGGACCCGACTTATTTTCAAAGGAAAGTGCTTACTTTACATAAAGCTGACCAACAAATCTTCCAAGTATATAATTTGAAGAATAAATGTTCCATTTTAACTTCTTATACAGGGAGAGAGAGCCACTGGCTACGGTGTAGCACTCTTGGTGGCGCTGTTCGGCCGTGCATCACACTCTGCACTCCTCCAGTCAGTCTCACCCCTTGGTCAGAACCTTTCCAATGAGGTGGAACTAGTGGAGAATGCAAGCAAGAAAATACGGCTTGTGTAAGAGGCTAGTTCAAGCAGTATGAATAATATAAACCGATTCTTTTTCAATGCTGTTGACAAGTTAAATTCACAACCAGCTTTCATCGTTTTTATTTTTTTTAAAAGTTCTTTCTAAGCACAATTTATTGCAAACCAATCTTTACACTGTGCATAATACATGGCTCTGTGTACTGTAATCTGCTGAGCAAACCTGAAATGAACTAAGCACAACTGTATGCTTGTCAGGTTAATGAAACGAAGCACCGACCGAGTGGTTTAGTATTCTACTTAGTAACCCTATTTACCCTTAGCTCTGAAGGACTTTCATATAATTACCTTCATCAATGATTTCAGCCTTACCCGTTAAAGGGTGTGTACAACATTGGTAAGATTGAAAGTATAAATGTTCACAGATTTGCACATAACTTACATGGTATACAGATGGTCTTGGTGGAAAACTTCCCTTGAAAAAGTTTTGCGTGAAATGCTATAATGTTTAGGAAATGAGTAAAACAATTAGCCTTTTTATCACGCGTGATAAAAACCGATGTTTGAAACAATGAAAATATATAAAGGGGCTTTTCACTGTTTTCTCATGACTCCGAAGACCGATTTAGCTTAACTTTCCATAGGTATGTTATTTCATGTATATGTGGATACCGGTCTTTGACAATTATGAATGTTGTACATATGCTTTAAAAGTTTCTGACAGAGACAATGCTCAGATTCAAATTTTGGGTCATAACCACATTTCTTCGAAGTGAAATGTTTTCTCAAAATGCTGTAGGCTTCTAACCAATACGTTTTTATTGCTATTAATTTTAATAGGGATTAACCAAACATATACCTTCCCTTTAAACGTTCAGAGAAGTGAAATTTACGATTTATGGAACAGACCCGAGACTCATATCACTAAAGGAATGAGGAATTCTTGGGAAGAAAAATCTGTCACAAATCTTGATAAGGTGCAGTATTAAAAGTCTTCTAGTGTAAGTGAAAGTAGTTGTAGTATATTTCATTTACCAGCAAGCGTTTGAAAGATTAAATGCAAAACCTTTGTGCTCCTTTGTGCTGCTTGGGGCTAATTTGACAAAGCTGTTTACCGGTAAGCAAATGTTTGTGTATTTCATAAACGATTTAGAAGATTTTACAGCGCATTTTGGTGCGCCACTCATCAGCTGACAGACACTGCCGGCAAGTTAGCGTGCCTTTTGCTTATGGTTATCAGTGTTTATGAAATTGGGCCCTGGTTGCAGCAGACCATTTAAATACGCAAGCTCAATTAAGGACCTGTAGTTAGTTCATGACATACATGTACGTTGCACATAAACACTCGGCAATGCAAAGTTCTGATATACTGTAATTAATCAAGAAGCCAATATTTGGTACAGTGTGTGTGTGAACATCTGGTTCCAGTCATCTTCATTTTTCTTTGCAAGTCAAAAGAAACCGATTTTGTTTTCTACCTTCTTTTTCCCCCACTTATTGTACAATACAATAATGGACAATCAGCATTAAGATAAATTCAACATTTTTTTGTTATTAATATCCGACATATTTTTTTGAGCAATTTTCATTAGATTCTATGATACAGGTAACAACCAAGAAAAATACTGATAAACACATGTTAACTTCTTAAGACTAAATACCAACTACAGTTTTTATTTGCTATATTTTACATGTTTTTCTAGACGAGGCTTTCAAATAAAAATAGGTAAATATTCATTAAGGTTTTTGCTGAAATCCCAAACAGCAATCAAGATATGTTCTTAAATCTGTTTGATGCTTTAACGTAAATCTCTTTGCCATAATCCTCTAGGGGTTTAGAACTTGGTTTGCAAAATATGAAGCATCAAAAGAAAATGACCAGTTACTAAAAACACAAAGTACTGTCAATAAAATAAGAGCTAAATATTGTATTAAAGAGCATTCCTTATTTTGGCGGATTATTGAAAAATAAAGATGGCGTATATTATAACTCTATGCTGAAAGGATCCTGTGTATTTATTTTGTAAATAGGCTCAATTTGTTATGCAGTTATAGACCTCTTCTTGGAGATCTGCCAGCCATTCGGGGGGTAAATAATACTAACAAATTTACTTTTTTTAAGGAAACGATGACATGGTTACAAACACTAGCGTAGACAGAGACTTGAGATTTAGGTTTAGGCCAAATATGTTCACTTTTAAATACTTTATAAAAGAAAACACTATCTTTTAGGTAGCAATATTTGTGACTTCAGGAAAAAATTTAAGCGCAAACACTGGCTACTGCTGTAAGTAACTGCTCTGGGGGAAAAAAACGTCTACCTTTGACATTTTGCTGTACATATAATTTATATAAAATCTTCCTCAGTTGAAAGGCCAGATATGTACATGATAATTTATAGCTTACATTCTACTGACTTGCTGGATTCAGCATCTGGTCATAACTATGAAAATGTTCTATAACAACCAAAAGTATTTAGTAAACTTGTGAAGGTACATATAGCTAATTTTTATTTAAAAAAATAATAATAACATTTTGATTTATAACTGGGTAAATTTTGAAGTATTGCAATTAGAAAAGACAATCAGCAATAGCATCTGCAAGTCTCGCGAGTATCGGAAAGAGAAAGTACGTCAAACGAAGAACATATTTTTTTCTGAAATCAAGTCTTTGTTTTAAATTATATCTATGAACAAAACTGAACAACAAAAATACCCATAACTATTTTTATAAAATAAGTTTTAGCTTCAATAATACCCAAATAATTTGTTATTTATTATTGAAATACAATTAAAACCCTTTTATAAATCCACGCTCAAATAACCGCAACCACTAAAAGCTGCTTTACACGCAGACGCGCGATTGTGGCACGGGCGTGAAATTAGGGCATGACACAGTTTATAGAGGACGCGGACGTGGCAATCACAGCGTCTGGTGATTATCATTGCGCAACCAAAACAAGAGTTTACATAAGTTTTGTGATCGGAGGTGGGCACAGACTCTTTATATTTTGCAAGCATACGGAAGCTGAGGTCAAGTTTAATTCTTGGGTTGTCTTCGTTATATTGATGAACTGATTTTTCTGTTATATTTTTTGTCACTTAGTATTACATTCCTAACAAATTAAATAATTATCATGGTTATAAACTACGTTAAACTTAAATAATTGACAAAGCAATATCTCGCCCACGTAAAACTCAGTATGGTTGGGACCACAATGGTCCCGGAAGTTCGACTACACGCGAGACTTGCACAGTCTATAGAAACCAGCGGGAAACAATTTATAACTGACATCATTACATGCAACAGAGTCGATTTCTCAAACCTTAGTTTAACAAATGACCAACAGCCAAGTCCATAGAGATGCTTCAGCAACACAGGTTTGATTAGCAAAGACAGGTTACCAGCAAAAATATTGTGAAATTGTTATTGTTTGTAACTGGTCCTCTGAAAGCAGACAAAATTAACCAAGAAACCTTGGTAACAAATGTTTTTGCAACAGACAAATGCTGACATTTCGTCCACGCTCATTGCTTTCAAATCCACTAATTCAGGACATGCACCAGGCCTGGAATTCATCTGTGAGAGGGCAAGGCCATTTTCATTTTGAAAAGGGCACTTATATTAGAAATTCTCAAAGTCTATGGGGAAGCTTTTGAAGGGGCACCAAGCCAAGACCAGGGCAACAGGGGCAATGGCCTTCATGTAATACCAGGCTGGATGCAACGATTTTTGTTCAGTTGTAATTTCTCCTCACCTCAACCATTTGCAGTGAGGCAAAGTTATTAGCCAAAATAAGCAAGTTGGTCACTAAATGAAAAAAAAAAAAAAAAAAAAAAAAAACTCTTACGAAAAGGTTCTTTAAAAAGTTCCAAGCTGATGAGATAAACCTTCACTAACAAAAAACACATACCAGTCTGAAACCTTCTCTATAATAAAATATGGCACTCCTTTGTGCATTTAATTGTATAAGTTTGGGAACAAAGTCTGAACAAGGTTATGGTGTGAGAAACACGAGGCCTTTTTTCATTGTTCCAGAAAGCCAAGATTGTTGTCATTGCAGTATCTTCAGTATCTCCTTGCCTCTAGGAGTAGTGGTGCGATTCAGCATTTGTATGTACATCTTTCCCCACTCTTTTATTCTTGCACTGATCAATTTCCGTTTCTGCAAGTAAACAAAATGAGATTGTGCATTTCAATCAAGAGCTGGGGACAAAAGTAATGTCACGCTATGAAGTGTGTCTGCAGAAGAAATTTTCTGCTGTACAATTTATTTGATCAGGTCAAAGCTGGGGAATTCAAAGTTAAGTGGTCACTTGTGCCTAAGGAAGTTAGTGTACAAGACATTTTTCAAATCCAACTTGCAAAAAACTTATTGTACACAAAAAAGTGATTAAGTTGTTATCTGGGTACTGTTTCCTAGAATCTTCAAAATTGTGATGTTAGTAATAATAATAGTAATAATAATAATAATAGTAATTTATTCTTCATATAAAATCTCAAAGCGCTGTACAGGAAATCACAACAAAATATATAGTACAACAGAAAATCAGTAAACAAATAGTTAATTAAGCACACAATGGAGAAGTAAAAACCCACAATCACTAAACAATCCTCGTTATACAATTAAAATTGCATAAACACCATAAAAGTATGAAGACAACAGTTTAAAAACATTATTTAAAGGCACTGAACACGTTTTGTAATTGTCAAAGACCAGTATTCTCACTTGGTGTATCCCAACGTATGCATAAAACAAGCCTGTGAAAATTTGGGCTCAATTGGTCATTGAAGTTGCAAGAAAATGATGAAAGAAAAAACACCCTTGTACAAATTAGTGTGCTTTCAGATAGGAATAAAAGGCTTCTGGCCAGAAGTCTTTTATTATTTTAGTGAGAAATTACCTCTTTCTCAAAAACTACGTTACTTCAGAGGGAGTCGTTTCTCACAATGTTTTATACTATCAACAGCTCTCCGTTGCTCATTACCAAGTAAGTTTTTATGCTAATATATATTTTGAGTAATTACCAAACGTGTACAGTGCCTTTAACAATAATAATAAATTAATTTATTAAATTTCTAGAGCGACCTCTCCATTCGAGGATGATCAAAGGCACATCTTACAATAAAAATTCCATAAAAATTACATCAAAATACACAAAATAAAGCCCCAAAATGCAAAAATATACTAATCAACAAAAACAGCCCTAATAATACCAACAATTTTTTTAAAGCAGACACCCTCACCCCTATACAAGGGGGAACAAAACAATATAATAAAAACAGTTAAGTAAAGAATGAAAAGAGTAAAACCTGGAATGACATATCACAATTATCAAAATACAAATGTAATCACAGACCATAAGCCCCTTTAAACTGGGGAGTCTTTAACCTTTGCCTTGAGCATGATGTGCCCGAATTGTGGCCCCTTTCAGAAACCATGGCATTAGCTTGGGCTGCGTCCTCCTCTTTGATGACCTGTAATGAAAGTGCATGCTTTCCAAAAATGACAGAGCCCAAGCCCAAGCCCAAGCCCAAGCCCAAGCCGTTGTTTTGAAAAGGGTCCTAGCATCAGCCAGTTGAGGTCAGAGACAAAAGTGGTTAGGCTCCTTTTATCTATAAGTATCAAACTTATGAAAATAATAATAAATTATGCTTATAAACTGGACCCCAAGGCGCTGTACAAATTAAAACAGACCGAAACTAGAGGAAATAATCAAAGAGCATTAAAAGTGACTTCAAATATAAAACCACAAAAATGGACCAGGCAGTAATTAAAACTACACACCATGCCACAAAAGTTTTAAAATTATAAAAAGTACCAACAAAGAAACATTTGTTAAAATTACTTTTACATATAAATTTACTAGGAACAGGAAATATGACAATAAGGATGGCAATGTCCTACCTTTGATCAACCCTCCTGTCCAAAGTCCTCAGTGAACTTGACATATTTGCCTAGATCGTCCTCGTTGACTGATGGTTTAATACGATCTAATGATGCAGTAAGGTCTTTCTGTTAATGAAGCAAAAGACAATAATAACACATTATAAAGAATGTAGGTTCTTCAAGTAACATACCACCACAAACAAACATATAGTCACTTGGATGGGACATTTAAGTAGGCCCGATGTACTAGAATGGGTAGTGCAGAGCTGCAAACATTTGCATCTTGCAATCAGGGAGTCTTTGCACAACAATCAGGGCGATATTTAAAATTACATTCAACAAAATGGGGAAAACAGTTTCCATAATCAGGGAGATTTTCAAATTTGTTCATCAGAACACGAAAAGATTGGTTTCTATTTTGGGAACTTTCTGCAGAGTCAGGGAGAGTTACAGCTCTGGGTAGTCTGGGTAGTGCACCTAATAGAACCCAGAACATTTACCATGGAAAGAAACGATTAAACTCTACAGGTTTCCTCAGGCTTCTGAGTTGAGGCATCCTTTAGCAAGTTTGATCCAGGACCAATAGTCAACTAGCAGTTGATTCATGACGTGCTTTGCGCATGCGCACTGAAGTTGAAGTTTGAATGACTCTCGTCGTGTCATGTCAACCAGGGCTGGAAATTTAAAATAGACCGCAGGCCCGATGCCAGTGATTTCAGCATCGGCCAGCAAAGTCACGACCAAACAAGGTCAGCAGACATGTTTTTTTAAAAATTTGTTATGTTGACATGCAGTCTGAAAAATATCTTTCAATTCTGTTGAGTGTTAAAGAATTCTTACCCACAAAATAATTAGATAAACCCTCTCTATGCTTGTTCGATTAAAACATTTTAAATGTTAAACTGTGTAGGTACTTTTTGTGTTTCTCGTTTCAATTCTGGTCTTTTTAAAAACAAATTTTGATCCAGTAAGGGTTTGAGCTACAAGACCCTTGGTCTTGTGCATTTGCACCCCCAAATTTAAGCCCTGTAAATGCACGACCATGAGAAAATGGTTTGTTTACATATTTGCTCTCTTAAGTGGTAAAGTGTGCCTCAGACAATTGTGGGCAAAAAGTACCCCAAAATGTACAGCAAGCTTTTTATGAAATAAATTAATCATTTGAGCATTAATTGTAGCCAAAAAATGGTAAAATGACATCAGCGTGATTGTTGTAATGATAAGTTGGATCAAAGTCATTTTCTTTCCTGATAACTTAACCATAATTGCTTCATAAAAAGTTGGGAAGGTAGTGCATTCTGCTCTACCAGCCAGGCTCCTAGTGGATGATACCCATGCCTTCATCTTTATGGACTGTGAAGGGGGTTAACCCTGTTTCAGCCCAAGAAGTAGGTGGCAACGTGTCCCTGGTGACAGTTGAACTGGGTCACAAGTTACAGCTTAAATTTGAACTAATCAGACTAGCGATAGCTGGTATGTCAAATGGTTTGGGGCAAGCTTTTGTACATCAACCTCCAGCCCCAGATAAGCAAACCCTGATACAATAATAATAATAATAATAATAATTTATTCATTTATATTGCGCCTATTCCATAAAATGTACACAAGCGCATAACAAAACTAATTATACACAATTGTGTCATACACATTCATTAAAAATTGTGTATGGGTGTTCAACGTCTCTTACGTAACTAAGCAAAAGCTTGCCCAGAATCATGTGATACATTAACTATCTCATTAGTCTGAGGAATTCAAATTTAAATGGTAACTTATGGCATTTTAATTTGACATGGAGTCATGTACTTAGAAAATTTGTTTTCTATGCAACACAAATCACACAAGTGAGAAATAGCCTAATTAACAGTATTTTTCACTGTCTGAGGGCGAGCGTGAACCAAATGTAGGTGATGTAAAACTAGTAAAATGAACTGGATTTCTTTTATTGCTGTTATTATAATTATTATTATTTATTCGGCCATAGACCCCTTGCATATGATGTCACATGTTCAAAAAGCGCCCTCACTGAGGCCAAAAAGCGCCCACACTACTACTAATAATAATAACTAGTTCTTATATAGCGCTTTTACAATAGTGCCCTGATCATTGGGCCAATAACATTCCTTTTAATCTTTCTCAGCTCCCTGGGGAGTATACAGCCCGCGCTGCCGTGGCACTCCGTAGCTTTTTCATACACAATATCAACCTCTACCCTCACAGGTACCCATTTATACCCCTAGGTGAAGAGAAGCATATTATAATAAAGCATCTTGCTCAAGGACACAAGTGTCATGACCGGGATTCGAACCCACACTCCGATAACTTAACCACCAGAACTTAAATTCGGTGCTCTAAACCGCTTGGCCATGACACCCTACAACTGAGGCCAAAGAAGGCGAATCGTTCTTTGTGCGTAAAAACATGCGCGCGACCTCAGCGTCCATGTAGCGTTCCGCATTATGCAAGAGGTCTATTGATACACAGTAACAACACACAGGCATTCCAACTAAGATAAAACTGTCATTGTGATGCAACACAATGCGACGTTGACAGCACCCTCAGCTAATCAAAAACACAGACAATTGATAATACCCATGAACATACCACTGTAACCCTTGGTTCAGCTAGCTTCTCTCCTGGTACCTCGAGCCATGTCATCTCTCTGCCTTGGGGGTCACCAGGTGAACATGGGGTCAATAGGTCATGGAAAATGACATTGGGATCCTGTGGTGAGGGGCCTGAAATCTGTTGAAATAAACGCACAGTGGTGGTTGAAATTAGCAAGCTTTTTAAGGGTTACAATTCAAAGTCGTGAAATGGATAACAATTTTTCCTTTGCTATTTATTCTTTTTTTTCCAGCAATGGGATGAGTGCTGACATTCCGACATAAGCCTAAGTATTAACAGTGTGACCCCAATGAATAATGCAAATGGCACAGATTTCCCAGTCAAATGGAGGTTGAATAAACATGATTTTTGGTTGCAGACATGATATTTGACTAAAAAGTTTGATAATTTTGTTGAGTACGAGGGCTGCCCTACATGAACACATGGAAAAAGCTTGTATAGACTTTTCAGGTTGTTTCATAACATTTGGGGTGATTTTCTCCGAGGGCAAAAACAATCAGAATCAGATTAATGTAGGAAGAGTTTCATACTATTTTGGTTTTACCTTTACAAACTGATGTGCGATTTAAGCACTATAAGTACTGCCTAAAAACAAATCCACAGGCATTCTACTCCCGTGGGATTTGAACCCACCAACCCCCGCCATTCTACAGCAGATATCTTAACCACTAGACCACCAAGTATGCCCGTTGAAAAGAGGCCAGTTCAAAGCCTGTCATTAGCAGCAGGTACTTTAAACAGTTTGATAGATGTAACAACTCCAATGTTTCCTCATCACAAGAATTTTGAAAGAAGTTTAGGCATACAAAAGTCTATTAAGAAAATCTCTTTGGGTATACTATAATGAATTTCGTTGAGGAAACGATAGACCATGCAAGTCTCGCACAAATTCGAATATTGGGAACCCTTAAAGTGCATGGGTTTATTTCCTTCAAGCATTAAAGCAATGTACATGGGACCAAAGTGGTCCCAAGGTCATTCCAATACGAGCGAGATCTACACTGTCTATAGGGAAAACACTACTTTTGAACATACCATCTTAAAATGTGTAGCAGTCTGCACTTTGCGCACAGGTTCCATGAGAGCGTTTCTGACCACGATGCTGATATCGGCGCCGGAGTATCCTTTACTCAACTCAGCCAGATACCTGTAATCACCTTCAGTCAGTTCACAAGGCGTCTTACCCATGTGTAGTTTGAACATAGTGCAGCGAGCTTGCTCCTCGGGTAGGGGTATATATATTCTTCTTTCAAATCTGAATGAAGAAATACATTTCATGAGTAACTAAAAAGTAAATAAAAAAGTGGTCCGATTGATCGGACTTCACGGTAAATAATACAGAGATCAGGGCCCAATATCAAAGAGTAGGCCTGTAATGACACAGAGATCATGACCTTTGACACCCTGTGCCAAGTTTCGAGTTTCATGACACAAACCAATCACGACCCTAACTTTAAGCAGCTCTATGGAATTGAGCCCAAAGGTTTGGGGTCTGGTACTTCTGTGTCTGAAAATGGGCTCTGGTGTTTCTGTGTGATTACAATGACACAGGGATTATCCAATCCATATAGTTTGTTTGTTTGTTCGTTTGTTTGCTTAGATGATCTTCCCAACAAGGGAACACGGCAAAGCTCCCACAAAGAGGATATTAACACCAAGCAGGCAACAGCCAATCTCAGTCTCATACAAGCATTGGTTTAATGTCTAAGGGCCTCGTCACACAGGGCAATTTTTACAGGCAACCTGGAGGCAACCAACTGCACTGCACACACATGGAACACTTTGGCAGCACAATGTCTTAGGATCCTCAAGAAAAGTATGGGAACATTTATATGGGAATGCTTTTTCTTCTTGGAGATTGCCTGAAACTGGTTGCCTGTAAATTGCCCTGTGTGACATTGCCCTAAGATTATGAACTGCACAAATCAAGAAATTGTGATTGAGTAACTAGAAGACAATACTTATTCTAGTCATTGTAAAATCAGTTGTTAGTATAGTACAGAGTGTGTTTACCTTCTTCTGATGGCAGCGTCTAATGACCATGGGATGTTGGTAGCTCCTAATACAAGTACCTGGTCATTGTCCACTCCCACTCCTACATCACAGGGAAAAAAACATACAAAGTCATGAAGAGTTGGCTAACACTGAATGGCCAGGGCTCAATTCCATAGCTCTGCTTATTGCGGAATTCTGCGCTTACCGCCCATAGGTTAATGTACCTTACATGACCCAGTAATCGCAGAATTCTGTGGTAAGAAGAGCAATGAAGTTGGGCCCTGTTTCCTTGTTAATTCCGAATCCTACTTAGAAATGTCAACTTTTACAATTTGTTTTTGTAGGCTCCACCAAATGTGTTCCTAAAACACCACCGCCCTTTGATTTGTCTATAATACCATGCATATAATGTAACCTGGGGATTGTGAGTGTAACAATCTTGTTTATTCCTTCATTCAATCATAAATGGTTTATTTAAAATTTACAAATCGCGGCATCAGCCGAATTGCAAGTGAACTTACAATAAAAGTAAAATATTTTTAAGACAAACACAATAAGTATAATTATTAATATACAAGTTAAAACAAAAAAATTAAACAAACAAAGCTACTTAAAAGGCACGAGGAAAAACATATTTCAGTCAAACTTAAAAGTTAAGCAAAGTACTGACACATTAAAAATTAAAACTGTACAATAAAAGGGAAATACAGATTAAAAACAAGCAAAAGAAATCAATAGTTATTAAAATTACACACAATGTATAGTAAAGCACTGTTTGTCATTCTTTCAGCTTTACAATAACTGTACAATAAAAGAGAAATACATATTGAAAGGGAGCCAAATATTAAAACATTATTAAAATTACAAACAAGGTACGTATGGCAAAGCACTGTTTTTCATTCTTTCAGTTTTGTAATGAAATTTAGGAACTTTTTATTTTCCACAAGTGGAAAATCAAAATCAAGAACCCAAATCAAGAACTCAAGCTCTGGTGTTTCTGATTAGTAAAAGTGTGGGTTTGAGTCCTGATCGTTGTACTTGTGTCCTTGAGCAAGACCCTTTACCATAATGGCTTTGTCCTTCGGATGGGACATTAAGCCATGGGTCCCATGTACTAGTGCATGTAAAAAAGAACCCAGAACACTTTTGTGGAAGAGTAGGGGTGAACCCCATTGTTTCAGGTTCACATAGCAAGCACCCTTGTTTACAGGTTTCCTCAGGCTTGCAAGCTACAGTGATTAAGTTCACTTATAAGGCATCCTTGGTTTCATTACCACAGATGCACAACCCTACTAGTTTTATAGCCAGAAATATATAAAAATAACAATAATACTGCTAGGCAGCCACTGCCTCCTTACCCTGCATGTTGACAAGAAATTCTGTCTTGATACGCCTCGCTGATTCACTCTCATTGTCACTCCTTGAGCCGCACAGTGAATCTACTTCATCAATGAAGATGATTGATGGTCTGTTATCTCTAGCCATGGAGAACAAAGTCTTGACTAACCTGCAAGTGTACACAGTGAGTCAAATGTCGTCGATTGTTATCACTGACTGTGAATCATTAATCTTACTGGTCCTCACTTATGCTCAGCAGAGAGATTTAGTAAACACTTTTCTGCCGACTAGCTTGGTTGAAATGGCCCTTTTATCGAAACTTAACATTCATTCATGACAGGGCCCAATTTTATAAAGCTACTACATGTATACCAATTTCATAAACTTGTGTATCGAAAAACTTGCTTCACAAACTAATTTGGTCAGCAAAATAAACTGGCTCCTACAATTGTCTTGACTTCAACAGCTTTGACTTCATGCTTCATTTGTATTGTATTTATGTCTCTGCTTGGATGAAAGTGTCATCACATTACCGTGACAATACAGAGTTATATAATGCTTCTATTCACTGCTGTCCCTAATTAGAGGCTCTACACGCAACAAATGGCTGACCGTGCTTAGGGGGAATTGTATGGATGGAAAAAAAAACAATGTTTGAACTTGCCACTCACATGTTTTGCAAAGTTGCAAGGTCTTCTAAGATTTAATCAGTTTCTGTCACAGGAAATGGCCTTGAATGATGAAATGAGCGTTTTTTTAAATATCAAATCACTCAAAAACTTGGAGCTGAATGTGGATAAAACTTACATGTCCACTGTGTAGATGCGTTGTAATGACTTCACAACAGACTAGGGAGCCTAAACTCTATGGATATGGGGAGATTAGCGTGATAGTTTTGTAGAATGACTTACTTTTCACTTTCTCCCAGCCATTTGGAGACAAGATCAGATGAAGAAACAGACAGAAACGTGGAGTTGTTGGCCTCTGTGGCGACTGCCTTAGCCAGGTAGGATTTACCGGTACCTGGTGGCTGTTAAAGTAAAAAAAAAAAAGCTCATTAATAAATATCAAAGTTACATTAGCCTGTCGTAAAAATCACACAACAAAATAATCTGATAATTAAAACGTTGACAATTCTAAACACATGTGCGTCGAACACACTCATCTCAAATTGTCTCCCAGGTCAAATGTCAATGCGTAAATTTATTCCAGCTGTCAAATACTTTAAACCTTATCATGAAAATGGCGCTTTTACCAGAGAAAGTGGGTACTGACAACGAGTTTGGAAGTAACAAATTAAAAAGTTAGATTTCTGATATAAATCGAAAGAGTTGCATTTCTGAGAAAGTTTCAGTCCATATGAATTACAACTTTTCTACTTTAGTTGAAGCGTTGTTGTATTCCCATTTAGTTACAGCAAGCAAACAAATGTGTTAATCATTTGAAAGATAATTTTTACAAACTATACCAAACTTGCAACACAAAAAAAACACCATAATCACCATGAAAGTTCTAACATGATTTCTAGATACTGCAATAATCCGGTGACTTATCTCTGCCCTGTTTAGCGCTTACTATGACTTTTGTTGTTATGCCCAAGTACAATGGGTTAATTTGAGGTTTATAGTTCCCCAGAAAAAAAAAGACAGTTCAATTACCAATTAATAAACCACAAAGGGAAACTGAATCAGTAAAATTTAATTGATTTTGGGTCGAACAGAGAAAAATTGAGTGGAGCGGGATTTGAACCCGTGACCTCCAGATTGATGTGCAGGCGCCCTACCAACTGAGCTATCTAGCCCTAAATGGGCGGTCTCCTTAGGTTGTCCATATCTCTTTTCAGGGTAGGGCGACTACCAATATATGGTTAGATAGCTTAGTTGGTTGAGTGCTGGCACAGTAATCCAGAGGTCGGAGGTTCAAATCCAGCTCTAGTCCACATTTCTTTGTTCACCCCAAATCATTTATAACAAATACAATTTATCTGTAATGTAAATGCAAACAGGCAAACCAACATCAGACATTAACCCTTCTACTGTCTGACCATTCAATATCATCCACTGTGGTTTTGAATGGTAGATAAACTATGCCAGCCTGCAATGTAATATCATGTGGTAAATGCATCTACACAGTACACACATGTTATGTGCACAGTTGTGCCATCAAACACAACCAGTGCAGTTGAATGGTTTCAAATGGTTGGTCAACTCACTGGAAAATGTTACCAAGAGTAGGAGGGTTAAAAATGTCTAATGAAGAGGTTTAGCAACAGTATCTCGGCAAGATTGGGGAAGTGGATGGCATGATAATTTTACATTTATTTAAGAAAAATAATAAGCCTCTTCAATTCAATAATTTATATTGACTTTACCCCATAGAGCAAGATTCCCCTCCAGGCTTGTCTCTTGCCAGTGAAGAGGTGAGGAAACTTGATGGGGAGAATGACTGCTTCCTTCAGGGCGTCTTTTGCCCCCTCCAGGCCAGCAACGTCGTTCCACATGATGTTCGGTTTCTCCATAATAATGGCACCTGATCATAAGATAAGGACAACAGTTCAGAAATTGTTTTCAAGTTTACCAAGATTTTAATTTTAATTTTAACAATGTCCGTATCCAAATGAATTGCTGAAAAGGCCTATTCTTCAATGTTACCACTGCAGCCAAAGCCCACAGGCGAAGTCCTTGACTTTAGGTTTAGGTGCACCAGTTACATTGTAGTAGCAAATTCCTTGGACAGTTTAATGCATTTTGATAGGTGAAAGCCTGGTCACATGGGGGTGTATAAACAAGTGGTATAAAAACTGACTTTAAGACCAACCAAATAGCCGGCTCCTGAACCAGGGGCCTTTCTCAAACCTCAGCTTGGGCTCTGTCTCCGGCTTGGGTTCCGTTATAAATGTTTGCTACAGCGTATATTTGCACGCGGTGGTTCGAACATCAGACAGAGCCTGGAGCCAGAGCCCAAGACGAGGTTTGAGAAAGGCCCCTAGGCTCCATTTCACAGAGCACTAAAGCCCGATTCATACTTCACTCGAATTGCAAAAACAAATTTCCCTGCATCACAATTGGAAACAGCACATACAAGAATGTTTACGTCACATGATTCGCTTTGCATTCGCTTTTGCAAGAAGTAGGTACCGGGCTTAAGATTCATCTTTAAGAAGACTCGTCAGTATTACAATAGTAATTTGTAATGCGACATCATATTTTACTTAGCAATTAAGTTTTATTCGTATTTAAGGATCAATCTTAGCTCTTAGTGAGATCAAACCCAGTATGTATTGTGTAAAAGTTTGTTGACACCATGTGATATGAATCAAATCTCTTACTTGTCAGTTACACACACTTATTGTTCGAAAGACAACCAAACTGCACGTCAAAATTACATTCAATTGAATCTTTTCCAACAACACTCTTGATACAAGAACACTTCCGTTTGCACCACTCAATAAATCTGGTGTGTGTTTCGAGGCAAGACAACTTACTTTGCAGCTGGTTTTGCATCTTTTTAGTTTCTGGATTGTCATCGCTGTCACTGTCACTGTCAGCCTCTTTCTTATTGCTTTTGTTCCTGTATATATACAAAGTGATAGAAGACAAGCTCTTTTTAGAAATTACACACATGTTCATGACAAAACTTGGCAAATATTATTTCTTCCTTAACAATGTTTAGAGATCAAACAAGTAGGGTCACATCAGCTGCAAACTTCCAAACATTTTAAATTGCATGCTCAGGGGTGGATATTAACTAGATTTTGATGGTAGCCAGCAGGGCTAGTAACACAGATGTCTTGGTGGCCCCTGATTAGATTTCATTGGCTGGAAAAAGCTTGTATTCTGAAATGTTGTATTCTTACATTTTGTCGTTCAGGTCACGAACTAATGTGTGGGTTGAAATCAGAATTTTTTTGCAAATAAGTTTGTATACAAATTATTTATATTATTCATTCAACATTTTTAACAAGTTTTAGGGCCTAACAGGTACCCCGGTAATGGTTTTGAACCACACTAATTAGCATGATTGATGTATCACTAGATTTGTCATTCTGTGTTTCCACAAAGTGATGTATCAAGGTACGCAACTTTATCCATTGAAACACATTGCACTGGCACAGTGCCAAACAGGCAGAGTTGTAGTCGAGTCACATGTGTCGAGTCTGAGTCTCAACTCACTTGGGTTGAGTCAAAGTCAGAGTTTCGAGTCACTTGGTCACTTGGCCCGAGTCTCAAATCTGCTGTTTTCACACTAGCTCTGCGTAAAAACAGCTTGTTGGTTACATGTGTAACTTTTGATTTGTGTTTAGTGAGATAGTTTTACACCGACAGAATCCTACACCGATCAAAGCGAAAAACTCCCATACTACAGTGCGCGGATGGCGCCATGCCCACTCAAGGGGGATCGACACGTGTTGGAATTTTGGACATGTGTTGAAACTTTCGGCACAGATCGAGAGCTCTCAACCCATCACCTGAGCAGGGTTATTTTCAAAAGGATCGAGCGCTCTACAAGGACCAACACCGTGTTGAAATCTTGCAGTGTGAAAAGGTCAGTCCAGATTAAACGAATCGGACTCAAGTCTATCACAGAGATTTTCTGTAATGTGAAAAGGCCAATACTTTCAGAGGAACAAAATATATAAAACAGTTTGCCATATGTGTCTAGCGGTATGCTTCTGCTGAATGGAAGGGTTTCTCAATCTAACTTCAATACGGCTGACTGTCATATCAATGACTGACCCTTTCTTTCCAGAGCTGCTGCTTCCACCTCCTTCCTTCACGGCCTTCTTCTTGCTCTTCTTCTCGATGTATTTCTTCAGTTGCTCTGCTCGCTCCAGATACTGGGTGCATTTGTCCCTGATGCTTTGTTTAGCTTTGTCCCCGTGTGCCTCATCTAAATGCAAGATGGAAAACCAAAAAATTATACAAGAAATCCTAATAACAGGTTGAACTGCACAAAATACCTTTCCTACTCATTCTCAACCTGTTCTTTAGTTAATCCTCCATTCCTCCTACACCATTCAGTTCAACTGTGGTTTAGAATGATAGACAAACTATTTGAGCCTGCAATATGATATAACGTGGTGAATGCATCTACACAGTACACAGTCAACCCTCTTACTGTCTGACCAATCAGTATCATCCAGCTGTGGTTTTTCAATGATAGACAAACTACATGTTTGTTAGCCTGCAATATGATATCATGTGATGAATGCATGTACACAGTACACAGTCAACCCTCCTACTGTCTGACCATTCAGTATCTTCCACTGTGGTTTTCAATGATAGGTAAACTATGTGCGAGCCTGCAATGATATCATGTGGTGAATGCATATACACAGTACACAGTCAATCCTCCTACTGTCTGACCAATCAGTATCATCCACCGTGGTTTTCAATGATAGATAAACTATGCCAGCCTGCAATATGACATCGTAAGGTGAATGGATCTACACAGTACACACATGTTATGTGCACAGTTGTGCCATCAAACACAACCAGTGCAGACTATTCTTAGACTATTCTTACATTTATTAGCATGTATGAAGTATTCCACTCCATGTGTGTACAGTTTGAGAGCTTCCTCGTAGTTACCATTCTTATCTTCTTCTGTTGCCTTGGTTACAATGTCAATGGCTTTCTGAAACAGTAAAACAAAAGGGAAAATGTAAACCAATTGTACTATGATATTAAACAAAAATCATCCAAATCATATTTGAATTAACATGGCTCTACTGCCGTAGTCATAGTGGTGTGTCTTGGCCAAGCATCTAAAAGCACTGGACTCAAGCTCTGGTGTTTCTGATCTGCAGAGTGTGGGTTCGAGCCCCATTCGTGGCACTTGTGTTCTTGAACAAGATACTCTACGATAAATGCTTTGTCCTTCGGATGGGATATTAAGCTGTAGGTCCCATGTACTAGGATTGGTAGTGCACGTAAAAGAACCCAGAGCAACTTATCATGGAAGAGTAGGTTAACCCCGGTGTTTCTGGTTCACATAGCAAGCACCCTTGTTTACAAGTTTTCCTCAGGCTTGCGAGCTACAGTGATTAAGTTCACTAACAAGGCATTGTTGGTTTCATTACTAGAAATACATAATAATCATGGGATTTTCACTGCTAGAACCCAAAGCAATACTTCATCTGGCTAATAAAATACTATTTTTCAGTCATTGCAGTGATTGGATGGTAGAGGATATTTTGCATACATTAACTTTATAGCTACGATGTTCCAGCTATGCATCCACAAATCCTTTGCATGCCGTTTTCAATTTTCATTCAGCTGATTTTACGCTCAAGTCGGCCGCTGATATTATATGCCAAAACCACTAACGAACATCAAGTTTTCCCCACAAAAAATTTCAGCAGAAAAACTCCCATTTCTATTTGAAAACACCATCCTGCACCGTGTTGCCAACAAGAAGAAAGCAACGTTATTGCCATTTCCTTTATGAATTTCATTTTGAACACTTTAATAAATTTATGGGGCTATTTTATTCATCAACAATTTACTGGGCTAACCCAGACACCTCCCTCCCGATAGTCGTAGGAATTTTGACCAAGAGCTATGATAATCGGAATCCAACTTCCAAGAACTATGAAGTTCGCAAAAAGCTTGTATGCTGGTGATGGTATCCTACATGTACATGCAACGCTAACCAGCCAGGATTTTTCCTTTAATAACAGTTGTCCGTCGGCCAAATACCAGTTAAAACATCCATTATATAAAGTATGGACAGGTGAACAAACGTTTGGACTAGTGAAATGACAAGTTAAACTGGTCCTGCTCTGCTGGCTACTGGCTAGTCATTAACAAATTGAAGGGCAAACCCTGAGGTCCACGATAACGGAACAAACTTTATACAGTTCTAGAAGTATAGGCCAAGTTCTAGCAAGGACAATCATTGACCATAGTTCGACTAAGTTAGCCCGAACTCTGTCTCGTCGACAATAGTTGTACTACGCCTAGTTTTAGAACCAGCCTACGGGGCATGGTCGCATCGCTGGTAAGCAATAGCAATTTTCATAGCACAGTGCAGAGTGGACCAGTAATAAGAAAATGATAACATACGTCAAGTGCTGGTCGCGTTGACATGACATGACTAGAGTCGTTTGCACTACGCTACGGTTCAACTTCTGGGAGCATGCTTTATGTACGTCATGCAAACAACCACTCTAGTTAACCAATGGTCTTTGCGCGAACTTGGCCATAGTATCATGTATGATTATCGTAGCTCTTGGTCACGTCCCTTAGACTGAAGAGAAAGAGTAAGAACGTCAGAAGAATTGAGGGTTCCGATATTGCAATTTAAACACGATTGAAAAAAACACAATTGCATTCGCAGCTCTAACTAAGTACTATCAACTGTACTACTACTAGCGCTGCGCCTGCGATGACATGGATGATGTCATCGCAAACCAACAATATATTATTATGTTTATAGGGCTGGACTACCGAAAAAGGTACTGCTAGAGCTTTTAGTGGGTATTCTCTTCTAGAAATACAATATTATGGCAACATTAATGGCGGTCTTTAGTCTTCAACACAATTCAACCTCAACGATATGTGTGTAAACAATACAGACAGTCACACCATGGAGGTAGAATTCTACCTCCATGATGGTCACACAGAGTCAAAAATTTAAAAAAATATAAATTTAAGAACACACAAAAATACAGTTACTTGAGCGCAACGTAAGCATACCTGTAATGTATTACTCGACATTTTCCTTCAGTTTTGTGGCACGAAATACTTCTAACTAGACACTTTCATCAGCTGCAAAGACGTACAAATTACTGTACGAGTGTCTCACCAGTGTGTTTTTATATATTCACACAAAGTACAGATAGACAAAATGGCTTCAATATAACGCAGGTAATCGGCACACTACTCAATGTACTTACGCACGGAAACAGTTGGTGACGAGTACCTGTGATGAGCTCAGTGCGTGCACTACAGTCTTCCGAGCAGTGTGTGACGATAAGTCATGAGTGTTGTTTGTTTTTTGTTTTTTTGTGACGAACAATTTTCTTATCATCAATTATTTTATTTATTTTTTTCGACGATGACACAATCAACGCATTGTGGGAATGGTCCGTAATCACGACTTCCCCCTTTTAAATTGCAGTTTGTTTGATCATAGAGAAAGGACCGAGACTTCTCTATGGTTTGATGTGGCCATGGTTTAAAGTGAGAAATGTGTAGAAATAATTAAATAGATCTTTACTACGCTAAATAAACTAAAACCACGGTGGTGGTACGCTAATTTTCTTCCTCCATGGTTTAGTCCAGTTTCCACCAGTGGTGGAGGGTCGGCCTGTATCAGTCAATTCTATCCATAAAATTAATAGGCCTTAAGCTAAACTGCGATAAAATGATGGCAATCTCACCAGATACTTCCTTAGCAATACAATCTGCACTAAGAGAACTTGACTAAAAACTCTCTGAATCTGATGGGTTAGCAAGTTGGGAAACGCCCATTATGACCGCGCTCACGTGGTGTCCGGCCGCACGGGACGGGGAGGGTGGGGGTGGGGGAATACCGCCTACCCCCTTAATTGTGGCTGCGATTATCGTAACCGTTGCTCCATCCTCCTCTGGTCTGCGACCGTCGGGAGGATGGAGCAACGGTTACGATAATCGCATCTAACCCTCTTGCTGCCCCCCAAACCCGGGACCGCAGCGCCTGTCTGACGTCATGCAAACTTTAAACCAATCACAGAGGGTTCATGCATAATCGATGAGCAGCCAAATAAAGATTTTTTTGTTACTTCCTTTTTTCTCGTGACTGCGATGACCGATTGTGAGCTTTAGAATTTTCATAGGTTTGTTATTTCATGTATTATGCTGGTTTAAATGTGTGGCCTTTGCTACTGGTCTTTGACAAAAACCAATGTTATCCACATACTATTTAAAATCAAGCTACAAGGCCCAAAATTGATCCAATTTTATGTCTCCTTAGCCTACGGAAGCCGAGATCCCGATATTAAGTATTTTTAAACATTTGTTTACAATAATCGTTCTTGTTAAAAGAACATTAATCTTTCTTCCAAAACTCACAGCCCAAACGGTCATTGTGGTTTGTGTAACTCCAGACCTTGTGTGTGTATATAAGCCTGGACTGATTAAAGTGAGATTTAACCTTTCAGTCGCAAAGAAACCCGTTTATGGACAATTCAATTCAAGAACATTTTTGGCCTTTCGAAAAAAAAAAAAAAATAATAATAAAATCAGGAAAACTGTTTGGGAAATGGGCCGATATGAATATAATCAAAGTGGGTCCATATAATGTTTAATAAACTTTTTAGGCTATGAATAAAACAAATCTTAATTGTTTTCTACCAGAGGGCATCAAATAAAAACATTTAAAAGGGAAGAATACTATGCCCACATAGTGAACAATAATTGGAGCATGCAGATATGAAGAATAATAGCACAGAGCTGTTGGTTTTTCTCTTGTTCGCCCCAGCCCCCCTAAAAAACACCCCTAACTTTAAACAAACCTAAAACACAACGACACTAAACTGCAAACACTTTATGAAAATACAAGTTTATTAAATATTTCACACCAAACCGCATTTAACAAAACACAATGTTTAAATTTTTTATAATTATATATATTTGGCATTTTCATTAGTCTGTAAACATCAAAAGTGCACTTAATAAGTGTTTTTTTTAAATAAACAATGGCTATTGTTGTCCGCATTTTGTTGACCAATACTAATTAAGTGCAAGAATTAAATAAACTCTAGAGTATTGTTACATTCTCATAATAATTTTTAGTTTTACCACAACACAAAATGATATTACTACAAAAACTGTTTCAACAGATATTATATATATATATAAACATTTTTCTTTAAATAAATATTTCTTTATATTTTTTATATGGAGGTCATAATGATAATATCATGTGGATCACTTTTTCTCTGGATTTTTTATCAAAATTACCACAAGTAAATTTGCAATTTCGCTATGTTCCGTTATGTTCTTATTTGTAAAAATTCTCATACACATAAATGAAACAAACTTTTAAAGTTCTCACCAGTGAAATTTAAGTTCAATTGAAACTCAAGAGAATGATAAGCATTTGGTAATAAGAATTCTTTGAAAAAAAAAGGAGTTATTTAAAAGATTAAACCATGTGTAATCAATCAAAAAAAGATTCAAAGCAATGACAAAATAAAACAAAACATTTACAAATTGATAATGTAGTACAAGCTTTAAATAAATGGAAATTAACAAATTAGAATTTTTCCGATAAACGTATTCAATTTCGTGGAAATTGCATATTTACTTATTGTCTCATTTGTTTCGTTGAAGGAAAAGCATTTACAATGCCAAAGCTAGAAGGATAGGGAGACCAACTAGCAGACTGATAGTGGATGAAACGGCCATGGAACCATTCCCTTCCTTTTGTTCTTCCTCTTGTGGTTTCTCCTGTTTAAAAAAAATAGAGGATGCAAATTGGTTAAATAAGATAATCCAATATATACATACACATTAGTACCTCACCATGCAATGCCTCAAAACCAATATATAATCCAATTACTTGAATACTGTTGCAACCTTGGTGTCATCAGTAATAACTATTTATTTGTTGTTTTATTTAATGGTTATTCAGTGCATCCAACAGCAAAAGTGACAACTAAATAACTGGGAGCTGAAGAAATTTTCAGATTTAGATGTGGGAGAAAATTAAATGATGAAAACCCATGCAATCAGGTAGGAACTGAAAACCAAATCCACATGCAAGGCTCCATGGCAGGATTTGAACTGGGAAAACTAAAACATGCTTATTATCCTGTCCTAATTCATTAATGAACCCATTTAACAAATCATGTGGTGTGCATTTTCAATTGTTTTACCCATTTATGAAAGTTTGGCTAGCTGCAGGGGCTAAATTGCCTCCTCATGAAAACGGTGACGACTTGATACCCATACTATTAATAAAGGTTACAAGGGAAAGACAAAAGGACGAGTAACGCAAAATGAGTACAATTGATAAAAAGGCGATTTGGGCTCAATGATGTAAATGAGAAGATGGTAAAATGTTGTGGGGAAACATATCTTATAGTCTAAATTTAACAATCTACATACCTCAAATACAATCCCTTTTGTAGATTTCTCGCACTTGAAACGAGTCTCAGAATACACCTCTCCTTTGTTGTCGCAGATGCAAGCGTACTCCTTGGCAGCATAGGTGGAGTTCGGTGGACAACCCTTGAAATAAATGACCTGATGCACAGCGATGGGATCGTTAATCTTATCCCTGACATCGCGACGTTGGATGTCCCGCCTCTTCCGGTCGGTCCGCTCTACCAGCCTGTAGACGATCGTTATGGTATACTCTCTGGCCAGGGCTGAGAGAGCCTTGTTGATGAAGCGGGAGCGATGGATTTCTTTACTGTGGATATAGTCATGTGACTCAAGGGACTAGAAGGACAGAAATAAATGTGAGCATTTAGTCCAGTTGGAAGTAAAAACAAAATCAATAAAAATTTCATTTTACTTGGAATGTGTCAAGGAATCATATGGAAAAACAATGCGCTGACAATCTTACACAAAAGCAAGTTTGTGTAACAAATGCTCAGCGGATATTACATTACTATTGTGTAGGAAAGAAAATGAATTTGTTTAAACAGGTCCCATTTCTTTAAACAACTGCTGTGAGCGCTTATTTTTGCCCAGGCAATCCCTGAAATTATCTATCTCTTCATTTGAGATCTAACCACCTTAAAAAGGGGGAGCAGGACACAGAGGACAGTTGTGAAAATTACAGGAGAGTAGAGGCCATTTGGTTTTGGTTTCATGCTTGGTAAGACAGGCTTTCCTCAGTCTCTTTGGGCTTTCTCCAAAATCTAATGCCGATGCTTGTAGGGTAAAGTTTAAATAATCACCTGTAATGAACCGGAAATGCTGTCGGCAGTCAGTAGGCTGTAACTGCTCAACCGGTACCGAAATTCTGGGGAGACATAAACTGTGCAGGACTCTTCAAATGGAGCCACCAGGCAGCCCTGTCAAGTCAAGCAAAAAATTATTGAAGTTGTGTTTTTTTAACAAAGAACTATTTTTTAAGGTTATACTCGAGAAAAAAAATTCAGCTTCATAAAGTTGTTTGATCCATAAAGCTGTGCTGCGCAGGATGAGCTATGGTAATTCAAGCTGTGAGAATCATGACAATTTGTAGGCTTTTGTAACTAACTGAATAGAGTTAACTCTTTCAGTGCCAAGGTCGTACATGTACAGTCTATTTTATGTATTCCGAAAGTTGCCATTACCGTACATGTGCGATCTATTTTTGTTTTAACTCAAAGTGTTATCAATTGTACAACACCATTAATGTACATGTTATCACGAAAGGGCAGCATCACTATTGACTTTGGGATGTACCAGGGCAACACAAATCAGCAAGATACATTTTTGTTTGCGAGAAAGACTTTGTTTTCTAATACAGAGTTTCGAAAATGCTCAAAAAGCTGGGCACTTTAGGTTCAAAAAGTAAAAAAATGGCGGGCACTGAAAGAGATAACTTGTTCAAATAAAAAGGTAACTTGTTCCCAAACTACAAATAAATTTATGAATTAACAGAAACTACATATTCTTTATAAAAGTGCATGAGCCATCATAAAATGTGCTTGTAGCAAACTCAAGATACTTCTGAATCTATACGAAAATTTGCATCTGTAAAACTAGATTTTTGCTTACTGTTGTGCTGAAAACATCAGACAATGCCAATTTCGAAAAGTATCCAACAAAGAATTTATAATGGTTTCAGTAATCACAGACACTTCTAGGTAAAAAGGATTTTTTTAACCAGACTCAACTTCTGAAAACCACGACAAGGCAAAACTTACATCTGGCATGTCCCTGAATTCTCGCCCAATGCACACCATGAACAGGGTTAACTCCAGCTGCAGGTTGCGCCTCAGAAATAGAGGGTAGAAGTGCGTATCCATGGTTACCATTTCAAGATAAGAGACACCGGGTCGGTACCCATCTCGGATATCAACAGTGGGATCGTCCCCATGCACTTTCTTCAAGAAAACCCTGTGTTAAAATATGAATCAAGGTTTGGTTTTTGCTGCTAAAACTTATTCTCTGACAGTAGACACTTCACTTTGGCCAAAACTACTGCCTTTAGTTGTTAAAAATATGGTCACAAACCGACACAAAAAACACTTTGCTTTTAGTTTTGTACACGTTTAAAAAATATTCATCAAGGCCTGCA
Source organism: Leptasterias polaris (assembly GCA_037783415.1). Classification (NCBI taxonomy): domain Eukaryota; kingdom Metazoa; phylum Echinodermata; class Asteroidea; order Forcipulatida; family Asteriidae; genus Leptasterias; species Leptasterias polaris. The sequence goes on from JAZGTN010000141.1 coordinate 1,167,114, forward strand.
ATTTCGTGAAATTTTATAAGCTTAAAGAGCTATTCTTTTTTTAATATACCTTTATTGTAATTACTTGCGTGTACATTTTGCAATATGGAAATAAATGTCCAGTTGAATTGAATTGAATTTTACTGTTTTAAGTCTAATAGTTGTTACAACCTGTAGAAAGTGACAATTTTTGTTTTCACGAACTGACACACAGATTCAATTTACCACTTTAGTGCACGACACTAACTATAATATGTGAACATTTGTGGATGCAACAAACTTTTAAACAATTGAATTATTCCCGAATAAACTCAGGCTTGTACTCTACCTTGGGCTGTCCTTAACATCATCAACAATCTCCACCGTTGTCTGCAGAGTGATTTCATTAGATATGATAGCATTAGGGACATCTAGTTTGCTGCAAGAAGAGCGGTCGTAATAGGGACAGGTGTACGTCTCAAACTCAAACGTGAACTCCCCTGAAAGGCAAATATGAAATTTGATACCATTGCAGCTTTTTTTCAGATAGAAGTTGGTGACAATGCCTACAAAATGTGAAATCTGAGGCATTGCATGGTGGAGAAGATATATATTCGGTTTGCGCTTAACCATGTGTAGAATTCTTCTTAACCGCCTCATGTCAGATGATGTGTATATCCACCAAAAGTCTTTGGAACAACTTCTGAGCGCCCTAAATGTTTTGCTGGCAGCTGGACGGTTGACACGAGTATCCACCTGACAACTCCATTGTGTAGCATGCATAGGTATCTACCATGTAGACTTCAGTTTACGAAGATTTTGCGAATCACAGTGAGTGGCTACTTATATTTTCTCACAAGACATCAAATCCCAATGCTTATTTGGAGAACCTTTGTTGTCTCCCTTGTCAGGGTTTCATTTTCATTGTGGCAATGGTATTTTCAAAGAGAAAAGATTACTCCAGGAGCTCTAAAAAGTTTTCACAAATACAACCGAGGGTGGGCATGTAATTTTCTTTGAATAGCAACCTCAAGCGGTTAAAATAAATTAAAAGTACAACATAATTTGTCCTGCTAAAGTACAAAATAATTTGTCCTGCTAATATACCACCATGGAGTAGATTTGGAAAATTCAGAAACTTCCTTGTTCAGATAAGAACTTCTTCCAGAAATTAATCAACTGCTGCGGAAGACTGGGAGATGTTCTGCCGCATAGTAGATAGGGAAACTTGCTTACTGTGCTAAGTGGACTGGAGGACTTCCCATGCAGAAATAAAACATTTATTTTTGATATCCCCCTATCACCGTAAACTTTATTAAAACGGATAGTTTTGCTTATAAAGTTAAGGTCAAATATACCACATATGAATAGTCTACTATCCTGATATTGTTTTTTTATTTTAATAATAACTGTAAGCACAATTGTCTGCTTCAAGCAGCTCAATGAAAACTGGGCCCTGCATGGAGATGGTGTAGGCCTACCTGTAGCATCAATGGGCATTCTGTTATATGCAGCTGAAGTATCCACTTCTAGAACCACGACAAATAGCCAGCTCTGTGTACACGATTCCTCCCATTCAGTGTAGTTGCAGTGGGGTGTGTAATAGATGACGTACAGCTCCGGGTCACTTTCGGGTGCTGATGGAAAAATAATATGTCAAACAACTTTTAAATTATTTACCCTGAAAGTATAATTATTCCTTCACTGATTTTGAGAAACGCAAGTTTATCCCCAGCCTTGTGTGTGTGTGTTTGTATTTAAATTAAGAACAGTTCAGCTTTGCCTGCTGATCAATTTGAAGTTTAGTCTCTTCTGCTTATCAATTGCTTTCATTTGTGTAGAATTTGGTGGTTTCGATTGGAGGTGGTTTTGGTTTGAAACTTCATGGAGCACTACCGTTATTACAATATTTTTTAATCTTGAATTTTTTATTTATTTTTACTATTTGGGGTTGAACAAAGAAACATTTATTCTTTTTCAACCCCAAATCATTTAAAATTTACCCAGTCAGTTTACCTTGTGGATTGTTATTTGATTTTTTTTTTTTTTACTTGTATTTTGGTAAATAATGTACTTATGTTTTTCAGATGTCTTTTTGCTTTTAAATTAGTTTGGCCCGGTTCGAGTCTGTAGTTGTAGCCTGTAATAAGTTTTTTTTGTTTTTGTTTTATACAGGTTATACCTTTGTACCCTTTCTGTCATCCTATATTAAATTTCAGTATGGTAACATAATGTTCATTGTTTTCCAAAAAATATGAGAATTGTGTTTTAAAATTTGAAAAATACAAAAATATAAATAGTAGCCCAAAACGGATTGCCCCAAAGAACTGAAATCAAGAAGAAGTTCTTTACAAGCTGTCTAACAATAAAGTCAACCACATTCCAGAGATCACAGTGTTGGAAGAAATCAAGGCCAGTTTTCATTACCCCAGTGTGGGATAATAAAGTTTGTATCTTATCTTTTAGTACTTGCTCCGCAGCCAGATGATGATGATGAAAGTAAACTAACATAAATAAGATCTATTAAATCAGCAAAATAAACAGCGCAATGGCAGTAAACAAAACAATGAAACATAATACCAGTTAATGGTGCACAGGAAGCCACCGCTGTTCCCACATCGCAAGACTCAATTGGTAACAGGGGATCAAGTGTGTAGCACCAGGGCTGGCTTTGGCCATTGGGGTTTCTGCAGAAGTTGTGATCTCCGATTCCACTGTCTCTGTTGTCCTCCGAGTTAATGGAATGGGTGTGAAGATCCCAACGAAACCACCTCCGACATGTGTTCCCCGACATTGTTTGGTGCACCGTGCCTCGATAATCTGCCCCACTGGCATCGGTGAAGCACTCCGGGTGACCTGAGAAGAAAAAACAAATAATTATTCAGCTAAAATATTCAAAGTAAAGGCCACGCCCTGATTTGAAAGTTACCAGTGTTAATTCTTCCATGTTGACATATCTACATTTCTAAAGCAAAACGAAACTTTTGTTTCTCATCTTACCAGACATTTGAAAATGGAGTAAACAAATCAACAATGTTTGCCATAACATTTATCCAGAAATGAATGCTCTCTCTAATGGGATTGTGTTCCATGAGTGATTGGTTCTAGATTATCAGTGGCTTTTATAACTTATGCGGAAATTGTTGTCATTTTATTAGCTTCACTTTGGCTTTTTGAGGAGGGGATTTTTTTTCCCCAGGTAAGCTATAGGCACATATCAGTACATAAACTTATTTCTCATCTCAAAGCCAGCGAGATCTAAGCTGTGTACCTGGTACATTTTGTCAGAGCACTCACCTTCACACACTAGTAACTCAAATCGTAGAGCTATGTTGTTCTCAAAGTCAGTTGGGTATATGCGGATGGCATTGGTTGAAACAGGTGCATCAAAGTAATTGGTCACAATAGTATGACTGTCATAATTCCCAATGAATGTCTGTTCATTGGTGAAAATAAACAAAACAGAAAGCATTAAAATCAACAACATTAAGTCTTTGAATTTGAATGTAAACGGCTGCAGTACGTCCATGAACACTGTAATGTTCTATTCATCAAAAGTGTTACTTTCATATATAATTCATTTTATCATATTGCTAAAAAGTTGTTCAAAAGATTTTAGAGTATCAATGGTTTTTGTTGCTGTGTTTGTGCATTTGTGTGTCAGCCTAAAATTATACTTTCTTGAATAACTAAAGGAGAACCCCGATCTTGTAGAAAATCAAAATGCATCTTGTGTTTAGAATTAAATTTTGCAATTTAATTCAGATTTTGAGATAATTTCTGTGTATTATTTAGTTAGCATTATTTTTCTTCTCTCGTTTTTATTTACTTACATGTGTACTTCCTTCAGAATTCAGAACAGGGTTAAAATTGCTAACAGCAACTTGGTAGTTATAAACCAAATATTCTTTAACCCACATGTTGATGACATCATTTCCAAAACCTTGGGTCATGACCCCTGACACCCACAGATTATCAGCTGGGAGGTCAACCTAAATATCAGTAAAGGTGAGAAGAAAAACAAAAACTCACAGATTTTAATTCATTTGGATCTTGGTTTAATTTAATGAAATTAAATAGTTAATATAAAAACTGATGTTGAGTATTATCTTCGTTGTACTAATTCCTGCTTTATGTCTTAATAACAAAATCATAATTTATGAGATCTAAATTATTATGACAAACTAAACCACTGCAAAGCAGAAAAGGACAAAAGAACAGAAAACAAGTATTGGTTATACAATCTGGAAGCTAACCAATTGTAAAGTTTATAGGCCTACCAAAATCAATCCTTTGCCACAGAAACATGGCCCAACTTTACATCTCTGATTACCGTAAGCAAAGAATTGGTGCATACAGATGCAGGGATTTATGAGCTTGCACCTAGCGTATTTCTCAGGTTAGCAGGTATTCGTCACTTAGGCCTACACAGCTAACGCAGAAATTTGGCGCTTGCTCATACAGCAAGCAGAGAATGGTGATCAAAAGCGCAGAATTTGGCAGTAGGCTTAGAGCCATGAAATTGAGCCCTGATCCCAACTTAGCAGTGAGGATTCTAAAATTGGGACGGAACATCTATAACCTAGTTTACGAGACAGTTACCTGTATCCATTGGCCATTAGTAGTTGAACCAGCCAGCCACATTCCAGAACTGATGGTTTCTACTGCTTTGGCGTTCAATCTGCCTTTATCAGGGCTGTACTCCAGACTATTACTTTCCAACCAATAGGAAGATGCCGTTATTAAGTTATCACCAATGATGTTACTGTCTTCAACACCCAGAGGTCTGTCACATCCTACAAAATGGAAAAAGTGAATCAAAGTCGGCAAATCCCAAGTATCAGTTATTGTTGAAATTTACATAGGCTGTTAACAGGTCTAACACGTCTAACACATCATTTTTTTTTTATTTTTTTCGTTAATTATGGGGTTTTTTCACAAGATTTGAGCAGTTTGTATGTATTGACTTCTGTTTGGCAAATAAAAACAAGAAACTTTTTTATTGGGAGAGAATATTTTGCACACAGTTATACTCGGGACGATAAATAAGGAACGCATCTATATAGACTGTATAGAGACTATATAGACTACATATATAGACTATATATTGACTGTTTCGTGGCAGCTTAAAACGGCTTTTATTTCTAAAAATAATGCTCCTAGCCGAGCTGCGACAAAATAAACTTTCTTCTAAAACTTTGCATCTTCTTTTGTGTGTCAGAACAAAAAGGGGGTCTCCTATTGGTCCATTAGCCAAAACAAAAACACCTTGCGTACTGTGGCCATATGCCAACTGGTCTTGCAGATTGACGTATACAAAGCTGTGAATAATTTATTTGACAGTGAATGCTGTAAACTGAAAAATTGCTAATTTGCATTTCAATAACTTGCATTAATTTTAATTTTAATGGCATATATGTTTTTGTATTTGCATATTGAAATTAACTGTTCTCGGATTATTAAACTTTTAAGGGTGTACCAACTGGTGATAGTGTCCCTTAAGGGTAGGAAAATACATGCCTATCTTGATGGTTGATGTACTTATCAGTTCCATTTTATTTGATTTCATTTGCCAGCAAACATTTAAAAACAAAATTGCAAATCAAAGGATCTACAAGAGCAAACAATAGTTTTAAGAAGAATTCAGAATTGTAAAACATGGCGTTAGGACCTGTGCCGTTATTGTGTGAAAAGTAAATTTTAGAGTTGCAAAGCATGATTATAAAACTCACCACTGCTGGGCACCCGCTTGATGTGACTGATCGAACTAATAACATCATCCGCTGGTTCATACACCAGAGTGTTCATCTTGTAAACAGAGATCAGATCACCATAGGTGTTATCCGTTAGTGTGTGGAAGGCAATCTGCACCTCTGCTCTGTACCTACCATTTAGGGGGAAAGAAATAAGAGGAATTATTTAACAAAATCACTTTACCGCATACCATACTTTTTGAGTAACTTTGCAATATTCAAGGTTTGGTCATTATAAAGCAAAAAAGATGGTAGTTTCCACCTGAAATCTCACCAATTGTAAACTTCATACCAGTATTGATCCGCCCCAAAAATATTTTAATCTGAAAGCTCACCGAATATAAAGTTCATACCACGAGTACCAATCCTCCATAACAATATTTCCTTCTGAAATAATGTCAAAGTCCCAAATTTGTGGGGTTTTTTCTCCCTCATCTCCCTGCCCCCCCATATCTCCCTGCATTTGATTCCCTCAAAATTTTCAGTATACAAATGGATGTAAATTGTAACTAACAATACTGTTTTAAACAGCAGCTTTTCATACCACAATTTACATGCAACACTTTCCGATCTACGACATATTAAATCTTTTATTGAATTTAAAATATAGATAATAACAAGCTCCAACTACTGTACAGACATGAACGACTTACCTGTCAAACCCATATTCCTCATCGTCATTTAGGTACACGGCCCCAACAATAGCATACACAAAGATTGGTTTCAATCGCTCAGTTGAACACACTATAAATCTGCATAAATATTCAGAAACAAAGTGGAACAAGAAAACTTGAACTCGATGAAATAGAAGATTGCCAAAAATATATAAAACTAATTATTTAGGGGCCTACCAGAACACCTTGGACATAAGCTTTTGCTATTTTAAAATGTTTGGAAAAAAGAATAAAGAAATATGATTGCACAATGGACCCACATAATGCAAATGTTCACGTTACCCCCATCAAGATTAAGTATGTAATTTTGTGGTATCAATGCTTTTTTCAGTCAATTCCCGTTGTGGTCTATTACTCAGTGCTTTTTCAGCAGTACAACAATTACATTAACAATTAATGTTTGTCCCCTTTAATTTAAACTTAACCCTTCAGGTATACAGGTCTGGTGCCGTCGCTGGACCCAAGTTACCAATTGTCTTGCTAATAATCATCACGTTCAGCAATTACCTGTACATGTTTCCATCATCAAAATTATAAGTTGATATAAAAAAAACATGCACTTTGCATCTCTAAATATAGAGGATTTGCTGATTTGTTTTTTATACATTGAGCATATTTCTTGCCATCGTAAAGGAGGGGGGGAAAGCTACCTTGAAAGTGCCACTCGGAGTAACCTCCAGTACAGTATAGCGTAGCTCTGAACATAGGCTGGTTCCGGGTTATTTCCACTTCCCTGCGGCCGTACATTGGTCATGTACAGTGTAGTATTGAACTGAATGGCATAAGCAGTGACTTCTTTCTCCCACACAGTTTCTTGATCGCTGTCTTTACAGTTGAACAGGATATCCATTGAACCTATAGATAAAAGTTCATAAGAAATTGGACGAGAAAATTAATTCCAGCGATCTAATTTTTCTAAATCTTAAATTTCATCACAAAGTACAGAATTTGCAATTATAAGAAAACATTGATTATATAGTTTCAATCCAGATTTTAATTTTTATACAAGAACCAATCCTCCAGTGAAATAGAGCCGTCCAAGTCAAGAAAATTATATAACTTGAAAATCCCCAAACTCGCTGTTGCTTATTTAGATTTCCATTCAAATTACGACCATTATAAATGTGTACAAAATCCTCAACAAAACACATGTACTTTTTTTTTTCTCTCGAACATAACCATCACATTTGATGAAATGTTCACATGGTGTGTTTACTGAAAGCTTAAGGATGAGAAATAAATTATTCTTCAAATAAAAAAAAATTATGTAGGTTCCTTATAAATTTACCCATGAAAACAATGTGGTTCTCTCGTATTCTCATATCGCCTTGAATAATTTCAGTTCCAGTCTCGTAGTAAGAGAACAATGATTTGTCTCCTGGGATGTTTGGGATGTAGGAATCTTTGTAGAAACCTGTGCTGGACTATACAGAAAAATAGACAAAATGTAGAATTAACTGGCTGAGAATTTACTTTAATTTAGATTTAGGTTAGTTCAGACATGGTTTGTCTTAAGCTTTTAGAATTTTCCTGTACAAAATGAAGTTGCATTGGCAGAAACAGTAAAGTCATCTTTGGGCACAAAAAGTACAGGATAAGCTTCACAGCTTGTGTGGTTTTCTTTTTAGTGTTCTTTTGTTTGTGTATTGGTTTTTTTGAAAGTTTTTTTAGGGGGTGTGGTGGGGTTTGGCCATACTAGTAAATCTCTCCACATGAGTTGTACCACTTGCAGGTTTTTTAATTATAGAACAGAAGAACCGAGGCTACTTCTCACTTCTTAAGCCATGTCCAGAAGACTTTTGGGGGGGGTGTTACATATAAACCAGCACTCAATTTTTGTAAAATAATGAAATGTTTTGTATAGTTGCCACTGCAGGATTTTGGCACAGTTGGTCTATAACTCACATCAAATGGCAGAGTATTAAAGACATTTGAACAGGTTCCTGTATTCTCGGCCACCAGGCTGCCTCCATTTTCCTGAATGACTGCTCGATTATTTATACTGTTGCGTTGGAAGGGCTGGAAGTCAAGGATCCAGATTTCATCTTGTCCAATGGTGTCTTCTAATGCTATATCCAGCTGCACTCGACCTGTATTCATATAAATCAAAATTGTGCTGGTTTTTTTCAAAAAAGGACTGTTATGTTTATGCTTCATAAATCATGTATGAAAAGAAAAGAAAAAAATGAAATTTTACAAAAGGAAACGAAAAAAAAGCAAAGACAAAAATGAGTAGGCCTAAGACTGTTTCAGTCATCCAATAACTGCTTATCATAATAGTTTTCTTTCAGAAATTTGTTATTCTTTCAATTTCCATGAAGTCCTAAAAGAAAAGAAAAAAAAAAAGGAAAAAACACCCCAGGACTAAAATAGAGAAAACCATTATGTTTCGCAAAAACCATTGAATAAACCGTTTTGGTGTTATGTAGGGGGGGGGGGGGGGGGGGGTACTGAAATGGAATTTGAAAATAAAATCTGAAGAATTTGTCTTGAGAAATATAAAAACAAATTATTTCTAAGAATGTACATTAGGCCCCTAATAACCATTAACAAAACAAACCCTAGCACTAAAAAAGAAAAAAGGAAATGCATGTTGGAATGTTTCATGGCAAAGGCCTACCACTAACTTTGAGACGCGTTTTAAATATTAGGCCCTTTACTTTAAGTCCTTAGTAATATGGCCTCATTGTTGATAACTCCGAAACAAAAACGGCTAAAATTCCGCAATATCTGATTGCCACGCATAACTTTATACACCACGCCCAGAAAAATGCGTCACGCCCTAAAACTGTATCCTCCACTGTCCGGTTTTCAAGGCACCCGGATGCCCTTTTCTTTGAATTAAAACAAAATAAACTGATGCAATACATAAAGTGGATACGGTATTTTAGCCCAGAATTTAACAACATAAAACTATCGTTACCGTCTACGATGTCAAACACGTCGACTGTGGCTTTTCCCATCTTCTCAAAGAGATCGTCTCTTCCATGGTCCATGTCGTCACCAAACGCTGCCCGGGCACTGGGTGTCGCCAGACTCAGCACCACAAGGCAGCATAGCAGCCAAGTCACCAACATTCTTGAGCCGTAGAAAATCAGTCGTGTATCTATTTAAACTATGTTGCAGCGGAGTCTTGAAAAAAATATAAGTATAGAGTGGACGAATCTCCAGCCCAACAGACGGTTTCAGGGAAAACCACTCACAGCTTGGCGGCGGGCAAAGTGGAATTGAATCTTTTAGCACGTGCTTTGGTTTTATATAGGCCCACCGAATTCGGTCACTCTATTTTTAAATAGGGGCGTTTGAAATACATTGAAAAGTTATATTATTTTACGTTATATTAAGAGTTCCACGCGTTACATCTAAACGGAAAATTACAGGCGAACTGAAAACCTATGCTGTAATTTTTATATTTTGTATTAAGCATAAAATATTAGAAAATAAGACATAATTAATACCGTACACGAGACAAAGGGGGCCGTATCTGAACACCTATCTCGCAAAATGGTATAACTTGTTGCATGCGAGGGGTAGAGTGTGTGCAAGTGCTATAAGCGGTGACAATTTGCATAACTCTGGCTTTGTGAAGTCTAGATTTAAACTAGATCTATTGTAATCACTGATCGCATGTTTCTGTTGACAGTTGAATTCCAATGTCACCTGCAATTTGTGAAACATTTTCTGAATAACTTGTGAGTCATGTGCTCAATGTTCAAACCAGTACAAAACAAAGTGACGTCTCCTGCAAGTTTTTCGTAAAATCGGGTGAAGGGGGTGGGGAAGGGGGTGGGGAGGGGGTGGGGAAGGGGGTGGGGAGGGGGTGGGGAGGGGGTGGGGTGGGGAGGGGGGTGGGGAGGGGGTGGGGTGGGGAGGGGGGTGGGGCGGGGGCGCAACCAAATTAATGGTAGAAACGGTGCTGCTTGAGCCAACAGTTTAGCGGCAAACAAACAAAAACCCAGCCATCCAGTTCCATTTGCTTGGTCAGATTGTTTTAGACTAATTTGAATTAGATTTGATAATAGCCGTCTATAATTACCAATTGAGAGGACCCTTTTTTTCACAAGCTCAAATTAAACAACTTGATGCACATGGCCTAACTATTATACTTGATTTCCTTTTCTCAAAATGTTCACCTGCATTTTCCGCTACAGTTAACTTTGATAAAATATTGTTCGGACATTACTCTCATCTTGTAGGTAGAAAGAGCCTATTTCTGAATCTTCAGTAAAATGTTACTTGAAAATGTTCATCTCCGGCTTTCGAAAAAGATTGTGTATTTTCAAAGTTTAAGGCATTTAAAGTATTTGAGCGCAAGATATTTCAGACTTAATATCACTCCTGTCATGAAGCAAATTTCTTTTCAACCCGTATGAATTAAGCCCCTCACCAAAAAACCATCATGCCCCGACCCGGTCCCTGTTGACTTTCTCGGGAGATCATGTGGCTGTTTCCCATGGAGCTTTACAAATCTGCTATTCAGTGTAAACTGAATGATATTGGAGGTTTCATATCAGGGCTTATAGTCACACTTTTATAATGAAGGAAACTGGAGGATTGAGGCTATTCAATAATGGGGGTCCGCGGGTTTAATACTAATAGGTCTGTGCAGAGTGGTGGTGCAGACTGGGCACTGAGTAGTGAAGCTGATTTTTAAATTAAAAATATCAACTGTGATTTCGGGCTCGTTTGACAGATCATTTGATAAATTTACAAATATTTGTTGATATAAAAATCATCCCGATTCACTGTCTTCTTATTGTCTTATTAGAATTAAAACCGTAAGTAACCCCCTCCAATCTTGGCTGTAATCCCCGCCCCTCGATCAATTTCCCGTAACCTAACTACGTGAGCAGTGAGCCTGTTGGGCATGGGAGGGGTTTGGGTACCATACAGTCCAACTAAACCAACAATGGTAGACTTGTGGACAAGTCGTTAAATGTCTGTCGCGGTGATAGCGGAACGGCTTTCTCGCAATATCCCGCGAGAGGGCTGCTCTGTGCGAGATTACTGCTCTCAAGACTGGTCACATTTAATGACAAAGAGTCGGCAGCCAGCAACTTCGCGCGAGAGCAGTGATCTCGCGAGAGCATTCTTTATTATGCTACAGCACCTCACGCGACTCGACCCACCGCGACCATCATTAACGACTTGTCAACAAGTCTACAACAATGGCGGAAGGTGGGGAACCCGTTCTCGATGTACCGGCAGAAGAAGGAGTGGAAAACCCTGTAGAAGAACCTGGGTCGGTGGATGATGACTCTGCTGCAACTCCAAGCTCCAAAGTGAAAGATCTGATAGACGAAAAGAACAACAACATGAAGAATTTAGCATGTGCACGGTGTCAAAGCATCGTACTTCGGCCGGGCCTTGCAAAAGCCACACAAAAAAAGGTTCGTTTCGTGCATAATAAGCACCTTAACCAGTTGCAATATTGAATATGGAAAATAATATTATTAAATTGAAAAGTTTGGAAGGATTATCGGTACAACGAAAGAATGCGGTGCCACTTCAAAGCCATCATACAAAGATTAGTGGGTGTTGAGGATTTCGACCTCAATGGTTTAACAATAACAAACTTTACAATGATTATGAATTCAGAATTGCAACATAAAATTACATAGGCCTACATCATAAAAAGACATAAGACTTTTAATATGAAAACTTTTCAATGAAAGGGAATAGCGACTAAAACAGTAACATTGTTGTTAAATAAAAGAAGATATGGGCATGATGGGGGTAGACCAACGATTACCAGCCGGCAGTATGTTTCCCTTTTTTTTTAATGAAAACATTGTACCATTACTTGTCCATCATGATCATTACTAATTTGCTTTTAATTTAAGTTAAGGCAGTGCAGTGGCTACGGTATAGGTAAACATTCTGAAATGCTATTTTATCTTTTGGCAATTTCAGACTTTATTTCTCTCCAAAAAAAAATAGTTGGGAGCAACAAATTAGAGATTGTAAAGACTATTAAAGGTCATACATCCATTTACAGTACAGTGCTGTAGCCTGTAAAGGGGGGGGGGGGGGTTCTTGTCCAAGAGTAATGTCAGTGGAGTGTCATGCCTAGTTAGTTAGTTTGCGTGTCCAATCGGTTGTAGGCGCGGCTTGTAAAGTACTGTTCATGCTGGTGGAACATTGCTTCGGCAACATGTGCCAAATACTCTTGTGAATCGAGTTTCTAATAAGTATAAACTGTTCTCAATCTCCTTTGGCAGTTTTTTCTCCCGCATATGAAAGTGAAGACTGCAAATCAAGAGCCAAACGACGGTGAGGACCTCGATGATTTCTGGCTGATAAAGGGCATGTACACATTTGAGAACGTTGGTTTCACAAACACTGTGAAAAACATCAAGTATCTTATATGCGCTGACTGTGAGGTTGGACCTATAGGCTACCATGATCTGCAAACAAAGGAGAACTTCTTCGTAGCTGTCGAGCGAGTTATATACACATGAGGAGTGTCAAAGAAATGAATGATTGTGCTATTTTTTTTAGGGCATCCCTGCGTATTTTTAACTTTAGTGACAAGCCAGATGGAGCCTGGTGTCTTGATTTTTCCAGTCTTCGATACTAGTGTGATGCTGAAAGGTTTTGTCAAGGGAACTTCAAACTGATAAAACTGCCACAGAGCACTGTTCGCAGATGTGTTTGATTTGGTAGATATATGTTTTGTTGATGTTGTTGTTAACTAGTGTATCATACATCGTGTGTTGGAAATGCTGTATTTTGCAAGTTTGTGCACTGGGGGAATGCACAACGACCCACTGACAACTATTTTCAGTATATTCTCAATGACACTTATATTCACTTGGGAAGTCGAGAGAATTGCATTGATCCAAACTCAAACTATTTAAACAGTTTGTCACAAGAGGGCTCAATTTGAGGCAGTGGTGTATTAGATTTTCAACAAATACAGATATTTCCAATGCCCCATAATATTTTGGCATGGCATGAGAGAAAATGAAATGCATGTTACTGTAAACTACTTGCAAGTATAATCAATTCATGTATTATCCATCGATGCCAGTGGTTAGTGATAATCAATGCCGTAAAAAGAAATCTTTGTAGCATGGATTAAGTAAAATCATATATGAATTTTTAATTTGATGTAAATTATTAGAAATCTTGAACTTCTAAGTTTAAATGCCCTCTTGCTCTTTCTCATTGAAGTGCATGTATAATGCACATGTAGCCAAAACCTCCACACTTTCAAAAACAAAATAATAATGTTGATGATTTTTCAAATGTTTGCTGCTATTAAAGGTCGAAATTGTTAATTTCTATAATAATAATAATGGAGTCTTATATAGCGCCGGTATCCGCCACAAAAAAAGGCGCTCATGGCGCTCGCTCATGATACAAAATAAACAGTTCAAAAGAAAGGAACAGAAAAAGTTTGTAGAGAGTCGCTATATAAATCTTACATAGAAATTATGAGTATTTTCGATTTCATTTTAAAGATGTAACAGCAGTTCGAAGTGTTCAAAGATTTTGAAGTTCAGAATTCATTCCATGCCTTCAGTACATGTAGCCAGTACAGTGTTTAAACTGTTTTGTCCTGAAATGTAGTCCACAGTGTATGTTTTGTGAATGTGAAATACAATGATCAATGTAGAGCTCAGTGTAGCTATGCGCATGATTCTAGGCGCATTCACACTGCATGAAATGTTTGTAGACAATAGGTAATATGAATGTCTTCATAGGGCTTGAATTTGGGGGGGGGGGAATCCACACGACCATACTTATCAGCTTTTTGATCAAGATGTTGTGGTCGACCAGGTCGAATGCCTTACTGAAGTCTGTTATCACCATTGTACTAGTGCTGCCTGGTTTGTCAGCATTTTTATGTAGTGTGTCTAAGAGTTTTACCAGGTAGTACGTTGTAGAGACACCTTTTTGGTTGCCACACTGGTTGATGTCAATTGCAGCCTCAATATCCTCAAGTAGCCATTTTGCTATAAATCCTTGATATTCCTCTTAAAACAGTCTAGATTGTAGGATGGAGATAAACATGCACCAGGCAAGGAGTTCAAAAGAGATGCATTACTTGGAATAAAGCTGTTGGAAAGGCTCTTTGTTCTACATCTCAGCAGAGCAAAGAGTGTATGGGTGAGAATAACAACCTCGGGCCCGAGGTTCAGTGTAAAATTTGAGCCCTGCTTCATGGAAATGTTGACCTCAAAGATTACAGAGAAGCATGTGATGACATCATTTACAAGGGCTTTATTATCTTGTTAACCATTGTGGTGTCAGTGTGTCTGTGAAATGTATAAAATAGAAGAAATCCTTTTCCTTCTATTACAAGTAATAAAGGTTCAAATCCCACCCCACCATAGCCAATTCGACACAGGTACTTGTACTCTAGTTTACTCGGCGACCTTTGTACTTGATGGTACTCGTACTGGTACTCGGAGTTCCAAGCACTTGTACTCTGCTGTTTGAATCTGTACCCGGAAAGTACTTGGGACTTGGACACCAGTACTCGACTCGTACTCAAGTACTACTTGGCCACCTTTGTACTTGATGGTACTCATACTGGTATTTGGAGATCCAAGCACTTGTACTCTGCTGTTTGAATCTGTACCCAGAATGTACTTGGGACTCTAGACACCAGTACTTGTACTTGAGTACTACTCGGCCACCTTTGTACTTGGTGGTACTTGGTGCTGGGCCAAAAATTACTTTACTACAACACTGCAGTTGTTTAAAAAGGAAATATATCTTGGTAGTTAAAATGCATATTCCGGTTTTGGGTTTTTTGGGGTGGTAATTTTTTGTCGTTGTTGTAGATCACAATTTTTACTCGAAATCTGCTAATTTCCAGCAGAAAGTTGTGACATTGATATTCATGTGCTTATCTTTTATAAAATAATAAGAGCATTGAAAACTGTTGACGTTTTACTTTGCACATATATCCGTATGTCAATGTTAATAAAATCAAACCGAGAGAATTTTTGTTGTTGTGGTTTGGTGTCATTTCTGATAGGAAATCAATTTGTTTTAACAACCAGCATCCCTGCATTGGGTCAGTTCAATTTTAAGGTGACTGGTGAGTAAAAAGTGGGTGCTTAGTAGAAGGCCTTGCGGTCATTCATGGGGCATTGAGAAAGGGTTGTAAGCCCAAAACCTGACATCAGTGATTAAACCAAGTAGTTCAGCTTTAGTTCACTAGACTGACGGAGAAAAGTTGAGAGAAAGTTCCCACACCTTTTGTTCACTTTGCCTCTGTTGAGTGTCGGCGTTGGATTGCACCAAACACTACACTATAATTCACTGTAGTTCATCCTCCGACCTGGGACCAATTTCATAGAGCTTAAAAAGTTGCTAGGAACACAACAAAATGATGCTTACCCAGCATAAGGTTACCAGCTAAAATACCATTTTACATAATGTACAAAATGAAACTAATATCCTGCTCAGTTTTGCTGAGCAGAAAAATTCTAAACCATATTTTCTGCTTAAGCAGCTCTATGAAATTGGTCCAAGCTCTGCGCGGAATCTACAGAGATCCAGCAGGACAGCATCATCATAAGTATCATCTGCTCATCTTACCCTGGTCAGGGATAAGGAGCTGTTCTCGTTTCAAGTTTCTCCACCAAGAGACAGTACAAGAAGAAATGGGTATCCTTTACAATCCTTAGTAGTTTTTACCAAAAGTTTACCAGCTCAATAAGACAATTTCACACACAAATTTTCTAAAACCAGAGTTACTTCAGTAAAGCCCTTGCATGTCCACTTTCAGAGGTTTGACTTTTAAAGAATGACTTATACAAGTCTGTAGGCACAGTGTTTGATATGTACATTGTGGTTGAGGTGAATATTTTTACCTAGCGTTCTATGTACATGTACCTAAGATTACATAATGTACAAAATGAAACTAATATCCTGCTCAGTTTTGCTGAGCAGAAAAATTCTAAACCATATTTTCTGCTTAAGCAGCTCTATGAAATTGGTCCAAGCTCTGCGCGAAATCTACAGAGATCCAGCAGGACAGCATCATCATAAGTATCATCTGCTCATCTTACCCTGGTCAGGGATAAGGAGCTGTTCTCGTTTCAAGTTTCTCCACCATCTTCAACAATCTCCAAGCCCTTTTCTGTATAAATAGTTGGTAAAGAAATGTTGTTTGTTCAAGTTGACTTTATTGTCTTCACCTTCCAATTCCAAGGCCAGGGGTAAGAAGTCATTGCTGACAAAAAGGTCTGAAAGTAGGATCTAAATGTTAAGAGCTATCTTGAAATGATGGCATTTCCACCTTTTGGTAGCCCCCGGAGTTATAGATTTCAGGAGCTTTTTACGAACAGTTCGCACTTAGAAAAGTAGATCAATTATTTGTATCTGAAGAAAATATAAGCTACTTTTTCCACCAGGCAGACATACAAAACTTTGAATTCAAATAAAAAGTGGGAAATTTCTCATCCCTGCAAGGCTCGACGTCATCATCGCCCAAACTTTCAGCACCAAATAGGCCAGTCGTTTATTTTAAAGTTTACATGTAAACTTTACCCAGTCAGTTTCCCTTGTGGTTTATAACTTGATATTTGAAATAAAAAAGTTGCATCCCCTTAAGGTGATCCCCTTGCTGCTGCATCTCAGGTTGTATTGCAAACTTGGGTGTGATCCCTGGCTACCTAGCAGCTAACGGTTGTATGGCTTCTGACTGTCACCCCAGAACAAAGGTATTAAAAAAAAATAAGGAAACTGCCAAAAAAGGGCTAGATAGCTCAATTGGTAGAGCGTCAGCTCATTAAACTGGAGGTATTTGGTTCAAATACCGCTCTAGTCAATTTTTCTTTGTTCAACCCCAAATAAAGTTTACATGTATTACATTTTATGTCAAGACCCAGAGGTATTACTTTATTTTACCTGGGATAGCTGTATTCCAAAATGTTCGTAGCGGTCGTTTTCTGGTGCTCATACAGTGTGTTTAAATATTCATACAGTTGTTGGGAAAAGGATCAACTTTATATTTACAGTCTTAACAAAGCGCAGAATTTTATACATTTATTATGTCCAGTTGCAGCGTACCTGTTACAGAGTTGGAAGGAAACATGACCAGGGACATCAAATTTGAAAACTCACAGTACTTTTTTTTATTTAAGTCGACTTCATCAAGTTATTTTTTCATGATACAAGAATGTAGATTGATGCCTATGTTACAACTAACGTTACTGTAAATTCAATCATAACCCCTTTGGACAAGTTTCTTAACTCTTAGAAAATATTGCATGGTCAGTAATTGTTAAAACCAGACTGTAATTTCAGACGAAATGTAAACCTACTTATTACTTTTGTGTCATGAAATCCCTCAAAACTTTATCAATTGTTTTTTTCAAAAGCTATAACCTACTGCTGTCAGCGTTGTCTAATTTCCTTATAATAGGTCATTACTATAGCATGTAGAACTAGCACATTGCCCTTTTTAAGTTTTCCAGAATCAATTGAGCTACTAGTGCTTTTCACAGGCCAAGTAGGTCTAGATTAAACAAAATAGTTACTTATAGTTAAATAAAAGCATAACTTGCATGCCTGAAAGAATGGTTTATATTCTTTTGCAAGCACACGGCCAAGCTTACATCACAGTGGACAAAATAATAACTTCACATGATTAACACACATTTATATATGTACATATATAAAATATAAATATTAATAAATACTGAATACAAAAATTTAAAGCACTTTTAAAATGAAGAATGAGATAGCTTTATCATGCTGGGCCATTCTTGCAAGGTTCCCTGTATCAACAGATGTCCTGATTATCATACAAAAAAGGGGACCAGACTCTAATACACTTCAGTTTCAAGTCGTGTCCGAAACAGTTGTTGGCTGTAATGACCGCTAAAGAATAGGACTTTTTGTGTTCCAGCCAGAGCCACTACTGAAGCTAATAATTTGGACACGGCCTCAGGCAAGGTCTGAACTGGCGGCTACAGCTGTTGCTATGGGCAGCTCCAACGCATGTTAACATAGCAATCCAGCTGCAGCTGCAGCTGCTTTATAAAAAAAAGGGCCAATAGCTTGTTTGTTTTTGTTTTTGTCCTTACATCGAATAAGCACTGTATACTCAGTACTTTCCCCGAGTCCTGTGTCAAAAAATCCAGGCATATCACCCAGAAGGGATTTGAACCTATGACCTATGCCATGCTAGAGTGGGCCCCAATTTCATGGCTCTGCTTACCGTAAGCAAAGAATCGGCGCTTACGGAAGCAGGGAATTCCGCGCTTACGTCAAGCGTATTTCATGGGTTAGCAGGGAATTTTTGCTTGTGTGCTTGCGTAGTCCACGTTACTAGGCATTCTACGGTTACACAGCTAGCGCAGAAATTTGGCGCTTATTTGGCGCTTGCAGAGAATGGTGATCGCAAGCGCAGAATTCGGCGGTAAGCAGAGCCGTGAAATTGGACCCAGATGTCTTACCACTAGACCATCATGCTAGCCCAGTTTAGTGGTATGCCTGTAGTTATTCTTATTTATTTCACAGGACATGGTGAAAGTATTGAGTATGCAGTGCTTAATCCACATGGGTGCAAGGGCAAAAACCAAATAATATTCTTTATCACTGATGCAATTTGAATGCCTGTTTTTGCCAATAGATAGGTTGCAGTATGACGTAAGTCGGCCATCTTTACGGGCAATTTGGAACACACAGTCCCGCGTTACGCGTGAGAACGGCGTGCAGGACGCGCACATTTCACCAAACTCATTGCATGATTGGTTTGTGAACGACGCGGCTGCGTTAATAATTTGAGCGCTTGACGCGCCTGCAAGCCAAAATACGATTTGCCCGTAAAGATGGCGTCTACTGGGAACTATCTATAGTGTATTTGTGTGGAAGAAAAAACCAGACGACTTCAACATGATAAAGATTGAAGCCCAATTTCACAGAGCCGCTTCAGCAGAAATATAAGCACAACAAAGTTATGCTTACCAGAATAAGGTTACCAGCCAAAATACTATGTCACATGTACAATCTGTGACTGGTATCCTGTTTATGTTTGCTCAGCAGATTTTTTTTATCCTTGGCCCAATTTTGTAGAGCAGCTCAAGCAGAACAATTAGCAAAAACCAATCGTGCTTACCACAAAAAGAGTTACCAGCCATTATACCATGTCGTACCATTTGCAACTGGTTCCCCACCTAATTTTTGCTTAGCAGAAAATTGTTATGCAGTAATTTCAAGGAGCTCCATGACATTAGGCCTTGATAAAGAATACAGATATTTAAATAAAGGAACCAGATAAACAAAACAATACAAAAACACGGTGGATACTTAATCAGTAGTTTAGAAAATAATGTGAATATTAAAATAAATAAAAAATTGTTTGAGGCATTCAAACAAAACAGAATATCATCTGGAAGTAAGTACCAATGCATTTGTATATTCCATGTCAATAAGTCAACAATAATTGTGTACAAAAACAAACGTCAGTTTCTGACTGTATTTTCTCATTTCCTAAGCTGTTTATCTTCTAGTCTAGTCCCTATTGTGGCCAAAACATGTACATACTCCTACAACAAACATAGCTTAGTCATGGCAGCATTCATCTGCTTTCTGTCATTCATAATAATTTTACCATAGAGTATGACAAATATGGTTGCCAGTAAATTTCTTTGCAGCCACAACTGAAGTCTGCTAGAGTTAAGTTCAAGTTTTCTTTTGCATTAAAGAACACTTACTTGGCAAGTTTGTCCAACCAACCATCATTCTCAATGTGAATGTATTGTTTAAAACATAAAGTGAAGAACCTCATTTACAAAACATTCCAATATTCATGTCAGATCGGTCCCTTGTCTATGACAAACAGCAGTCATAGCCAGTGTCCGAATTGGCTGGCTGTGGCTGGCTGTTGCTAAGGGCATCCTTTGATGCAATGCGTGTCAATGTAGTGATCAAGTCGCCTCCACTAACTTATACATGTACGTTATAAACTACTGATTTCCTAAGTCAAGATGGTCTTGTAATGAGCCCTGTCTAGCCCTCTTAAGTACAACAAAACCTTTCTTAGCAGAAACGGGTTATCAGTCAAAATGTCATTAAGTTTACATTATTAAGACTCAACTCCATGAAGAACATATGGTCAAGTCAGATGTCCCAGTGCCTGAAGGTGAAGTTCTTCACTGCTACTGTGGAATCAGTTCTGCTTTACGGATGCGAATCATGGACACTAACCAGTCGTCTAGAGAAGAGACTGGACGGCTGCTACACAAGAATGCTTCGTTGTATAAAACAGATACACTGGGAGAGGCATATCACAAACCAGGAGCTCTACGGTGGTCTACCGAGAGTTAGCACCAAGATTAGGACAAGAAGGCTGAGATTAGCAGGTCACTGCCTCAGACATACTGAGCTGGCAGTGAGCAGGCTGGTGCTATGGGCCCCTACTCAGGGACACTGTTCCCGTGGCAGACCACAAACCACCTATGTGGACACCTTGTGCCGGGACTCTGGCCTGCAACGGGAGGAGCTGCGTACAGCAATGAGAGACCAACGTGTTTGGAGGGCCATCATCCGATGCTCCGCATCGACTGAATGAATTAAGACTGGTGCCCTGCTTTTTTTCCCCGCTTAGCAAAGAAATTTGCTGAGCAATATTTTCTGCTTTAATTGGTCCCTGGACAGTACCATTACAAGAAGAAATGGGTATCCTTTACAATCCTTTGTAGTTTTTACCAAAAGTTTACCAGCTCAATAAGACAATTTCACACACAAATTTTCTAAAACCAGAGTTACTTCAGTAAAGCCCTTGCATGTCCACTTTCAGAGGTTTGACTTTTAAAGAATGACTTATACAAGTCTGTAGGCACAGTGTTTGATATGTACATTGTGGTTGAGGTGAATATTTTTACCTAGCGTTCTATGTACATGTACCCAAGATTACAGTTACAGATCACAATGGTCACAATACAGAACACATTTTAGCACATTCACAAGTTCGGTCTAACATATGCATTATGTCTAAAAAACTAAGTATGTAAATTAGCAGAATCTTGTAACACCAGGGCCCAATTTCACGAAGCTAGTTAAGGTTTACCATGGGAAAGTACGTTATAATATTTCGGAAGAGTGAACTAAGTCCCATCCTCTAGTTTTCAACGAGCACAACATTATAACCAACCTGTGAATATTATTCAAGTTGACGGTGAAATAATGAAAAACAACGAATTTGTACGAACATATTATAGGCTTATTTTGATTGAGGCATTTGAAACGAGCAGCGGTGATTTGTAGGAGTCTTTAAAAGGTATTTCCTCCACTTTGACAGTATTTCAGACAAACATATTTCCCTGGAGGATTGGCACTGGTAAAAATATTTGTATCCAATGAGCTTTGAGATGGAAACTTTGATCACTTCATTTGATGGTCATTATCAAGGTCATGTCTGACTGGAGAATTTCTCATGTTCACATTATATTAACAAATTTGTATAATTAAAAACCTCCCACAAGTTTGTGTTTTTGTATCATTTTTTTGACATTTTCACAGGAAAAGAATTAGTTGAAAAATCTGCAAAAGCAGCCGTGTCTGTTCATATAATGAAAGGGTTAAATCACATAAATCAGACAACTAGAGTCACAGAGAGCAATGGAAAAGGTCTGGATTGGTGTCACAAGAAAGGACAGGCTTAGCAACTAAGACTTTAAGGAAGAAAACACAAGTGCAAGATTCAATACTGGAAATAAAATCCAAGAAGTGGAAGTGAGTTGGTCATCTAGCTATAGACCCATTGCACAACGCGGAACGCACAATCGAACATGGTGCACGGCTCTGCATTGTGGGAGTCAACTCTATGATTCTTGTTGACTCCCAAAATGGAAGGGCGCACATCATGTTCGAACGTGCGTTCTGTATTGTGCAATGGGTCTATAGGAGGCAAGTTGACAGACGGACCCATTTAAGTGGACAGACTGAAAACCTAGATCATACCAAAGGGAGAGGCAGATAAAGCAGAAGGTGGATGGATGGGAGCATTAACATGGAAGAAGACAGCATAGAATAGAGTGAAATTGAAAACTGATGAAGAGGTTTTCCTCTTGCAATGGAGTGACACAGGCTCAACAGACTGCTATGGCTTTATCTGTTGGGTGCTGCAGCAACATTAAAGAATGGGCTTTTTGGGGGCAATTTGGCCACAGAGAAAGCCGTCAATTTGGACACCGCCTACCCATTTATTTCCTCAAGAAAAAATATACCATCTTTGTCTTACAGAACTCTACAATGGTAAACGTTCAAATTTGATATAAATTGTATAGAAAACGAGACTGGAAGGTAAAACAGTCTGGTCCCTTTGTTGTAGATTAATAATCATTACTCATATTCTGCTTATGTATACAGGGCATCTGACATCAATTATGACAGCAGAATACTGGTCTGTTCCGCATGGTTGTAAAAATTCAAATGTACAACAACATTATAAACTTTGTAAAATTGTTTACAAGTTGACTTAATACTGACAATACATAATAACACAGTGCTACTGAAAACTCAAAGCTAACTCGCTGACGATAGTTTAGACAATTCTACACACAAACATGCAGAATAACTGGGAAGAAAAAAAACCCTAGTACATATAACATACATTGTAATAGTACATGCATATTTATATGATACAGCAGAAGGAAAATTGCTTTACTACAGTGTAAGTGTCTCACAGATTTTAAGAAGCCAAGTAAGTTCTGGCGGGAACAAGAAAAGTGTTCTCAACAGGAATGCTTGACCCTTTTTTCCCCCCAATGGGGAAGTATCGTTTAGAAAATACTAAAAAAGGTGTACCAGCTGCTATTACGATTGGAGGAATACGTTGAAGTGGAATGGTTATTGTTGGATCATATTTTCTTTTAGTGATATAATAATTTAGAGAATGTATAGAGTTGGAATGTGAGACAGGGTTTCCTCACTGTATCAAGCTTCAATACCAGCTAGGCCCAATTTCTTTTGTGATTAATGCCAGATACCAGCCTTCAGAACATGGCAGTTACCTGCCAGATGTACCTTGGACCTTGCATGCCACAATACTGTGTGGAGTATCACTATCAGTCTGGTAGTTATTTTATGCCATTTTATGCATTATTGTCTATCCAATGAAACCATTGGGTTTGTATGACCAGTATGCATGTCTTTATCCTTATGGATAAAGACAGAGTACCAGTCTATTTCTATCCTTACTATAAGAACAACATTTATAATAAGTCAATTTCTCACATGATTTCTATACTGTTGTTTCCATGGGATATCACGAGGGTTAAAGTGGTATTGTATTATTAGAATTAGAGTTGGAATGGTTCTATATGTCAATATCTGAGGTGATTTCCTCCCGTCCGTCCTGCAAACTGAGATTCCCTGAGCTGAAGCTAAAGCTAGCTGCACGTTTCTTGGCCAACGATGATGACGTACTCGGCACGTTTCTGAGTCTGAACACACACAAAGACAAACAGATTGAAAACATAAGTGATGTGATGAATCAAAAACATATAATTAACATTTTGGGTGACCAACTCGTCATAAAAATTACACAAAGTTTTTTTCTTACTGGCAATGAAACCAAGGTACCCGTGTTGGAAAATGTTTTAAGAAATCTCAGTTTTAGCTGTGGAAATAAAACTGTCTGACTGGGGAAAACACAAATTCCCCCGTGACCCAAGTCCACTGCCTTGGTGCCCCTGGAAATATTTGAGTACAAATTGTCATGTCAGTGCAAAAAGATTGTATCCTACAATAGCACTTTTGTTACCATGTGGGTTTGAATATGTTAAAAACATCATATCTCGCTTAAAATAGCCCAGATGTACACACACAAAGCAAGTATGCGCCGAGATGCAGCATTTTTGCACAAAACGTTTTCGTACAAGATACAAATTTTTGCAAAATCAAGATACAACCTTTTTGCAAAATCAAGATACAACCTTTTTGCAAAATCAAGATACAACCTTTTTGCAAAACCGAGATACAACCTTTTTGCAAAACCGAGATACAACCTTTTTGCACTGATGCGGCAAAATTAACATTTCCCTCATTGTGGTGCCCCTTACTGCCCTGCCCTTTCAAGAATGAAGTATCAGGCCTGAAGAAGATTACAGAGCCTGTAAAATTTACAGATGTCACACCACTCAAGTATGCGCAGGTAAGTTCCAATAAATGCATATAGCCACAAATAACTCATCCATAAGGGCTAGATTTGTGGTTGTAATTCTGATTATGGCATGTCGTGGTCGAGTGGTCAAGTGCGCAGTACTCAAGCTCTGGTGTTTCTGATCGGTAGAGTGTGATTTCTAGTCCCGGTCTTGTCACTTTCGTTCTTGAGCAAGACACTTAACAATTATTGCTACATCCTTGGGAGGGGAAGTAAAGCACGTAAAAGAACCCAGTTACACTTATTGCTAAGAGAAGGGGTTTGACCTGGCGTTTCTGGTAGCCCAGCAGCACCTTGTACACCCTTATGAGGTGCTACATAAACAGGTCTCATAACTCATAAACTTCAAAACCTGTATTAAAAAAAGTTGCCCTTTGTTCAAGCGCCTTAAACACCTTATTGGTGAATACTCAATTTTATCGCATAAACGATAAAATCCATTATTCGGCACAGAGACCCCAAGTCAGCTGAGCCGTGATGCCTTTTTCACGGCTCAACCTTATTTCTTTCAATCGCCTTCTGTCTCCCAGTTGTTGTGCAATGTTGCTGGTTAGACGAGCCTTGGCGACGACCCAGGAGTAGGACGTAAGCCAAAAAGGTTAGTTTCCTCTTTCCCGGGCTGCAGGGCTGACCTTTATGCAAATTGCTCGTGTGGATCTGGAACCAATTTTGTTGGAATGCGGATCAAGCAAATTTGTCTGAGAATAAGGCCTAAAAAAACAATAAGGTAGGTAGATAGGTGTTTTTAAAAAGTTTTCTTTAAAGTCTAGGTATAGGATGGGATAACATGTAGGACATTCCAGCAATATTAACCTTTAAGTGTTTAAATGGCCTAGATTTGGGGAAATCTTTCCCATCATCTAAACACTTGCTGCAGACTGGTTGAACGAGACTATACATGTACTAAAGTATCGGCCAGTGACGATCTCCTGCCTGTTGTGCAAAACATTGTGCACAGTCCAAAGTCCCATGGACGCTATCGCCATACAATTGAAGAGAAACGGTCAGAAATGATTTTAAACGTATTTATAGCTGATTTCTATAGACTTTAATAAGTAAATTTCTTCCCTTGAAAAAAAAAAAATATCCAGGGTAGGCCCACTTTTTAGGGTAGGTCAGGTTACGCCAACATAACAATTTTTTTTTAAAGGCCTAAGTGCGCTATATGTATAAGACTCCTATGGTCTGATTCTAATTGATAACTAACCTTGCCTGGAGATGTTCTACCTGAACAGACAGGTTCTCACTAGACTGTTGATTCTCATCCAGATTTCGCTGCAGTTTCCTCACCATATTACTCTGCTGATCAACCTATTAATAGCATCATTGCAAACAATAATTTAAATAACACCATCCAAACATAGAGTATGAAGGCTCAAAATATCAGGCAAAGATATGGTCCCGGGAAAAAAGTAGAAACATTTTATCAAGTTTGAGGGCTGACCTACATGTACACATGGTGTAGGCTCTAAGATACTTTTCAGGCATTATTAATAACAATTTTTCTGATTTTTCCCAGGGGCCCAAAACAATTGTAAAACAGACTAGGGTAGGAATAATATCATGGCTCAAATATGGGGCAGGTAACTATAATTGGACTAGTTGTATCAGAACCTATCCAGTCTGTTATTGCATCTGAATCAGTGGCTGTTGGCTGCAATGACAATGTTGAAGAACAGGACTTTTAGGCATTCCAGCCACAGCCTAAGCCTAAGCCCTCAATTCAGACATGAACAGTGATAGACAGTTCAATTTAGTTTGACTGTTTGACAAATTTTGTTGTAACTCTTAAAATTGCTGAAATTTAATGTTTTTAAGTTGCACTCACTTCTATTATTAACTTTTAATATAAAATATTCCATCCCCTTAAGGTGATCCCTTTCCTGCCACTTCCCAGAGTGTGGCAACCTAAACTTGGGTGTAATCCCTGGCTACAGGGCAGTTACAGGTTGAATGGCTTGGAACAGGCAACCCTGAACAATGGTATTGACAAACAGGGAGACCGCCAACATTAGGGCTAGATGGCTCAGTTGGTATAGCACCAACACATTAATCCGGAGGTCATAAGTTCAAGTCCCGCTCTAGTCAATTTGTCTTTGATCAACCCAACAGTATTATTAATGGGGGAAGAGCTTACTGGAGCTTACTGGTTCATCTTACCTCATCTTCTGCCTTGGCCAGCTCTCTCTTGAGTTCATCCACTCTCCCTCTTAGTTTCTTCACCTCTGCCTCGTGCTGCTCCGCTCGTCTAAGTGTGTGCTCCAACTCCGCACTCTTCTCCTGCATTAGCTTCTTGAGTTTACCTTGGCTGTGCCTGAGCTCCCCTAATTCCTGAGAGAAAAAAAACAAAAAACAAACTGCACAATGTATACTTTTTTTCAAACTAAATTTATAGAAAAACAGTATCGGTTTAATAGAAGACTTTGGCATGCTAGTTGGCAGCTGAAATGCAAGCCAGTTAATTTCTACTGGTTCTGTAATTCTGTGCATGCACACACTTCCAAATACAATTAGGGTTCTCCCCAGGGTTTTTCCAAAACTGTGGAGAATTCTGGAAAGAATTTTGGAATTTTGGCCTGAGCATGTTTAATTGTAACAAGGTCTTCGGAATGTTTTTAACTGGTGTTTCACTTTGGTTTTAAAAGTCAAACTGTGCAATCTGGGACATTCTAAATGGTTTTCTTTATGACTTTTGTGAATTTAATCTGAAGTAAATAAAAATATATATATATGTAAAGTTATATACTTCTTTGTATCGGCCACAATTAGCACGTATCGGCCTGATACTCTAGCATGTGCATGGGGAGAACCCTGACAATCTTGCTTCCACGTAGCGTCCAAAATATTATTTCTCACATTATTCAACAAAGTTTAAAAGTTGGCATAATGTGGAAATTGTTTTCAGTATGCATGAACCTTGTGAAAACACTAACCTTCTCTTTACCAAGTTATTTTGACACAAACTGAAACAGACGAAACAAACGGAAAACCGAAAAGGAGAGGTAAAACGGGTGCATGTAACCCAAGTCACCTATGGTAAGGAAGAGGAGGCATGGGAGCCGTCGACTATGGTCACCTATGGTAAGAAAAGGCTCTTAATATACCTTGTTTTTCCCTTGTAACTCTACTTCTAAGGCTCTGACATTCATCTGTAGATCAGCAGCAACCTGTTTGTTCTTCTTAGCAAGGTGCTCCTTCAGATCAGCAATCTCTGCCTTCAGTTTCTTGCTGTCTCGCTCTAGAGACAGCTTCTCTGTCTCTAGTCGCTCCCTCTTGCCCCATTCTAAGGCGTTCTCTGCCTGAAGCCTCTCAAGCTGTGCAAATGGAAAACATCAAATAATAAACCACAAGGGAACCGGACAGGGTAAATTTTTTAATAATTTTAGGTTGAACAGTGAAATGGAAAAACATAAGGTTGAGAATATTAAACATGAAATAACAAATCTTCTCTCAGTGATTTTTAAAATAAAAAACAGCTAACATGTTACATTTTGTAACAAAAATTGTAATCCAAAAATAAAGCTGACTTCTTCATCAGTACAGAACTGTCATGTGTTTTCAATCTTGAAACTGTTTTGATGAGTTATTAATTCATAATATGCATACGTCACTTTGTGAAAACAGAAAAATAAGACGTGCACACAGAGTGCCGTGTACAGACCAAATGCAAGCGTTGCTTCGTGAAAACGCTAAACTTCAATAGGTCAACAGATACACTACTTTGTAAAAATACAGAAGTCGTACTACACGGGCGTGTGGCACCGTGCCAGCGCTATGTATTTCAATGGATAAAGTGGCAGACTGTGACACGTCACTTCGTGGAAACACAGAATGGCAAATCTAGTAATACGTCGGTCATTCTCATTCTAGTGTAATTTATATGAAACTATTACCTGTTAGGGCCTGAAACTTGTTGAAAATGCTAAAAACAATGAATATATCAATAACTTGTACACATATTTTCCAGCCACACTCACCTCTTTCCTCATATCAGAGATCCTCATATCCATGTGGGATCTGGAGTTTAACTCCTCATCAAGGTCAGAGGTCACCTGAACCAACTCTCGCTGGTGCTCTGATCGCATAAGATTTAACTGGGAAAATTGGGATTCATACAAATTCATTTTTCTATTCGCAAAATTTGTGTTGGGTGAGAGAATCTCATTGACTGGATTGTGGTTTGTTATTTCACTCATAAAGTTTCCACATGAATGTAAGAGTAAAACATACAAATAAAAGCTAACATTGCATTTCCCATAGCAGGCTCCAGAGAAATTATAATAAAATTACATTCTGTAACTTTTAATTAAGAGTTTTGATTGGACATTCTTTTAAAACATTTGTGTTTTCCTACTCCAATGGCAACTAAATTAATTCAATTTCTTGGTGTTTTGATGATTTGTGTAAAGCCATTTTAGTACAGCCATTCTTTCAAGGCCAGCATGGAAAGTCGATATCAACCCATTATGCAAAAAATAGTGACCATTAAGCAAAGAATGCTGATTGCTCAGTAGAGTCCTAATGATGAACACCTTAAATGCACATTTTATACATATTGTAGATAACTAACAATTTTCTCTTTGTGTGAAAACGAAGCTCCCTGAATGTACAGAATGTTACTTTTTTGCGTTTACAGACTGTCTGCATCATTTCAAAAAGATATCTGAATGTTTTGTCAAAGCAAAGGCAAGTCTTTTCATCTCTGAGATGGCAACTTTGCCTCTTTCAAGACAATCTGAAGGTGCAAGGAAGTCAACGAAAAATCATGAAATCAAGAAAATTCCTGACAAATCAAATGTCTGCTTACCTCTTTGACCACTTTCTGCTTAGCATCTCGTAGCTCTTCATGGTCATTCCTGAGCATGCTGAGTTCCTTTTGTAGCCTGTCAATTTGCTGACTCAAAGTTTCCTTCTCACTGTTTTTTTTCCCCCCAAGACAAAATATTACAATGAGTTTCAAGTAATAGACCAATCAAATAAGCTCCGCCCCTTATCACAATCACCACTGTTCACCAAAAAGACCAACAAAAGTCGGAAAGTTTAAGATCCATCTACGCAAAGTGAACAAGTCGCTTCCAGTTTAGTTTTGAACTGCACTGCACAATTTTTATGTGGTAGAGTTCGACGACTGGATCATACTGTTCGTAATTCCACTGCAAGCCACGCCCACTCCACACAAACCGGCTTCACTGATAGGCTGTGCAAGTCTCGCGCGTATCCGAACGAGAAAACACGTCAAACGAAGAACATTTTTATTTCTGAAATCAAATCTTTGTTTTAAATTATATCTCATGACAAAATCTGAACAACAAAAATAAATCATTACAATTTCATGAAATTAGTTTTAGCTTTTTAAAAAAATACGCCAAAGTGTGTTAATTATCATTAAAAACAAATTAAAACTCTGGGACAAGGATGCTTTTTTGATGTTAACTTTTTAGAAACCCCTTACGCAGATTCGTGAAGGTCAAACGGGTTTTAAATTGACCCGTATCGCAGTTTAAAGAGGAATGCCGACGCCTCAACACCATAGACTGCAATGAAAAGAATTTGCTTTGCAATTACAGCATCTGGCGATTATAATCGCGCATCCAAAACAAGCTTTTACATAAGTTTTATGATCGGAGGTGAGCACAAAATTCTTAATTTTTTGCAATAACCGGAAGCTGAGGTCAAGTTTAATTCTCGGGTTTTCTTCGTTATATTGTTGAATTGGTTTTACTTTCATATTTTGTTATCACTTAGTATTGCGTTCCCAACAACATGTATAATTTTCTAGGTCACAAACTACGTTAAACTAAAATAATTGACGAAACAAAATCTCGCCCACGTAAAACTCCATATGGTTGGGACCACTATGGTCCCGGAAGTTCGAATGCGCGCGAGACTTGCACAGTCTATTGCCAGAAGCCATTGAGCTGGTTTGTCTTTGCTGATTTATGCAAAAAAAAGTTTCATACATAAAGTTGGATGTGGATTTTACAGGTTCTTCAAAGACTACAGATCTTCTAAGTATCAAAAGTTTCTTTCATCAGAAACGCTTTTAAATGATGAAATGGGTGACTTTTGGTAAAAGTGCACACAAACATGTGTTGGCTTTCAAGCCGGAAGCGAAAACTTTGGGCAACTCTCAGTGCCGTTTCTAGGCAGTTCCTATGATAGATGGGTCTTAAGTAATTAATGTTTTATTCACTATGGAGGTCAGTGTATGAACCAACGCTGTCTTTGCAGAATAAGTGAGTGAATAAGTTATTCACTGCTATAATTTTTCCAAACAAAGTACATGACAGTCTACAGCACAGACTACAGTTTTAGAGACTGTAACCACAGAAAGACTGTTCCTTTGAGTAGGGAGAAACTGTGGATTAGGAACATTCAGACCATTCAACCCCATGATCTGTCACCCAAAAAGGAAACAATAACATTTTATCTTGGAATTTTCCCTTTTCAACAAATGTCCACCATTTAAGTCTCATTCACTAATTGATAACTTTTTCTCCCTCTTCACACCTTTGATTTCATCTTTTGTGTTTCCAAACTCTTGTGAATAAACTAGCCCTCCCCTTGTCTCCCTGGTCATTGCTTATCCATTGCTTCTTCTGACTGCATTCTGCATCTCTCTTTTCACTTCTTTCTACTTGACTGCTGCTTTTACACCAGTACACTTGTTTGTGTGTGTTGTGTTGTCATTTTAACAACTGAGAAAGACTCTGCTAGGGTCGAAACGTGAGGCTATTTAACAATTTTTGTGTGCAGAAAATAATCAGTTTGTGTACTTACTCCCTTTCCACTTGGATGGTCTTTGTCGCTTCCTCCATTCTCAATTCCAGCATCAGCATCCTCTGACTGACAATTTCATCAGATGGTGACGGCAACTCCTTGGCTTTCCGACTTGGACTTTTTGTCAACGATGAGCTATCCGACTGAGTTGTTTGGCTGCCATTCTCGACCTGTTTCCCATTGGTAGTCACGGCACCGTTCTCTGCACTACTACCATTGCTCGGTTTATGGGTGGGGCTTCCAATTGGCGTGCCGCGGTGGGAATGGTACTTTGGACTTTGTTCTTTATCGGTGGGATGATATTCCTGAGCGTTTTGATTTGGTTCAGAGTCTGACTGTAGGTGGTTGTTCATTTGGCCTTTTTGCAGAACGCTTTTAATGAAGTCAATATCTTGAGAGTTCCCGCTGGCTTGTCTTTGATTGGTCAGCCCGGGCGGACTACTAGTATCTTTCTCCGGGAGGTAATCGGGGTTGCCCTCGCTCATAGGGCTCTGTATCTGTAAAGCATTCCTGTCCTGTTCCCGCTCCAACGCCTTCCGCAGTCTCTCATTCTCACCTGTGACCTCTTGTTTCTCTCTCTTGAGCGCGGTCGACTCTTTGGCAATCGCTTCCAGCTTGATCCTGAGTTGTCGAACCTCCTCTCGGGCCTTGTTTCTCTCCGCTCGCACCTTACCCCACTTCTCACGCCAGTTGGCTGTACAGTCTGACCACCAGCGCATTGTCTTTTCCATCTGGGCTGCTCGGGCACGAGCCTCTTCAAGCTCCCGTAATCGCAGCTCCTCTTTGTCCTCCAACTGGTTGGGGTGGACGCTGGACGTTGGGGTGGGGCTACCACTTGATCTACCCTTGGATCCATCCCTTGATGATCCCCGGCTGCTAGAGTTGTGGCCATCTGACTTGGTAGAGCGGGAACGGCGTGGTACATCGCTAGAGTGCTTGGGGGAGCTGCTGATTGGCACGCGACTCATGATTAGACTTTGCACCTTACCAGTGGCAGGTGAATTTCATTGAGAAATCAATCACATACATGTATGAAAAGAAGACTCCATGGAGGGTACACTACTTTCATTTCAGAACAGCAGACACAGGAAGTGATGAATGACAACGACGTGCGTCACCGACAACTGGAAGAATTTCAATCAATGATATTTCTGTCCTTGGCAAATATTAGGCAGATCTTGATAGGAAGCTCATGTTTGGTTCAAGTTGGGTTACCTGTAGAAACAAAATCAGAAGAAAATTAAATGAAGTGTTTTAACCCTTACTCCCTTGAGTGACTTACCAGAATCCCTCCTAACTCTGAAAAAATCCAACACAATAATATGATAACCCAAGATCCAAACTGTTGGACTCTGATGATGGAGATATGCCTGATCCACATTAAGAACAATCACTTTACTAGTGTAGTCTTCCAGTCCAACCGAATCAAACAAAACGTGCTCTTAGATTTTAATGGGTTGGAAATGGCTAAGGTTACTAAATAACCTTTCAGTTTATAGATCCACACATCATCATGTAAAAGATACATGTGTACAAAAAGATTCCTGGATTCTTAATCTCTTTTGTTTTCTGCAATTGACCTTTAC